>OX422144.1:159763277-160444528 GCA_949129095.1 Volucella bombylans
TATGGAGGCTGTCTTAAAAAGCAAATGAAACGGGTTTCTTAGGAATGATAATTGGTAAAGGAATGAATCAGAAGTATGACATTTCCTGTGATTAGTTGCATCCCTTCCGCATGAGGCTTCCTGCATACCTTAACTTCCAGAAAGAAACCCCGTAGTTGCTATCGATAAAATTTATCGTAGCATCGCAATGCACATGTTCAGTATTGTTTTGTTCCACGAAGGTTTTGACAAGCAAGCATTGACTTGGATCAAAACTTTTTGAGGTATGAATATCACGAAAAAACTGTCAAGTCTCTCAGTCTTTCGAAAAGTCATCTGTTGCTTATGCATCAATTAGTTACGCAGACGTCAATTGAAGTGTTCCAAACGTTGCATAGACGAATGAAAGCTGGAGAGCTAGAGAGCCCTCTATGAGACAAGATATTCACTTTACATTAGATTTTGGAAAAATGTTCGCATTTGATCGAATTTCTAGAGGCGAGCTTTATGGAGTCTTTTCTAGATTTAGCATTCCGAAAAGGCGTTCCACTTGTGCGGGATATGACACCCCTAAGATCTTTGATTTAAAAAAAAACTGTTGGCATTAAATAGGCATAGAGAAGAACATTATCCTAGTTACTCGTATTTGAGAGTTATCAGATCTTGAGACGTGTAACAGAGGTTCAGTGGTACCACCCCATAAACTAGTAAACTGTCCTTCGTTTTTTGGTAATCAACTGTCACAAATTCAATAAGAATACGAGTTTATTTAAAGATCTACAGAGCAGAAGGAAGCGTTTTTCAAGGATAATTATTCTTGTGCTGTTGCTCGTCTAAGATTTTGTTCTGTATTTGTATTTATTTCTAAATTAAATTTTTCTTTTAAGAATACAATCAATGGTTCTGCCTCATCCGGCGGGAACTTTACGTTGAAGTCACTTCCCAGTATTATCGGCATTTGATCGTATTTTTCTTGTAGATCCAACAGACGTGTATGGTAAAAGAACATAGTGTAGAAATTTTATAATTTCGTCAACTCGTTCATTAGGTGAAATATATAAGACCACAACCAGGATCTTCTGGCCGTTGGGTATTACGCATTCAGCTGCAAAAATATCACCGACTACCTTTGTCATTACTGAGCAGTTTGACGTTTACGTAATATTCAACGCCTGCCCGTTGACCACCCCTTTTAATCTGTACGCAACAATCAAATTTGAAACGGATATATGCTCATCATTACGAAGCCAAGTTTCACTGACCAATAAGAAGGTACACTCTTGTGTTACTGCATCCGTGAGATCGTTGCTGTGGGTCCTCAGACTCTGGTAGTTATACACGAGAAAGGAGGCTGAGGTGTGTGGGGCACGCAGTAGTTCTACAATTGTTTCTTGACGCGTACGTAACGGATTATTTGCAAGCCTTGCAAATTAATTTTGTTCTTGATGAAATGTTGGATTATTGTTCGGTGTGACAATGAAAAGTCCTTCAAGACTTGTAACTCTCGAGAGAGTGACATAGACGAATTGTTGGTCATGTGACCTGTAGCCGGTAAAAATGTCGGTAGTTACTGATAACAATTTGTCCGCAGTAGCGTTGAGAATCTCTTTGTTGTAGATATCGACGTCGTGATTCTTGAAGAACATAGTGAAGAAACGAGACTCCCAATTTTTGTCAACAAACGTGAGAAATTGGCGTTCTCCTGGCGCATGACTTCGGTGAGTTCGTAGAAACTCAAGATTTGCCATAATGTCGGCCCTGCCATACTATGTATATTTTGTTTGTTTGTAAATGGGAGTTGCCCGGACAGCTGTTAATTGTCGTAAATCACCGTTGAAGGAAACGTCTTTTCCACCGTAACAAGAATTAATAGCCGTAATCCGTCTTAAAAGTGAATACATTTTTTCATTTAATTCCGCTGAAATCATACTGACTTCATCGACTAAGATACACTGAATATACTTAAATAAGCTGCGGTACTGTTGAGCGACTTCAAATGGCAGCCTCATTGTTCGTCCGATAGTGATTTTGAAAGCAGTATGAATCGTTGTTCCGTCAATAGCTACGGTTACTTTTTCTGTTGATGCGCAGGTCAGGTATGCATTACAATAGCCATCAGGTGAGAGAAGCGGTTGTAAATTTATCGGAATAAATTGATAACGAATATTTTTCCGCAACTCGCAGGACCAGTCAACATGCAACAGAAAAGCTTTAAAATTACTTTTTCAGCCATTTTTTTTCTTTTATCTACAAATTTTGACATATTATGTAAACCACAAAACTGTAGATAAAATTTAATTGAACTGAATACAAAACCACCGTTTGTTGACTTCTCACTCCGTAGCTATGGTGACGTCTCAGTCCTTATAAGCACTAATACGTCTGTGTGCCCGGTGCTCAGTCTGTATTGCTAGCGTACGAAACTTGTATATGGAGAGAATGAAATTCGTTTCTGTGTATTTGTGCAGTGTTTGGCGAGCCGTGAGCGCTTAGTCCGCTTTTACACTGCGCTTGAGTTTGATGCGCATGTTTTGGTTATTTTCTTTTGAACTGTCCTTCCGTAATGTGCCCATATTTACACGAAGCCTTTTTCCCATTCTTTGGTTTTTCATGTTATTTGACAGCTCTCTTTCATTTCATAATTGAAAATGAGCCCGCTTGTTAATTCTTTGGTCCATTTCAGTTCATTGCCATACTGAAATGTTGTGCTCGTAACAACAGCCAAAGAAATAATGAAGCAAATGCGAAAAAGAAAGAAGAAGGGGAAAAAGAAATGTCAAAAAGATGCAATGAAAATCTTACCCACATGCAGTGGGAATTTGGTTAATTGGGTATTTTTCGTTTCATTATCTCTCTTTGTTGCATTCATTTGAATCTTTCAAAACATGCGCCGTGTAAAAGCGGATTTACAAAATAGCTAAAATTAAATTTTTAAATTACATTGATTACAACAACAACGCTGTGTACATATATAGAATATTTCGACTTCGCTCAGTCAAACGTATGCACGGAATGTTGACATATGCAATGCTATTACTATTACTATGGGGCTGTGTGAATGCACTAATCTTAAGTTTGGTTACGAGTGATGGCAAGAAACTCGTGACGCCCATACTGAGAGCTAAGATGTTTACACATAAAAAACACAGGGCCGCGGCCCAGGCGAACGTCGATGACTGATGACAACATTGAACTCGTCGCGAACAATTTCAGTCCGTGCGTTAGAGGGCGGTTTCTCCAGGGCTCCCAAAAACGCAATCATTTGGTGCGCATTATCAGCCCATAATACAGTTGGACCTTATTTTTTTGAAAATTATAGAGGGCAAACCATTACTGTAGTAGATGGTAATTCTTATTGACGAATGATCCTTCCTTCACTTCACAAAGATGATTTCAGAAAGATGGCCCCACGCCCCACACTATGGCTCTTCTGCGCAATTTTTTCCAAATAAATTGATAAACCACTTCGGAGACTTGGACTTTTTTCTGTGGGTGTTCCTTAACAGTGAAGTTTACTATATTTATCAAACCAAGCAAACATTGATCGAGTGAAAGAGAATATAAATAACCTTCTGAGAACATTTGGATGGAATAATTTTTAAAAAGTAAAATCCTCATTGCTTTTGGCATACAATCTTATATTGTATTTAATCCATCCATCCATATTGTCTATCACGGTCTATTACTTTCTTCCAACGTGCTGGAAGAGACATAATGCCTCTTTTATACAAGTCATCAGACTTATGGATAAAAAAGTTTTCCAAGTACGTTTTGATCTCATCTTCGGAATTCAATTGTCTTCCGTCTATATTGCTTTGGAGAGAGCGGAACAGATGGTAGTCAGAAGGTGCAAGGTCTGGAGAGTACGGTGGGTGGTGCATAACTTTCTAGCCAAATGTTTTTTCAGCTTATGTTTTGTCACTAAAGCTGTGTGTGGTCTGGCCCTTCCTGCTCGCCAACTCTAGCCGTTTTCCTTGCAGTGCCTGCTTCAAAGCATCCAGCTGAGAGCAATATTTAATGGCAGTCTAATTGCGTGGAAGCAACTCGAAGTAAAGGACACCTCGCCAGTTCCATCAAATGCTCAACATGACCTTTTTAGGATGCAAATTGTGTTTACCGACCGATTACGATGTTTCACCAGGAGCGTACCATGATCTCTTACGCCGAATGCTGTTGTAAACAACCCATTTTTCGACTTCCGTAACCACTCTTTTCAGGAAAACCTCAAGAGGGTTCCATCTCAACTAAGTCTTACAATCATTATGCGATCTACAATGTTTCTTTCACTGAGCTCGCGAGGATCCCACACATCCACTTTTTTCAGCATTCCAAGCCTTTTCATCTCTGCGAAACGGTTGTATGGTCGATGTTAAACCTCTGAGGGATCTCCCATGTCGTCGAATGCCTGTCAACGCGAACTGCAGACAAGATTTGATCGTCATCTGTGGTGATTTGACACATTTTTGAACAAAAAAAGCTAAATATGCCAAAAATTCTCTTTCATATCCTCCGTTTAGAAAAAATATTGAGCACTTAAAACACTTCCAATTAAAGCCCCATTTACAATGCTCCGAGATCCGATACGATGGTCGCATTCGAATTGGAGAGCTCCCGCATTCGGACATCGGACATCGGACGACTGTTTACAATGATACGTCAAAACGCAACGAACAATTGTCAAGTGAAATGCTAATCATGGGAAAAATAACAAGAAAAAAAAATTTAACTGTCACGCGTTGGGAGATGCGAGGGTTTTCCAGATTTTCGAAATTGACTTCGATGCTTGCTGTGAGACCCACATTATTGTAAACAAACACATTGAAGTACATGTTACGGAAATATTTTTGACAGTTCATGCTCTCTCTTCTTCGAGCAACGTATAGGATCTCGGAGTATTGTAAATGGGGCTTAAACCAAATTCTCGTAACGAGGTATACACAGACATTTTCTGAAACTATAAACACTACTTTCAAGAAAAAAAACCGCAGAACTTATTGAACAACAAATATAAGTATGTATATGGAGTCCTAATTCTGCCGCCAGAGAATTAGATCATCAGAGTGCAGAAATATGACGTCGTTTCGTTATGCGTAGGATCAGGTTTTATAGCCTATTCCCTTTTCTTAGCTCTTACATACCGCAAGTAGGTGTTCACATTCGTTTTTTATGAAACGCGGTAGTCAATGAAATAAATACTCGTAGACTTTTAGAATAGGAAGGCAGTAAGGTACTGTGGTGGGTACTACTGCCATTCAACTGGAAACTCTAAGAAACCCACCGATTTGGATATAAGTTCCAGAAAATATATCTAAATCACTCTGTCAGGACTCCAACCAAAGTTTATTAAACAGGCACAATTTATGGGAAAGATGCTGGAAAATTAATCGAATTGGAAGCCAAATATCTATTAAAGCCAAAGCCTAGATGGTTCAATGCAGAAAAGACATTGGAAATAAATTGGGAAATAGTATGGTGGCCAACCTGAGCAATGGATCAACTTTTTATCACTATAAAGTGTGCCGATGTATCAGCAGTGCTCTAGGATCTACCCCACTGCTACACTAAACACACTTTTTCAACTTCTTTCTTTGTATATCTATGGGCCTGCATTGCCAGTGGAGCAGTCTCCAATCGGGATGCTCGTTCTTTTTCAAACCAAAAACGAATATCGGCTTCATCATTTCTTCACTGGTGTTTGAAGTGAATGCAGTATTACAAAGCGAAGCGGGAAAGACTGGTAAGGTTTTACCGAGGAAACCCCACTCATATAGGGGTTTCCAATAAGACTTGACAACTTTTTTTTAAAAATAAAACGCAAACTTTTTGAGATATTTCAAAAACTTTATTATCGGATTGAAGTACAATCAAAACATTTATGAATGGAACTCGACTTCGTTCATATGGCCACCGCGGGCACGTTTGCAGCGGTCGATTCGTTGGACCCAATTTTCAACGACTCGGCCACACGTTTCAGCCGAAACGGCCGTTATTTCGTGTTTAATGTTGGCTCTGAGCTCTTCCAACGTCGTCGGCGTGTTGGCATAAGCCAATGACTTAACGTAGCCACACAGAAAATAGTTAAGCGGCGTTAAGTCGCACGAACGAGGCGGCCAATCGACTGGCCCATTTCTTGAGATAACACGCTCACCATACTTACTCATCAATAAATCGATTGTAGCGTGTGCTGTGTGGCTTGTGGCATCATCCTGTTGAAACCACATGTCGTCAAGTCCATATCTGCCAATCCGGGCCAAAAATAATCGGTGATCATGGCGCGATAACGCTGACCATTCACAGTAACGTGACGATCGTTATCGTCGACGAAAAAATATGGCCCAATAACGTCGCCGGCATGCAAACCGCGCCAAACAGTTATTTTTTGTGGATGAAGTGGTGATTCATGAAGCACATGTGGATTTTCACCCGACCAATAATGCATATTTTGCTTATTGACGAACCCATTGAGCCAAAAATGAGCTTCGGCACTGAGGATGATTTTGCGATGAAATTCATCATCTCTGCGCATCTTCTCCAGAACCCAATCGGAGAACGTACGCCGCTTCAAATGGTCCATCGGCTTCAATTCTGGAGTCAGCTTGATCTTATATGGGTACAAACCAAGATCCTTACGCAAGTTACGCCATAATGTGGTCTGAGCGATGCCCAATTCCTGGAATTGACTCATTTGGATCGTTTACTACGGACGCCTGAACGGCAGCGATATTTTCGACACTTCGACCAACCCTTTGTCTCACTAACACGGCAACATCACACAACGAATATGTAGACTCAAATTTTTGCACTAAACTTGTTATTGCCTGTCTACTAGGGCGAGAATTACGACCGAAAATTGGAGTTAACGCTCTTAAAGTTGCAGTCACCGACTCCGAATTTCGGTAGAAAATTTTTATAATTTGCAGATGTTACTTGTTCGTGTACTTTACCATGATGAAAATGTTGAGTTTACTGAATAAATTTACAGTGACAGTTTGATGATTAGTGAAAGAGTGCGTTCACAAATTAAATTCAAAGTTGTCAAGTCTCTATTGGAAAACCCTTTATATATACTGTGATGGTTCAAGGACGGATCAAGGAATGGAAGGGCGAGTAATCTCCGAGCTCGCACTGAGTACCTATTTTTGCCTTCCAAACCATTACAGCGTTTGTTAGGCGGAAATGTCGGCAATTGTCTACTGAATTTGGACTTAAAACAAAATCCATGAACATAGTTAAAAACTGTGGCCGATATCTCAACAAGATGGCTAATGAGTTCATAATCCGTATTTAATAAGTATCTGGACATCGGGGTAACTGAAAGCCGGTGAGCTTGCGAAGAGTGCCTATCCCTAATGATATAGGAATGCCACTCGTTACATGTTAATTCGCGCATAAACTACGAGTAGACCCGATAGATAAACCCAATTACAGGTGGTCTCAGCGCATAACCTTCAATCGGACTAGACAAATTTGTCCTGAATTCGATGTTAAACCATAGGCCCGTGCTTAATTGGGAGGCAAGCTCAGAGACTTTGCCTCCGTATCAACGAGATCCATGAAATCACCTTCCATCTGTTGTGCAAATAGCCCGCTCCCAGATCAGTAGATTCTAATGGTTCGACCTCTGTCTAACTCTGATAGTGTAAGACCTGCTTCCTGTGGTATCACAAAGGCCATTTTCTGGCATAAGTGAGTTTGCTCGATGCAAGTTGTTACTTAGTCGAATCTAACCTTACATAACCTGAGTTTTCCTTCCAGAATAGTCTTTGCCTAATCGGATGTCTGGCATTGAATAAATAACTCACATAAGTACGTTAATAACTCCAATAAAACGTTAAATCGACACAAGAAGAAGAGGAAGGATGAGGAAATCGTAAATAAAGTGGAAAATGTTTTCCCTCATAATAACAATAATAATAATTAACCCCACGTGTCAACACTAGATAATTGTTAAAGCCAAAAGGCCATAAATACAAAGTTGTATCCCTGGAATACAGACACACAAGACCCGTCCTCGTAATGTGAACTAATTACCCACCCCTCCTTGTTGCTGGCTTTGCGGATTTGAAAAAGGGATCATATGGCTTCTGCTCGTAAGTGTTTTTCCGATTCGGACAAAATCAAAACAATTTTCGATCTTCACTCATACGATGACTCTATATTCGTAGTCTTTAGCTCTGGTAGTTTTCCTTGATGTCATAACTGAATTACCTCGTTCGACAGTCGATAATAGCATGAGAAACACAACAAATCGCTTGGAAACCATATAACCTCCCTGGTCTCTGTTCTCTGTTCGTGTTCCTTGGGGCAGTTCTTTTCATCTTCTTTCCATTTTTCTGTTTCATTTCTTAAACAAAAGAAAATATGTGTCTTCTGGTTGCTGCCGGAGGATGGGTATGGGAACGGGTATCCGTACGAGTATACTCGTACTCGCATGGAGGAAGATTCAGGGAAATTATGACACAGAGAGGGTGAAAAAAAAGTATTCGTAAAGTCGAACCATCTTTAGCCACTTTCGTTTTTCTTGAAAGGTTTGGAGTGTTGTATTCATACGGTCGACCTACTTTTTGGGACCGACAATACTACCAAAGGAAGTCACTTTTATTGATTTACTCAATGTGGTCAGTGGTTGATGAGTGGTCAGTGTACGGGTACGGTGAGTGGGTATAGGGTACCTTTATACTCGTATATAAAGTTTGTGAGGTGAGTCAAGATTAACTGAAGGCGGGACGGTTAAATTACCAAACATCAGGCTTAGATTAGTTTTGGGATTGGGTTTGAGTAATTAGTGGTATTTTCGTGTTTACCTAAAATAAACGAGAAAAGGGAGGGTAATTGCGATGACGATTCGGTGGAGTAGGAGACGGATAAGTTATGAGGGTGCTTACTCCAATCAGGATAAAATGGAAATGAAAGTTGATTTATGTTATGTAAAGACAGAAGACTTTATGAAGAAAATCGTCGGAAAAAATTGAATTAATTTTCTACAGAAACAGCTGATGAGGAAATGTTGGATAAGAAAGTTTGTAATTGGCGTAAACGAGTCATCATAAGTGGATAAGGTGGGGGACCTACCCACCTTCATTTGCATTGCATCTTTTCTGGAAAAGCAATGGTTGAAAACCAGGTCAAACATTCCTTAAAAAATTTGCTAAATTTAACCATATTGTCTCCTTTCAAGTTCTGCGGATCACTGGCCTATTAAATATTAGTAAGAGCTCACTCTATTCGTTATCTATACATACCTACTGACATTATAACAAGCTATGCCTAGTTCAGTCTACCAGCTTTGATTAGACCTTGGGTTTTATATCTCTGAATGTGATCAGCTTCTGCTAGAAGACTGGCTAAAAAAAGACTTCACTAAAATTCGATGCCCAATTGCGTGGCCCGTCATCTGGTTGATGTTTCTTCGTTCTCAGCGACATTGGCAGCCACAGACGCGATATTCTCGGCCGAACGAGCAGTCCAGTGGCGGCTACGCCCTGCATGGTCCCCTGTGATTCCACTCTCTTCGAGTCGAGTAGCTAAGCGCCGGAATGTTTTCCCAGTTGGCGCGACACGATTAGACCATTAGGAAATCGACGATTATTGGTCAAAAACATCGATACGATTATTCCACGCTTGAACGGCCTGACACTCATCTAATGCTTGACCGGTGAAGCTAGTCTTCAGCCGATATTAGATTAAATAGCCTCAGCATGCTTGTTTTTTTCAGATTCCATTCATGAGAAAATCTCAAGGCATATGTAACATCGACGTTCTTTTAAAAAAGGTTGTTGCTCACTACTAAGGACATCCGAAAACTTGACAAGTTCAAATTTAGGTAGTGTTACTGTATTTTTTAAAGACCAAATAGAGGTCAGTTTCAGAAGAATCGGATCTTGAAAGAGGTTCTGATTTCATTTCATTGTGAAGCTTGTTTTGCAAAGAAATCCGCTTAAACAGTCAAGCAGAATTCACAGATAGGATGCTGTAAAAAGCGACATGTGATGAAAAATGCAATTATATGTTTAGAACCAACAAAAAGATGTTACATGGAAAAAGTAGCAATGCAGCATACCAATTAAAGTGTACGAACGGCAGTAGTTGGCTTTATTTTGAGCAAATTGTAGATTTCCAACAGATTATATGGTAATGAGCATGGTATGGCATGCACGATGACTGGCAATCTTATGACTTGCAAGAACAACATGTTAAACATCGGATGTAAGATCCCATCCAGTGTACTCTTTGAATTTAAGACCCAACGCAAGAAAATGCGCTATTGCGCGACTTTTCCAATTCAGCACCGAAACACATAGCGTATTGGGAAGGAATGAAGAAAAAGCAAGAATTCTATCCGGCCGTTGGGATGTACGAGGACATAAATATCACAGTTGGTGAAAGGCAGGAGAAAGTTTGAAAGTAGGTGAGGATAAGGCGAAAACATTGCTGTAAAAAAAAGAATCAGCCTTTCATCGTCTAGGACAAAACCTTATGTCAACAGATGGAACTACGCAAAAGTAACATAAGCAGTTCATCTACCTCGAAGTAAATGAAACCATTGTATCTACTTACGTTTGCTGAAACAACTAGGTTCAAAACTTCTGACTAGAAACATCAAGATGAGGCCTTACAAAACCCTGATCCTGTCACCTCTCTTATACGGTGGTGATTGTTGAAACATTAACTAAAAGGCGAAGCTTATTTTGGAGGAGAGAACATAGTTTCCTGGCTTGAGACGTAAAACCGAATCCCCTATTCAGGAATCCAGGGATCAAGAAGACCGTAATACGATTGTTTCTTAATTGGGTCGAGTTTACTACGAATGAAATATCATTATCAGTTTGTAGTTGCTAGTCAGTACAAATACAAGGTGAAGCAAAAATAGTGTCATATTGTGAAGTGGCCGTCTTTTTGTTAAAAATAAAAAAAGATTTGGCTCTGATGACATTAAGTTGAAAACATGATATCGATCACATGAGTTGATGTACATTTATGCAGGTTTTACGGCATTTTGAATTGTTGCTCACAAAATATGTGGGCGGCCAGTTCAAATCGCCAAAACGGGAGATCACACATCAGACTTAAGTGGAAATGGGATTCGTCCAGAATTCATCCTCTTCTTGCATCAAGTTTAACAGTGCACTTCGCTGTCAGCAGGTAGAAATTGGTGAACAGTTTGCTCTTTATAAGGGAACATCTGCAGGGTTTTCACCAAAATTCGACTCAATGAACATCTGCTGATGCCAAAAAATGTGCATTATTGTCGTGTTGATGTTTGTGGACTCTCTCGGACGTCCTCGGCCACAAAAGTTATATTCTCGGTCAAACGAGCAATACGAGGCCGGCCACTTCTTGCGACATTTCCAGTGGACCCAGTTTGCACGAAACGCAGAGGAAACGAAGTTCGTTCTTCAAAGGTGGCTAAATGGATGAAAATTGTCAGGCACTCTAACACCTAATGAGACTGCCTAAAGTTTGTATGCGTCATAAGGTTCCCAAGCCTGGGGACTTGGGACAGAAAAAATAATGTAGAGAAGTTTGGCATCATAGAAGTGATGAATTCATATGAATATGCTGGAGGCAGCTGGAGGCGTTTTCCAATTTTCAAGAAATTCAAATTCAATTTTCAACATCACAAGGACCGGCAAATGTTTCGAACTAGAAAATGTATTACGGCAGCGTTAAATTTATATACTCGCAATATCTAATGCGTTCAAGCAACCAAGCGGCGAAATGTCGGAAACAAAGCCCGCTACTTGAACTTGCAAACGAAATCGCATACAAAAAACGTGCCATTGGGATGCAGAAAAAAATAAATAAAAAGGAAGATGTAAACCTTTTGGCAGCTGAACTTCTAGATGAAATCGTTAGCGAGCGACTAATTCTTAATTGAACTTGGAATATTGTTATAGCCTAAGTAGGCAGTGAGCAATCGGAAAAAGAAATATTTTGAGCGATTTAATAGGACACGTCGGTGACTCGAACTACGAATACGAAGACTGCCATGTAGGAAAATGTTTTGAAACCCGGGAGAGGCCATATTTAACTCGTGCAAATCACATGGTTTATCTTTATTGTTTACTAAGTAGGAGTGGTATCCAATACCGTATTACAGCGCCGGTTTAGAACCCAGATAGATTACCATTTGGAATAATTCAAAGCGCCGAAGAAAAGACTGTTTACTGATTTTGGGCGAATTATTCGCATTTCGACATCGCATTTTGCTTTCGGAGTTTCTTTGAAAGAAGTCAGTCGTACTGAGACCCAATATTTGCCTTGTGGTTTTGCCGAATCTGCATATCCATTTAGATGTTGTATAAAACGGAAAAATGATAATGGAAATGAAAATGTTACGAATCTCAACAGGTGTAATAAAACGTAATCTAATAAGAACGGCCAGCATTCACAGAGTTTGAAACTTCAGAGCAAGGAAATAAGCTGGTTTTTCTGGTTAAGTTCCAATCGAGATTCGAAGAAGAGGTACGCAAATTTAGCCAAGCGTACAAAGCGGCGCTGCAACGAATGATGTGAGCTTTACGAGCAGAAGAGATGACGAAGAACAACGGCAGAAGAAGAAATATAGTGAAATAACTCTCTCTCTGTCCCATTTTCCTAAAAAACTTAACACATGATTAGGCACTTTAAGTGCAGTCATACCCACTTGAGTATTAAATTCTTAAAAAAAAGAGCATGAGGAGCGTGCAATCGACGATATTGAGCGTTCGCACTCCAGCAATAACGTACGGGAATTTTACCAAACACGTAAAAAGAACGTGGCAACGTGGAACGTCTGTAGAAACGAAGAAGAAAACCTTGTACTCGTAGTAGAGTTACAGTTGGTGATGTGACTATTGAAAAACTTTTTCTGCTCAACATCCTGCTCTTAGGCAGAATAAAACCTTCAACTCTGACGACGGTAGCCCCAAAACATCTCTCCTGATCAAAATAAAGTAAAGATAGCAATATCTATCCAACAAAGCAGCTGGGCCTGACTTCTTATCGGCCGAGGTATGCAAAGCTACTGGACATGACTCTGTGGAGAGCATACACTAACTCATTTCTCAGATCTGGTCAGAAGAGTGTACGCCTAATTAATGGAATCCCAGTCCTAGTTTATGGAGCTGAAGCATGAATTCTATCGAAAGTGGATGAAGATATCCTCAGTCGTTTCGAGAGAAAAATCCTTCAAAAAATATTCGGTCCCGTTTGCATTGATAACTTTGGTGGAAAAAATTCAACGGAGAACTACGAGATATAGTGAAAAAGGACATGTAGACCGAATTGACACCAATGCACCGGCCCATAGAGTCTTCGAATCTAACCCGCACGAACAACGCAGTAGAGGGAGACTTCACCGTAGGTGGCGCGCACAAGAATTGTACAAGGTTACCTCAACCGACTTTGTGTGCGTAACTGGATGCAGTTAGTTAAAGACCGGGCCAACTGTAGAGGCCCGGTAGAAATGCGGATACACGGGGGAAATATGTATCATTAGATGCACAAATTTTATCGGCATAATAGAAGACTCACACAGATTTCAGTTTGTGATCTAATCCTAGATCACTAATACCGTTGGAAAGGTATGGAAAGAAGGCGATTTAATTTAAATTTAAACATTTTGAAACCTACTCGGAGTTTTGACAGTGTTTGTTTCGTTCGTACAAGGAAATAGACTTTGAAGAAGGGATCATGTTCAGACAACTAGATATATCAACCAGTTCCATGGCTAAGCATTGGAATCCAATAGTCTGAGAATGGATGAGGACACTATTACTTTGAAATATGTCTAAAACTAATAAATGAAATTTGTGATCTAAGAAACCATATGAAAGAATACTTCAAGAGTCCAACGTGGCCTGTTTTTGATGGAAACATAGGTTATACGCTGCAAAAGATATGCTGGAAGATGTTGTAAAGACCTTGTCGAATTCGAGGTTTGTGCCAACTGGATTTCGATTTCTGTCAATATTGGAGAATATGATACTTTGATACTTTTATTTCAAAAACCATTCCATTGTCTGTCTCTAAGTGAAATGTACACCCATTAACTCATAAACTGAAATTTAAGTCCATATTTGCTGGTTCATTGAATCGTTCCTACGTTCAAATAACACAAACCCCTAAATCAGAGATTTAAATCAAATGCCAAACATCGACGCTGTCGAATTAAATGTAAAGGGTAAAAGGTCCAATCAATGAAATAAAATCGACCCTCCATCAGAATTGCTTCAGAAGAACGTTTCCATGGTTAACCGTCGGTTTTCATTACAACATTTTATTTTGTTTTATTTTCATTTTCGAGTAAAAGGTCTCTTGCCTGAGGGATATCCATTTTACATACATATACACTCTAGATGTTGAAAAAAAGGTAATTAGCAGTATCTTGTGATTTTAGGATTCTAAAGAAAATTTCCAAGATGTCAGATGGTAAGCCATCTGTAGAAGAAAGAGTTGAAAAATGAATTAACTGATATGGGTTCAGCATTTCGAATTGCAATAAATACAAGAATACCAATTACTTTACGTATATAAGGCGATTACGAAAATATACTCATACTTGTATGTCCCCCTTGTCAATTATATATTCATATAAAAATGGCAACACATGTGTCGATTCGGAAAATTCATTTTCATTTGATTTCCGAAGATCCGACTTTACCAAACTTTAAAACCTCATCAGCAACATTAACTTTGCTGAGACAACTGACATTGATCTTGCCCTATCAACGTTCTATTCGTTAATTTTCTCCTGCTTTGCCCAATCGGTTCCGTATACCTTCCGAAAGGACTGCATATCAGCTCCTCCCTGGTACAACAAGGAGTTGCGCTCTCTCCGTAATAACAGAAACAAGTTGTGGCACAAATTCTTAAGAACTCGATCTGATTCCGACTACAGTAATTATCGATTGGTATATAATCGTTTTTCTGAACTTTGTGAGTCTCTTTACCTTGAGTACCTCTACCGCATGCAATTTAGCTTAGTCTCGGACCCTAAACGCTTCTACCAGTTTATTAATACCAAAAGAAAGTCAGACGGCTACCCATCTGCTCTTAAATTTCTTAGTGAATCTTCTGCCGACCCAAAAACCATTGCAAATTTCTTTTCCTCTCATTTTAACAAATCCTTTTCTAAGAAAATAGCTGAACCCGATCCTAGCTACTTTAGCTATATGCGAAACTATCCTGAGACGTCAGCCATTTCACTAAATATAACAACAACTTTGGTATCTGAAAACATTACCAACCTTAAAGATGATTTCTCGTCCGGCCCTGTTGGAATTTCGGCTATTGTAATAAAAGAGTGTGTTACCCATCTCGGACCTCCTCTTGCTGCCCTATTTAACTTGTCTGTCTCAACAGGTACTTTCCCTTTCCTATGGAAGGAATCTTACATTATCCCATAGCAAAACCCTCTTGCATACCCAAACTTTTTGAAAGCATAGTCTATCAACAACTGCTTCTGCACAAATCCGCACGGCTTCATGAAAAGTAAATCAACGACCACTAACCTAACAGAGTTCGTCTCTAGGACGCTTCATGCTTTAGAAGACGGTGATGAAGTCGATTCAAATTCCACAGATTTCAGCAAGGCATTCGATAAAATTTCTCACCAACTTATCATCTTTAAACTAAAAAAACTTGGCTGTCCCCCTCATTTTGTGGCATGGACCAAATCCTATTTAGAAGACCGAGAATACAGGTTCATCTTCAGATCTTCAATATCCGAACCCATTAAAGCAACATCTGGTGTCCCTCAGGGTAGTCACCTTGGTCCAATCATCTTTATCCTCACAATTAATGATATAAATCTCATTTTAACGAACTCTAATCTTTCTATTCTCGCTGATGACATGAGAATTTCCAAAGTCAACTCATTGCCTTCTGACTCACATTGCCTGCAAGATGACTTGAATAAGTTTTCGGTACGGTGCAAGCAAAACTTTTTGGGGCTTAATGTCAGTAAATGCCAAGCGATACTCTATTCCCGTAAACGTCTACCTCCCCCTCCAAGAAACTACTTCATCTGCGATGAGCCTATTCCTTCCACTACCCAAGTACGGGATCTAGGTATAATTTGTGATAGAGAATTGAATTTCGACTCACATATTGACAGCATTATAAATAAAGCTAACTCTTCACTCGGCTTTATCAAACGCTGGTCAAAAGAATTTTCCAACCCTTACGTTACAAAGTCCCTGTACATTACTTTTGTAAGGCCTCTTCTCGAATATTGCAGCCAAGTTTGGTCACCCTATAAACTAACCCACATTCGAAGAATAGAAGCAGTCCAACGCAGGTTTATCCGTTTTGCACTTCGTGGTCTACCTTGGGCCGATCCATATGGATTACCCCCCTATGAAAATAGGCTAAAACTAATTAGCATGCATACCCTAAAAAAACGTCGTGAAGTCGCTGATGTACTTTTTATCCACCAGTTACTGACTGGAAATATCGGCTGCTCGACAATAACGCAAAATATTGCATTCACTCCCAATCCCCGTAATCTAAGATCTGTCCCACACTTCCTGATCCGAACTCACCGCACCAACAACGGTCACTTTGAACCCATATCCAGAATGTTGCGGATAACGAACAACTACGCTGAAGTCTTTGACCTAAATAGCAGCAAACAAGAAATAAAAACAGCGCTGCTCAATATGCCACTCCCTTAACATCTCCCCCGTCCACCATTTCTCCTCGCCCCATTAGGTTAAGTATATCTTTGTTAGTTTTTAAGTCTAGCTTTAAGTTTGGCTTGTTAATAAAGTTGTCCGGGGTTGACCCGGGCCAATAAGTGTTAATCGCTATTTGAGCAAGAGCAGTCTATTGAGTCAGTCAACAAATGAAAAGTAACACACACGTCCTTCTCCTAGACTTTGCAAAATATAAATATAAACAAACGTACAAACGTAAAGCTTAAATAAGCATAGACTTGGCAAACAAAGCAACACCATTCGAAGCCAAGGGATACTCGCACCATATACAAGGTATTCCTCGACGTTCCAAACTATTCTGGGCCATAGATGATAAATTCCGTTTGTATGCCGGTTCCTCTATAGCTGAGGTTGAGAAACTAGGATGATGACCACAATCAAGATTTTGACTACGCAAATGAAACTAAACATTTGAACCACACTAATGATGGAATCAAATGCGATGACAGTGAGAGATCCAGCGGTGACCTTCATTTGAGCTTTCTTGACATATTCGAAGCCCAGCTCATTGAGAACTTTTTTTTAGTCATCTAGCCTTTGTCGGAATATTTTTTTTTTGTTTTTATAATTGGCGCGTGCACAAGTTAGGGAGGAACAAAGAGCGATAGCATTGTGCGTTGGTTTTAAATGTTTGCAAGTTGTACGGCTTAGGAAAGAATCATGATATTTCAGAGTACGTCCGAAGGTAAATTTGAGGGTGTGCTGATGAGCATTCACAGCGAGACGGGGGTTACGGTTAAAAATTTGAAGGGACTATGAGTTTTATTGCATGCTGTTAATATCGGAATTTAGTAAGCTTAGCATACGCTGCCGTTCCCATTCTAAAGCCGAAGAACGTGGACATGAGTCCCGGAACGAATATGAAAAGCAGAGAGTACTGTCGTCCGCAAAGGAATATATTGGATTAGTACAATCAGACAAGAGATCATTGATCAAAATTAAAAGGAGTGTCGGAGACTGAACAGAGCCCTGGGGTATACCAGCATCTATTTTGTGAATATTAGAAACCATCCAAGACAACTTGAATTCAACATTCCGGAAGGTAATTTCTAATCCGTTGAAGAAGAGAGTCATCGATCCCAAATGTCCCAGTAATATCAAGTGCAACTATCTTGCTTACGCCAGACTGGGGTAGACTTTGGTTCCACTTTTCGGTTAGACGTGCCATCAAATCACCAGTGGACCTGTTGCTACGAAAATCGTACTGCCTCTCATTCTTCCAGATATTGCATGAGCTGACGGTTTATCGGCGTTTCCATGATCTTGGAATGAAGGGATGTAAGTGCACTGAGTCTGTAAAGGACGCTGCACAAATGATGTTTTCCATCTGCTCGGAAAGAGTCCTGATGAAAAAGCGTAAGCAGTGGTTTTGCCAGCGAGGAAGAACACATCTTTAGAAGAAGGGGAGATATACCATTTGAACGAACGGAGTAATCTTACTACTACACGAGTGCGAAAGTGGATTTGTCCCAATAAAGATTCGAAGCACTCAAGTGTGGGTGGAGACAAAGCACAATCTGGAAGTGTTGTGTTGGTCGTAAGGTGTGCAGCAAGCACGTTGACTTTGTCTAATGCTCTGATAGTTGGAATACCATTGTAAATGAGTGTTGGGATTGGGATGAGGCAGAATTTCTGATGTTTTTGACAAACGACCAAAAGCTTTTACTACCTTTGGGACATTGTGGTATTTCTTGCCTCAGTTTTTGGTCGTCTTGAAATTTCACACCCTTGAAAAAGACGATGCAATCATTCCTGTCTCGTTTGACCCTCTGGTTTTCCGCTTTCGGGTTGGTCTTGTAAGCCCGAATAAACATTTCTCTAACCCTGACAGGCTCCTCTTTACAGCTCGAACCCATACCATGCCTTTTCTTTTCATCTGATACTCTTAATCCGATGAGAGATAAAGGATCTCATTCCAAAGAAAATATTATCTGCGATCATATCAGCAGCGGCATCAGTTGAAATACCTAAAGAAGGTGGTAAGTTCGCTCCAATTGGCTTTCTCGTATTGCCATACGGTTCTTTTAGTAATTTTAGCTCTAACTGTGTGGTGAGTATACGAAAAATTAGCTAATATGACACAATGATCCGACGAGCCTAGAGTGGAGAGCACATCAACGGTGTACTTATCAGGGTGAGATGTTAAAAACAAGTCCAGGGTGTTGGCGGTATGGTTATCCACATCTGGTATTCGCGTGTCGCTTCGTATTCGTATTCGCTTCGTCAAGTCGTTGTCCGCATCGAAGATCTCAACTCATCGTCCTTCGGGTGTGGTCCGTCCAGAATGTCGAAGCCACCTAGAATTGTGTATATTGAAATCGCCCGTAATAACGATTGCAGTGTGAGGATACAGGGATACAATTCATTCAGTTTGGGACTTCTGTAAATAAAGCAGTAGTGGATAAGTTGCTTACGGAGATGGAATTTTAACCACAGGAAATTGAATTCCGGATTGGAACAGGAATTACATTGTGGTGGAGTTTGGTAAACTACATCACTACGCACGTAATGGCGAGACCGCGGTGAGAAAAGAGTAGTGGCACTAGTTCGTAGCCAGACATTGATTTACCGGATCAGATTGATGTATGTGTTATCCCCGTATCGATGGTGACGGAGGATATCAGCCCTGTTAATGGAAACGCTCTAATGGTGCGCTACTGGTACTATTCTCTGAAGGATCTGCCCCTCCAGATTGGAAGTTATGTCATCAAATTGATCTTCCGGCCACGTAAAACACTTTACAACAAACGGACTGCGAATTTCGCTTATGCAAGTGGATTGTTCCGACTTCACATGCAACCGAACAAATGGCGAAGGCCCTGTATAATATTTGAATTCGTGATATGAATTTGCATATTTTTTGACAATTAATTTATGGCATCGCTCAACTCAATCTCGTGACTTCTTCTGTGATCAAACAGTTTTCGTGAAAATCTCAGCAGCATAACCATGCCTGATTATTCGTCCATCCGTCATTGCCAAAGTAATTCCATTAAGTGCGAAAGGTCCACTACGAAATTTTAGCCATGGTACCTGTAATTCTTCGGTTGATGGAGCATTCCAGGCAATACCAACTGACCAAAGTGTTTGAATGAAGATTTTACCTGTGATTACCACCTGCGCGGCGGTAGTAAGCTACTCAGTTGGATCAAACAGTTGTGCACTAAAACGACGCTGCTTCGTCGGAAAATAGTTGCTTACTCCCAGGTGGACACTAAAGAGCAATTCATATTACTATCATGCAAGAAATGCAGGATAGACTGGAAACGGTGGTCAAAAATAGCAGCATTTACTTGAGTGATTGCATATTTCAATGCGGCTTTGTTATTGGAAGCATATAATGTCATATCTTCATAATCAAGCGACTGATTACAGTCCGTATCAGGGGTAAGTTTGTCAAGATCAGCCTCAAATACGCGCTTCTTCATTGTAGGAGAACGACTGAGCTGCAAACGAAGGCTTCAAGTCAAATTTCTGGGGTAAAAGTATGAAAGTACCAAGTGTGACATAAAAATGTAATAGAATAGAAATGTAAAGGACTTTTGGTAGCGCCGTGGTTCACATCACGGGCGAAGCCACACCCAGAATTGGCCACAATTGTCCTGACTGAATTCTTAAATGATGGACGGAACACGCTTTTAGAATCTAAGGATCCACCAAACCACACATCGTTCTCGTGATCAAAACTCAACAATTCAGACTGATCGCTTTGCATCCCTGCAACCTCGCATAGGTGTTCGCTTTTTCCGAAAGACAACATTGATTCCGACACTACCTAGTAACAGCTGGTAGTAGTAGCTAAGTTACAAATGCGCTTATCAAAAACAGTACAGCGATTGTAAGATGTGACTTTGACCGTTACTTCTTTTTTCAGCCATAACCGGATGAGGCTATGCTGGGTGTCAGGACACTACGCTAGGAAAGGAAATGAACAACCGGATGAGTTTGCAAGAGGAGGAGGGCTACTCGATAATAGTGAGGTTACTAACATCAAACCACCCCTTTGCATAGTAAGGGGCACTATCGAGGAAAAAATCATAAAGACTGCCAACCAAAGGTGGTCAAGTTTTGAAGGACACTGGGTATCCAACGCTTTCTGGCCAATTTTTGGCCTAACCTAAGGGTTAAACTTAGGACAGTAATAGGAACCCTGACAGGACACTGTCTCCTGCGGAAACACCAAAGAGATTCAAATTGTCAGATACGGATATTTACAGAGACTGCGGTGTCAAAGTAAAATTTTAGGGGAAAACTTTTTCGAAAACCTAGGGGAAACAGTACAATATTAGGCGTGGAAAACAAGTGCTGATGCTACGAAAACTACATCAAAAGGGTCGGATCTCTTTAGAGAATGGGAGTTATGAAACCCGCGGTTTGACGATGAATAACGGAGGAGACATGCCTAGCTATGCTGTATGCGACGAGACGAGTATTGAAACCACCACTTCTGTTGTTACGTGCCAGAGGAGCTCAGCCCTACATAGACTTCTCCAAGAAAAAGGAGAGAATTCGAAAAACCTGAGATCGAGCATGTGAAAGATGCTACTCTAGGACTGAGATTTGGAAATTTCTTCAGAAGATAAAGTGGAAGTGTCGAAAAAAGAAAACGCGAACCAAAACCTGCAAGAACGGCCACAGAAATATCGTTGTACGAAGCATTCACCCAGCATTCAGGAGGAAATGATCTCTTAGCATGGTCGGTTCGGTCTTAAAGAAGGAGATACCCCGAACTATGCCAATTACAGCGGCTGAGACTGCTATACATCGCATACAAGATCCTTGCTGCTGCATTATGTGACCGTTAACAACCTGATATGTCCATATTAGTGCATGGTTAAGTATTGACTGACTACTGTGGCAGATCCACGAATATCAAATCGATACCCACACCCTGAGCTGTAAATAGCCATGCCTATGTAGTTTTGTCAAACTCGTTCAGCTGTGCAGGATGTCCATTGAGCACTTCTGCTGCTGAAGTTAATATTTAAACACTGTTCAGAACTCATAAGCCAGCACTAAAATCTCTATCTCGACCAACGAATAAGGCGCTATACGTATACAAGGCCCTTATTAGCCGTGTTGTGCTGTGAAGCGCGAGATAAAGACTCTTTAAAGTTGTCGAGTGATCTTTAGCCTCGTCTGCGTGGACAGAGTGTGAAGGAGAAAGTACACCGTAAAACTATACTAGTTGTATACGGACATGGATCTGCCTAGAAGTGTGCCTCTACAGCAGCTCTGTTAGAAGGTGTAATTATCCACCAACTTGCCGGGCGCATCGAGGAGGCTGGAGAGACATGACATTGGACATAAAATAAGTCAAATCCTATATATTGATACCGAAATTTCTGTATGAAAGGTAAGGTCTTGGTTCCAATAGTATGAATACGGTGAGTGTAGGCTAAAAAGCTCTGGACTATCCTTCCTACAACCACCTGAACCTGGTAGGCATTAAAAAATGTTCAAATCTTCAGCAAAACCCTGAGTTTAATTAAACCATTTGAGGATGACATTTCAGAATATCTCTTTTGTTGTTAACAATCACGAAGTGGCTGAATTATTTACACTGATATTTTTAGAGCATCTTAAAACCTTTCAGTTTTAACCCAGTAACCGCATCGAAATCAAGTGGCTCCGCTGTAATTCACATTACTTTACACTAAACCGCACTATCTGAATCACATCAAAGGTTGAACTATTTTCTTTATTCAAAAAATTAAAAGCGTATCACAATTATTTATACGATTCCTCGGTTCATATCTGCATCGGTATCCCGTCATCCATTTGTTTCCAATGGGACGGTAGATAACAAAAGTGGAAAACAAAGCTCTCTCCGTTCCTTTTGATTATTTTTATTTTCACATTTTGCTACACCACTACGACTAGAAATCTCATGCTTTCAATTTAAATTTCAATTCTTTTAGGCAAGCCAACCATCCGCACTCTTTCACGGGAAGTGCTCTCCCGTTAGGGCCCCCCCCCCCCACCCAACCAACAACCCTTACCATTCACCCTATATTCACTATCAGCCGTAGTCGGTTGCACCTCTTTGTTTTTTTTTTTTGGTTTAATGAAAATGCATTGGAGCGAATCGTCATCACATAACTCGTAGTTCTTGCCTGCTCTCGAATAGGGTATTGTATTGTAGTACACCACGTCTGTTGTGGATGAGGGTGCGGATCTAGGATGAGCTGGATCAAAATCCCTGCACACGAATGGGAAACGTTGAGAATTAACAATAAGGAGTAGTGCAGCAACAGCACGCTATATGTATCCTTGAGAGAGTAAATGAGTACTGCATCTAAACCAGTGCCAAGTTGCTTCTTTGTTGGTGGCCGTCCCTCCATAGTAGAGGGAGTAGGAGTGGAAAAAGCAATATACACGGCGACGCTAGCTCCATCTTCAGAGGTCCTTCCGCTGCCCTTGGATTATTTAATTTCTTTTATATCCCCTTCGTTCGTGTGCGCGCGTATTAAAATTCTACACTCCTGCATGCTTGTACATATCTTATTCAAAACCAAGCTCCAGAGCTTGGAGTTTTCGTACCTCTCTTCCCTTCACTCGAGGATATATGATCGCGTGGGTGGCTGTTAGATGGGTGGGGATGCCCGGGATGCGCTCACAGAGAGAAATGAAATATTAAAAAACAATGAAAAAGGGCGAACAAGGACGAGCACACAAAAAAAAAGAGAAAAAAAAGGGAAACAAATTGAAATTCGAAATTCAATTTTATTCCAGTTAAAAAGTAACCGAAGAAGAGAAACTATTTTCATCTAAATCTGAAGGCAAAAGGACCAGAAGCACCGAAAAGTACAGAAAAGGCGAATAAAAGAACCAGGATGTTACCATGTGTGTGCGTGAGTGTGTTTGTGTGAAAACAAATATAGCATTGTCATTCGATAAAGGTGTACCATAGTAGGACCGGAAATAGTACATACAATAGAAATAGATGCAAAAAGCATGAACAAAAAAGAAAAATTGAAAAGCATCGCAGGGCTCGGGTACGCGGTACGCGGTACGGTGTACAAAGTACAAAGTACAAATGCGGAAAGTAATTATTTTCCTTTGATGGGTTTGCACTAGAACGGCTCTGCTTTATTTCGAATGGATTTGGTCCCCATGCTCCATCTCTACGAGTAGGAGCTTTGTTATACAATAGTACAGATATGGTATGTACAGATAAAAATGAAAAATGTTATCCTTTTTATCTTGATGGTGTAACATATTGTGTGTTGGGAGTAATTTGTTGTAAACAACGGTTTTTTTTTGTGTTAAAATGAATGGTCCATCTATTAGGGGAAAATATCTTTCCTCGTTTTAAACGATTGTTGTAATTAAATCTCATGAATTTAGCGAGGGTGAACTTTACAGTACATTTGCTTTTAAATGGAAGAAAACCAGAGATACAATTAAATTTTGAAGCCGGACCTGACAGAGGAAAAGAATTCTCATGATTTGTCAAATATGAGTTACAGATCACTTCTGCAACGTCACTTAGTCACTCCACAGTCTCTAGTTTTAGTGCCAACTTCAATTTAGTTCAACCTCTTATTTGTTCGTATGTCCTTCATTTAAAGCTAATCTATAGGCTGTATGCACAGCGTTGCACACGAAGATAGCGGATGTGATGAAATGGAGGGAAACACCAAGATTTTTCCTTTAAAAATTGCAATTAACTTACTTTTACTTATTTACTCGTAACTATCACTATTTAGATAATATTTCAAAATTAGGATTGTGGTAGGTAGGATTGCTGTAGCTATAACTATGTCTACACAATAATGGGGGTTATTTTAGCTACTTATTGAGTGGGAGTTGAGTGGAAGAACATCAACTTTTCTTTCTTATTAAGAGCTGAAAATGTAACGCGTATAATTACAACTTCTGCTATATATTTTTCCCATGTATCCACAGATTTGCGTAGCTTAGCCTCTTTTTCGAATCTCGGTTGGAACTTGCGCCTCTATTGCCTTTTGTACCACATTTTCTGATGACATCCGTGAACATGGTAAAATTGGCTGATGTGGGTCCAGCCTGAAGTTTCTTCGGTTTTTTAATGTGCAGACTTGCGTGAATGCGCATATTTCTTAGAACACGATTTGTTACACCCACTGTGATCTCCGTCGCTGTCAATTTTCCCTAATATTTCTCATTCATTGTCCAACATTGCGATGCGTACATTAAAGCTGGACGAATGAGAGTCGTATATTGCAAACCTTTAAGTTTAAGGGATATTTTTCTGTCACAAAGTACTGTGTAGCGCCGCTACTGTCGTATAACTTGGATTGGGGCAGCAGCGCAACAAGCAACCTCCCAGTGATAGTCCCCGATAACTGCGTGAGTAAATCCTTATTTATGCAGGGTAAAATAGCAATAGCATGCTCGACTAGTAGGATAATACTGGTCTACGCTGTCATAGGGCTCACAACTTTATACGGAAGAGATTAAAAAGATGTGACGAACCAACGGCTTAATTGTTGACGACCCGTGCAAACGTTTGAAGGACATCTGTACGTGGAATGTTCGGACTCTTAACAGGCCACGGGTAGTCGGGCAACTAGTAAAGGCCCTTGACTACTATCACGCAGATATCAACGCCATCCAGGAAGTCCAGCACATCCCTAAAAATGACAAATCTGCTCCTACAGACACATTGCTTTTACGCCATTTCTTTCCAAGGTCATGGAAGAGTTGAAAAACCCTCCAGTACATGAAATATCTCGAAACACAAAAACTTCTTAATGACCGGCAGTTCGGTTTTCGTAGGAATAAGTGGTGGCCGTAGTGAGTGGTACTAGCAATCGCTTCTCACTCGGAGGGGTCTAGGTTCGAATCCTGCCCATGAACAAGTCTTTCAAGTTTTTCAGTTGTGTAATTGGAACTCAGACAGAAAAATTCTGCGTGTGAAGGCATAACACTGACACGTAGATTTGGCTGTTGTAGAGTTTCAAGCACAAATAATTACTGCGAATTATAACCTTCCACTCTGAGTGAAGAAAAAACTCTCCGTCCTATTCGGACTCCCATCCCCTGGAGAGCAAATACCGAAACCAAACACACCTGAGTTTCAAACCACTACAAAAACAATTTTCCTTTCTCCTCCTTTCTACCTTTCCGCCCGCGACCAGGCAACAGTAAAAGGGTATCTAACCCCTTAGGTGCGCGTAAATTATAAAAAAAAAAGTATGGCATGTTTCACTGAAAATTGGGACCAAAGCGTATGTACATCAATCTGGCGAAAGCAAGAGAGTTGCACTGATATTTCTGAGCCATTTGACAGAGTTTAGAAACAGGAAATGCGTGATTAGAAACTGCGTTTAGGAACGTGCAATTCAAGTTGTTTACGATGGTTCCAAGTCTGATATTCACAAAATAAACGCTGGTGTGCCGCAGGGCTCCGTTCTATCTGCGACACTCTTTTTAATCTTCATTAATGATCGCTTGTCTGCTACTTATAATCCAATATATGTTATTCCTTTGCTGGCGCCACAAATCTCTGCCTATCATATTCGTTACCGGACTCACGTCTCTGCTCTTCGGCTGTAGAACGGGAACGGCAGTGAATGATAAGCTCATTATATTCCGATATTGACAGCATAACCAATTAGGGAACTATGAACAGAGTGGAATTTAGTGCTTCCAAAATACAATGCTGTCTGCTGTCGTTAAAGTGACACTAGCATCGCTGAAACCGAAAAACTTTCCATTCTAGGTATGTGTGTCAATGCCAACTTACATTAGAACGACCGCATATTCGATGTCGCCAAAAGTGCTGCGAAATGTCGAGGTTTCCTCAAGCGATGTAAGAAATACTTCAATTCCTCTGATCCGGCGTCAATATATAAGGCACGTATTTACACAAAATTGGAGTGTAATGCTCACATTTGGCCAGGTGCTGCTAAATCCTTACTGCTCTTACTAGATAGGATTCAAAACCGTGCGATAAAACTTATACGTGCAACTGTTGCTAATATTACACAATCAATTGCCAGCTTGAGCACCTAGGTAATGTCTTTTGGCTTACCTTGTTTTATCGCTATTTTCACCACCAGTGCTCCACCAAAATTTCCATTAGCATTCCGGTCATTCAAACCTTCAACCGTAACACCCGTTTCGCTATGAATGCTCATTAGTATATCCTCAAACTCACATTCGGACGTACTCTGAAATATCGTGATACTTTCCTAAGCCGCACAAGTACTAGTTCCTATTTCCCAGTCATTATAGCCTTCAAACATTTAAAACTAACGTTCAGCGGTGCCTCTCTTTCTTTTCTCCCTAATATTTCGTACTCAAAAACCCTTGAGTCCGCGGAGAGTATAAACAAAAAAAGTACGATGGTAAAAGAGTCAACGTTTTTTCGGATGCGAATTTACCATATGCGGCAGACTTAGGCAAGAAATCTTGAACTTCCGAGGGTTTTATGACAATCCGCATCAAGGCTACATACATACGTATTGTTGCCTAAGGGTATTATGCGCTCATGACCCTCCGGAAGACAAGGAAGATGCCACCAAAAAATATTTTTCCGACCTCCTCGACAAGTCATGTGAGCAATGCTCAAAGTATGACGTTAAAATCACACCGGGGTATAAAGGAGGACATCTTTGGTAGGACAATTGGTAAGAATAGCCTACGCGACCACGAACTTATTGACTTTGAAGCGGGACAAAAATATCACTATAGCTAGCACATGGTTTCTTTATCTCAACATACACAAGGACCATGAAACGCTAAATCAAGTTGATCACATTGTGATCGACGTAAGACATACCTCCAGTATTCTAGACGTCCGAACCTTCCGGTCAGCCAAGATTGACTCGGATCACCACCTCGTTGCAGCCTAGGTGCGAATGGGAATTTTCCAAGCGCCACAACAAAGAAGAACTACAGTTTTTTTTTTTTTTTTTTTTTATAATTTACGCGCGCCTAAGGGGTTGATACCCTTTTACTGTTGCCAGGGCGCGGGCGGAAAGATAGAAGGAGGAGAAAGGAAAATTGTTTTTGTAGTGGTTTGAAACTCAGGTGTGTTTGGTTTCTATGTTTGCTCTCCGAATAGGACGGAGAGTTTTTCTTCACTCAGAGTGATTCGAGATATAATTCCCAGTATTTTTTTCATTGCTTGAAACTCTTATAACAGCCAAATCTACGTGTCAGTGTTATGCCTTCACACGCAGAATTTTTTTGTCTGAGTTCCAATTATACAATGAAAAACTGATTTTGCCATGGGCAGGATTCGAACCTGGACCCTCCGAGTGAGAAGTGTTTGCTACTACCACTACACCACGGCCACCCCCCACAGTGAGAAGATTCAACGTAAAAAGCTGCAACCGGAAAAGACCGCCATAATCTTTGCCGAATGCATATTCCTAAATCTCTCAAGAAGTCCTATGCTGCTAGCATCAGGTACTTGGTTACGCTGCCAACATGCCATCAGAGAGAACGCATTTGACGTGCTGGTTATCATCTGACCACTACCAAGAAATCCATGATTTGATGAAGAATGCAGCTAAACAAGAAGGATCCAAAGCCACGCTGCAACGAAGGACGAGTACCGATCGTGAGAAAAAATATCGAATTTTCCACCAGAAGAAAAATGAGTACGAGAAGCGCGCGATCGAATATAGGTTGATAGGTTGTACTGCAGGAATAACGCACAGAATTTTTACCAACAGTTAAAAAGAACCTACAAAGCAAGATGACCCGCCTGTAGAGATGAAGAAGGAAACGTAGTAGTAGAGTCACAGTCGGTGCTGAGAATATTGGAAAAATTTTTCTGCAGACTGTATAACGGCGAAGAAGTTTAACATGCCGCCGTCAGGCAGAATATATCATTCAACTTACACCAATTCATTTTTCAGATCTGGTCAGAAAAGTGTATGCCTGATGAATGGAATCTCAGTACCGTATGACCCCCTCCCACCCCTCTCTTTCAATTGCGACAAATATAGAAGGATAACTCTCCTCAACATCGGATACAAGATCTTATCTGCCATATTGTGTGAACGTCTGAAACCTGTCGCCAACAATCTGATTGGTTTCTATAAGTCGACCAAATTTTCACACTCCGGAAAACCCTGGAAAAAAAACTCAAAAAGTCCGAGACGAACTAGACGAACGAGCTGTGTCTATCAGTCAATCAAGTACAATATATGCTCTCAACGGGAAGAGGCACACAACATCAGCGAATTGGACAAAACGTCACATTACACAGCTATAATTTTGAGATAGTAAAGGGCTTTGTCTACCTTTCCTCTGTCCTAAATTATGCCAATAACACCTTACCATAAATAAAACGAAAAATCACTCTTACCAATCGCTGTTTCTTTGTGCTGACAAGGCAATTAAGTAGTAATGCCCTATCCCAAAAAACTAAGGAGACTGTACATAGGCCTTTGATCATACCAGCTCTATTTTATGGGGGTGAATTCTAACGAAAGCGGATGAAGATATTAGTCGTTTCAAGGGAAAAATCCCTCGAAAAATATTCGTTTTCGGTTGCGTTGACGGGCTTTGGAGAAGAAGATTCAACGGCGAACTGTACGAACCATACAGCGACATCGACCTAGTCAAAAAACTGCCCATCAATCGCTTGAGATAGCTAGGACATGCAGAGCGAACGGACACTAATGGTCCCGCCCGCAGAGACTTCGAATCTAAGCCTTCTACTGAATTCCAACTCCGACCGAATCAGCAGCCAAGATTCTGTTCACTCTCTTTGATGATGACTCATCGCTAGGTTTCATAAAATATTTTTAATTTGGTCTATTACCAGTTCAGACTGCCTTAATATTCGACTATTCAGAATCGCTTTAGGTTTCCTATAGAGTCCAATATAAAATTATGTACATTCGTAATCTCTTTGGTTATCATGGATATTAAGTGTGGCACCCAGTGTAGATTATGAATTTCCGTTATAGCGCAATAACGACGTCTCTTTTTAATGTGCTGTATATAAAAAGACATTAAATGTGATTAGAATCATTTCCTCAACACATAAACTGAATAATTTTATCCATTTGCGACCTTCAGCGTTAGAGTTGGTACATATTCGTACATCGTTACCACTTAAGGCTGACCCACTTGCAGCGGCAAACAGAATCCATCAACTTTCACTGATTGGAGATCTAAACCCTAATGGCCGGCTTAAAATGTCCAAACCCAAGTGCAAATCCAAGACCCTTCGTCAACCCAATTTAATCAACACACTTTCATTTGCTTTTAAGCACAAAGTACGAATACGCCACTTGGCAATGGTTAATGAAAGTCCACAGGTGTCCTAATGGCCTAACGACACCGTCGTTTCCATTTCGAAAAACAACATGGACACGCTAATTTAGGGTAATTTTTTCCTTCTTACTACCTCCCTCTAAATGGCGCTCTTTCTGTCGGTTTCTTCTTCCTTAGCCGAGCAGATGAACTTGTGTCTTCGATAAGGAAAAACAAGAAAAAACAAAAAGAATCCATCTGTACCGGTCCCGGTCTTTATCCCGATGACGGCCTTCAAAGAGGATAACGAGAAAGACAGCGCGCACAGCTAATGAAAATCCTCTCTTCATTGGTGTTTGCTCTTGGATAGCAATAATCTGGTGGCAAGGTTATTTTGTTGTTGCTTTGCTCCTCTGTTCCTCCTCTAAAATCCGCATGTCTAATGCCTACCTACACTAATGCCTCGTCGGATTAAAAGACACGCTTTCTGATTTTATGTGCCAATTACGTGTAGAGGCGTAGTAGAGTGGAGTAGGTAAGGGTTTCAGTCCCCTACACGGACGACCGGTCTTAAGTCGTTTAAAGCTACACACTTGGGTGTTTTTTCAGGCAGAAAAATGTTTGTAGGTCAGAAAGAGCGAACGGAAGGAAACCAAATTGATGGAGATGGAAAATCTTTAAAGGATTGTCGGTATAATCAATTTGCTATGTCAGTGTGCCACCCAAGGACAGATTGATATTTGCCATTAAATCTCCCGCCACCCACCAATCAGTAATCGCGCAACGAACGTCCTTGTGGCGATCCTTGGAGGTGGTTCGTTTTGACAGCTGGCTGGTGCATGAGTCATTATAATTAAAATGATTTCCTCTCGTATCTGTGGCGACCTGGAAATCGGAGTACGACTATGTACTCGTATCTGCTTCAGAGCCGGACGACTTTGTGATTTTTGATAGTTTTTTTTTTTTCTTTGGTGTTTTTATTAAAGAGGGAAAAACCTTTGGCCCATGGGGTTCATACTTCTGCGAACCGGTCTTGCCACTCTTTTATTCTTTTTTCCCTAAAATTTTCATTTTTATGTAAGACTTCCACTTCAGACTGACTGAATAATTAATAAGGAAAAGGTTCATTTCGCCTGTATCGCCGCCGCGTGTGCAGGAACTGCAGGCAAGATGGCTGGCGGTAGTGGTAGTTGTAGTGGCTGAAATGACGGTAATGTCGGTCGCGTCGATAGCGGTGGCGTGTATTCAACGCACGAAATTTCCGTGCCGACGAACGATGACGACGTTCATCCTGTGACCTCTCCGGTGTGTGTGTGTGTTTTGTTGTTTTGTTTTTTACCTTTTCGTTTTCGTTGTTCGTCCTTTGAGAGGTTTTCTGTTGGTCGGTGTTTATACCGCCGATGGAAAGATGGAAATTATCGTGAAGGGGGGTACACACCAAAAAAAACAAAACATATTGAAAAGCGGTCATGAAAAATTCAACCATTTTACGAGGGTGCCTCGGGAATTCCTTTATAACCTTCGACTTTAAGGATCTCATTGTTGTTGTTCTGTTCCTGGTGGTGGCGCTAGGCTTATGGCACTAAACCTGAGCTGGCCTGAGCTCTATTTATGCTGTTTCAGGGGATATTTCTGGTGGTGGCAGTGGTTACAATTTTAATGGCATTTACTTGCGAGCTCGCACTTGGAGTGTCCAAAACTTGAGCAAACACGTTTGTCGCCAGATGTATATGTATATATACTCGTACATACATATATGATGACGCACTCGTGTTCTCTGGAATATTGATCCATCAGGCAGGTGGGCTATTCATATGTGGAACAGTGGTTTGATAAGGCTTTTATGCTGCATATCCTTGAAGGTGGTTTCTCTTTTGGCGTAATGCCTCCTCTCTTGCTAGCCTCAACCAACAATGCCATGTGTGTAAAGTTAGTGCATTTATGAGTTCCGTGTTGTTTTTCCTTTTTCCAAGGACCGTTAAAAGTGTACCTTTTACGTACTTACCGCAGCATTTACTCAGTTTTGAAAGGTGTGGAACACACACACTTCTGTGAGTGTGAGATTTCCTTTGTTCGGAAACACCATTTTGTAGCGCTATTTCCATGGTTTTCTACAAGTATAAAAGTAAGCGCTCAAGTACTCGTACTGGAACTTTGCTAAGCATATTAAAAGCATAATGAGAAGAAAATAGAAAAAGGAACAGACAAAAACAACAAAAAAATATGTGCGTGCAATAAGCGACAGCGGGCGGCATAACTAACTTTGATTATTATTTTTTGTGCCCTTCTAACACCGCAGGTGGTTTTAGACATCGTGAAAAATTTAAATGGAATTAATTTCCTTTTATTTCTTTTTTTGTTTTTTTTTTTATTTTAAAGTTAGAACAGATTTAAGCATCTTATAGAGCGTTGCTTGCTTTTGTTTTTGGTTTTTTTTTTTTTTTAATTTCAAAAGTAAATAACTAAACAATTTCTTTTGAAGGCATAGAAAAGAGGAGGAAAAGAAATCGTAAATAAAGTTGTAAACAAGAAGGATAACTGGGAAAGTTTGCCTTTGGATGTAATGGGAGACTGTTATACTCAATTGTGTCCTGGGACGATTATTATGGGTGATTGCTGGATTATGCCTTAGTACTGATAATTCCGGTAATAAATGCAGATTCACAGATAACGCTTTTTACTACTTTCAACATCCAAATGTCTATTGTAAACTGGATAATACTGTCCTTCTTGTTGTCCTTGTTCAAGGATTTTTGTTTGTTTTTCATATTTTCAATGTTACCGCAGTTATAAGAGTCTGATAGTTTATTAATTGGTTTTTATGCCGTCTACAATAGGGCGTATCAGATAATTTAAAGGCGTCAACTGTTTCCGGTTGGTTGCCAAGGAGCTTTACACAACCGGATCCTTTTTGAACTGTTTTAAGCTATGTTTGACTACGGCGGCCTAAGGCATGTTTTGCAATAGAAGTATAGGGTTTTCCGATATGGACTTGACAACTTTTTTTAAAATAAAACGCAAACCGTCTGAGATATTTCAAAAACTTTATTATCGGCTTGAAGTACAATCAAAACATTTATGAATGGAACTCGACTTCGTTCATATGGCCACCGCGTGTACGTTTGCAGCGGTCGATTCGTTGGACCCAATTTTCAACGACTCGGCCATACATTTCGGCCGAAACGGCCGCTTTTTCGCGTTCAATTTTGACTCTGAGCTCGTCCAACGTCGTCGGCGTGTTGGCATAAACCAATGACTTAACGTAGCCCCACAGAAAATAGTCAAGCGGCGTTAAATCGCACGAACGAGGCCGCCAATCGACTGGCCCATTTCTTGAGATAACACGCTCACCATACTTACTCTTCAATAAATCGATTGTAGCGTGTGCTGTGTGGCCTGTGGCTTGTGGCATCATCCTGTTGAAACCACATGTCATCCAAGTCCATATCTTCCAATTCGAGCCAAAAATAATCGGTGATCATGGCGAGATAGCGCTGACCATTCACAGTAACGTGACGATCGTTATCGTCGACGAAAAAATATGGCCCAATAACGCCGCCGGCATGCAAACCGCACCAAACAGTTATTTTCTGTGGATGAAGTGGTGATTCATGAAGCACATGTGGATTTTCACCCGACCAATAATGCATATTTTGCTTATTGACGAGCCCATTGAGCCAAAAATGAGCTTCGTCACTGAAGATGACTTTGCGATGAAATTCATCATCTTGACGCATCTTCTCCAGAAACCAATCGGAGAACGTACGTCGCTTCAAATGGTCCATCGGCTTCAATTCTTGAGTCAGCTTGATCTTTTATGGGTGTAAACCAAGCAAAATACGCCATAATGTGGTCTGAGCGAAGCCCAATTCTTGAGAACGTCGTGGAATTGACTGATTTGGATCGTTTGCTACGGACGCCTGAAAGGCAGCGATATTTTCGAGACTTCGACCAACCCTTTGTCTCACTGACACGGCAACATCACACAACGAATATGTAGACTCAAATGTTTGCACTAAACTTGTTATTGCCTATCTACTAGGGCGAGAATTACGACCGAAAATTTGAGTTAACGCTCTTAAAGTTGCCGTGACTGACTCCGAATTTCGGTAGAAAATTTTTATAATTTGCAGACGTTGCTCGTTCGTGTACTTTACCATGATGAAAATGTTGAGTTTACTGAATAAATTGACAGTGAGCTATTGGAAAACCCTTTACATACAGCACTAAAATTCAGATTACATTCCAAGACTTTTAGAGTATCTCTATGCAGGAGGCTTTCCTCGTTGAATACAAAACCTTACGTAATATCCACACAGAAACGATATCTCTGGAACAAATTCATTTGTAGTTTCGGACATTTACGGGGTATCACGCGTCAATATGACGAGCAATAGGAAAGTCTGAGAACTTGTCTTTTTGTCCTGAATTCACTCTCACCATCTAAAAATCGGCATTTCGGCAGCCATTTGTTACAGAACGAAAAGAGAATGGCATAAATTCGTCATTGCGTTGGCTTATTTTCCATATGATTCCCTATAACCACGAAATTATTGAATAATGTGATTCCAGGCAGATGGGACTCATCATAGAAAATGCAACGTGAGAGGAAATCATCTCCTGGACTTCGCACTATCTTCTGATCTGGTGAGTAATAATTTTTGGTGTCAGCCAACATCTAATTCTAACTTCGAGTGCCTCTTCTGAAGACTTTCTCGTGAAAGCAGCAGGCTGGTGAAAGTCCTCAAAAGGGGCAAGGAAGTACTTGAACGATGTGATAACTTGATCACGACTGGCTCACAACCTGTTGCTATCACTGCAGCTAGAAGTGAGCTGAATAACACAGTAAACAGGTTTTGGTAAAGGATGATGCCAGGCACCGATGGCATATATCCAGTTTTTAAAATTTTTAAACAGTTTTTAAATTTTTTTTTTTAAACACTTGTTAAGTGTTTTTGGAAAATTGGATAGAGAGAGAGAGAGAGAGAAAGAGAGAAAGATATTTGAGCTTAGTGGTTATTTTGCTCCATAGTGTCATGCATCCAACATTTAATTTTGAGACTAAATTATTTGTGTAAATTGACTTATTTTTGTATTTTAGGCAACCACTCATCTCACGAGATTTTATTTGCCTGAAAAAAAGAACATATTTCGGGAACGGCTGGTTTTGAACCCCGAACGATCCGATTGGGAAGCAAATACACTACCACTTGGGCCACGGTCACCTACAATCAGACCTGTAAAGTACTTAAGTATTTCAGGACTTCAGTCCTCTCAAGTACAAGTACTAGGTACTGGTACTTGTACTTCAGTACCCTGGTACTGGTACTTGAAAAAAGGCAAGTACCAGTATTTTTCAAGTACCAGTATCCAAGTACTGAAGTACAAGTACAAGTCTCGGTACTGGTATTTGTACTTGAAAGTTTACAGCTCTGCATACAATATTAAGTTGCAGAAAGATGTAGACCATTTGTGGACCACCACTGTTAGCCTAAATTTAGATGATTTACCATGTAACTCTACGCATTGAAATAAAGAATCCAACTCGTTGAATTTTATTACAAAAATTTTGCAAGTAATCATGTGCCTTCCGAGACGTGTGTGCGCAACAAAATCAAAAAATTCCAAGAGAATGTTAAGTCGCTGAAACGTGTTGGCTGCAGGTGTTCACTGAAAAATATCGCCGTAGTAAAGGAAAGGTCGAAAACGACCTAAACACTTGCATTAGTTACCGTTCGCAGGACCTTGACTACACAATGTCACACTGCACCCAAGTTTTATGAAAGATTTGGCTCTCTATGCAATACAAGGTCCAATTAATGCAAGAATCGTAGCTGCCCGATCACCTTCGTACGTTCTCGGATTCTACATTGATTTTTGCAAGAAAATCGTGTTTTTGGATGAGGCCCATTTCCATATTGGCAGCTCCGTTGATAAGCAAAATTGCCGCATAGCGCTGTGCAAACATTTTAAGGGTACCTTAACCCCTTTAGCGTGCTTTACTTTGTAAAAAAAAATCTGAATCACGAGTGATTCAGGAAATACCAATGCACCCGGGACGAGTAACTAACAATTTTTTGTGTCCGGAGCTTAACTGGATGGCGCTACTTGCAATACAAGTCGCGAAACAATCGAGTTATTTCACATGAAGTTCCAATACAAGAGGCACAATCTTTCAAAAGTGTGTTCATTTACCCGCATACTTCGATGATATTGACATACTCGGAAGAAAGCAGCGTCAGAGGCATTGAAACGAAAGTGGCGAAGATGGGTTTAATGGTCGGTGAGGGTAAGACCAAGTATCTCCCGTCAACAGGAAAGGACACTCAATACCGACGTCTCAGACCTAACGTCACCCTCGACAGCTATAACTTTCAGGTAGTTAATGCCTTTTTCTACATAGGCTCCGCTATCAATCCAGACAACGACACCAGCGCTGAGATCTAACGAAGAATAATTCTTGAAAATCGCTGCTTCATTGGGCTAAGAAGGCACTTGACTATCAAAGCCCTCTCCCGAACAACAAAAGTGACCCTAGATAAGACCTTAATATCCCAGTCCTGCTCTATTGCGCAAAAGCACGGATTTTCTGAAAACTGGATGAAGGTGCTTTCGGCTGCTTAAAGAGGAAAATTCTTCGGGTGATTTTCAGTTCTGTCTGCATAGATGGTGAGTGGAGGAGGAAGTACAATGACGAATCGTATGCGCTGCACAGCGACATCAACTTAGCCAGAAGAGTGAAAGTCCAACAACTGAGGTGGCTGCGTCATGTAGAGCGGTTGGACACCATGGTTGCGGTCCTAAAAGTCTTCAAATCCGTCTCCAACAGTAGACAGCGCAGTAGACCTCAGTCAACTTAACGTGCGAAGTTGGAGGCAGCTAGCTAAATATCGAGTTGGCTGTTGGTTGAGCTTGGTGCCGAGATGCACCCCGAACAGGAGCACCGCCTTAAGTAATGAATTAAGGTAGAGATGCCTCTTAGGTAAATGGCTATTGTTGCTGCTGATAAGATGAAAAAAACAAAGAAATCACTGTAGCACTTTTTCCACAAAAACCAATTTGTCACCTTACACACTATTTGGAGCTACTCATACTATATACTGGGTGGCCGTGGCATAAGTGGTAGTGTATTGGCTTTCAAATCGTAAGGTTCGGTGTTCAAATCCGAGCCTCGCCCGAAAGACATTTTCAGATAACTTAATTCACGTAAGACGAATGGTTGCCTATAATACAAAAACAAGTCCAACTAAACTAATAATTTAGTCTCTTCATTAAATGTTGGATGCCACCCATGGATCAAAATATAACCACTAAACCCAAAAATCTTTCTTTCTCTCTCTCTGTCCCATTTTCCTAAAAACTTAACATGTGTTCAGGCATTTTAAATATAATAATACCCACTTGAGTGTTGTTCTTTAAAAAAAAATAGTACTTGCTTACATAAGAGTTTTGTGGTATAAGCCAACTGTATTGTGGATTCTATAAATCATATGCTCTATGTCAGTGATCGGCTCATATGTAAAGAATACGGTAATGCAACCGAAATAAAGAATTTTCACAAAAGTCGTTTTTCCTTCCTTTCGATTCGATCACACCACTTCCTTTTAACTTGGCTCGCCACATTTTCACATTGGAACCCCAGAAAATTACTGATTTTATGTTCACAACAATTTTAGCAACGTCTGCTCCGACGTTTCTTAAAATGGGTAAACATCTGGTAGCACCACAATGGGCCGCTCTCCTCCTTTGCAGTTTGCCAATCCCTGTGGTAAATCCCGTTTTTTTTTAAAATTCCTTAAAAACACGAGAACAGATGGCATTTTGAAATGAAAGGCAGGTAAGACGTTTTGTGTGTGTGGATCTCATTCTCTAATAATAATTAATTTAATAAACTAAAAATTGCATTAAGTTAACACATATCACAAATCTATTTTGAATGGACACCTGCTTGTTAAATTGTCCCTAGCTTTCATACTCCATAGTTGACAGGTATCTATCTTCAAACAATAATCTACAAAGCCTTGGAAATTCTCTCAAAATTCACACTTAACTAATTCAATTTCAGATTTCTATCTGTGGATTTTACGGCACGAATCCCAAGGAATTACCAAGGCACAATAGATTTTCATGCTTCCAATGATAATAAATTTAATTACATACAATTTAGATAAATCCAACCCATTTAAAAGACCATTCCAATGAGGAATAGATGTAAAGATATCCATCATCTGATGTTCACAAAATTGTTTCGTCCCCCCGAAGAACTAATTTGTGAGCCAAGGTGTTTTTACTGCAAAATTCCATCCGAAATAACCATTAATAATTCTCCGGGGCTTAAAATGTCTTACCTTCGTTAGGGATTTCCCTTTATTGTTTGGCAAGGTCTTTCCTACTTTCCCACTTTCCGACTTTCCGACTTTGATCGACTCCGATTTCAACTGTTGTTTGTAGAGCGTATGTATTGCCATGTAATAAAATTTGCATGATAATTTCTGGTTGTTTTTCTTCGAAACAAAAGATTTTCAAAAAACCTGTATTCATGAAAATAGGAACAAGCCGTCAAGACCGTTTAGGTCTCCCCTCCCCAGAAACAAACAAAATAACAACATCTTATCTTAATGGTATTTCTCACCACAGTATTTCGCTTCAGTTAAAGGAACAACGTTTAAATCAAAGTAATCAGGAAGCATCCTTCGCCCGGATTCCATGGAATAGCTGAAATTCCTTCAGAGTATTCATCCACCTGACTCAGCCTCCTTAACAACGAAAATTACTCCAAAGACACGTCTGCAAAAAATTGATTACGGTTCGATATCCTATTTTTTTTTGTCTATAAATCTAAATTTGTCACCAGTATCAAGTGTGCCACACCGCCATTACCAACACAGTGACACATCGTCCTTTAACCGAATATCGATGAAGGAGTTTTTAAGAGCCTTTTACTTGATATCGATAACAAAGCGGCGCAGATACTGCGTATGGTACGTGTATAAAGATAGAAGCACCTTCGTTGATGAAGCTATAAATAACGTTTTTCAATGAAAGTCTTTGATACTGTCACACGAAGAGGAGTGTTAGAAGTGTTGAAGGTGATTTGTCAAAATTCATTATGAAATCCAGATACTCGTATCTGCACGATGGCAGGTGCCTTTTGTTTTTTTTTTTTTAAATCTCTTCGCATCCGAATGGCACACACACAATGTAACGAATCGATTTTTACATTTCAATAATATCGAAATGGAAATCATTTAAGTCGGATGGGGTAGGGCATCCTTTTGTTTCGATTTGAAATTCTGAAAGCGAATACGGTTATTAATCCTTTGAAATTGAATGCATTGCTAATGGCTGGATGGATGGATTGAGATGGAGTTTTATATGTTATCGTATTGCGCCCTACTAATGGTTTGCGATTTGAAATGAGATTGGTGTCTATTGCGCAGCAATACGTATTCGATTCTTAGGAAACGTTTTAGCTTTGATGAGTAAAATCTGGTTGAAACGACGTTAAAACCGATTATGGCTTGGTCCTTGGCATTACCAAAATCGTTTGGGTTTTCATGGTTCAAAGCCAGCAATTCGTATATGCATACATAACATATGTTCGTGAATGGTACTTGAAATCTGCCTCGTTTTCCATATCAATTTGATGTCATCACACTACGTGAGAATCAGTTGATTGCAGTAGCAATTTTCAGGCCATGACCATTTGGTAGATTTGGTGGAAACTCAGGTCCAGGTCAACGAGCAAACCACGAACATTGCCCCAAATCTAATCACTGGCTTTCAGTGCATGGTTGCTGGTGTTAATTTCATTTTTTAAGGTATGCAGCGAATTTTAGTGGATATTCGATTAAATAATAAACTTTCAGGGTTTATAGTTGTTCTTATTGCATACGATTTGCATATATTGTAACTGTGCTTCAATATTTAAACATTTTTCTTTTCATATCTTCTTTTCATGTACTCGTATTTCAACTTTAACTCATCAATTTTCTTCTCTTCTTTTAGGTTAGGCATTGCCGAAAATTCATTACTTGTACGACTTAATTTTTGGTAAGAAATTGTATTGTAATTGTAATAGTAATAATTAAATATTTGTAATAACAATAGTTGAAAGTTTGATTTAAAAAAAGTAATTTTGATCCAAACATCACCGAGCAAGTGGCGATATTATCTTCCTGGGGCAATCTGTACTAAAAGTGCTGATGTCTTGGTAATTCCAACCTTACAACCATGCCCAAGGTCGTTTATCCTTGAACCGCCTTAAAAGCAACTTTTTCGCCTAATGAACTTATTCACACGGTTTGAAGTCCTGTCTAGAAAATCGATCGAATCTTGAGGGTCACCTCAGCAGATGGCGGTTGAATTCTGGAAGGATGAATGCGTAAAGTGCGGACGAGGTGAAGTATTTGTGGTCATTAGAACATGGTTGCTATTAACACGGTTATCGAGGGTTGAACGTTTTTACTAGGCGTTTTTACGGCAGCTACGAGTAGTATTCAAATTTAATGAATGCGAATGTTAACGCTGCCATTTTACAGCCTAAGAATGGGAATTTGAGTCCGCAGAGGAATATGGACAGCAGGGAGTACTTGGTGTCATCAAGCAATATTCTGGATTGGAAATACCAAACAGGGGATCATTATTAAAAATTAATAAAATGTAATGCCCAACCGGAGCCCCACGCCACTATTTATTTTGTGGATATCAAACGTAAAACCGTCCAAAACAACTTTGGAGAGGTGAATTCTAATCCATTGAGGAAGAGATTCAAATACCCCAAGTACTTGTACATACATTTTAAAAGAGCCCGATGCCAAACTGTGTATAATGTCTTTAAAATAAAATCAGTGTCATTTTCGGAAAGACATGCAATCAACAAATCAATACAGTGGACCAGTCTCGAGATATTTCAGGAGCTGACAAAATAGAAGTTAGACCGGACTAGCGGGAGAGGCTTGTTAGTTGTGGCCCAGGTCCACCCCGAACTGTAGCGTCACCTAAGTAAGCAAGTAAGTAGTATGCTCACCACTCATGGACCAGAAATAATTAGCAGATTTAATAAGAACTGTGGACAGGACTAGAGGTATAAGGTATTGAAGATAGGAAATACAATAGGAAGGCAAATTGACCTGAAATATCTGGACGGATCGAAATGTAAGGCTTGCCAAGAGTAAATAAATACATCAATTAGGCAATAGCTACAGAGACCGAAAATACGTAATGTCTTTAGGTAGGTAATGAAGACTATGCTAGACCCTAAGCTTATGAGGGCTGAAAATCAACCGGAACAGTTTTGCTTTGCTGATGTCATCAAGTTCACTCTTTTTGGAGAACCTGTACCCAAGGTGTTTGGCACGGCGTATCATATTTGGAGTTTAATGCTCTGCATAACAAGTGTGTGATAGTCCCTATTTACTCTTCATTCCTACAGATTCTACAATACTCTTGAGAAGGGGCTCCTATTCTGCTGGCCATCTTGCCAACAAATTAGTCGTCAGTTAGTACACCTGTAGCGCTCTGGGTGTATTCCTTGTTCAGTCCGAGGAGGGTACGTGTTATCCCGCTATCTAGGTCTGGTCAAAGGGAGCGTGACACAGTCATTCCTGCTTCGTTCTATGGCTATAAGTTCCATTTTGCGTTTCAGGGATCCAGTCGGTATATTTATGTCGTTGTGTGTGTTACTCCGCTCATCCGCTTTCTCATTCCCTTTCACTTTTGTGTGTCGAAGTACACAGAAGATATCCCCTCGGAAGGATTTGCAGACTTTATTAGAATTTTGCGACTTTTTTGTACCTCTATTGATTTGGTGGTTTCACTTGCTAAAGCTCTTATGGCTGCTCTGCTATCCATACAGATAGGGATCTGAGGGATCAAGTTCCATGAGTAACATAGCCTGTGCAGTTTTACTAAGGAATCTTTAAGGAGTCTTTGATCTGTAGCATTTAACAGTAGACTCCAGCTCCAGTGTCTTTCTGCCGGCTGTGTAGAACGTTGAGTATTCCATTGCCGGTGGCAATGTTAGTTATGGCTGCTAGGAAATGATGTAGAGAAACTTCTATCAAGGTCCATGCTTGGCACGATGTAGTCACTACACTTCGTCAGTTTCGATTATTCGTCGTGCGTCCATAGGCCTGATTCTTTTAGTCTGATCGAGCTTTTGGAAGCCATGCATTTAAGGAATTCTTCTAAAGGAAGGAGTGAGTAGTAGCGTACCGTTAAGACAGTAGCAATATCTGTGCTAATACTAATAGTGGTTTGAAACTCAGGTGTGTTTGGTTTCGATATTCGCTCTCCAGGGGGGGGGGGGGGGGGGAGTCCGAATAGGGCGGAGAGTTTTTTCTTCACTCAGAGTGATTCGAAGTTTATAATTCGCAATATTTTTTTGTGCTTGAAACTCTACTACAGCCAAATCTACGTGTCAGTGTTATGCCTTCACACGCAGAATTTTTTGTCTGAGTTCCAATTACATAAATGAAAAACTTGAAAGACTTGTCATGGGCAGGATTCGAACCTTGACCCTCCGAGTGAGAAGCGATTGCTAGTACCACTAAACCACGGCTATCCCATTGAAGATTGAGAATGTAAATGAAACGTGTACAAAAGGCAATGATTTGTGGAAACAGGAAGGAATATGTATTCTCCCGGATGTATCCAGAAATAATAGTGAAGATAATTTTGAACAGGATGTTGAGCAAGATACTTTCCGTTCTGGATCTTCCTATATTGGCCACAAAACAAATTGGCTCGAATATGTCTCGAAGGTACGAGGATGCTTCTTTAGCTTTTAATGTTCTTTGTAGTCGACAATAGAAAGAATAGGGTTAAACTTTTGTTTGTTATTTTGTACAAAGTTGCAAAATTAATCATTTCAACGCTTACACCAACGACCAACGTCCTTAATTTACCTCCGCGCTAACAGTTTTGCTAGCGCTAGAGATCTATTAAAAGCATGTGATGTGGACAGTTTGTGAATGCTGTCAAAAGATGTAAGAAATATTACTATTGGGGGAAGTCATGACGCATTCTTCGAACAGATGGCGTTGACTTATTTTTTAAAGGAATGGTTTAAGCCCGTCTATAATATTATAGTACCACTTGACAACAAACATCTTAAGCTTCATTCTAGAAAAACATTTAGCGGGATTAATCATGTTTTGCAGATTTTGCAACAGGTAAAAGTGGCAGATAAAAGTGTGCATTTTCGCCATATTTTACTATCTTTCTTCCATAAAGCAAAGAATGCGTAAAATTTAAGGAGACGATGCTCTAGAGAAACGTCAGTGTCAACGATGGTTTCAAAAATTCGGTTTAAATCTTAAGGATTAATCTCGGTCAAGAAGGTCCACCGAGATTGATGACAACAAAATAAAGGCATTGATCGAGTCAAATCTCTGTTACACGATACTAGAGATAGTTGTAACTTTGAACATCCGTCATGCAAGCATACACGACAATCTGAAGAAACTGTGTTATGTAAGCCAACTCAATATTTGGGTTCCTGATGAACACAAGAAAGTTCGTTTTACGATGCGTATAAACATCCGCGATATGCTCATTAAACGTGAGAAAAACGATCCTTTTATGGAACAACTGATAAGTGGTGACGAGAAATGGATTGCTTACGGCAATGTGGTAGGCAAGCGGTCTTGATCCCAACTTGATAAAGCGCCTCAAACGACATTGAAAGCAAATATTGATCAGCGAAAGGTAATGCTGTCAGTGTGGTGGGATTTTAATAGTCCCTAGCTTATTAGCTCCTACCAAGGAATCAAACACTCTATTCTAATGCTTACTGTCGGCAGTTGGACAATTGGACAGAACGAATCCTTCATCCATTAAAGTCCGGAGCTTGCTAGTCGTAAAGGAGTTGTGCTGCATCACGACAACCCGAAACCACACACAAGTTTGACCACCCACCAAAAGTTATTGGAATTTGGATGGGTGTGTTGCCAGCCACCATGCTCACTTTGCGCTATCGCACGTACAGTTGTTTCGTGCTCTCTAAAATTCAATTCAGATAAGGCCGTACATTAGCACCTTCTTCAGTTTTTCGCCGATAGAGACAGGTCCTTCTATGAACGAGGAATTATGCGACTTACTGAAAGATGGCAAAAGGTCATTGGACAAGACGGACAATATATTATTGATTGATCTTTGAAAATATAGAAAAATGCGTCTTGACTTTTCCGTCACCTCAATATTTTTATATAGGGTGACCAGATAGCAATGATAGTTTGTCCAATTGTTATGTTTCAGCAGCTGTCAAAGTTACCAATGACATCTAGCCCTCAAAATATTTACTAATGTCTACCATTTCATCATGCATCGTTTTACGCTTGAGAAACGTGTTGAAATTACTAAAAAAATATCGAAATTCCGGCTCAGTTGTAAATACGCAACGTGAATTTCATCGTGATTCGGCGCCGATCATCTAAATTAGATCAGAGGGTCAACCCTGCTTATTTTGCGGTTGGATTAGAGCCTACATCTGTAGAAGATTGTGCTGACGTAAAAATTGAAGCCAGACGACCATAGACAATGCCGTGATTTCGCTAATTGGGCGTTGGAAATGTTGGCCGGAGATTCGGATTTTGGCCAAAAAATCATCTTATCGGACGCGACCCATTTTTAGTGCATTTTAGTGCATCCACAAATATTGACTGTTTGGTGTGGTTTATGGCATGGTGGCATCATCGGACCTTATTTACCGTCAATGGTCTCAGGTATAGAGCGATGTTAACCGATTTTCTGCGGCCAGAGCTGGAAAACATCGATATATCCGATCTGTGGTTCCAACATGAAGGCCCTACATGCCATACAAACGACGCAATGCTCAAAGTTGTGAAGGAGAAATTTGTCGACTGGATCATCTCATGGCGATCGTTTATCATTTGGCCGCCGCGCTCATGCGGTTTGACACCAGTCGATTATTTTCTCTGGGCCTGCGCCAAGTCTTTATTTTACGCCGAGTCATCAAAAATTGGACCTACCGCTTGAAGCACTGCCAGCGAAGCCCAGGTGGCCCTTCGAATGATGTGCTATTCGACACATAATGGCATGAACGTAGCTTCAAAATAAAGCCAGAATCAATTTTATGTCTCACACCGTTGTTGTTTTATTTAAATTTTTTTCCCTATCGATCTTATCTGGCCACCCTTCAGTATAGTATACCTTGCAAGCGAAAAATGTAAGTGGTACAGTCAATTGGTAATAACATGGTGAACTAATTGTTATAGAAACACACTAAGACAGTTCTAAAGAGGTAAAGCTATTGTCCTGCTTTAGTCTTGAATGTGAATCCGAAGAAGGCACGAATGCAGAGATATTTTAAACGTGGATATTCTTGTTGTCAAGAAAATGGCTTCGGACGGCAGCATAATTAAAAGATCCTCTCATCCAGATGTCGGACTTATGCCCCAAAGAATCTTGCCATTAAGGATGAGAAGGACATTAGCACTGATAGTAGGTACGAATTTCATAGCGATGAAATTGACAACACAGTCATGAACTTGTCATGGGACTCGGATAGCACCTTATAATACAGAGCACATTGTTTATAAGCTGTCGAGTTTACAGACGCAGATGTCATCTTGTATTGTCACGAGGCCATCATCTTATGACCGGGCTCAAGTCGAGTAGAATGCATCGTGTATATCCCTCTCCGTAGTGGAAAGCGGTTGTACATGGTGTCTGTCTATGCACCTAAGGCTACTCAATCCACCTTATTTATCTCAGAGCTCGAGACACTTTTTCGATTTCTGAGGCTGGAATTGGAAGACAACTATTTTATTATCGGCGGAGATTTCAACGCCAAACATAGTGATTGGGGAAATAATACACCAAATACTAGAGGGAACCTACTATTCAATTGGTGGGGTCAGCGCAGTGTAATGTATCGACTCGGGCTTAAGGCGACGGATAGTCCGTCGTTTCCCAGATACGGGTCCTATTTGGATCTTCTGCTGTTCGACTCACGAACACAACTGACATGCACTAACCAACAAACTACAAACTGTCTACGCACTTTCGTGTATGACAGTGACCATTGCGGTGTCAGCACCGAAATAACTGTTCCAAACCAAATTGCGGAATTGGATGAGTTTGTTCAAAGGCATTGCTACAATTATAGTAGGGTGCGTTGGACATACTTCACCAGAACACTGACCAGAGCACTCTCCTCGAATTCGCTCTACCTACCGTCCAACAGAAATCTGTCAAACGAGGAGATTGACAGGTATCTAAGACTAATAGGCGAGACAATCAAACGAACAATGGACAAAACGATACCTCGGTACCAACACACTGACGAAGAAAATTTATTCCGCAACGCAACTATTAATGCACTGCACCGACATAAAAGTAGACTGCTGTCAAGACTAAGAACCTTGTACAGAGAGTTTACTGACAGACCCGGAGATAATGACACTGAAGTCGTCGATTAAAAATATCCAAACGCTAATAAAAGAAAATTATAGAGTTTCTGTAAGTTTGTATTGGAACAATAAAATTCGGGCTGTAAACACCAGCAACCCGAATATGTTCCCGCAAATAAATAAAATATTTCGGAGAAATAATTAGAACGACCTTCCATGTCTTAAAATCGCCCGAACGACGAACAACGAACAAATACTGGTAACAGCGGGCATAGATCCAAATGAGGCTGTTGATGATGATTACTTCTTCGTGATCGAGGATCCGCAGGAGCAGGTAGAGGCTATAGGAACGACTTTCCAGGAAGTGTACAGGGCGAATGTTATCATTGGCCCGAACCACCGATCTATAGAATCGAGTCCTTGTGCACAATTTCTACCTTCGAAATGAAATTGTGAATTGGCGATTCGAGAGCTCGGGTTTCACCCAGTTCAATGACGAGAATTTGGCAAATAATGCCATCACCAACAATAGGGGGGTAGTACCCCCTATCATTCATTTCGAATGATGAGCTCCAAACGATCTTCGAATCACTTAGAAGTAAGAAATCAGTGGGAACCGATGAAATACCGAACATTGTTCTTCGACATCTCCCTCTAGAACCGGTGAACATTTATATCACCCTGTTTCATAATGCAATGAATAATGCACATTATCCAGCGCATTGGAGAACGGCGGTGGTACATCCCATCCCCAAAAGGGATAAAGAAACTTCCAATCCGGCGAATCTCCGCTCGATCAGTCTTCTTCCAAACATCAGTAAAGTTTTCGAGAAGGTGATCAATTGAGTCCTGACTAAGTGGGTTGAGGACAAACATATAGTTCCGGATAATCAATTCGGTTTCAAGGCGGCGCATGATATCATTCATGCTGCGTCTAAACTGGTTTCTGATATCCAATGGAACAAAGGCAAGAAACAGTGCACTGGTGCCTGCCTGATTGAATTTGAAAAAGGCCTTCGATACCGTATGGTTAGAGGGACTCTTTTTCTAGCTGGACAGGTTGGGCATTAGTAAACCACTGCTCTATATAATCTTTTTGATATGCTCTCCAGTAGACAGTTCATCGTGAAGAATGGCGATGTGACTTCTGCTGGAACTTTTAACATTAAAAACGGTCTGCAACAAGGTGCGGTAAATTCGCCGATCCTATTCAACATTTACACAAGTGATCTGATAGGTTCACTTCACCATTCCATAGCGTACGCAGACGACATAATCGCGTACAGGTCAGGTCCAAAGATTGAGGTCATTAATATACTTTTGCAGCGTGACTTCGACAAAATTAAGCGATATTGCGATGACTGGAAGTTGAAAATCAACTTTCAGAAGTCGGAAACCATTCTGTTTAGGAGGTCTTTGCCTGAGGCCTCTAGGGATACCAAAAAGAATTGGCGAAAGTTCTCGATCGTGGGGCAGCACGGGCAGCCAATAGCTTGTCGAAATGTAGTCAGATACCTCGGGATCTGGCTAGATCAATTTCTGTATTTTAACAAACATATAGAAGTTGCTCTGGCCAGAGCCAGATGTGCTTTTGCCCTTACAAAGAGACTATTTTATAACAGCCAACTCGATGCGAGGGTGAAGGTTATCTGCAGCATGGCCCTTATCAGGCCCAATGTACGTACAGATGTAAGTAGGTTTAAGTAGATTAAGATTTATTTTTAGGTAGTCTGTAGGCTTTTAGTTTTAAGTTTTATAAAAAATTAAAAAAAAATGTCCATCTACTAAGTTTTGGCTTAAAATTTATTTTCTTAGTTTTAGTATTAATAAATGTAAAAATATAATTAGACTGTAAGATACGTCGAAAGACATAGTTTAAGTGATAGGTGCCCACATGGGGCCAGTAAGTTAGAATAAGATTATTTGTAAGTAATTTAAGTTAATTTTTAAGCGTTTTTTGTTTAGCATGTAAGAGTAATTTAAGTTAAAAAAATAAAAATGCATAAAAACTGAAAAAAAAACTGGGCTCAAGTCGCAACACTGGAGATAATTCAATGCCCCAACAAACTGAATTAAGGGACTATCTCTCTCAAAAGTTGAAGCAATCAGTAGCTTCAGTAATGCTCGCAAACGCCAAAAATATTAAAATAATGACAAAAAAAAATTCATAAATAACTTCAGACCTGGTTAATCGACGAGCCTTGAGTCTACAAGCAGTATACTCAGAAAAATGTACTGAATAAAAAGACGGCATAAGTTTCGGCATAGGCCGTAGAAGGAGAGAGTGTAATAAGGAGTTGCAAAACCAAGACTGTCAGCCCACTCACCCAGGATGTAACAGGTGATTAGATTGTAGATAATATCAGGAGGACCAACTATGTGGATACAAGGATCATTTGAAATCAGTTCTGAACTATCTACGTATTTGCCAATTGTATGGTGTCAAATTAAAGTGAGTTGTCTGATGAACAATTTCCTGTGCTTCGATGGGCAGGCCTGTTAAATACGCGAAATTGTCTTATTGTCCAATACGGGATGGACTAGAATCCATTCATCCAATCTGGGATATCTGATCTAGTCTGATCAGGATGAACATTGACTGCATTCTAAACAATATTGGGTTGGACTAAGGAGTAAATCTACTTCAGTATTAGTATTAACTTTGCGAGATGAAGATCGTCAAAGGAACTTGTCCAGCCCCTTCTCGAATATGCCAGCCAAGTATGGTCCCCCTTTCAGCGAATACATATATCCCGAATCGAGAACATTCAACGTCGTTTTCTTCGATTTGCCCTTCGTGGACTACGCTGGAATGACCCATTTATCTTACCTCCGTATCGTGACCGCCTCAAACTTCTTAACGTGAATACCCTCGAAAAACGCAGAGACGTAGCTGACATCGACTGCTCTCTGGCCCTGTGGATTGCGCTTTCTTTTACAATTCTATTTCCTTCAACACTTATCCATCGCACCTTTTATGGCTCTGACGAACCAATATCCCGCATGCTCCGTAAGGTCAACTCAAACCTCTCCCTTTTTGACTTTAACCTGAGCACTTCTCGTCTTAAACATGATCTCCTCAACCATTCCCTTACTTCCTAACCCCTAACTGTTGTAAGTTTTTAAGTCCTAATTTTTAAGTTAGTTTAAGCTTGCATCAAGCGAAATAAAAGGGGGCCCCCACCAAATTAAAATTAAAATTATAATTGGAACAATTGAATTATGTTCTGCGAAAATTTGTTAAAAGGTGATTCGAAAAGTTCCGAAACTGACACATAGAATGTCAACTCTAATCACATATCCATACGATTGAGTGCGAGTTAGTACCAACCTTCGAACGATACGTGCCAAAATTTGATGCCATTTCGACCATTTATCATCGAGATATTGAAGTTTTACTGACGCACCTTTGGATATTTTCATTTAAGCTAAGTTCCCGACCCGACGAGTAAAGTCGACTGGGAACACCGAATAAGAGTAGAAATAGCAGCATCTCCTATTGGTCCTTTCGATCTGTATATCACGACTAAGCTCAAGTTTTGGAAAGGATTTTCGTGAAACTCAAGGACAGACAATTGCTTAAATTGATACTTTTGTGAAAACGTGAGAAAATAATGAATCCAATTTCAAGCGTTCGTCTCTTGGTAACACTGCCATCGTTAAAATACCAAAAATAACCAACTTTCCCCATTCGAATAAAATGAAAAGCCAAACAGTGTTTGCACGTCGCGACAATAGTTAAAAGTAATCCCCAGGTGCTCGTATCTCATAAGCCATTACAGCATCAAATGGCGATTTATGTTTATTTACCCAGGGGCAAGACTGTCCCTTATCTGTGTCTGGGAAGTTGCCCTTGACCCCTAATGAAGATGAGTACGATTATTTTATTGGACATTTTGTTGTACATTAAATTAAAATTATTACACGTAAAGTAATAAACAAATCTAATGACTTGGCTATAAAGAGATGTTGGCTGGTTAGCAACATCACTCGCTACTCATAGTACAATATCTGGCTACACGTATCTTCAATTGTGTTTATGTGAACGAGCTTAAAGTTAGGATAAGATTTAACAGGATAATGTTTTACTTACCTGAAAATCCTTCTTCGCACGTACAATTGTAATAGGCCACACCATCAACACAAGTTCCTCCATTTTGACAAGGCCCCGACCAACATTCATCCCAATTCGTTTGGCACTGTATCCCTGTGTACCCATCTATGCAATAACACGAGTACGAGCTAGAACAAAAAATTACACAAACAATGGTTATGCCTTCAATCAGAATGTGAAGTGATTTTTATATTTTTTAAGGATTCAGTGAGGATACAAGGCCGACTACATATACACAATAAAAAAAGGGGGGGGGGGTGGGGGAATGGGTGATAGGTGGATAGCTACTCGAAACAAAGTGAATCCTTTCGATGAAAGCTATCAAGTGGTACCACACAAACACCGACAAACCATGGAAACATGTTCTTCTCCATCATAGGGTGTGAAAAAAAAAAAGATCTAAAATGTAAAAAAAACAAAAATGAAGGAAGGAGAACAAGGTCACCCGCGAGGGGTTGTGGATGGGTAGGGTAGGGTTAGGAATAAACAAACGAATGACTCTACAGGCCGATGGAGTCGTATCTGAAAACCCACTCGACTTACCTGTTTAATCCATCAATGCAAACGCCAAACACACAGGGATTGCTGAGGCAAGCGAAACCAGCTTGTCCGCCCCTCAAGATAGCCAACATCCAAAGGAGGCCAAATAGCCACGAGTAGGACTTTAGGAGCGACGGTGTTGATGTTGTTTCAGTTGAAGACCGTTGCGGTCGTTTCACATGCTCATGTTCCTGCTGTTGTTGCTGTTGCCATTGCTGCTGCTGTTCATTGGGATTAGAGTATCGTGAGGATGCCAAAGGCGACGATGGTAATGATGGGGTTGCTTCTATTGCTGCCCCTGCTACTGTTGGTTGCCCTAGTTTACGCTGTTGCTGATGATTGTTGTGATGGTCATAGTGACGACGGTGGTGCTTGTAATCAGGGTTATCCGATGACAATGTCGGTGGTTCTTCTCTAGTTAGATGTCTGCATTGATCGCTGTTATTGTTGTTGGTATCCATATCCATTTTGGAATTAGATTCGGAGCTGGAGTCGAAATTGGAGTTAGAGTTGGAATATCTGTGTCTACTGCTAAATCTAAAACTAATACAACTGGTTAGGCTGCTCCTCATCGTGTCGTCGGGTAATGCTGATTCTGCTGATTCTGATGACGAGACATTAACGCCTTTTTCGATTGCCTGTGTTGCAGTTGAAAGTCCATCGGATTGTTTTCGTGTTCTATCGCTGATTCTATTACGGCTGACGTATGTGTTGGAGGTAGGTGCGGAGGATGCGAACAATCTACATCCTCGGTAATTACCGCCATCATTGTTATTTGCCGCCCTATTGGCAGTCATTGTATCGGAATTTCTTTTTCTTCAGTTTTCCTTGTTCGTTTGTATTTTTTCGAAATGAAATTACGTCAATTAAATCAGGATACAGAAAGAAAAAAATTCTTGAGGTAAGTATCCCTCTCAACGCTATCAGCAACAGACTATGTTGCTCCTGCTATAGTTGCTGCAACTGATGCTACTTCTGCTGTTGCTACTACTGGTCTTGGTTTTCTGGTTCGTGTTCACGCTAAATGCAATAGTGTTGCTGCAGTTCTTTATAGTCGGTGGCATTGATTGATGATTGTTTGTGGGGATGCGCGTTTGTGTTACACAGGATTGGCAGAATGGAGATGGTATCCTTTGTCGGTATTGCTCACTCAATTACAGTCAGTCGGTGTGATGGTTGCCTAGTGTGACGTGTACGTTAATCCTGGTTTCCCCCAGGGATTGGCAATTAATTGGAGTTATTTTGAGTGCACTCTTGGGAGATGGGAGCCTTCTGCAAAAAGAAAATGAAGAAACGGAAAGAAAAACAAATCGAGAATTAATTCAAATGGATAAGTTTGTAAGTAAAAGGATAGGGCATTTGAAAATGAAGTTTCTGCGAATGGGTTTAGTTGGTTCTTACAAGCAGGGCAAAGTTTTGTGGAGCATAGGAACTTCAATGTTTTCTGTGGTCTGTTCCTTTAAATAGTTTCTACTCGTACTAACTAAGGTAAATGGAAATTGAAAGTCCGAATAACTTATTTCAAAATTTATCTTAAATCAGAATTGCAGACGTTGATGAATTTATTTTAACGAGGTCCTTAAATGCATTAAGTTCATAACGATTGTACGTCCTACTAAATTCGCAGCAGTCAAGTAGTAGATCTTAGTAGATATTAGATCGATAATACAGCGCCGAGGACCTACTGTTGGATAATGATCCCCGAAGTTGTGATAATCAAGTGTATTCACTGAATCATTTGGGAGGTCAGCCGCATTATTGTTTTTGATTTGAAGGTATTTTATTGTGATTCTGCGAAGTTCGAACGCGATGGTTTCTTTTCGCTTTGAGGCTATATGGGTTTGAGCTCTGGAGAATACTTTTGTCAGGCAAAGGGTATTTTACACGGACTTGTTGGTCAATAGACACTTTATCTCATTTCATAGATAGATCATCAGGATTTTATGCCAACAGTGGAAGAGGGAAAAACGTCAGCTCTTTCGGAGTAAAGTTAATGAGAAGCGCGAAGAAATGGAGAGATGAAACTAAAAAAAAATAAGAAGAACGTGTCCACCCAATATGATCAGAAAAAAAGCCTGCGGAGATGAATAACAAAATTTACTTTAAGAACCATAGTTGATGCTGAAGAAATGAAAGACTTACTTCTGTGGACTATTAAACGGCGGAAACGATCCAAATTCCACAGTCAGGGGGAACAGACCTGTCACTTTGGGCAGTCAGCAGCAAGATTTCCATAATTAAATGTTAGTCTAAGAGTCGGGTTGGAGGACCTATCTACTGAGTTATTTATGGCAGCAGGTATGTTCTGCTTGTTAAGTATCCCGACAGAAACATCTGTCCGTTCAATAGGAAAGGACATAGTCTCCTCAAAATCGTGCCTGATCTATTGTGCGAATGCCTGAAACCATTTAGTAACGATTTGATTGGTCCTCATCAATACGGTTTAAGGAAGGGTAAGTCCACAGTTTATTAAATATTCACAGTGGGCAAAACCTAAGAAACCCATGTTGAGATTGAGCTCCATAAAGGTTGGAAGCCTTTGATGTCAAACGAATTGTTTGGACAAGATGAATCAATGTCTTTAGCATCATACTTACAGGAATATCATTGGCAGCGACCTGTCACTGGTGCCCTTACGAGCAAAGGTATTGAAGGATATGATGACAACAGAATGAAACCCTCATCAGACATAACGTTACAATAGATGAGGTACGGATAGTTAAGGATTTTGTCTACCCCGGCTCCGCTATTAATATAATACTGACACTTTATTAGTAATCACTGACAACTACACCTTTTTCTTTGGCCTCAGAAAACAATTGTGCAACAAGGCCTTGTTAATTAATGGCGTTGTTGGCCACTGGGATCAGTATATTCAAATAGATAGCGATAGAGAGAGGCAGAAATCAGTGTTCTAGGTATTTGTGATTTTCATCTGCAGTGTATAATACCAGAAATTAATATGAGCAGTAGTTCTGATGAAGATGTATTCGTATTTTTTATAATTTGTTCTTCTTCAAGAAAGAGTACAAAGTACGTGTGCATCTTCTGTGTAAGGAATTCGAATTATTGGAAAGCCCTTCCTAATTGTCTTTTTTCGTATGTTTTGCAAGAAATTCGAGATGAAACACCCACTCATCGCACTGTCTGCCGTTTGCTTTAGGTCGCAGATTAACAAGGCTCTTGGTGTCTTGAAAGCATCATACATATATGGTGCAAACTGTTAAACATTGATGAAAGCTAAGATTTCGCTTGTCAAGTAGAACGAAGAAAGCCAGAACGTGCAAGAGTTAAGAGACAATTTAAAAGCCAAAAAAAGCAATAAACCTTCTTTTCCGATACAGCAAAATATCTGGGTCTCATTTTTGACAGGAAACTAAACTGGAAATCTAATATTCATTGGGAATAAATGGGGCCTTCAACCTCGTATAACCAACTGGCTATATATCTCGGTCATAAAAACGATACTTACTTACGGTCTGGTCGACAACCTTTGAAAATGCAGTCAACTGCATTAAACTGAGCAGCGCCCAAAGAACAGCATGTCTATGCATGAGCGGAGCCTTGCGGTCTACCCCCTCTGCAGCATTAGACATTCTGTTTCATTTGACAACCCTCGATACCTTCAGCAGGCAAGTAGCTGCGCCTTAAAGCGACTAAACAGTGGACACATTAGGAATACATTAGGAATCCTCACAGAGAACATCGATTACACCATACCTGAACTTTGGTTTGATAAAAACTTCCATGTAAGCTTCCCCTCTAGATCCTTCTGGGAGGAAGATGCTTTTATGAAGTACAAGTCAATCCATCTCTACACAGATGGATCTAAAACGGATAGCGGAGTTAGTGGCGGTATTTTCTCAGATAAGCTAAATCTGACCATCATTTTGCGTCTTCCAAATCACTGTAGCGTGTTCCACGCGGATATTTTGGCGATTATAGAAGCTCTGTCCTGGCTGAAAAAAAAGTGATATCTGCAAAGGATATCCGCATCTTTTCGGATAGTCATTCCGTACAGTCCCTGTACTCGGTCTCATTAAATTCTAAAACCGCCCTTGAACGCCGATTATCTCTCATGGAGATGGCAGAGCAGTTCAAACTTCACCTTTGTAGAGCCGATGAACTCGCCAAAATTGGATGCCAATGAAAGAACAGACCTTAGGACTGTTGATCTGGCCAAAACTAGATCCGAATCGCTCTAAGAGCTGATCCTTCTAATTGGGAAACTTCTCAGCGCCATAATAGGTGTCATCACTGGACACTGCCTCATAGGCAAGCACGCAAGAAGGCTTGTCGCTCTTACAAACCATTTCTGTAGAAGTTGCATGGACGAGGAGGAAGAGGAGACAATCCGCCACCTACTCTGTACATGTCCAGCTCTCTCCCAGAGAAGAAAACTTCACTTATAGGCTTTCTTCTACAACGACCTACACGATCTAAAAAATATAGACGTAAACAGTCTCCTACGCTTTATCGTAAGCTCAAATTGGTTCCATTAGTAATTAGTAAGTGGGTTGGTATTTCCAACAGCCACTCTTACCTATCTACCTACCTAATAAACCTTCTTTGGTGTCGGTCCTTCTACCGAACTTGTTCCTATTTCGCGTCTTAGCGAAAGTCCTATATCTATATACAACGAATGGAAAGCTATTGTTCCTCAGGTAGTAAGACCTAGAGCGGACCATAAGAGCCGACTCCATATAAAAATTTGAACATCATTGACCTTTGGAATGGCGCCGAACGTGGATAAGCGCAAAAGAAAATGCAGATCTCAAAGAGATTTATGACGTTGATGGGCTATAAGTGTATGTACATTTCGAAATTTTAGTCTCTGTAGCAAAAATGGTACGAGTAGATCTATGTCGATAGTAAGAAAGGAAGTCAATCAGATTAACATCTTTATTTAGTTATTATATTGGGTTGTACCACCGATTTTCGCTGAGTCGGAAAAAAAGAAGTTCTCGAGTGAACATCTGTGTCAGAACGTTAAATTTTCTTTTTTTTTTATAAAATAAAGTGGTACTTGTGCTTGACGTGTGAGAGTTTTAGGGGTTCGTTACAAGTACCGTCGGCGTGCTGTCGGAAGTTCAAATTCGACCCCTCTTTCTTTACGAATTTAAAATGGGACATAATGCGTCATTGGCAATGGAAATCATTAATGACGCATTTGAGGATGTAGCGGTAAACGAACCATATACGGCGCATATACGGAGTTGGTTTGGAAAGATTCATTCGGTAGATTTCAGCCTCGAAAATGAACCATATGGGAAGCCGGAAACGTTAGTTGACGACGATGTTTTAAGAGCAACTGTGGATGCGGACCGAACGAAATCGGTACGGGAGATTGCACAAAGCATGGAAGTATACCCAATGACAATAAGTCGATACGTTTCTCTCATAGGAAAGGTAAAGAAACTCGATAAGTGGGTACCCCATGCACTGAACTAATCCCAAAAACTACGGCGCCTGGAAATCTGCACATCGCTTACATTAAGAAACCAAACTGAACCGTTTTTGCACCTATGGAACTAACTGTAAGAGTTATCTTGTTTAATTCGGAATGATAGAAAGAATATTTATTTTGTTGTCGATAATGAATACATTTTTTGGCTGTCCGACTCGTGACCATGCAACATACAACTGGCCATGTGAAGAACATTCTAGATTCAATCCGCACACTAGAAGTGATTGACCTTGTGCCTTGTTGATTGTCATTGAGAATGCAAATCTAATGGGGAACTACAGTGGTTTGAAATGCGTGGAATGAGCACATCTTTTCCTTTCAACTTTCCTTTAAGAATAGTTGCCTCGATGACATTCGGCGTCAGTTTCTTCAAAGCGAGTCTTGTTGCATCACACAATCGGGGTGGCTTAAGATGGAACAAGAGAATAATTGGGTGCCAATTTGTGCGGCGACACACCAGGAAGATCCAAAGAATTTAAAAACTCGATAGGATAATATACCACTTCGTCCGCATTCATGTGCGGTCATTCGATTGTTCTTGAATTGTGTACCCCCGCCCAATTAGCAAGGCAGGACAAAGTGCTGGTCTTATCGTAAACATCTTCAGATGACTCTACCGAATTTTGCTACGATTTGATCAGTCACAAGTTACCGGTCATAGGTCTTGTTGGTAGCTGGACCACCGGTAGTCCCTACCAGGACTTAAATCACGGTACCATGGGAGTCAGGAGCTTCCCGGATGTCGGTCCGGGCCTGACTTGCAGAGGTAGGCCCCCTTGTGGGAGCGTCATGGTGGCTGTGGTTTAAACCCAAAACCACGGGAAGGGTTTTCCTTTGGTTGACCCAATGTAGAGTTGCAATAAGTACTGGGTGATACGACCCTAAGAGCAGTAGGAGGTTTTAGGTCGGCCTCGACTCATACCAAGGATGAAACTTGTGCCGGCAATACAGTTCCGAATTGGTATCTCAGGAAGGCGGCAAAGCGATGGCAAGCCGTATCCTTGCCCCCAGGGGTGTATGGGCATCCCGTAAACATAAGTCTCCATGACAGGTGGTTTACGTTAAAAATCAGACACTAGTGTTCTTGAATTGTGCGGTTTATTGCATTGCCGTCAGTGGTTTTTGTTGTCAAAAAGCCATTTAAAGCCATAGAATTTGCGGAAAAACTTTCTGAATGAGTTGTTCGATGGATGGCACAACGATGTAAAAGTTCCATGGAAATGAAATAGATAATGTGGCAGTATCAACTTGTTCTTTTCCTTCACAAATGTTCAGTAGATGCTTTGATGCCGATACATCGCGCTGCAAGTGTACGCACATTGAGCTCAGCTGGTGGTATTGATTTAGATATTATTGGAAGAGTCTGTCGATAGTCGCCAGATAGTTGGTTGAGCATTTGATAGTAAATCTTGAATAGTTCGATCAAGCGCTTCAAGTTTTGCAGAATTTTAGCGCTGCCAGATCCTTTTGAAATGTTCCATGTTGGAGTTTCAGAGAAATGTACATTCAATTTCTATTTGAGCGACGAATGCGCTGTGCGTCGACCATCTAATAATGTAACCGCAATGCCTGATGATCAATCTCACTCACATGTATTACGACGAAAAATAAATCTTGTACGCTCACAATTCTTGGTCACTATTGGGGTTACCGCAAACGCAATGCTGCTATGGAAATGTATAAGACACAATACAGCGCTGAACTTATTTGTTTCACATTCAAACATCTCACTACTTCAATGCTCTTTCAAATACATTTGCCGGGACGACTCGCGCGCTACCTATTATAAGTCAATTTTACTATATCTATAACCTTTGCGCAACCGCCAATATTAATGTGACAAAGTTCCAGCTCTATCGGACAAACGACACGCTAACTCATAAAATACGAACAAACAAACATCGATTTTGTATGTAATTTTTTTTTGTAACGAGAGAATGCTTGATGCACCATCAGGGTCAGCAATGATTCCCTGGTGTGTCCACTGACTAAACCCTCTCCATCTTCAGTCAAATCAACCCTGAGATTGCTTCTTGCAATGCTTCAGGGTGTGGTGGCACTTTTAGGAAGCCTCTATAGCGCTTCAATCCTTATGGCATACTCATTAGTCATCAATTTCATAATAGAGATTGTCGTTGTCATCCGTTATAACTTCGTCTTTTACGTCGGTGTCAGTACGCTGTGGACCAGAAGAGGATTGTAACAATTCTTTTGTCCGAACTTAGCAAAAAACTATAGGGTTTTCCAATAAGGACTTGACAAATTTTATTTTAAATAAAACGCAAACCATTTGAGATATTTCAAAAACTTTATTATCGGCTTGAAGTACAATCAAAACAATTTATGAATGGAACTCGACTTCGTTCATATGGCCACCGCGGGCACGTTTGCAGCGGTCGATTCGTTGGACCTACGAGTAATTTTCAACAACTCGCCCACACATTTCGGCTAAAACGCTATTTCGCTTTCAATGTTGGCTCTGAGCTCTTCCAACGTCGTCGGCGTGTTGGCATAAGCCAATGACTTAACGTAGCCCCACAGAAAATAGACAAGCGGCGTTAAATCGCACGAACGAGGCGGCCAATCGACTGGCCCATGTCTTGAGATAACACGCTCACCATACTTACTTTTCAATAAATCGATTGTAGCGTGTGCTGTGTGGCTTGTGGCATAATCCTGCTGAAACCACATGTCGTCCAAGTCCATATCTTCCAATTCGGGTCAAAAATAAGCGGTGATCATGGCGCGATAACGCTGACCATTCACAGTAACGTGACGATCGTTATCGTCGACGAAAAAATATGGCCCAATAACGCCGCCGGCATGCAAACCGCGCCAAACAGTTATTTTTTTGTGGATGAAGTGGTGATTCATGAAGCACATGTGGATTTTCACCCGACCAATAACGCATATTTTGCTTATTGACGAACCCATTGAGCCAAAAATGAGCTTCGGCACTGAAGATGATTTTGCGATGAAATTCATCATCTTAGCGTATCTTCTCCAGAACCCAATCGGAGAACGTACGTCGCTTCAAATGGTCCATCGGCTTCAATTCTTGAGTCAGCTTGATCTTGTATAGGTGTAGACCAAGATCCTTACGCAAAATACGCCATAATGTTGTCTGAGCGATGCCCAATTCTTGAGGACGCCGTGGAATTGACTGATTTGGATCGTTTGCTACGGACGCCTGAACGGACCCGTTGTCTCATTGACACGGCAGCATCACACAACGAATATGTAGACTCAGATTTGTGCACTAAACTAGTTATTGCCTGTCTACTAGGGCGAGAATTACGACCGAAAATTGGAGTTAACGCTCTTAAAGTTGCCGTGACTGACTCCGAATTTCGGTAGAAAAATTTTATAATTTGCAGACGTTGCTCGTTCGTGTACTTTACCATGATGAAAATGTTGAGTTTACTGAATAAATTGACAGTGACAGGTTGATGATTAGTGAAAGAGTGCGTTCACAAATTAAATTCAAAGTTGTCAAGCCCCTATTGGAAAACCCTTTATTAAGAACATCTCTAATAGTTTCTTCGTGACCAGGTTTTCTAGGTAGATGCTCTCTAAATTGCTTAAAATATGTATTTCGGGCTTCTTAGACCTCTTCAATTAACTGGCTTATCGGTAACAGGGTGGCTAAAATTATTTCATGCCCGTGAATAAAATATTTGTGGAGTGTTGGGGACAGTTTGTATCGGGGACTTATGTAAAAAATATCTGTTGGCATCTCCTCTAAATTGACGAAACTTGTTAACATTACTCGCACACCCACTAGATATAACTATTAATATGTATTGCGTGCGTTTTTTTCATTAATTGTAAGTCAATTTTGGTTATTTTCCCTGTTTATTGGAGTTACCAAATCGTGGTTTAGGTGTATCAATAATAATCAATCCACAATGGTCCCTAAACTCTTTTTTAATCCGAGTTTTATTTTTTTCCGACAATTAACTTATCCTCTTTTCGAGCTTACGACTGTTGAAGAGGCAATTTATAGGATAGGTGAAGTATTGTTTCAAAAAACATAAATCCAGCCATGTAAAATAGTTATTCCATACATAAAATTTTCCTAACAACTTTTTAATTTCGCCAAGTTAAAAACAAGATTTTTAACTGCTATAGAAGTTTCTGTACGGTCTTTTACAAATGGAATTGGCCAAACTATTTTAGGGCCACAGAGAACCATGAAAAGCTTGTTTATAGGAGCTATGACCCTAGCTGTCATCGAAACTCCACTCCAATTAAGTCAAGTATGTCAGCCTGGGAAGCAAGTGAACGCTTTATAGTGAGACCATGAGATCAAGTAAAGTATGCAAAGAAACTTCTGCTGAGATTTCCGATATTTTTATATTATATAATTCAGGATATTCGTCTTACTTCGCATTCTGGACAACTTTGTATGAAGGAAATTTTTCAAGTGCGGCTGTCAAGTTATATTATCATCCACACTAACTGCAAGAGCATCTTCACCCATCAAAGCATTATTGTTTGATTAAAGTGGCTTTGTTGAATTATTTGAATATCTACTATCTTTTTTATGACTGAAAGGTGTAATTTATTGCAACATTTTTGATGCTTACGTATTTTCCGCTGCTCGTAAACTCATTTGGGTGGCATATAGAGTTTTCATTTATGTGTGAAGATGCCTGTGGTCTACCACAGGGTTCGGTGTTATACCCTATGCTTTTGAAAGCGCCCCTCGGTTTGAGTTGGAATCGCTAAATGGCTAAGAACTTTACTTCTTTGCGATGACCGCAGGTATAAGAGTTGGAAAAAACTATACTAATTTTATAATATGCGAGTACGAGTACATGAAGGACAAACGAATTAAAATAGATTCAACTTATGCATGTAACTTAACTTATATGCACAGTTCTGTTGTCAACTGAAATGACCTCACTGTCTATTCCATTGATGCGAAACAGCTGTCATAGTTCTACATATTCTTTCTGCTATGACATACCTACGTTACGTTCTGCAATTAATCAACTTTGCAGGAACAGTGTCCATTTATCAACACTATCATTTAGACATTTGCGACATCAAAATTATCAACTTTGTTTCTGTCATAAGAGTCTTCGGAGCTTGCATAAAAACATGACGCTTCTATCTTTTGCGGACATTGAAAGACAGACTGCTGGTAGCTGCATGACCATTAACTGGTTGAAATCCACAGTGGCCTGGTAGTCTAATCACCTAGCTGGAGTTTAGGTGAATCACAAGTTGTTCTGGCCCTTGTATCATGGACCGCCTTCGCTTTCCATAATAATGCTTATGTCTTATTTGTCACTAATTTTATGTATCTGCTTTAGACTTGTCAAACTGCTTTCATCTTCTACATCGGTGCACCATACTAGGATTTCATGTAAGAATATGGCTGTGGTGAATATTTTGTGGAGATCAACCAAGGGTAGTCGTTACTAAAGGTGTCAAATTTTAACGTTTGGCCTTCTTTTACGGCACCTTTGGAGGAAACTACCTTTGGCTGACAATTCTACCTCGGGTCTGCAGCACTAGTAGAGGACATTTATTCACAATTAATACAGCGAGATATGTGACGTTGCCAACAATTCTGAGAAACTTTGTTCTTATATTGGATATATCAGCATTGTAAACTACGAGTATATACTTTTACTCGCCCATTGTCACAGATTAGGAGTGTTTTATTAACCGTCATTAGGTTAGGTAAGGTTAAAGCGATCCTTATTGACGTGTACTTAGACCAGTTGTATGTCCATTTTATTACCTCCGGGAGAGCGATTTCCTAGCTACACTTCGAAAGATAAAGATTTCCTTACGAAATCGGTGCACTACATAGAACAAAGACCATGAATAACTCGGATGTGGTAACTGCTTAGATATTACATTCTGCTGCATGCCAAAGCTGGGTAATCGCAAACGAAGTGCCCCACAGATTTCGCTTCGTGCGTACACCTGTTATAAAAATCTATGATAGGAATGCTCAATCGTTACCCGTATTACGAGTATGTCTGGCAAAGGGCAGAAAAAAGTTTCCTGGCGGAGTCATTTCTCGAAACGGTGATCAAAGTTGGCCACCGAGATCATGCAATTTAACACTGTGTGACTTGTTTATAGACATCCTTAAAATGTGCCATTTGTTTGGGATAGGATGCTGGTGGGTTGACGTTGTCATGCTGCCTATTATTTGTTGCTAGGGATTCGAGTTTGGCCAGTTCGTCAGCGATCTCCAAGAGTCCTGAAACCCAACAGTGTTTGATTTGTGCTGCTAAGCGATCTCATTGACAGAAAACTACTCTCGAATTAATTGTATTCAAATTTGAGGAATTGATCGCTGATTGACTTTCTTTGTATATTCTAATATCCAACGCGAGTATTGAATTCAGGCTGAGCTAAGTAGTAGCCTGATGAATAGCTGAGAGCTCGCCTTGGAAAACGGTGCAGTATGCGGGTAGACTGCATGATTTGTGTATAGAGAGGTCCTCAGAGATGACTTCTGAATCAACGCCTTCAGTTGCCTTAAGGTTGACATTCTTCAGGATAACATGCTGACGTCAGAGAACTTTTGTAATTCGGTTGTCATTTGCGAGCGTGTCATCCGCTAGATGACACCCGATCACACAGTGTCATCCGTTCTGTCATTCGAGTGTCATTTTGTCCCAAAATGGATGACGCGCTTGCTTTGTCATCCGGTTGACATGCCTGGATGACATAGCCGGATGACACCAATGACACTGATACACTGATGACAATTTGTAATTAGTTGTTTGCGAAAAACGAAAACGTCAGTAAAATAAAAATAAAACAACAAAAATGCGGAGGGAAAACTAAAGTTTGTATTATTATATGGCGCTCATTGTTCGATGAATTTCATCTGCGATCCCTGTAATAATAGAAAAATAATCAACGACTCCAAACGGCATGAATAGAAGAAAAATATAAACAAATAATCACCCTTATCTGGATTTCAATATTTGGTAGTGGAGGATGTAATCCTAATAGACGGGATATTGGTCGATGGACGGCCCGCTACTGATTCGGTGTGAAGTCAATCTGCTATGGCGAAATAGAAGTAGTCGGCATGGCGTTCGGATCGGTGACATTTGTGCGTGGAGGCGCCGACTGAGAGTAAATCAATTGCACGATTCGTCCCTCCAAATTGAAGGCGACGTCTTCTGGAAGTCCTCGCCAAATGTGATGCGACCAGTTCACCGAACACACAATGCCGATCATTTTGCTTGCGTACTATATTTCCCAACACTTCAGCCACCAAATTCCTACCAGAATTGGATTTCGAGGACAACGATGGTGATGGCGTTCCCACTGACAACTTCGTTTTCGCTGTTTCTTTTTTTTTTTGACTTTTTTTCGGTTGGTTGGACAGCTTCGAGCAATGGTTCAGCGTTAGATGGGGCCACGAAGCTTTCGCAATTTCGAATGTCCCTAGGCCTGATTTTCTCGCTCGAAATTTGCCCAAATGGGTTTAAAATAGCTACGAAGTGATTGTCATTTAAACGCGCCTGGACATCGTCAACACCCTCAATATTTACATTGGGCTCCACCTGTTTCCAGAATTCAATTTTGGGGTTCGGAGTTTTGTAATCCTTCCGCCGACTATCTCAAAGGACAGGATTTACCTCAACAGCTGCAATTAAAGCATCTGTTTGACGGTCCCAGGAAACTAATATTTTTCTGCTCCTTTTTTTTTCCTGAAACTGTGGGTGTTTTATTTTTTACCTCAATATCGGCTTCATCATCGTTGGCACTCATTTTATAACACAGAAACAAAACGAAAATTAACCTTTTCAACCTTTTCAACGATTTAAACGTGTCATCCGATGTTAGTTGACAATGTGGAAAATCAAGTAATGTCATCCATGGGACCTTGCCATTCGGATGACACGCTGTCAAAAAAATTTGGCCATCCAGTCCCAATAGCGATGACAAGCGATCACACGGTCAACCAAATCTGTTATCTGGATGACATAGAAATCGTGTCATCCGGTTGACACGTTCAATGACATGCCGGATGGCAGGCGATCACACGGGATGACCACTTTAGGACAAACTCTACGTCATAGTGACGTTATAGTCTAAGAGCCCGCAGCAATTTTTAGGTGTGAGAGTTAACCAAAAAATAACCAGATGAGTTGAAAGTTGGTGTAAGCATTATGTTAAAAACAAAAGTCTTGCAGGAAATGGTCGCGGCTTTAGTGAGTAATAGTGTGCTGAAAACTCATTTTTTTCCAAAATTGAGATAATTGATATAACCAGTGAATGCTAATTTCGTTGTATGTTGTATTTCTGTTTGATCACAGAAATGTTGGTCCAAGACGTTTCGAGTGTGGCAACGCTGTTGCCAGATCGTTTTAAAATTAAAAAAAAATGTTTTCTTAATATACGACATAACCAGTATTAATCGATACTAAAGGTATCGATAAAAGATATGAAGGTCCAAGACCATTTGAACGTGGCATACACTCTGGCAGACTGTTTCGAAATTCTTAAAATATCAATTTTCGAAATAGTTGTTATAACCAAAATTGGAGTATACCATAACAATAATAATACTCCCCTGATTACAAATTGGTGGGTCCAAGACCATTTGAACGTGGATTACGCTCTCCCAGATCATTTTAAGATTCTGAAAAAAATTGGTTTTCGAAATACGTACAACCAATCTTTATATTATCATTTTTGAAATAACGCGACCATATTACAAAATAAAAAATACACCAAAATATAGGCTAACGACACCTAAATGCGTATCGGTAAGTCAAAGATGATTCGGACCGGCTTTCCCAACAACAGACCAGCCTAAAAGTTTCCAACCAAAAAAAAAAAGAACTATTTGTTATCTACAATACGAAAAGTCCGTATAATAGGAAACACTAAATAATTGGGAAAATGGGCTGCTCACAGAAACTTTATCAGCAAACCGGAAGGAAATGTAACTATATCAAAACCGAGGCAGCGAAGGGAGGGTTGTATTAAAATGCATATTTATGACTACAATCAAAGACAAATATCAGCTACGGCGAATTGTGTTACTCTGTTCACTCGCTTCCGTGATAGCAGCTGGTAATGAGCTTGCTTTGATCGGGTTACCTGGGAAGTGATTCTCAAAACAAAGACAGTCCTGCTTTAGACTTAGTAGACCATATTTGCCGTCAGATCTTCTAAGTGTTTGCCTCTTTTGCGAAGTCTAACGAGCCAACTGGCTTTATCCAGTATTTCGATCTTGTCGCAAAAGTATGAATAGCAATTCTAAGATGCGGATAGGGACCTCGATTTAGTGATCTCGATAAAAGCTTTGTGTATGCCCATAGCAACCAGTCCTTGTTTGCACGATTCTCCCCGTGAGAGAAGATTTTCGACTTTTCACGCGTGTGGGTATGATAAAATACTCGTTGTGTCAGCAGAATACGTACTGAATCACTTCATCTTTTCCGAGAAAGATAGACCGTAATTTTAAGCAGATTTTGGTTAAGCATGATTTCCGAAAAGTGTAAAGTGTGAGTTTTATCGTAAAGCAAGAACCAGTAGTCCTTGCGTTGCAATTCAGGGCGCACACGCCATATCCATCTATATATACCTATAATTATAGGTATGTTAGTATAAGTTATCACTTTCATCAGAAGAATCACAAGATGTACAAGTAAGCAGATCTCCCTCACTTTCAACAAGGCCGTCGTCATTATTGACCAGCATTTGCTGCAGTGTATCCGGTGCTTCCTTGCCAACAAACCATTTAACTTGGAATAAATTTACTTACATGTTCCATAAGATCCTCTTACAGCATTCGGGACAGCTGCGAAATTACTATAGCAGCCGGTATGATATCCGGTTAAAGCATCCACAACATTTGGTAGAGCAATATCACTACATTTAAACCCACAGATTTTTCTAGTATTTAGTATTTCAACACATTTTTCTAAAGTTTTTCTGTGAAACATATCACTTTACCACTGTGTTTTGGGTTACCACTATAGCCAAGAATGCACTTTGCACTTAAATTTGAAGCACTCATTATTACACAGAGAAAACGAAAGTGTAACTAAGGAATCATCAGAATAAATTATGGACTTACTTACATACTTGTCTACTTGTGATTTCATTAACTCATAACGGCAAGAACAGTAAAACGTAATTTTTTTTATATTTTGTTTGTGACATGAGCTAATGTTGTCTACGTGTTTGGGAGTTTGGATTGATAAGAAAAATCAAAGACACATTTTTCGCGAAGATGTAAATTTAAGATCAATCTCTCCCTGATAAGTTGGTCACAGTTGATTAATCTTATTATAATTATTATTATTATTTATTTCCATTCATGACTTCGTGAAAGATACGGATACTATTATACGGACTTTTCATATTGTAGATAACAAATAGTTTTTTTTTTTTTTTGGTTGGAAACTTTTAGCCTGGTCTGTTGTTGAGAAAGCCGGTCCGAATCATCTTTGACTTACCGATACGCATTTAGGTGTCGTTAGCCTATATTTTGGTGTATTTTTTATTTTGTAATATGGTCGCGTTATTTCAAAAATGATAATATAAAGATTGGTTGTACGTATTTCGAAAACCAATTTTTTTCAGAATCTTAAAATGATCTGGGAGAGCGTAATCCACGTTCAAATGGTCTTGGACCCACCAATTTGTAATCAGGGGAGTATTATTATTGTTATGGTATACTCCAATTTTGGTTATAACAACTATTTCGAAAATTGATATTTTAAGAATTTCGAAACAGTCTGCCAGAGTGTATGCCACGTTCAAATGGTCTTGGACCTTCATATCTTTTATCGATACCTTTAGTATCGATTAATACTGGTTATGTCGTATATTAAGAAAACATTTTTTTTTAATTTTAAAACGATCTGGCAACAGCGTTGCCACACTCGAAACGTCTTGGACCAACATTTCTGTGATCAAACAGAAATACAACATACAACGAAATTAGCATTCACTGGTTATATCAATTATCTCAATTTTGGAAAAAAATGAGTTTTCAGCACACTATTACTCACTAAAGCCGCGACCATTTCCTGCAAGACTTTTGTTTTTAACATAATGCTTACACCAGCTTTAAACTCATCTGGTTATTTTTTGGATACCTCTCACACCTAAAAATTGCTGAGGGCTCTTGGTCTATTAGGATGTCATCCGGATGACGAGTTTGGATGACCGTCTGATCGCACCTTTAGAGCTGTCTGTTCAGACGATGACATGAACTTTCTGAAAAAAAACTTTCAGTTGTCTTCATTCCCTTTTTGTGAAGTAAATTTCAGTTAGTTGAAGGAGGATTGAAGGTAGGTCGCGATGCGCCTAAGTGGACATATCCTATATTTAGCTCGTGATGCATACGCGTATAAGACAGATTTTTCTTACATGTTGATTATAATTCATCTTTCTACAATAGTGCAGGCTAACAAGTAATAAGTGAAGGCATGATCGTGGTGTAGACTCGTACCTTGTGTACGCTTGATAGTTTTGCTCTGCAATATTTTCCTCCCGCTTCAGTGTAAGGCCTAGGTACTTGACACTCCTCGTAAAACTCAGAGGGATGTTAATTAGCTTTAGTGAGATGATATAAGGTATTTGGATTTTTCTTGGGGACTAGCCATGTTTTGGCCGGATTTACGTTGAGTCCACAGTTAGGAGTTTAATAGGAGAGTATGCCTTAGGAATATCCACTCCTATATATGTTTGCCTGCCGTCTGCGTTAGTTATCATAACGCATTATGTGTTCTTCAATTCCAGCAGAAATCTTGTTTTCATGAAAGGAGAGATTAGCCACCAATATTCAGAGCTGTAGCAAAAATACCCCTATCTTTGCCCACTGATTATTTTCACAGGAGGGATTTCTCTGCTTCTTAACATTTCCTCAGTATATACCAGTGCACGTTCCAATCTCTTATAAGTTCAGTGTTCACAGTGTTGGAGATGCCTCCTGTAACTCTTAAAGTTATGACTTTGAATTATGTGTTTCCTTAAGTGTGTCAAGTGTCCTCTATATTAATCTTTCTTTACAGTACAACTCTTCACCTTATTGTTCCCTGGAAAGTGGATTTATCACTATTTTGTGATATCGGCTTCTCTTCCTCCAAAAGGCTTGCATCCATACTCGTACGTAAATTTGTAACTTTCATAACTTTTTGCGCCCAATAGTTGTTGGGTTTGATTAGAGCTTGATCAGAGAGGTGGAAACAATTAAAATATCTCTACCCAATAACATACGAGTAGTATTTTTGATCATCTTTTAAAAACATGGGTATCATACTTCCGTTGCATGTATTCTTCGAAAAGTGTGAAACCCCATGCATTACGTTTCCGGTGAAATGGCGTGCATACATGAAACTGACACAATTTCAACGATGCAACGCATTTGAGTTGAACTTTTTCGCCACTTATTTCACGAAAAGGTGAAACGAAACGTTCCAAACTTTTGTGGAAAAAATATTAAAGATCCGATTTCAGAAAATTACGCTCAGCAAACATTTTGTTTTCTCATCACCAAATATCCTTACTCATATGCACGTAACATATACTTTCCACTTGAGCATTGAAGAACATATACGAGGATAAGTACATACACCGTTGCTGTTTCCTTCGCAACATTAACTTTCTCCCTTCAGAGTCTGTAGGAAGCCTATTATCCCTTACCATGAATAGGAAACGTAGAGCCTTAGTATAGAACTAAGGGTTTGAATGAACTGATAACAACACCCACTTCTACGTTGCTTATGGTGTGGTGCTACGCTAAGTGTACACGTTTACAAACCAGGAAGGTGAAAACCAACTCCTTACACCTAGAGCACACACAGATCCTTCTAAAGCCAGACCCAAATACTCGCTAGTTATGGGACACGAGAACTGCTACTACTGTTCCCGCTGCACAGACAACAGAATTCTCCTTTACCCGACAACAACAGCAGCAACGGAAATAACTTGCAAAAGTTTATCCTGTGAATTTGCCGTTGTAGTAATTTTCGTTACGTGTTTTGTGTTTTGTGTTTTATGTTTCGTTGTGTTGATGTTGTTAGTGTATTTTCGTTTTTTGTTTATTTTGTTTCTTAATGAGATGTTCACAATCTCACAAAGTGTAGAAGAGTGTGTAGGGCTATATAGTATCTTTATGTTAAGCTTTTAAAACTGCAATTTACATTTCACATGAATTGCCACTCGCACTTACTGAGGAGGCCCAAACCTCGACTGGCACTAGAGCTCTGGCAAAAAGTTTATGTCTAGTGACAACTTTTTACTTTCTACGCAATGGTTCCCTGTTGTCGAGGTTTTGACTTGCTAAAAGGTAATGACTTTGGGAGTGCGAGTAGGTAAGTAATGAATGAGCTACGAATACGAGAATGAGAAATTTATCGTCACTTTGCTTTGGCGTCACTGTCACGCAGGACAACAACTTGTACCCTAATTTCCAGCTAGTGACGAAATGCTTCCTTGTTTTATTGCCTCACCTCTGCTTTCTTCTATATACGAGTACATACTTACCTATTCTTTTGTTGTATTCGTCTTTTGTTTATTTTGTCGTTTGCTTTTTGCCGTACCTAAATTATTTTTAGGACTTATTGACGCCGCCGATGGCCCAAGTGAATTCTTTATGTTACTGCCGCCGACGACGACGCCGTCATAGAACTTATAGGATGAGAAAGTGTGGAGGATTCATGAACGGCGCGAATTCAGTAGGAGACGACACAATCTAATTCCTACATCGAGGCACTATCTACCGCCTACTTTCGTACTACGATATATGTTAATCAACTTAACTCACAATTTGTGAGAACCGCAGGATAGGTAGCAAATGAGTCTAAAGTATAATAACGGTAGCAAGGAAACTTCAACACAAACATACCATCGCGCATACATGCCCCTTAGTTAGAACAACGAACCGAGCACGAATGCTCCCTAGGGGTTGTCTTCAAGAAAACGAGGTAACTTGTGCTTGCACTCGTGCTCGGTATCTATCATACAACCAGGTCGATGTCGGTCGTCGATTGTCGGTTCTGGGTTGTCGTCGTTTTCCACTTTGAAACGTGGTTCTAGTGGGGAATCACGGTGTAGAAATACACTTGGGTCTGTGTGCAGATGTGCGCCTCCTGGCCTGCTTAGTGCTGCTTCTCCGAAGTTCAGGACCAACTTTGATTGTCCTCTTTCCCGTTGCAACAATTGCCCCCATATTCTCCACCAACCCACTCCGCAAATACAACGGCGGCGGAACTAGGTTTTTCCTTGGTAAATCTATGTGTATGTGTGCTTTGTTTGTTAATAACTTCTTTACGAGAGGAAACTCTCCAATAATGCCACTTTTAATTCACACACAAAATGGATGCCGTTGTTCTATTGTATTTACATTCAAGTATGCTCGAACTTTACTCGTAGTTGTAGCCGCATACAAAGGGTTTATGTCCTAACTAAACAGAGGCTAATTTATAATGGAAAGAACCCCAATACACCTATAGTTACACCTACTCCTACACATCTAAACGCACGAAAAGTTACTCAGATAGAACTTATGAATTTGTAAAGAGAGAGATTTCAACTCGTTCAACCGCATAAAGGACACGAACGTTTTTAGACTAATTAAACCAAAGCTACAATGTGACGTGTCACGTGACAAAATCAAATCGATTTCTGAATAAGGGAACTTGCTCGCCACTTTTTCCACCCCATTGGCTGAGTAAACCTAAACATAAATATTGATTGCAAAGTGGAGCCCACTTAAGAGGACAGAACACACATGCTGGAGGTGTTGAACTACTCAGTGCTAGCACTTTTGTATGTATTGGTGACGATGTTTACTAAACTTATTGATTCGATAGGGATCCGAATCCGAAAATAGACCAACAATGTGGTCGACGTACGGATAGACCGCTGGAAGTGAGAAATTGGTGAGGTTGGCAGCAGGATGGCGATGAAGTGTTATGTTAATTGTGGTTGTTAATGGGGAAAAAGGGGGGGCGGAAACCCTTGATATTATTTCGTTCTGTAGCAACCGGATGTTGTAAGGATGTAATTGTTTACGGAGTGCCTGTTTTTAGAGAAAAGTACATGAGATTACAATGGAAAATGTTTGTTATAGCTATTCATCCTTAAAATCCATAAAAATATAACACGAAAGTACCAAATCAATGTTACGAGTACAAGTAGATTTTTTTGGATCCCGGTAAATGGTTGATTCGGATTGGTGAGGACCTTGCATTCGACATGCATGGAATTGACATTGAGGAAGGAATTTCTATATTAGGATCGAAGTTCTCTTAAGAAGTGTGTATGAAGAACTATCTGCCACGTTCCATCCATGTCTTTGTGCCACGAAGTGGATGATGAACGTCTTGTACATCTTGGTTTGTATTTTGACGGAAAACTTTATCTCGCGGCTAACTTACTTTCTCAGTCCAAAGCAGCAATTGTTCGGTTAATCTCGGGATTATCTGTTTTCTTCTTGAAAGTGTCGAATTCAATAACAGTAACAAGGTACATCAGCGTGGCTTTAGCAACGGGAAGACCCATCTAGCTTGATTATTTCAGTAGGTTACTAGCACACAGCATAGCCGTAGCAACAATAAGCCATTTTTAAAGAAAATTGTGCTTAAAAGTTGTAGTCGTTGCTTTGCTGTTAATTGTACAGAGCAATACAAAATCATAGACTCCTTCCTAAATCTCTATCATTTTGGTTTTTTAAAGAACTTAACACTCAAGTGGGTATGAATACACTTATAATGCCTCAACATATGCTAAGTTTTTTTTTTGGAAAATGGGGCAGAAAGAGAACGATGGATGTTTGGGCTCAGTGGTTATTTCCCTCCATGGGGCATACAACATTTAATGGGGAGACTAAATTGTAATTTTTTTTTTTTAAATTAGCGCGCGCTCAAGGGGTTAAAGTACCCTTAAAATGCGTGCATACTCGCGGGCAAATGAAAAATAGGGAGAAAAGAAAGAGAGGTACCGATGAACGTTGGTTTTAAATGTTCGAAGGTTATAACGGTCAAGAAATAAAGAGTTCGTTAGAGCATTCCATAAGCGATATGTACGGCTTAGGAAAGAATCACGATATTTCAATGTATGTCCGAAAGTGGGCTTGAGGGTAAACTGATGAGCATTCATAGCGAGACCTATGTTACGGTTGAAGGTTTGAAGGAGCGGAATTCTCCTGGCACTTTCATCGGAGCACTGGTAGTGAAAATAGCAATAGACCAAGGTGAGACAGGAGAAATTTCGTCGGTGTTCGAGGTTGTCAACTGATTGGTTGATATTAGCATCACCTATGAGTCTTAACGCACGGTTTTGAATCCTATCTAGCAGGTACAGGGATGTTTTAATAGCACACGATTTTCGGCGGATGAATGCCTTATATATTTAGGCCAGACCTGAGGGGGAAACGTATTTCTTACATCGTTTGAGGAAACCTAGACATTTCGCAGCATTTTTGGCGGCATCAAGTATGTGGTCATTCCAATGTAGGTTGTCATTGACTCACATACTGAGAATGAAAAGTATTTCGGTTTCAGCGATGGAAGTGCCATCCATGGATAGTGGTTGGCTGCTTGGATTCCGCTTTAACGACAAAACACGGCATTGTCTTTTGGAAGCATTAAATTCCACTCTGTTGATGGTTCCCCAATTGGTGATGCTGTTCATATCGGAATTTAATGAGCTTAGCATACGCTGCCATTCACGTTCCACAGCCGAAGAACATGGACTTGAGTTCGCAAACAAATATGAAAAGCAGAGAGCACTGTCCTCAGCAAGGGAATATATTGGATTAGAAATAGCAGAGAAGTGATCATTAATGAAAATCAAAAATAGTGTCGGAGACAGAACGGAGTACTGGTATTCCATACCAGCATTTATTTTGTGGATCCGTTCCGATAGTTTCTAATCCATTGATAGAGAGATTCAAGATCCCAAATGCACGCATTTTCGACAAAAGAGCCTGATGCCAAACTCTGTCAAATGCCTTAGAAATATCAAGTGCAACTATCTTGCTTTCGCCAGATTGATGTACGCTTTGGTTCCACTTTTCGTTGAGATATGCCATCAAATCACCAGTGGACCTGTTGCTACGAAAACCGTATTCCCGGTCATTGAGAAGAAGTGTTTCGAGCAATGGGTCTGTAAGAGGAGGGAGAGGAAGATTCGCCTCTTTTACGGACGGGCTGCACAAATGATGTTTTCCATCTGCTTCGAAAGAGTCTTAAAGAGTAGGGTTGAAGAAAAAGCTTACGCAGTGGTTTTGCCAGCGAGGAAGAACATCTCTTCAGAAGAAGGGGAGCTACACCACGAAAATGGATTCGTCTCATTTAAGATTTGACGCACTCAAGTTTAGGCGGACTGACAAAGCACAATCTGGAAGTGTTGAGTTGGTAGCAAAGTGTGAAAAGCAGATTGGCCTTGTTTAAAGAGCTAACAGCTGGAATGAAATTGTAATTGAGCGTTGGGATAGAGGATGAAGCAGAATATCTAATGTTTTTGACGAACAACCAAAAATGTTTACTAAATTTAGAACATTGTAGTAGTTTTTGCCCCAGTTTTTAGTCATATTGGAATTACGCGCGCTCAAGGAAGACGTTGCAGTAGGTCCTGGCTCGCTTGACTTTTTTTCGGTTTTCCTCTGTAGGGTTGCCCTTATAGGACCGAAACAACATTTCTCTAACACTGACAGTCTCTTTACAGCTCGAGCCGTATCATGCCTTTTCTTTTGATCTGATAATCTAAATCCGATGAGAGAAAAAGGATCTCATTCCAAAGAGAATAGTATCTCTGATCATATCAGCAGCGGCATCGGTTAGCGGCCACACAGTCGGTGTACGAGAAATTAACCAAGATGGCTCCTCCAGACATGCCTTTAGAAAGACGATGTATTCGAAATTTCGTGGATAGGGCGGGATTGACCCATTCTGTGGCCTCCAGAGTCTCCAGATTTAATCCCAATGGGTTTCTATTTATAAAGACGGATGAAGGACATTAGTTATTTATCAGAAATAGTAACATTGAATGACCTGACCCATAGGATTGACGTGACAGCTGCCAAAGTCCGAGAAGAATTGGAAAGAATAGACATTGTTAGAGCAATGACTTGCACTTTGAACACTTGGTATGATTTAAGGATCGTTAAGTTAACAGTCTAAAGTTTGGGCTCCTTGTTTCCACTACTGGTACTGTAGGTAATATACAAATCTTACTTTCAGAGAAATTTAATTAAATAGAACATACGAAGAGTAGACCAGTTCTTTGCCTGAGTACTCGACTCGGATTTTATTTACTCCAAAATGAACCGATTCACTTCCAAGATCATTTATGATTGCATCACAAAATTTAACCTCCTTAGATTATTTCTCATAGAAGTACAGCTACATAAAGTCAATAGCTTATGTCATTGGGCACCTTAAACTGATGCTTTGGAAGCCAAAATTTCTGGTGACATTTAAGACATACAGCCACAATTGCATTTCTCGAAAAAGTGACCCAAAATTGGGTTCACAAAATAATCACTGTTCAACACATATTTTGTGACATGAACATTTTTGGATGTTTTAGATGTGTTTAGGTACCATTAAAACTAATATGAAAACATAAATTGCTTAATTTTTTAGTAAAAGACATTTTTATATTTATATGTACTGGTATGCAATGCATGTTGGATAGAGTTTTTTATGTAAAGGAATAAATTTTGCACCACTCTGCGTGATTTGACAAACATATCGTGTTCATTCCTGTCTAGCTAACTCAATAGTGTGCATGAGTAGGCATTCAACAGCGTACGGAGTTGTTTTCTATCTTGTGCTGCGAAACGTCGTTACTATCGTGTTTGTGTTGTACATCTTCATGTTTATCTTTTACCATGCATCAACAAGTAGGTACAATGCCTAGGAAGTGTGTGAATAATGTCACCAATTTTTGTTATGTGTGCGGGGAATGAACTTTTAAATCCCGAAAACGTAATTTCACTCAACTTGTCTTTAAAGCTTACGAACCTTTTTTGGAGTTACAGTAGGAGATCAAGATAAATCATGGTCTCCTCACAATATGTTGCAAAACTTGTATAACATTGTTAAAAAATTGGTTCAAAGGTACAAAACTTCATATGCGCTTTGCAGTACCCATTTTGTGGAAAGAACCGAAAGATCATACCACAGATTGTTACTTTTGTCTCACTAACGTACAGTACAGCGGCCCGAAGTCCAAGCATACTGTGCAGTATCCCCATTTACCATCAGCTATCGAACATAATGCGGAATATCCTATTCCAAAACCAGCAGAATCGTGGAGTTTGGACAAAGAACCTGAATGTGCCAGTGATTCAACTAATGATGATATGCAATTTGAACAGGAAATCGACAAGGATCCAGAGTTTCAAACACCAGAATATTCAACAAAGTCGCATTTAATTCCAAACGCTGAACTGAATGATTTTGTTAGAGATTTAAAACTAGCGAAATCACAGTCAGAACTCCTAGCACTCAGATTAAAATAATGGAATCTCCTCGAAAGTGACTTCCGTAAACGTGTAAAAGAATTTATTTCGCTCAAGAAGGGACTTTGGTGTATTGCATGAATGTTGTCAAATTATTTGATGCGTTAGGATAGAAACATGAACCAAGCAATTGGCGCCTATTTATGTATTGATTCCAGTAAACTTAGCTTAAAAGCAGCTTTACTTCACAACGACAATAAATACCCATCTGTACCTATAGCTCACGCTGTTCATATGAAGGAATCATACGAGGATATGCGATATCTCCTACAACATATTCAGTATAAAGACTATAAGTGGTCAATCTGTGGAGACTTAAAAGTTATAGTACTCGTATAGCGCTTCTCAGAAAGAATGGCCATTACTTCGGGTGTAAAAAATATTACTAAAGAACATCTGGCTGATCCTAAACACGTATCTCTACCACCGCTCCATATCAAATTTGGCTTAGTAAAAAATCTCGTTAAAACTCTAGATTGGATCGATGTCTGTAGAGAAGTTTCCGAAAATTAGTGAGGCAAAAATTAGAGAGGGCTGTTTGTTCGACCACAAATAGGGAAACTTTTGAAAAATAGTGAATTTGACAACATGCTAACTGATGTTGAACTAGGAGCATGGAGAGTTTTAAAACTATAGTGACAGATTTTTTTTGGAAATGTGAAAGCCGAGAATTACAGAGATCTCAGTTACAAGATGGCTTAGTGCTTACAAGGAAATTTGATGTAACACGTCACTAAAACTTCACTTTCTGGATACTCATCTCGACTTCTTTCCGGAGAATTTGGGTACAGTAAGCGACGAACATGGAAAAAGGTTCCACCAGGACGTCGTAGCAATGGAAGCGATACCAACGCAAATAGAGCAAATACTATGTTTGCTGATTACTGCTGGATATTACTCTGAGATACCACAGAGACAAAATATGGCCGTAAAACATCCGCAAAAAACATTTTGAAGTAAGTGTAACATGACAAACATATTGACATACATATGTAGATTTAGATTCAGTATAAAGGGTTTTCCAATAGGGACTTGGCAACTTTGAATTTAATTTGTGAACGCACTCTTTCACTAATCAACAAACTGTCACTGTCAATTTATTCAGTAACCTCAACATTTTCATCATGGTAAAGTACATGAACGAGCAACATCTGCAAATTATAACAATTTTCTACTGAAATTCGGAGGCGGTGACTGCAACTTTAAGAGCGTTAACTCCAATTTCCGCTCGTAATGCTCGCCCCAGTAGACAGGCAATAACAAGTTTAGTGCAAAAATTTGAGTCTACATATTCGTTGTGTGATACTGCCGTGTCAATGAGACAACGGGTTGGTCGAAGTGTCGAAAATATCGCTGACGTTCAGGCGTCCGTAGCAAACGATCCAATCATCGATCGGTCAATTCCACGGCGTTCTCAAGAATTCGGCATCGCTCAGACCACATTATGGCGTATTTTGCGTAAGGATTTTGGTCTACACCTATACAAGATCAAGCTGACTCAAGAATTGAAGCCGATGGACCATTTGAAGCAACGTACGTTCTCCGATTGGGTTCTGGAGAAGATGCGCCAAGATGATGAATTTCATCGCAAAATCATCTTCAGTGACGAAGCTCATTTTTGGCTCAATGGGTTCGTCAATAAGCAAAATATGCGTTATTGGTCAGGTGAAAATCCACATGTGCTTCATCACCACTTCATCCACAAAAAATAACTGTTTGGTGCGGTTTGCATGCCGGCGGCGTTATTGGGCCATATTTTTTCGTCGACGATAACGATCGTCACGTTACTGTGAATGGTCAGCGTTATCGCGCCATGATCACTGATTATTTTTGGCCTGAATTGGAAGATATGGACTTAGACGACATGTGGTTTCAGCAGGATGATGCCACAAGACACACAGCACACGCTACAATCGATTTATTGAAGAGTAAGTGTGGCGAGCGTGTTATCTCAAAAAATGGGCCAGTCGATTGGCCGCCTCGTTCGTGTGATTTAACGCCGCTTGACTATTTTCTGTGGGGCTACGTTAAGTCATTGGTTTATGCCAACACGCCGACGACGTTGGAAGAGCTCAGAGCCAACATTGAACGCGAAATATCGGCCATTTCGTCCGAATCGCTGCACACGTGCCCGCGGTGGACATGTGAATGAAGTCGAGTTCCATTCAACGTTGGAATGCGAACTTGAGGGCAAGTTTGCTACTGCAGGCTGGAAAGATTCTCGAATACTTTGGCTAAGTTTTTTGCCGATGAGCTATATGGAAGTCTCTCTCTCCGAATAATGTGGGGTGTGATCGTATGTTTACCAAGCTCCTCAAGCAAAAGTCTGCACTTGAATAGTTTATTGGGTCTTCAGGAGATGTTGATTTTTGTCCATATAGCGTAAGCGTTGTATGCAGAAATATATATCATTTTCGAAAACAATGCTACTGCATCCACTCCAGCCTTGGTTTTATTGTAATGAAGTATTATCTCTGGCTTTTTTGTTTTTTCGTCACTTACAATTGGAGAATGATGGACTGAGCTTATATTTTTTTGGTACGCACGACACAATAGTTACATTATTTGTGAATAAGAATTCGCTATGGAACAAGTTCTTTTTCTTCATGTCACTGATGTTTTTTGGTAGAAAAGATTTATTCTTTCTGACTGTGCCTACTAGAGTTATATTCCGGCGAAGTAGTTGCAAGGCCAGATTAAGAAATTATCGCACGTAATAGTGTTTCCTTTGGGAATCTAGTTCGATAGAGAGAAAACAACACGCTCACCTAAAAACATGTAGGATGGGACAGTACATTTATGTAAATCTTAGGGAAGTTTTTATATTTGATGTGCATTTGAAAACGCATTACCTTGATTCTTTTCCGCCTCCGTATTTCTTGCACGTCCTAAATAAACTTCCATATTCCAGGCATACTTGCTAGTTGCGCCACAAAGAGCCCATATTTTTAGACTAAATTGAGTTCCATAGGAGAGTGGCAGGGACGAAGAATGAGCGCTCAGATTGCAAGCAATGTGATCGGGACCGAATAAGGATGGCTGTTTTTGTGAACTCGCAGAATTTAATCTGTTATACAAATACTCAGGCTTATGGGTCTGTATAATACCATGCAAGAGGATCAGCGTTCTAAACTTAATGAAGTAGCATCTTAGTTTTGATCGGCAAAGAATTTTGCGTTGCCCATAGCAGTCGGAAACCATTGTATACCTTTCCGATTGTAGTTGCAGCATGATCTGTCCAGGTAAGAGTATTGTGGAAATGTTGTAGTATCAAGTGACTGCTTATAAATACAGAGTGTTTTGGACTTCGCTGGATTCAGTGATAAATTATGTTTGAGGGCCCACAGCTGTATAATCTCAAGATCTTCGTTCACCATTTCAATGGCCAATACTGAGTCTATCCAGCGGGCGGCACAAGTATAATTGGACGTCGTCAGCGAACTTGTGGGCAGTACTATGTTTAACAAGTTGTGGGAGTTCATTCACATAAAGTGAAAATAGTATGGGCCCAAGAATCGAACCCTGTGGAACTTCCTCGCGAACTCCAAGAAACGAAGACAAATGTCTTTCTACTGTCACACATTGCTGACGGCCCGTGAGGTATGAATTCAAGAGTTTGACTGCCAGAGACGAAAATCCAAATTCATAGCGCAGCTTCTTACAGTGATCCACTGTGTCGAATGCTTTCGAGAAGTCCAACAACGTCAAGAACGCAGGACAGTTAGTATCCACGTCGGATGTCGTCGCCAACAAGTAAAAGTGCAGTTATACAACTCCTTTCTGCGCGAAAACCGGATTGGGCGGGATTAAAGAGGTTGTTGTCGCTTAGGTGCGCTTGCATCTGCTTGAGCATAGTTTTCTCAAATACTTTGGATAGAAACGGTAAGATTGCGATTGGTCTATACTCAGTGTTTGTTCGGCTTTGCGACTTGGGTATCGATAACATCTTAGCCATTTTCCGCGAAAGGGGATATTCACAAGTGGTAAGTACGTGATTAAAAGAAGCAGGACTTTTAAAAATTTAGGATTAATTTCATCCAAACCTATCGCATCAGATTTGACCGATAGCACAGCTTCAACTACATCTTCATCCGTAAAGCGAATAAAGTTGAAATCTGCTATGTTGGCATAGTCGCTAGACTGATTCGTAAACTGTGCGGAATCTTGATATTAATTTGGCGGTTCAGGACCGACACAAACTGCGAATTGAGAGCATTACAGTCTACATCGTCAGTTGCACCTGAACACTGCGTCCCATTGCCTAGTTTGCGCAGTTTTTTCCATAGAACTTTCCCAGGCTGGGTTTCAGTGTTGAGGAAATGTTAATAGTGGCGCCGCTTGGCAGTTCTCTACTGAGCCAAGGGGAGGATCTGGTAACAGGGGCCTTATGTCGTAACGGGACATGCTGGTCAAAGAGTGTTTTGATATTTTGCTCCAGAAATAATATTTGCTGATTCACTGATGCAATCAAATAGATATAGTCCCACCGAATTTGGATAACGTCAGACCGTAAACTTAGATAATCTATGGTTTGAAAATCTCTATAAGCAATGACATGATTAGCTGCGTCAAATTGGATATCATATTGCATCCACGAAAACCTATCCAGTACACTAAAAATAGGCGAGATATCTATGTGTTTATTTGATCTGTGGATTACTCCAACTAGCAAACACTCAACACCACATACAACATTAACAAACAAGTAATTGGATGTGCAATTAGCCGTTGATTTGCAGACAACATTTGCTCGTAATCCATTGCGCACATAAACAGCCACACCCCCACCCAATCGACCAATTCGATCACCTCTAAGAAGCTTATAACCATCCATATTATAGAGCTTATTTGGGAACTCGGGAAAAAACCAAGTTTCAGATACAGAAACTAAGTCAACGCTAGAGTTAATGAACAGCAGACGAAATTCATCCAGCTTTGGTTTCAGACTCAGACAGACGTGGATGCATTTTATCTGTGAACGCAATACACGAATCATTTCGTGTAGTCTAACATCCATATCACTCTCGCTTCATATCTTCAGTGCTGGTGGTGATATCTCGATGGTGTAGCAGAGTTTATTGAAAGTAAAGTGCAAGTTCTCATCAGTTAGTTTTGGTATGCCGAAAACAACAGCATCAGTTAAGAAAAACATTGTTATTCGATATTTTCACAAAATTGAAAAGAATCTTGAAAATTGCAGTTGTTTGCCCGGTTTGGGTTTGCATACATCACTATATCTACATACATAGCATAACCCTCTGGTCCTTTTCTTTTAACATGTACTCGTAGGTGGTATAGTGTATGAATGTAAACAAGATGCAAATATAGGGTTTTATATTAGTCCCCTTAGACTTTTAAGCACTATTTCATCCAATAGTATCATATCATGTGCTACAGCTATGTGTTTAGCTTAAACATTCTTAACATCATTCTTTATCTTATATTAGAATCGGATGAAATAAATGGGGCTTTTGGGTTTAAGACAGTGAATGGGATTTAATATCAGGAAAAATTCTCACATCCAGCAGACACTTTTATCTCCAAAAAATATTCAGTTCTAGTGTACGAGTAGGTTTCTGTTGTTTACCGTTGAGGATAATCCTGGCATCCAGATAATTGTTTTTTTCCCACATATCTTATGTCTTCATTAAGTCGTTGTGTGCATAACATGGAAAAATAAAGTCTAACGTCCCACAATAAGTATTTTTATTTTCTCATAAATGCCTTCAGCAAGCTCGTTGAGGGTGTAGTGTGAAAATGCAAACACTCGTATGTACAACGTACATATCATGCCTCTTCTGCATGGTCCTGACAAGATACCGAATTTAAAATTCAATTTCATGAATTCAAAATACGAACATTTATTGTTTTTATTTAGTCGAGCAATGGTATTGAATCTTTAAACCACACAGTTAAACGCAGTTATTTAAAAGGATATACGAGTATGTGGAAGTGTTTAATAAACATTGACTTTCCGAATATACTCGTACATACAACATATTTTCAAATATGTATATTTTTAGGCCGCGTGAATCCACAATTGACGCAAAATTACCACTACGGTAGATTCTAGAGGACTCAAGTCCAAGTCGCTATATCGATTTCGAGGCCGCATATGACAGCATGTGTAGAGATGAGGTATATAGAGTCATCTCTATTTTTCATTCCTGCATTCCTTCTGAACCACCATGGAAGCCACCATATTTGCATATACCAACTCCTGGACTTAATGCGAAAAATCTCATTAACGAATTAAGCCAAAATATAGATGCAATTGGGGCGGAAAAACATGAATAATTATGGCAGATATTAATATTATACAGAGGATTTGTATAGTGCAATAGTAGTTACGAGTTAGTTAGTTATAAACGACTTTTATTTCACTACTTAAAGTTTACAAAAAACAACAATTTAATTTAATTTAATCTAAGTGTTTTTTTTTTGGCATGGCTGATAGCCCTCTACCAGATTGACAATTATTTGTATATCAATAGACTGTACAGGGTGTCCGAATAATCAACGTCAAGCTGGAAACGGGTGATAGATCAAGTGGTATCGGTTATCACAAAATTATAAAAAAAAATCTAAGTCATATACTTTTAAAATTATTCGCACTCAAAAAAAAATCGAGAAATCTGACACCCTGTGACGATCTTTCAAGTGCTGTGACTGCAAATCTTTACTTTTCTTCGATTTTTTTTTGTCACGTAACCCTGAGTAACTCTTCTGTAAATTACGGTCCAAAATTGAATCATAACTACGAGTATATCGGTTTTAACTAAAATATTCCTTTTTCTTCCATCCATATATCTGAAAATCGTTAATCACCCAAATTGAATTGGCTGTACTGGCAAAAAAAATGTACTATGCTATTTTGGCAAGTATAAATAAAAGATGGCGTATTTAGTCTGGATCTAGACTAACGCTTATTTGAGGACAAACAAAATATTCTGTTAAAGAAACCCGATTCATAGTTAAAATGATACCAAGTGTGAGCCAGACAGACAGTGACGCCGTGATTGAGACGGATAAATACCCCATTTCGACTAGTGTGAGTGAAACAGATATAGATGCCACCCTTGTTAAGTAGTCACGCATAGGCACATCGTGCAATTCTGCTGTACGTTACGCTCCTTCGCTTACAGCGCATTATTCTGTATTCGTGTTGATTTCGAGCTTACAATTTTGGCTTTCTTTATTGGACTTCATTGCATTCTGGACTAGTGTTGATCGTTGATCCCGTGATTGTGTATTGCGAATGCCATCATGCCATCTCGATACACTGCTCAGAAATATGCTAACATGCATCTCATTTATGGGGAATACAGGTGCAATGCTAGTGCTGCTGCCAGATTTTATCATGAGAGATACCCAAATGCTCAGCGTCAGCCGGATCATCGAGTGTTTGTAAATGTGCACCGGTCATTCTAGAGGGAAGAGCCGTCTTACAAGCAGTCCCACAAGATCCTAGTACTTCAGTACATGCAGTTGAAGAAAGCATAGGAGTACCCATAAGTACAGCACACCGAATTCTAAGGAAAAACCAGCTCCATCGTACAACGAGTCCAAAGTCTGCTACCCCGAGATTATCCAGAAAGTGTCCAATCTTGTCAGACGATGGTGCAGAGGTTCAGAGAAGATCCGAGATTTTTCGAAAAAATTCTATGGTCGGACGAAAAGGGACGGTTACATGAACCTCCACAATTTGCACGAGTGACACGTGGAAAATCCACATTTTATACGGGAAGATAGCTCACAGTACCGTTTTAAAGTAAACATGTGGACGGGAATTTTGAATGGTATAATTATTGGCCCATTCGAGCTGCCGCAGAATTTGAATGCGGAGGTTTATTTAGATTTTTTGAAGAACCACAACAAGATGGCTGCATTATTTCAATTTCAATTTTCAATTTATTTCAATTTATTCGGGAGTACAAGTAAGAACTGAATCTTTTTTAGTACATATTTATAATACTCGTATATTTATGTAGCTCAATTTAGAAATTATTAGTTAACGTTATTAACATCGCATTATGAGCACAAAAAGAAGAAATTAATTTAGTTATAATAATATTAACAAAACAATAATAAGGCGTTAAGAAAAAAAAATATTTATATATGTAAAGTAATGATTAAATAATGATTAAATAATATTTAGTATTTAATTAAGTAAAAGTATTTGAAGCAAATTTATATGGTACGGGGAAGGGAGCGGAAAGCTAAGGGGAAGAAGTAGGAAAAGAGAAGGGAAAAAAGAAAAGAGAAAAATGAAGAATGAAGAATGAAGATATAATGAAAACAGAGAGAAAAATGCATTGATTACCGAAAGAGTGCACTTTAAATTGCTTTGCATCTATTATTTGCTTAATAGTGGCAGGAAGATTGTTCCAGAGTCAGGTGGTGTAAACAAGAAAGAGACGCGATGTATTAAGGTAGTTAGATGTTGGTGTTATCAAGTTTAAAGTTCTCTGTGACTGAGCAAACTGGAGTTTTTGATATAAGTACGCTGGTGATTTGGTTCGGATTGTTTTGTGCAAGAAGATACAGCATCGTAATTCCCAATAATTTTGAAATGTACAACCCAGCACAAACTTATGAAGGTGGGATATGTGTTCGTATCTTCTTATACCATATATATACCTTACCATATCGTTGAAGGCAAAGAGTAGTTTGTGCTGAGAGATCGATTCAAGCTTACAAAAGATGGGAATGGCGTAGTTAAAAATCGGAATACATAGAGGCTTGATCAATCTTAACTTGGTGCTTCTTGGTGTAAAGCAAGAAGAAATCTGGAGTTTTCGTAATCCTGAGTAAATGCGGGAGACAATGAAGTTAACGTGGTCTGAAGCAGAAAGTGTACTATTTATTTTGTAGCCAAGATTAGTCACAGTGTTGGAGAAAGTAAGTCTTGTTGAATGGCGATAAATAGGTTCAAGCCATTCAGTACAAAAATGTTATTTTGATATAAGTACCAGTTGACTTTTGCCAGGATTTAATAATAAACCATTATTCTGTAACCAAGTAACAATTGAGGCTAGATCTAAGTTAAATCTAGCCACAAGATCTTCCATAAGCCCAATGGGGCGGGATAGATAAATTTGTGCGTCATCAGCATAAAGATGGACCGTAGCATTTTGCAGACTTGTGGTAGGTCATTTATAAATATGCAAAATAAAATAGGGCCGAGGATCGAGCCCTGAGGTACACCAGCGGTTATATTGATTGGCGTTGAATATTTTCCATTGGCTATTACCCTTTGCGAATGGTTAATAAGATAGTCCCTTATTAATTTAACTGAACGTTCATGAAATCCAAAGTAAAATCTTAATTTAGTGCATAAAATTTCATCATTGACACAATCACGGCTTTTGAAAAATCAAGTAAGCAAAGCAGCGTTAGATAGTCTTTATCAAATTTTAATCTGATGTCAGGCAAGTACTTTAATCATAGCTGTTGAACAGCTGTGGTTAGCGCGAAAGCCTGATTGCACTGACGTCAGCAAATTAAAACCACTTAGATGACATGTTATTTGTTTTGCAAGGATTTTTTCGAGAATCTTAGACAACAAGGTAAGATGCTTATAGGACGGAAATCTGATGGCAATTTTGGGTTTTCTTTTTTAGGAACAGGAACAACCTTGGCTTTTTTCCACAAATTAGGGAAAGTTGAAGAAGCTATGCAAAAATTGAGAATATGGGTGAGACAACTAATTATGTAGGGCAGTAACATTTTCACAAAACGCAAGTGTACTCCATCCTCACCAACTGCATTGGATTTAATATACAAGAATCACCTCACTTTCGGTAACCACTTTAAACTCAAAATTATACAGGGATCTAAACATAAGGTTGTTGTCCAGGTGAAAAGAGGTATTATTGCAGGGGCAAGATAGGAATGCTTTATTCAAGTCATTGATGCTTGGAATATTCGTTGAATTTTGGTTTTTGGTTATGACCATTGAGCGCAAGTTTCTCCAAAGTTTTTTTGGTGGTTGGTCGGCGCTAATTTTGGAGAAAAAATATCTTTTTTTTGCTCTTTTTGTCATCATGAAAGCAAAATTCCTAGCTCTACAGAAAACCTCTCTGTTATGTCTTGTAGGTTCAATTTTCCATTTTGCATAAACCTTTCTTCTATTCCGTATTGCGTCAAGCACCTCACTTGTAAACCAGGGGCATTTTTTGTTGCGAATGGTTACTTTTCTGAGAGGAACAAGGGTATTAAAGAGCTCATTTATAAATGTTTGGACAAAGTCAACTTTCTCATCAATGTCCGCCAGGAGATAACAAGAACTCCAGGGGAGTATGCCAGCATAGTAATGGAGGCTGTTGAGGTTAATGGAGGCAAAGTCTCGATTTTCAAAAGAATCTCTCAGGAATTCGGAAGAAAAATCGATATCATATGTACAAAAGAGCATATCATGATCTGACATTCCCTCAAAAAACAATTGGTCTTGCAGCAAAACATTAGAGCGGTCGGATACAACAAACAAATCAAGAAGACTCGGTGGAGAATCCGATCCGAAGCGGGTAGCAAAGGAGTTAATGACCATTAGCCCTAATGTAGCAACATTTTCTAGCAGCCCACGAGATCTGCTATCATTTTTAAGCAAGTCGGCGTTAAAGTCACCACAGAGAGGTTGAAGACGAGAGAAAAATTTGTCAAAAGAACAATTACGATTTGGACTATAAACTACACTTATCAAACATTTACCATTATTTTTTGAGAATTCGGTTAAAACAAATTATGTTCGCACAATATGAGCGTTCCTCGATCGGAAATACTCCAACAGGTGGACAGGGCGGTCTGGTACAATTTCGTAGCCAGCCCGTTCACCTGATTTAAATCCACTCGATTTTTTTTACTGGGGAGCAGAAACCCTTGAAGACATCAACTCCAGAAGATATGCCCGCCTTATTACCAGATCATTTGTAAAAGAAGATGTAGAGCTTGCATTGCCGCTGGATACAAACAGTTTGAACATTTGTTGTAAGATACAAGATCGGTAGATGGCGTTTAGTCGCGCAACAAACAACAGTTGTATACAGCGATCCTGAGAGAACTTAGTGTTCTGTGTGCTCTGTGATGGGAAAAAATGAAATGAAATGACAAGGGTGGCAGCTCTATCTGTTTCACTCACAGCAGTCGAATTGGCGTGTTTATTCATCTCAATCACGGCGTGACTGTCTGTCTCGCTCACACTTGATACTCATTTTAACTTATTAAAAAGAACTAACTATAAATCGGGTTTCTTTAACAAAATATTTTTTTTTGTCCTCAATTAAGCGTTAGTCAAGCAAGTGTCATACCATTTTGGAACTCAGACTGAATACGCCATCTTTTAAAATTACTTGTGAAAATGCCAGTTCAATTTGGGTGGTTAATGATTTTCAGATACATGGATGGACAAAAAAGGAATATTTTAGTTAAAACCGATATAGTTATGTTTAAATTTTGGATCGAAATTTACAGAAGAGTTACTCAGGGTTACGTGACAAAAAAAAAAAGAAGAAAAGTAAAGATTTGCGGTCACAGCACTTGAAAGATCGTCACAATGATTTTAAAAGTACATGACTTAGATTTTTTTTTATAATTTTGTGTTTAAATTTGTGGGTGGCCGTGGCTCAAGTGGTAGTGTGTTAACTTCCAAAACGGAAGGTTCGGTGTTCGAATCCCAGCCCCGTCCGAAAGACATTCTTTTTTTCAGGCAACATAATTCTCGTAAGACGAATGGTTGCCTCTAATACAATAACAAGTCCAATTACATTAATAATTTGGTCTCCCCATTAAATGTTGGATGCCACCCATGGAGCGAAATATAACCACTGAACCTAAAAATCTTTCTTTTTCTCTCTGTCATATTTTCCTAAAAATTTAACACGTGCTCAGGCATTTTAAGTGTATTAATACCCACTTGAGTGTTAAGTTATTTAAAAAAAAAAATAATAATAATAATTTTGTGATAACCAACACAACTTGATCTATCACCCGTTTCCGGCTTGACGTTAATTTTTGGGACATCCTGTACATAAAATTATATTATAATTATAAAATCGGTACAAAAAAAAACTACAATATGTAAATATAGTTTTAAAGTCCTGGTCGATAATACGTCTTCTATAGCGAAGGGCATTCAGTGTAAATTTGTACAATAAATCCCATCCTTGCTGTCCATTCAAAATGCGGATTGCACCAAAGAATTGTAAGCGGAATTCCCTTAAAATGGTACAGATGGCAAGAAAATGAAAAATATGTTCTCTTACGTTTAGGTGGCATATATTGCACAGTGTGGAATAAAGTAGGAAATGGTTTATCAGCTCTCCTCCCAATTTGAATATTGTGTTTATTTTATCCGCTGAGTAGGAATTTAAAAAATATGTAGTTTCTTGCAGATGATATTTTAATTTACTATAATACATCCTGTGCTGAGATGATTGGGCTTCATTCGCAAATTTGTTGTACAAGTTTTTAGCAGTTTCTTTAAATAAAGATGCAAGTTGAGTTCTTATTAAATCAGGCTCCAAATTTGCTGTAATTTAAAGGCTAAGACCACACTCTGACGCTAGTTTCTACCACTCATTCACAGAACGATTTTTGGCAACCTTTTTCTATCCATTGACATTACTTTGACTACATAGTTGTATTACACGGTAAACTAAATATTTGCTTCAGAAAGTATCGAAAGAAGATCTCCACTGCTGGGAAAGAACGGTATCCCCAAACTTGAGCTCCATATAGCAGTGTTGACGTAGCGGTTGCACGAAACCTTTTATATTTTGAACTATAACGGAAGCCCCCACACGGAAGAAATTGTTCGTATAGCATCTGATAACTTTGCCTTCAAGATGTTTGTTTAGATTTAAATTGCTAGTTACCAGAACCCCGAGGTATTTATACCAGCCCACATTTTCAATCATCTCGCCGCAGTATGTCCATCTTTCACACCTGGAATATCTGCCGCCTCCATTTCTGAATACCATTGTCTTGGACTTCTCTAGGTTAACAAGCAAGTTCCAGCATTTACAGTATTCGCTGAGTCTACTCATCATGAGTTGCATACAATTTGCCATGTCAGCAAGGAAGATAATGTCGTCCGCATACATCAACGCCAGGATCTTCGTTCAAAATACATCCTTGCTTCATACCCATTGTTGATGTAAATTCTTCAGATATGAATTCTCCATCACACACCAACGCAACACTGTTTTCAACATTGTTCTTAGAGTATGAATGACTTTACTCGAGATCCCCCAATTTTGTACAATTTGTAAAATAGTGCTTCACGTGATAAGGAGTCAAGTGCCGCTCGGAAGTCAACAAAAAGCGTGTACAACTTTTTATGGTTCTTTTTATAAATTTCTGCAATATTAGTATGAACAAATATTTGGTCGACACTGGAATAGTTTTCTCTGAAGCCTGCCTGAAATTCTGATAAAACCTCGTTACTTTTAACCCACTGAGCTACGAGTTCAAAAAAGATATTCCCGTATAATTATTTGGGTCGTCGAAGCCTCCTTTTTTCTAAAACTTTCCGGCATATTTGCCGACTCATATATTCGATTGTATTCCGACGTGAGCGCATATACGAATTCAGGAGTACAGTTTTGATAAAATTCATAGGGAATACGGTCTTCTACTGGCGCTTTTCTACTTTTGAATTATCGATTACTAAAATCATTTGTACAAAGAGGAACTGTATACTGGAATAAGGCGGAACTAAGTGTGGTTTTGAGTAGGCTGCGGAAGTGTTCTCTCAAAAGTGGGGCTTTAACGTGGTAGCGATTGTATTTGTTTGTACTCACCGGATGATCTTAAGTTATTGACAACAGCAATCTTTTGTTGTTCATAGGCTACCTTCTTTGAGTAACACAGGTGCTTAAAGTTCTTGTTTGCCCCGCTATACATAGATAAATGAAGATAATAGAAAAATGTCGGTGTTGTCTTCTTCGTAAAATTTTAAAAATGTAAAAGACCTGCAACTAGCATTATTACACTCTATGTCGAACCATCTTTGCTCGCAGGGGCTTTTAATATCCTGCAGTTTAAACGGTGGGACTGCATCCGTCAGGGCCTCAATATTTAGCGGAGAATTTGAATCGTATGATCGAAATTTATGTTATTCTGGAGCTACTATGCATTTTTCTCGTTCCAAACCAGTTTTGGTAATAATCTCAGTTGGGTGGTGTTGGTTTCATTTGAAGAACCGGTTGCGATGCATTTAATTTCGAGGGGTTTGTGATCCGAAAAGTGTTCCACACCTACTTGAAAATCGACCACAGGTTGTTCCCATGCTCCGGAGATAAAACAGTAGTCAATTACAGATGGGGCTGTTCCTCGAATGTATATAGTGTATATACAGTGTAGTGCAATAGTATATAACTACATATCACGTGTGGATATCTCGAGTAATCTAGAGACACTTATGTATAGTCAAACGAAGTACACTGTAACCAAATCAGCAGCACTCGAATTTAACTTTTCCCATCATTACGCTATATCATTACAAAAGGATCCGATTTCTCATGAAAAGTCTATTATTCCAACTGGGAAATCCTAAATGAGTTTGCTGAAGGAAATGATTTCTATTTCAATTTCAAATCGTGCTTCGTCAAAATGGTTAAGTCCTCGACATCAGCAAAGGAGAAGAATAGAAGGTAAAATGAACACAATTGGGTAACCAACGAATTGATCAATGCCGGAAATACCAGAACAACCATAGGAACGAATAGTACAAAAATGAATTTAAAATATTTTGAAACAATTTAGACAAATAAATCAATAATGCGAAGTCAACTTACTACAAGCATCAAGCTTTAAAAGTTAAATACCAATCCTAGGGAGGCTTGGAAAATAGTGAGTATTTTACAGGCAAAAAGGCAGTAAATCTAGATGATGCTCATGCAGAAAACTTTTCAACCGACAATTTTGATGGTTAGCTAATCAGGTAAATCAGTCATCGACATCGAAAAGGCTTTACATATTTGTAATCAGCCCTATGCCGGTCCAACATTCAATTTTCAAGGTGATTACTGCTTTAAAAGAAAACAAGTCGGCTGGATGCTATAGGGCCAAGAAATTTAAAGTGTAATGCAGACGTATTGGCTCCAGTTATATGAAAGCTGGTTAAAATGAGTTGTGAGGAGTAAACAGTACCTGAAGTAATTAAAATATCTATTGTCCGTTCTATACAAAAAGATGGGAAAAAAACGGCAAACTACCGGCTGATAAGTTTTAGAAGAAATCACTGCCAAAAGATTGACTGAAAACCTTGAAAAATATAAAATCCTGGCAAGCAATCAGTTTGGTTTTAAGCCACACAAAAGTGTAAATCGGGTAACTGGAATAAACTGAATACAAGTCAAGAGGTAAATCAGCACACATTTGTACTTTCTATTTCATTTGACACAGTCGCAGGAAACAGGCATACGAGTAGCGCTACTACTATGTTTTGAAAATTATTTAAAAAACCGCAGATTTAAAGTAAAAAAAAAATAGGCTAAGCGACGTAAAATGCTGAAACTATGGCATCCCGCAGGGTTCCATGTTGGGTCCTCTACTACTTATTATCTACATGAATGATATACTGTTAGGGATCAAGAAAAGCACTGTGCTTACATACTCAGACGATACGGCGATTTTGGTAAATCACAAGGATGTTAAAGATCATGCAGAATGAATTCAACAAACTCATGACATGGTGTCATGATAGTGATATGATGCACATCCGTCCACCGCGTAGTCTTAAACATAAATTGGAAATAAAATTTCATAATTTAGAATGCCTGCACACGATCCAAAACCACATGCTATTTGAACACGATGACGAATGCTCAACTGATCTCGAAAATGTGTCAACGTCTAGATACTAGGGAGTTGTGATAGACTACAATTTCAAGTGGATTTACCATATTGCCCAAAAATTGTTCATTGTCGGTATGTGCGTCACCGATAAGAAGTAGAAATACCTCATCCCCTTTGATCGGGCGTCAATATATAAGGCTTTTATCTACACAAATTTGCTCCTAAATCCTCGGTGCACCTGTTAGATAAGATTCAAAACCGTGCGATAAGACTCATACGGATTACTAATATCAGTCAGTCAATTGACACGTCTCTTGTCTCACCTTTTTCTATCGTTATTTTCACCACCAGTGCTCCATTGAAATTGCCAGTAGTATTCCGCCCCTTCAAACCTTTAACCGTAACACCCGTCTCGCTATGAATGCGCATCGGTTTACCCTCAAGCTCTCTTGATCGGACGTACATTGAAATATCATGATTCTTTCCTAAGGCGTACATATCCCTTATGGGATGCCCTGTCGAGCAGGCCTTCAAACATTCAAAACGCTTATTTTCTTCCCTAACTGCATACATTTTAAGGGTACCTTAACCCCTTGAGTGCGCTATTTAAAAAAAAGGTGCATTTATGAATCTCCCTTTCTTTGATATTGCTGCACATCTCCCGTCTAAAGAGAAGAGGTCTTTGGCACAACATGTACTGGAGCTTTGATGATGTTGCGCGCCGGCTGTCTTTTGACTCTATTGGACATGCCACCTGATGTAATGACACCAAAACTCCTGCTACAGAACAAATTTTAAATCGGCTTTCCCTGTGTCCACGGATTGCTCCGAAATCGGAGGAAGACAACGTTAGATTTCAACTTGCGTCTGCTTCCAACACTACAGTTTTGTTATGCGCTTAAATGTACAGTACAATGTTTAACAAATTGTGGGGGTTCATTCACATAAAGTGAAAATAGTATGGGCCCAAGAATCGAACCCTGTGGAACTTCCGCGCGAACTCCAAGAAACGAAGACAAATGTCTTTCTACTGTCACACATTGCTGACGGCCCGTGAGGTATGAATTCAAGAGTTTGACTGCCAGAGACGAAAATCCAAATTCATAGCGCAGCTTCTTACAGAGGAGAAAGTGATCCACTGTATTGAATGCTTTCGAGAAGTCCAACAACGTCAAGAACGTAGGACAGTTAGTATCCACGTCGGATGTCGTCGCCAACAAGTAAAAGTGCAGTTATACAACTCCTTTCTGCGCGAAAACCGGATTGGGCGGGATTAAAGAGGTTGTTGTCGCTTAGGTGCGCTTGCATCTGCTTGAGCATAGTTTTCTCGAATGCTTTGGATAGAAACGGTAAGATTGCGATTGGTCTCTACTCAGTGTTTGTTCGGCTTTGCGACTTGGGTATCGATAACATCTTAGCCATTTTCCACGAAAGGGGATATTCACAAGTTATAAGTACGTGATGATGACAAAACCTTGGGGTACTACCTCTCTGAATGTCCGGCTTACTTTATCACTTTATCACTGAAGCGCTTATTCATCTTTTTTCGAAAAACTTAAAGACTCCATTGAGAGGAAATTCCAAGAAGTAGCTCTTTGTCTGAGTGTTCTTTTCCGGCAGAACAAAAGAAAAATAACGCCTCATTAGAAATATCAAATGAAGAGATATGTTCAGTTACCAATCTGTGTTTTTAAGGTGAAGGAAAGTGGTCTTGCCAAAAACAACATCTCAGTCCTGTTCTATATCCGATAAAGACATCCTTGATTGTTTTAGACATAAGTAATTTTTGCCCCGGCTTGCGTTGACGGCCTTTGAAGGAGGATATATTCAGCGAGCTCTACGAGCTGTACAGTGATATCAACTTGGTCAGAAAACTGTGCATCAGTTACCTAATATGACTGGAGCATGTAGAGGAAATGAATATTAACCCACCGCGTTGGTAGTGCACCGACCCGATTAATTTTCAATTCCTATCCGCAGTAGAGGAAGACCTCGACTTAGGTAGCTCTTGCAAGGGGTACAATGTTGTGAAAAAATTTAAAATAACCATTTTTAGCAGAAGATCATCATGAGCGTGAAGGCACATTTCGGTTTGTCTGGCTTTGCTAATAAAGCTATTGGGGTATTGAAAATACTCAACTGATGCATCAACCACTATATTGCAACTACGTAGAGTAACGGTGTGCAATTTGTTAGGGATGAATGCTGGAAGCAATCCTGAAACAGGTACTGATGATCGCTATTGTTACATGTTGGAAGTCTTTCTTCCGTACGAATTGGATTAATTGAACTTATTGCACATGTGGTACCAAGAGGACGGTGTCACATTACACACAATTCGACGAGAAACTTTTCCGGCCGAATGGTGATTACGACCGGCTCCTACGAGTTACCGCTTTCAATTTGTACTACTATGAGTCTTGGGGCTACTTCAAGGGAAAGGTGAAACCTAACAGAAAAATTGGAATCCTAGTGCTTAAGGGCAACTTTTGAAAATAAATTGCCGAAGTAACACCAGAAGTTTTCGAAAATGTTATGAAAAATATGCTTGAAAAAGTTTGCGGTTGCTGTCCGGTTTACATACATAATTGCATCTATATTAAAACTGCTGTATACCAGTATATGATATATGCAGAGTAGTATCAGAGTAGAAAATGTTCCTCAAGAGGAAATTCCAAAATTCGCACTAAATCTACGAGCAGCACCAGCATCATAGGTTTTCTTCGAAATTGAAAGAACAAAGCGAACTCACTATGCTTCCAGTAGAGGAAAAATTAATTAATGAAGCTGCCAAAGTGTGGCTATTGAAGAGCATTATATAGTTTCTCAGCTGCCGTCAACATTATGCTAAGAAAACAAATAATTCTGAAAAAACTAAACGACAAGCACTCGATGGTGGCACGTAACTTTTCATATTCAGACTTGGCAGATACATAAAAACCGTTTTCCTAATGATTCCAACTGCCTGTACCAGAAAATGTTTACATAATCAAAGCCAGAAGTCAAATAAGTGCTTTTGGTAATTTATAGAATTCAATACGGGAATGAAGGTGACCCAATGCCTTGAAAACATAAATTACCAGGTTTATTTGAAAACAGGTCAGGAGGCTCTGTACGACAGAGGGCATGCCAATGAACTGGTCACATTTTAAAAAGAGTTGAGTCTCAGCATTTCAACATTTAAAATTGACTTGGGTCCATGGTATCGTTGCCCATCAACATCTCCTCCGCCGTACCGCAAAGAAGCCATCACAGTCCATAGTTGATTCGTTTGTATTCGTATATGCATACTTAAGAGGTTTTCCACTTGGTACCTGAGCTTAACGTCAACCAACGCCAAGCTATTACATGCACTCCAAAACGTCTTTCAACTTAACCTCAGGCTTACTTGTCCAAGAATGAATCTGGTTCCATAGAAATGCCCGATTTATGTGTTATCTGAGACCACAAACTGAAATTCAATACCCCCTTACTCGCAGATACGACTGACATTATAAAAAAGCCAAGTCATAGGAGTTTGCCTACCCTTATACTACTCCCTTTATACAAAATTTATTCGGGGCCTTTTACTTTTTCGCGAAGTCAGTTCCATTTAACATATCCTTGTCTATCATCGGAGCAAACTCCGCCTTAGGACTGGCCTCTGTCTCTCGTCAATCGCTCCCACCCCAGTTACCAGGAAAATTGTAAGTTTTTATATTAAGTAGGTATATCCCTCCTCTATTAAGGATAATAAAGCTGCCAGAGTTTCAATTATGCCTCTCATATTCGTTGCAGGACTCACTTTCAGTTTTCTTGTTTGAAAAATGATAATATCATTAAGTTTTGATATCAACAGCATCACCCTTATCGTTATCGGAAAATCATCAATAGAGTGGAATTTATTGCTTCGCAATGTTGTGTCCTGTCGTTAAAAAGGAAATTGAATACCCAGCCATTATCTATGGGGTTGGTGAAAGCGAAAAAGTCCCATTTTATGTCTCTCAATGACAAACTGTGTTGCTATGACTACATATTCGATGCTGCTAAAAATGCAGAGGTTCCTCTGTCTGTCTAATCGTGGCTCTATTATATAAAAGGTTGGACAACAGATAGTTTTATGAGTAATCATTGTGGATTTTTGTTTTAAATTTAAAGTTCGGCTTACGACAACTATTTCTGGGACACAAAATTGTCCTTGTGACCACCAGGCCTCTGATTATTACAGACTAGCATCCGAAGGTCAACGGCCTCAATTTCAGTTTGAATTTTGTCCTTGAGATCTTGAATTATTCTCAGATTATTGGTATAAACCATACTTTTCAAATTACTCTCTCATGAGAAGTCGTACAGGACTAAATCGCATGAAATCGGCGGCTAGTCAATTTCTCATTTAACCGAAATGATGCAGTCTTGATGAGATTTGTGTGCCGTAACGTTGAGTTTTTGAAACCAGGGTCCACCCACATACGATTCATTCGATATCGGGAAAAAAAACTCGGCCAACATGTGTCGATAAAGTTTAGCATTCACTGTAAAGGCATCTTCATCGTCATCTTCGTAAAAAAAATGGCCCTATGATGCCACAAGCTCATAAACTACACTACAAAGAGGTTTTTCGGGTCTTGTTTGTCTACGAGTACGTTCCCGATCATCCAAAAATGTCACTCATCAGAAAAGAGTTTGTCGGGACCGATGGTGTTCCGAACATCGTGCTTCGACATCTTCCTCTAGAAGCGGTGGACATTTACACCACCCTGTTTAATAATGCAATGAATAATGCACATTATCCAGCGCATTGGAAAACGGCGGTGGTTCAACCTATCCCCAAAAAGGGGAAGAATATATCCAATCCGGCGAATCTCCGGTCGATAAGTCTCCTTCCGAATATCAGTAAGGTTTTTGAAAAAGTAATCAATAGAGCTCTGTCTAGGTGGGTTGAGGACAAACAAATAGTTCCGGATAATCAATTCGGTTTTAAGGCGGGACATGATATCTCACATGCCGCGACTAAACTGGTTTCTGATATCCAATGGAACAAAAGCAAGAAACAGTGCACGGGTGCCTGTCTTGTTGACTTGGAGAAGGCCTTCGACACCGTATGGTTAGAGGGTCTTTTCTATAAGCTGACTAGGCTGGGGATCAGTAAGCCACTCTTGTACATTCTTTATAATATGCTAACCAACAGACAGTTCATCGTGAAGAATGGTGATGTGACTTCTGTTGGAATATTTCAAATTAAAAATGGTCTTCAGCAAGGCGCGGTGAATTCGCCGATCCTATTTAACATTTATACAAGCGACTTGATAGGTTCACTTCCCCATACTATTGCGTACGCAAACGATTTGGTAGCGTACAGAACAGGTCCAAAAATCGAGGTCATTAACACTCTCTTGCATCGTGACTTCGATAAGATAAAACGATTTTGCGATGACTGGAAGTTGAAAATCAACTTTCAGAAGCTTCAAACCATTCTCTTTAGGACGCCGTTGTCTGGAGCCTCTAGGGATACCAGAAAAAATTGGCGAAAGTTCTCTATCGTTGGACAACACGGACAACCTCTTGCCTGTCGAAATGTAGTCAGATACCTTGGAATCTGGCTAGATCAGTTTCTGTATTTTGGCAAAAATGTAGATGCTGCTCTGGCCAGAGCTAAAGGCGCTTTTGCCCTTACAAAGAGACTGTTTTATAGCAGCCAACTCGATGCGAGGGTAAAGGTAATCTGCTACATGGCCCTTATCAGGCCCATGCTGGTATTTGGGTGTCCCGTGTGGTTCAATGTACGAGCAAGCTTAATGAAAAAAATTCGGGTGTTTGAGAGGGCTTGCCTTAGGGCTTGTCTTCGCTTGTACAGAACACCAGAGTCGGAGTACAAGAAATTTTATCCTAATGAGGTCCTTTACAACAGGGCGAACCTAATACGAGTGGACAACTTCGTAATTAAGCTGACTCGAAGGCACATTGCAAGAGCAATGACCTCGACGAATAACCTGATATCTGGGGCTTACTACCCCAATTACCTTTACCACGAGAGTGTGCGCTCTGACGGCTTCGTTCCACCGGAAGCATTCCTCTACCTAGATCAGATAGGGTTGATCCAGGATAGATCAGCGGTGCCATTAATCTTCCATGTCGCTCGGACAGCTTGGGACAGGCGACTCAACTACAGTAGAGACGTCGCACACGGCAGTGTGGATTGCCCCAGGTTCAGTAGGGTGGTGGGGAATCGCGATAAGAGGGATGTCGTTCGGCAGCACCAGCATTTCTGGTGGTTGAATGATGGGGAAAATGTTTCGTCGTCGTTTCCGTCAATTACGGACCAGCCTCACTAATAAGGCAGAGCTGACCAATCCGTTTTCTCTGTGAATAGCGATGGCCAGCTTGTATAGGTTTAGGTTAGCATTTAAGAAATATATACATGTACTAGTATATACAAAGGTATATACTACTATATATGTATACAATTGTGTATAATGTCTATGTGTGTGTATGTGTGTATTGTGCATTTAGGTTAGGTAGACTAAGGTTTATTTTAAGTTAGATATTAAGTTTTTATGAAAAATAAAAAAATTATGTCCATATGCTAAGTTTTTCTTAACAAATATTTTTTCTTAGCCTTAAGTATTCAAGATAAATAGTTCTAAGTAAAATGTAAATAAAGTCGAAAGACATAGTTATAAGAATTTAGAGTAGCTTAGAGCGCCTGTGTGGGGCCAGTAAGTTAGCATAAGATTGTTAAGTAATTGTAAGCTAGCATTTAAGCATTTTTTGTTAGAATGTAAGAGTTAGTGTTAAGAAAATAAAATGCATTAAAACTGAAAAAACTGACTCATCAGAAAAGATCACCTTTGATGAAAAATTGTGTCTTCATTTCAGCATCCATTGAACATCAACGGGTATACGAATAAATACAGAACACCGTTGATTTCGACGACGAATTGAAGTGCCTGACTCATTTCGAACACCTTGGGATACAGTGGTGATGTTTTGGCTGTGTATGTCGAATTGTCGAAATGTTACTTGAAAATAACTTAACCACTTTCTTCGAAAAGTTTAACCATTGCTCGGATTCCGGACGAAAAATCACAAATCTTTCACAAAACACCCATTGTCAAAATATTGTTGTGATAAACGACTTTATGCCTGAAATTGCCTTTGCACTTCACATTTGTCATGAGGATCAACCATAATAAATTCAGTAAATGTCTTTCAGTGACAACCAACCATTGATTACACCCGTTGGCTTACCCTTTTCCTATAGGTACGGCACTTTCATCTGTCCAAAATTAATGTTGAATGTCCGGGTCCAGTCGGCCGCTCTTAAAACCCCCCAACACTTCTATGATGGGATTCATAATCCTGTGTCTCAATATTCGTTTTGAAAATATGACATTATTTCCTAATGGCGAATGAAACGAAAGAAAAATAAGGAGCCGACTTTCAGTTGAACTTCTTAGAATGTGGCTATTGATGCGTTGACTTACTGTTTGTAGTTAAATTGGAAATATGTACGAGTATATGATATACGGGTATGGACGTACATAGGTACAACAAACATTTATGGATTTGATTCAATGAGCTCTTAAATGGGAACGAGCATTTAAAAAATAAAACCAACCAGAAGCAGAAATATCATGCTGTAATAGAATCAACTGTCGAAAAGCTGCAGGGACTCACTGCCTATTCCCATTTCTAAATATTTCTACACCCACATTTTTCGAGAAAAAACTCCTATCTACGGACACAATTAATCAAAATCATGCCAATTCAGCTGACAATGACTTTCAGACAGAAGCATCGATTTAAGTCGGAGCATTAATAATACAAAAAAAAAAAAAAACAAAAAAAAAAACCATGTCCTCGTTACATAGAGATAGAGAGTAAACAAAAACTATGTAAACGTTTGTCGAATACTCGCATTTCAAAAATGCTGTGTTTCCATAAATTATGTCGAGCTATCCAGCCAGGATATGTGCAGCAACATTGATCAAACTTCCCGTTCCTCCATTTAACAGAAACAGAAACAGGAACAGGAACAGGAACCACCTCTCGCATTTAATGCCTCGATATACGTTCCTATATTGTACATACATAGGTATACGAGTATATATATAAGAATTCCTCTAAATGAAACTATGTTCAGAGTATAGGGAACTTTAACTGCAATAGGAATAGTAGGAACATATCCGTACTCGTATAAACCATTAACAAATGAAATACGAAAAGGTTTAGGAGATGGAGGGAAGGAATAATTTCAAGCCCGTAAAGTCAGCCATCGTTTTGTGTCCATGTAACAAGGTATCCATAGTAGGGTACCAGGCTACGATCCTGGTACGAGATTTAGAAATGCGTGCCTTGCCGGAAGTGCTCATTGTGATTTTTAATTAGAACACTAGATGAATGAGAATGAGGCTATAGGTGGGTGGGTGGTATCATAGAAGTCGAAGGAGAGCCTATACTGCTTCGTAAAGTGATTTTACGTTTCTTAGAATGTTATGACGGTACGGTACGGTAGTTGATATACGACTACTAATACAGTTGTACCTACCAATTGACTGGCTCATACGTGACAAACAACGTAGGTATGTATGCCTTGCTTTTGCAGGAAGGAGAAAAGTAATATAAGGATTGCGTGTCATGAGCATATAGGAGTTGCTTTTTCCCATTCATATAGCACCCTAGAGTGTGATTAAATAGGTTATCACAGGTGCAGAAATTACTTTCAGTGATACCAGCTTTAATCTTAAACACCTATCTCAATCGTTTTGGTTAGCACGAGTATTAGTTTGTAGAGCGATATATTCCTAAGTTGAGTTGGTTTTTGGATCTTGCGTCATGTCCATTGAAGCCAAATGAAAGTCAATTAGTGCTGTCAAACTAGTGAGTACTTATTCCATAGACATACGATTAGAGTGTTGTTGTGCTGACAAAGGAATTATAAATGTAAGAGTACATTAGCACAATTTATTTCGGCTTAGCGCATTTAATCACACAGTCAATCGTATCAAGACAGTTTTGACGGAGACTTATAGGGCTGGCTTGCGCAAAGACTCAACATCAGACATAAATTCTTAAATATTTCAGTCCTTAAGAGGCACTGTTGAGACTAATATTCAAATGTCAAAAGAAATTAGTTTCATTGGACTGATAAGCTATTGCGTAACCAGCATTTGTATTCCCCAACAGGTTTCTCTTCTTATTTAACAAAGTTAAAAGCCAGGTACAGGTATTTTAGGATGATTATCTTTTGGTTTCTGGAAGTGATTACTAGAATATGCTTAAGAATTACAAAACAATAATAGCAACAGCTAATATGGAAGAACAATTATGTATTTAGAATTTTTTTTCTGCCGGAAAAGTGTCCCTGCAGCTTGATGCTAGCACAGGGCGGATACTCATAATGGTAGTACTCCACTCTATACTAAATGTCACAAAATGATGTGTAACTTGTGCCCAGCACACTTAGGTACTTAGAAAAAGCGTAAAGCTCCGTCAAGACGCTTGCAACTGGTCTATAGAGTTTCCTCCTGAAAGACAGCACGAAGGTCGCACACATCACAGACGTCGGGAAGCATTCATTTTGTATGTCCTCTTCAGGCCAACGGAAGTCCTAACCGAGGAATATGCAGTCCTAGCGCAGCTTTCATGTCATGAAAAACACTCCTCTGAGCCTTGCTTAACCAGTTCATTAGTATTCTCATTTCGTTCGGTTCCATTGTAACCTGGTGCCCAAAAATGACTCAGTGAATTTTTCCTTAAGATAGCGTTTAGAGAAGTCTTGCATCCTAGAACTTGCTTGGAAGTAGTGGCAGGGTGAGGCTTGAGATCCAGATATTTCACCCACCCCACCGATTGCCGCTAGGAGTACAGGCGCAAGTATTCCACTTAATGCTGTTGTTCTACAGAAAGACACCAACTCCTCATCATAAAGCAGTTTTTGAGCTATCCGAGCCGACTACATTCCTTGCCTGGCTTAAAAGTCGATTTCGTATTGATTCCGCAGCAGGAGTTCTGATGTCATTGCATCAGACGGCATGTCCATAAGACTAGTCATGACTAAGTCAAGACTAAGTCATGAAAACTCCAGTGCGTATTCGGCCACAGAACACTTCTGTTTAATCAGAAGGCTTTGAGAGTTCATATGCCTATGCGTAGACGTAAGAGATGTTGAGAGCGTTAAGCAGAGAGTCAAGCAGCATCCACCATAGATACATGACAATGGAGAATGGAGACTAGACGTCGCCCTTTTTCACATATTAACAACAGTCATCATCTACAATTCACTAGCACTACTCACATTCATAAAAGTAGTGATCCGTCTATGCCAAATTAGGTGATTAAGTCTCACCTGCCATCAGAAGTTGCGTTGTCAAAGACTCCGTCAATATTGATGAAAATACCCAGCGCATACAACTTCTTGTTGAGTGCGACTTTGAGTCTGGCTACTAGATTTTAAAAAGGTGTCTCGCAGGATCTTACTCTTTGGCAGGGATGTTGCATTTTCCACAGAGCATGCATTCGCAAAGCAAATTTGGGTACATGCACATGCTGTTCGACATGACACTGATGCTCTTAACGAGCGTATTGGTATACGGTATTGCCAGCAGCAGATTTATACTTTTTTGTAGGACAACTGGATATACGCCATCGGTGCCAGGCGACTAAGATCCATCAATGGAAGCAACAGCATATTTAATGGCCTTATCCGCAACCGATTTGAGATATCCGCTATGGCAGCCAATAATTAGTGAATATTTCTTCGAAAATATGGACGATATTGATCCGAGCGGTATAGTATAACAAGCGGTGCTGTTCACAGAATCAATAACTTATTGAGGATTCGTTTTAACAATATCGCGAATTGATCAGTGAATTGGCCACTGCAATTACTTCCAGCGGGGCTATCTAAAATCTTTTGTGTATGCTATCAATATGGTTTTAAAAAGCTCTGAAGCTCTTAATAAAATATCCTTTACTTTGACAGTTTTGTTCTCAAATGGCTGCTCCCTTTGCTTTTTGTTTTTTTATAATTAGCACGTGTTCAAGGACTTCTGAATATGCTTAAAATTATTGCTTGCGCTCTAAAGCCGAAGTAAAATTAGGGAGAAAAAAAAGAGAAATACTGAGGTACGTTGGTTTTGAATGTTTGCAGGTTACAATGACAAGGAAATAAAGAACTCATAAGCGAGATACATGCCTGGGAAAGAATCATGATATTGCAGAGTACGTTTGAAGACGGGCTGGACAGTAAACTGAAGAAGGTTGATAGCGAGATGGTTCTTACAGTTGAAGGGACTGGAAATTTCGAGGAAGCATTTGTGGTGGTAAAAGCAACAAAATAAGATAACTCAAGGAACATTAAGTCACTATTTGAGGGTGTTAACTGACTGGGCGATATTGGCGTATTTATTCTTCGCAATGCATTTGACTGTGCAGTACCGTTTGGAGTGCATTGAGCTTTTTTCACTTAACACAGAAGAAAGTATACGAAATGTTTGTGTTGCTTACATTCTAGACTAAGTTATGGTTGCGATAAATCCGCAAGGTTCGGGTTTAAAAGCAATTTTCGAGCAGTTTTTTCCTTGACCAAAATATTAATTAATCAATACACCAATGTAGAGTTATAAGAGTATTTGTAGAGTCGATTACATTTTTTGTAAATAGGCAAGAGAAAATGTGCAAAAATTGCTGCCTATCAAAGCCTCTTGATGGCCAAATACCATCCAATAAAACTATCATCATCGTAAGTTACATACACAGCCTAGTTTGCTTAGATCGTAGAAAAAGTAGTGACTTATTGTAGCCTTCCTTTTACTGGCGAATCCAGGACATGAGCAATCTAACCACCGCACAGTATTCGTTAAGAGCATTTTTAAAAACTTAGATGGTTACAAGAACAAACTTAAAAATCGATTGGCTCAAGAGGTTTGGCAATAGAAATTGATTGGTATTGCGTTGATCAAGGTCGTTCCATCTGAGGTTTTCATTCTTCAGCATTCTGGCTGGATAAGGTACTAAGCAAGCATCACTAGAGCTTAATGTTGGTTATGTTTCTTGTACGTTTGTTCCCGTCTTCTTTCCATCGTTTCTTTAATTTCAAATGGTTAGCACGGTTGGAGAGATTATGAATAGCTCTCCTTATCGTGGACTTCGAGAAGCCGGAAATTTTGTATTTTTCTATGAAAAGGACCAATGCGGCCTATGCCGCTTTGACACTGAAAATATTTAAGGAAATCGGCAAGTGTCTGGATGTATTTGCCTGATATGAAATTTAAGATGCTAGAGTAATTGAGAATCTTACTTTCGGTGTTTTTTATTTCCAAGAGGCTTTGCAAAGAATGCAATGCAAATGGAAAAGGATCGGTCTATGAGTTCCCTATTGTGGTGTCCTCTTGATACAGCTACCCTACGCGAAGCGTTCTTTCAAAGTCATACTGACGCTGGGGCAGACTGCTCAATCTTTCGGATTTGTGTGTGGAATTGAATTCACTTGTGATGAAAACACCACCTTTACCTCGAAACATATAAGGTAATGCCGTCATTTTTTTCATTCATTTTTCATTTTGTTTTTATTGAGACATTAATACACTTGATAATTTATGAATACATTTTTTTTTTTAAATTTATGGTAACCGACTTCAATAGTTATATCTGGTTAAACTAAGTTTTTAGATACAATAAATGTTTATAACGAAACATATATACGTACAGTTTTTATTTTAACTAATTTTTTTATTAATTCTTTATTTTTGCATGTGTTTGCTCCCGAAACATGTTCGCTTTATGGCTCTAGTGGCCGAAATTAAATTTATGACTAGAACTACTTACTTACAAACTAAATAAATAAAAAGCTACATCTTATTTAAGATAAGATACAACAATAATTGGATAAGCATCAGCATGTAATAATCATGTCTACTTAGTTAGATATATAATTATGTTTATATAATAACAAGAAGAATGTATTGTTATGAATAAGCTGAGATATCAATTCGATTATTAATGGAAAACAAAAGTCTATGTTGTATTTTTGGATACAAGATGTCATACATTTGGTTAACTTTTGGTTTAAATTCATTAAATTAGACAATTTAAAATCGTTATCCTCTGAGAACAGGTAAATTTGCCTTTTCATAAAATGGAAGTTTTAAGTTGGAGCTGGACGATGGTTCAAATAATGATTGTGATCTTAAATTCAATATATTAATAGGGGAACTTTCCGCCAAATTGTTATCTAGCACACTTTCGTTGATGTTTCTGTCCCATATACTTTTTATAATTGGGTTGGGGTGATTGGAGGTAGATTGTAATTTGTTTTTCAATAATTTAACCATATATACGCAAAGAGGTTCAATATTATTTTCTCTGTATATTGTTGCATTTGAATACCTTTGTTTATTTCGTTTTCTGAACTTTCCACAACAAAATCTTAGCATTTTTCGCTCGAAGTTTTCTAACTCATTTGTGGCTGTTGGTGAAACACTAAACCAACAGCCAAATCCATATGTAATTATAGGTCTTATAAGTGTTTTGTACATAAGCAGTTTGGTTTTCTTTGAAATAGAACTCGATGATAAAAGTTGTTTAAGCAGACCAGAAGCCATTTTGGCTTTATTCAGCACTGCCCTGGCATGATTATTAAATTTGAATTTGTTTTGGTAGTATATACCAAGATATTTTGGTTCCGTTTTCAGTGGGATCGATACATTATCGATTTCTAGTAACAGTGTTTTACTCTCCTTGACTGCCTTACGGTGCCCTTTTCCATAAACGTTTCTGAAACATGTCATACTACTCTTTCCTGCGTTTAATACTAATCCCCAAGAGTTGAAATAAGATGTTAATGAGGGCACACATTCTTTCAATTTGTTAAGTGCATCGTGGGGTCTTATTGCACTTGCTAATATCTTAGTATCGTCCGCATATAAAAAGGCTTCAGTCTCATCTACCTGGATATTTAAAGGGAAATCGTAAAGATATATGTTGAAGAATTTTGGACCAAGTAATGATCCCTGAGCCACGCCCATAAGTACTGGAAACTCTTCAGAGTATTCAGATGCAATAGAGATTGCTGCTGTCCTAGAGCTCAAAAAGCTGATGATCATCCGAATGAACACTTCAGAAAAATCCAGCGTTATCAGTTTGAAGATAAGTCCGTTGTGCCAAATGGAATCAAAAGCGGCCTGCAGATCTAAGTCAAGAACAACAGAGCACTTTCTATTCCTAAGGTTTTGAATGATTCGATCGTTTAGCACTAGCAATGAGTGCTCGGTTGAATGATTTTTCCTGAAACCGAATTGGTTATTTGGAACAATATTTTTTTCTTCACAGAAACTGTTTAGGTGATCAGCCAAAACTCTTTCAAAAAGCTTTCCAACGTTAGATAGCAATGATATAGGGCGAAAGTCTATGATTTCTTTTCCACTTTTCTTCTTTGCTATAGGAATAAGCTTAGATTTTTTCGACGTTGAGGGAAAGTACCCATTATTTATGCATTGGTTGAAAATGCACGAAAGGGCTACATCAAGGGTGTGAGGACATTTCCGCAAAACATAGTTTGAAATCTTATCTACACCGTACGATTTTTTGTTGTTTATGCTCATTCTATGAGCATTAATTTTCTCTGGAGAAGTAAAAGGTAGAGGTAAGTTATTTAAGGTAGTGTTAGATGGAAGAAAATTGGTTAAGTGTGTATTTGTATGCCTGCTCTTAAACTCGTTGACTCTGAGATTAACATGGTTTGTTAAGTTTGTGTCAAACTGTGGTATTTTTTCTGAGTACAGGTCGGAATACACCGTCTTAAATGCAATTAGTTTGTCTTCATTATCTGACAGTTCTTCTCCATTAAAAATCAAGGTATTCTTGGCTATATTCGTACCAAAATATTTTCTGCCCGTTATTCTGTCGATTTCCTTAAAAGCTTGGGGAGAAGGTCTTATTTTTCTTAAACGTGACCTAAAATCATTATCCATGTCTATTTTAACTCTTGCAGCTATTATTTTGTTAAGACACTGTATCCTAGAGTGCAACTCTTTATATTCCGTGTTAACCCTGTTTAAATGTCTATGGAAAATTCTTTTAAGTTTTCTAAGCCAAATGCTTTGAATTTTCATAAGATTTTTAGTCAAAAGTGAAATGTTTTTGTATTTTAAGTTTTTACCGATTTTAGTAACGGAATGGTTTTCCACACTTGAATTTATTTTATTGCTTACCTCTTGAACAAGATCGTCAATTTCAGTATTGGAAATATTTGTACTTACTGGAAGATTCATTCTGGAAAGGCTACTGTGTAGTTCTATTCTAAAATGATCCCAGTTCGTATTTTGAAAACAAGTGTAAGTGGTAGGTGGTACTAGAACAGGGAAAACATTGAAAATTTTTATATTAGTTTCTACACCAAAATGGTCAGAAACGAAAGGAAATGTTTTACAAAGAGTGTTATTTCCTGTGTTTAATGAACTTGACAGCAAGAAAAAGTCCAATACGGACGAAGATCTAGGAAAAGTTGGACTGTTCGGCGAAATTATGTCTAGGGTAAGATATGATCCGTTATAAAACCACCTTTGTATTACGTTACCATTAGGATTAGTCACAACATCACCCCAGTCAGGATGTCGAGCATTAAAATCACCCCCTAATATCACTGCGTCATATGAGCTTGCAATGCCGAGTAGCCTATCTAACTCGCTCGAAAGAGACTGACCTGCCGCTGATGGAATGTAAATACTTCCAAGAAGTATTCGTTTCGTGGCCCGATTATTGTTCTGGCATACTAATACACCTAGGCAAGCTGAGAAGGTATTACTGTGGAAGGATACTTTATTAACTTTAAACTTTTCTTCAGTAACGATGGCTGTTCCCCTACCATCGTCGTTTGTAATGCCGTTAATACTAAGCGGGCTTCATTGAGAATATCAGACAGTTCGGAAGAAATACCATCTGCTTCGAGAGATTTAAGTCTCTTACCTGTTTTGTCGCCGATAAGGTCAGGAGAGAACATATGTAAGCGTGCGCTAAATGACTCCTAGAAAAAGAAAACCATTGGAAATTGCTTGCAGGTCCACTTTGGTTTGAAGAACTCCTTTATGATAACCGATGAGGCCGAGAAAAGCCCACACATAGATTTCTTCAAGTATCACGTTCTAACATAAATATTGTGCGATTTTTGAATGTCTATTCAACGTTAATTAATTTGCACCAATTGCAGAAATTTAATTTGTAATTTCGTTCAACACTTCTGACAACCTCTTAGGCAAGTTTTTAATGCTGTCACTAACAAAATTTATTGGCTTTTACCCCAAAAGCCTCTTGGACATCATCCCGAGATCTAAAACTTTTTCTATCAAGAAAGTTTTTGCAGACTTCGGAACAAGTGGAAATCTGAAAGTACTAAATCTGGAGAATAGAGCGGATGAACCATTTTTTTCTCAACCGAACTGCTGTAACTGTGTACAGGTGGTCCTAGCTGTATGGGAGCGAGCATTGTCATGATGGAATAGAAGACCTTTTCGATTAACCAGACATGGCTGTTTCTGCTCTAGTGCAGATTTTAATTTGTACAGCTGTTGAGAGTAGACTTCTGCGGTGACAATCTGGTTACAAGGCAACGGCTCAAAATTGATTATTCCCTTAGCATCCCACGATACAGACAATAACACTTTGACCGGATTGAAGTCTATCTCTATGATGTTGTGCTCAAAACGGCTCTTGATTGTGACGTGACAGAAGCGCAGTACAAGCTACAAATTTTTGCTAAAGTCTATTGATGTAGTACTCATTTTATCAACTGTCAACAGTGGGATTTCTTTCGACGGTGGACTTCAGGAGCTCATCGTCTAGCTCTTCTGGTTCATCCTTTAGGTCAACATTGCCATTTCTAAACAATGCCGACACTTGGACTCGCTGAGAACACCCTCTCTTTATATGTTTTCTAGTGGCTTCAGTTCCATTCTTGTTTTTCCTGAACAAAAACAATAAAATATGAAGAATATTTTCTTCCGACATATTCATTTCAAAAGTCAGTTAAAAATGCTTCCAATGGTGTTAACACAACGAAATTTGCAGACTACATGAGCAATTTACCGCAAATACTAATTTCAATAACGATTTTAGCATTAAACTTGTTTTGCGCATTTTATGGCAATTCGAAAATGATCTCCGAAAAAAAGGCGCAATACTTACGTTATAGCCTGATAATTGATGGCAGGTACAATGTTTAGCATCGCATTCATCGATATCTAAGTTGCGGCTTGATGATGGGTCACAGATGATTCCCACACATCCCCATTCTCGCGTTTTCGAGGAAGTTCACGTTCTGTCCACCTTGGCACGTGCATATTGGCAAAAATATTTTATCGGTTGGTTTAGAGTTACTAGGGATCGCAGTCTCTAGGATTCGAAAGAGTTCATTGTTGTGAATGCAGAACGCTTGGGTGCTTCGAAACTGTAGTGATGAGGAAGAGGTATGTCATCACCTATGTCCGGCTTTCTTTGAGAGAAGAATTAGGACTATCGTTACAAAACTTAAAGACTTGTACTAAGAAACCTTCTGATATTCATGCCATATCATTATCTAATGTAGAAGCTCTACTTTATAGGTTTTCCAAAGCAATCCCTCCCTGGACTGGGTACATCTGTCCCAAAAAATCACTATAGTCATTGTGGTGTTCTATAGGTTTTGACTCCCACAAGCCAGAACCTATGAACAGCTATGGATATCTGAGCCATCCTGAGGCGTTTGTCATAATCTTAAGGTTGATAGTCTTGCACAGTATTTCCCCCACATCAAATTGCTACACGAGTATGTCAGCATCTGTCTTACAGTCTGACTGGTGATGTATGGAGTCACGCAATTATTACGGTCTAAGACCACATTTAAGTTCATATTCCGGTTAAATTTCCTATCTGCTACTTACATATACTTCACGAAGCTGAACATTTTTAGAAGAGATCGCTCAATCGATGGTGTTATGCTCTTGTTTGAAAAAGGAATAAGTTCTGTCCTCTGCAGCAAGTACGCAGACTTTTATCATATATAAGACTCTCCCTGTTTGGTTGCTTATAGTGGATGGGTGTTGCTCCTAGTCGACGACTTATACTCGTACATGTCACCGCTTTGAAATCAATAAAATCTGGTTTACCAAGAAAACTTACAGAAAGGGGTGAAAGAAATCCAACTTGATGATTGTTCTTAGATAGATAGTGACTCGTCTGAATTCTGAAGTGAGGTGACCGTTAGTTAGCATACAGATAATCCAGTTAAAGACGGTTTTAATGTTTGCTCTTTAAGGTTGTTTATTTTACTGCATATGCTTGGCCAAAAGGGAAGAAGAAAGGCACGCCCTCAATGTCCAGGAGTGTATTCTTTGTGTTTGAGAGTTTTTTTTCGTGCTCACGGCGGTTTGGGGTGCTATCTCTACACTTTTCCCTTTGATGTAAACGTGCTGAGCCGGAAATATAACTTCTGGATTCAGTTTGCTTAAGGGTATAGATACAAATTTGTATTATACTGTCAAAATGTTGACCCATAAGCTATGAGTTTTTTTTTCCATAGAATAGCCCTGTACGAAATTGAAATTATTGCTCGCAGACATACTCTGGATAGCGAGATATTGAAGAAGTTGTAGAAATAAAAGTTGGTGTTTCGGGGGGGAAACATTTTGTACATCTCGTACTACCCAAACTTTGTGTGCAAAGGAAGTAGCCTGTGGTTTTTGACTTATTTTTTCAAAGCGTTGGTAAGCGCTTTCCTAATTAATTATGACACATGTTTTCTGTTGACTGTTGCAAAGGTAGGTTTGTGCATTTGATGTTTAGAGTCCGAGGCTTTTATCTTGGTTCTTGAGAATGAATATCTCTATGGAAAAGTGGGCTACGATTATCGCTTTGCATGAGTACACTGCCAAGAGGGAGATGTAAACTAATGTTGGACTTACAGCCGGTCGTAAGAAATATTGCGGACGAAAACGCAGGGCTTCGGCCCATGATGACAAGGGTTTGATCCGTAACATCCACCAAACTCATCCCTGGAAGACTAGCGGTGACCTTCAAAGGCATTGGGTTTGAGCAGTGATCTACTCGCCAGTTGTACGAAGGGGCCTTCTAAAAGTCAGTCGCAAGGCCAGAAGACTATTTAAAAAGCTGCTTCCCACTAATCCATTGTGCAAAAAAGACTCCTATGGACCAAAAAGCGCAAGGACTGGCCTGCAAAAGATTTGGGAAGAGTTATTTTTTCAGATGAGAGCCAGTTCGATGTGCAGGATTATCGGGTAAGTACAGTGAGAAGGAGTGACAATGAGAACCTTAGACGTGGTTACACTATTCATCATATTCAGTGATCAGTCTAGTAGATTCCAAGAAAAGAAGATTTGCTTTAAACTTATTCGTGCTTACCATTCCCCTTAGATTTGAAAGCGAACAGTTCCACAATCGGGCACTTTGGACAAAAAGTAGAGATCTGTGTGATTGCAAGAAGTTGAGCTTATTGTATAGGTAGTCTGACTTATGAGTTAGGGTTAGGTTTCTTAGAAGGCAAAGAGTTCTGCATTTCAAAAGGTTAACAAAAGAGCAGCCGGTTATTTGGTGAGAGAAATAGATGATGTGATCTCGCGGCCTTATGTTAAAAACCTTTCTAGCTACTCGTATATTGTTGAAGGCGCAGAGTTTGCAGAAAATTTCACATCCGTGTAGTAAAATTGTCAAGATATGAGTTTTTGCCAAAGTGAGCTTGATTTTCGCAGCAAGAAGGTGTTGTCTGACTCATAGAATACGAAGCCCACCATAAACCTAGCCGATAAGATTGGTAGTTTTTCCCAGCTAAGTGTGGAATTAAAAGTCATACCAAGGTGTTTAGTGGACGCAAACCACTCTACGTGTTATTAATTTATATGAACAGGGTGAAAGCCTGAGGGATCAATAACTCCTCGAAGAATGACGAGCATCTTAGATTTGTCAGCGTTAAGTCGAAGGTCGTGCTTAACTGACGAGCAAGATCTTCATTTAAGAGCTCAATTGCATGGTTCGCCTCATTTAGGGGGTGACTTATCAGAAGATTCACATCATCTGTGTACTTGTGCACTTTGCAGTGCCATACAACATTAGGTACGTCATTAAGGTACAGAGAGAAAAGAGTAGGTCCGATGATAGATCCTTGTGGTATGCCACTTTGTACATTAAGAAAGTTTGAGAAATACTTACCAACAGAAACGCATTGCCTACTTCGCTTTAAGTATGACATAATTTCACGGATGGAGTGGAAAAGGTGAAACTGCTTTTGAGTTTACTGCAGGGAAAATCAAGTTGAGTTAGGAAGGTCCAAAGACTTGCGGATATCTTCTACTACAAATAGTAGCTCAGTTTTGCAGCTCCTATTGGGTCTGAAACTAGATTGATGCTTACATAGAAAATCCTTGCTATTGAGATACTGGTTGACCTTTAACAGGTATGGCAGGACTGCAGTATGCCTGTATTCAGTGCCTTTTTGGGGATTGAGATGATTTACCACCTTGATCAAGTTTCCGGGATAACCACCGTGTGGCGCTCCCATTGTTCCGATTTGAGTTCCGTTTTTTGTTTGTTAAGTTGGTAAATCTGTTGTTGGCATTCCTTCTAAATCTTAGCGTCATAGCTTGACATTTGCAAAAGTTACGTAGCCAAGAGTACATCTATCTCTGTATGTGTTGGCGATTTTTACAATTTTAGAAATGGATTTAAATTTGCAACAACGAACTTGTATTACATTTTACGTAAAAAAACGGATTTAATGGTGCACGAACGTTGGAAATGTTGGAAAAGTGTTTCGGCAATAATTCTCTAAAGAAAACGGTCGTTTACCAGTGGCACGAGCGGTTCAAAAGTGGTCGTGAGTCAATCGAAGATGATGATCGCAGTGGCAGATCATCGATATCGAAAACCGACGAAAACATTGATGAAGTAAAAGAAATGTTGGTCAATAGCCGCAAATTAACCATCAGGGAGATAGCGGAGAACTTGGACATTGCCTATGGATCCCTCCAAGACATTTTGGTTAATGATTTGGGTTTCCGTCGTGTAGCAGCAAAGTTGGTGCCAAAAGACCTCAATTTCATGCAAAAAAGAGACCGTTTTGACGTCGCAAAATAGATGATTTGCGAAGCTGAATCCGATCCCACATTCATCAAAATGATCATTACTGGAGACGAGACGTGAGTTTATGAGTACGACACGGAACCAGACATCGGGCAAGTGAATGGCGTACACCAAATGAGCCGAGACCAAAAAAAAACACGTCGTTTTCAGTCAAAAAAGAATGCAATGCTCACGGTTTTCATGGATTACAACGGTGTAGTGCATCATGAATTCTTGCTAGAAGGCCAGACAGTAAACAAAGAGTATTACGAGTATTTAGGCGTTATGAGACGTTTACGTGAAGCAATTCGCCGAAAGATACTAGAATTGTGGGCAGAAAACACGTGGATTTTGCACCATGATAACGCACCGTCGCACAGTGCCATTATTATTCGTAATTTTTTGACGAAAAATGCAACAAATACCATCCAACAGCCACCCAATTCACCTGATTTGGCTCCCTGTGACTTCTTTCTGCTTAATCGAGTTAAAAAACCACTACAGGGAACGCGTTTCAGCATACCGGATTTTAAATATGTTCCGAGGATTGGATCAAGCGCTGGCATAAGTGTGTTGCAGTCGATGGGGATTACTTTGAAGGGGACGATATAGATTTAGATGAATAAACTTGTATTTTTAATTTTCTGAATAAATTTTTGATCAATGTGGTATACTTTTTCCCTTTCAAAGTAAGGTTGTATGGGCTACATAAGGAATAACATACGGTAGCAAAAGTTTCGCAAATAAAGGGCTAAGACCATCAAGGCCAGTATAATTGGACTTCACTGAGAGAAGGACTGCTACCACATCTACTTCGCTTACTCTGTTAATAGAAAATGCTGTTTCGAAGTTGATTGATAGCCTGAAACTGGGGGGCCATCAATACTGCCAGATGGATTGCCATAGGAAGATATGAAATTCCTGTTTAGCTCATCATAATTGACAAACAGTGGGGATAGCGGCGTATACTTTCCCAATTCCAAGATCGCGAAGCTTATTCAATATTATATTGAATTTCCCGGGGCACCGAGGTTGAGCTTGTCACTGTAGACTTTTTTTTTGGCGGATCCGACTTTTGAGACAACTTTGTTGCATAAGAGGCAGTGTCTCGCTTTTCTAGAATTTTCAGGATAAGAGGAGCTGGCCTTCCAGCTGTTGTGGAAGGAAAATAACTTGTTCGTCTACAGAAGGCATGAAATAAATGCCGTCCCAGCTGGTGCGATTGTTCCGGGACACAGCTGCTGCAATCGATAAGCTTTTGGCCAGGTTTAAGAAATGAATTGTACGACCAAAAATAAGCTAACTTCAGCCATTATTAAGATTTGGTTTTATGATGCAGATGGTGATATCTTCAATGCCAAAGGCTATCATATAAATTTTGTAACCTTTTGGAAATAAATGAAAATATATTTTCAGATTTGCCTGTCCCAATTAATTCAAACAGCACTGACTGACACTAATGGGGCTGATTTTTTAGGAATGATAGCTTGATTATGTACACCGTTCGATGTGTATCAATAGAGTAGCTTCAGTCCGCTAATCACCAGCAATAGAATAATTTATATGCCTGCATAAATAGAGCTTTTTTTAATTTACATAAAATCATAAAACATTGATTCCACTCATTAATTTAAATGAAAGTGAATAAATAAAGAATGACGAAGTGACGTCAGATCTACGAGTAGAAAGGTGTCAATCACATTAGAAATCCATTCCGATTTTCGAGGCATATTTCGTAATTTCAAAACAAACGGAAAACCTCAAAAATGTTGGCAGGTAGTTATTTTAAGTGTCCGCCTTATATCCACGTGTCATAATGCCCTCATCATCATGGTCAATGTTGGGCAATTCTTACCCTCTTTAGCATTATCAATCATTCATGTCCTCTTGACATTTTATGATAACTCATAACTGCACACAATCTCAGTATAAATCCTTAACACTATGAATGTCTTATCCAGAAATAGTGGAATAGGAACATAGGACACTCCTACTAATCCTCTACTCTACATACTCGTATGTATCTACAGCAACAACCGAAACAAGCAACAACGTAAATAAAACTGATTTGCATATTAATTGGAAGAAGACCACAATTGCCACCCCTTTAAGCGTACCCACAGCGATATAACATAAACCTAAACCGACATAAACAGGGTTGAGGTTCGGGTAAAAACCCTTAGAAGACCAGAATACGTAATAGTGGAACAAGTAAAACACTAACGGGAATAAAGGAATTTGTAATTTGTAATTGGGCTCTTAGAACCGAAAATACACGCTGAAACACAAACATACATATGTACATATGACTATGCTCAAAATTTACCCTCTTAAGTTGGCCAAAGCAATCCAGCACGCCTTTCCAGAGTAGTGTAATCCTTTTTTGACGAATTTTCCTAGTTTTTTCTTCTTCCTTGAGTTGTTGTAGTAGTGGTGGTAGTTGTTGTTGTTGTTGTTATAATTATTTTGTGGTGGATACTTTTTTTTTCGTATCCTGCTTAAAGTTTGTTCTCTTTTTTTTTGTTTTTGGTAATAAAAATTTAAATATCACTTGTCATGCCGAAGGAAATTTCATTTTCCCCTCTCGTTTTTTTGCTGTTGCATTGATTTATTTCTTTCTTTCGCCTCTTCCTTTCTTATTTAATTATTTATATCTTTGCCTGCCTTCATCTGAAGAAGGATAACCACGAGATGGAAGAAAAATGATATAAAAACATAAACAAAACAAAAAAATAAACGAAAATGATAGGTAGTATCCTTGTTATAACGATTTATCCTTCTGCTCAACCAAAAGAGTAAAAAAAAAAGGAGAACCGAGACCGTAACCGAACCGCCAAAGCACTGAAACGCCGACACACTTCTTTTCTTTCAAGGATGCGGATTTTTTCCCATCGAGAAAGGATAAACAAAACAAAAACAAAGAAAAAAAGTTATAAAAAAAATCTGAAAAAAATCAACCTAAACACTCATCAAAACCAAACCCCCCCCCACTTCCACCTACCCACCCATCCGCACAGCTGAGCACATACACATATCATCAGTGATGGCGATACCAACCAACCGACCAAGACTGACAGTGGAATAATTTCACAAATAAAACACTTTACACATTTTCCTTTTCTCTATCACCGTTGTTGTTGTTAGTGTTGTTGTTGTTGGTGTTGTTGTTGTTGTCGTTGTTGTTTTGTTGTTGGATGTAGGGGGTGGGGGGTTTAGGTTGATGTAGATATTTTGTTTTTTTTTATTTGCTGGCAGCAGGTCCTGTTTCTCTATATATTGGCATTTGCCAGAGTGTGGATCCTTATTACACGTGAACGCGGCGATTTCACGCCGCATAAAGGATGAACAGAAACCGTGAGGGCTTGATGAAGGGATGGTTGCAAACGGGTGGTGGAAATGAAAGAGGTGGTGGGATAACAACTTGATGAGAACGAGATCCGAATAGGTATTATCCTGGCAAGTCTTCATAAATATTTATTCCGTGTAAATATGTAAGGGAAATGTGGTAAGGGAAAAACAAATGAAAATATGAAAATTCACTTTGATGTCCTTTCACTACAATGATGATGAGGACGATGAGAATGCTTTCCATATTAAAAAGCAGAGGATGGCGGAATGATGTTCATTCATACAACAGTGTCTATCTGACACTGACTAAAGTCTATCCATTTGTCCACATTCAAATTGAATTATGCACAAGGATAATCACCCTTCCCTTTGAGTAAGCCAGACATTGGTGGCCACCCATACTCGTAACTATTAACAAGAGAAACACCGTTTTTTTTTCTCGTAATAGTTGAAAGATACTGATTAAGCCTACTCAGAATTCCCTAGTCAGTCATTAGAGTGAAGAGTTTTATAGCAAAAGGAGTGGAAACGGAAAAAAAAGCTGCCTTCAATTTATGTTCATCCTTCTTTGCATTTTGTTATATCCTTAACCGCTGCGTTGCGGTTGCCATCGTTTCGTTGTAAAACTCGTCCCCCATAGTAACGAGTAAGTAGTAACTGGTAACACTGCGAGCACACATTCACTTAAGTAGGGGAATTCTCTTTTGTACCTTTCATGGTGTTGTGCACGAATCTTGTATCCTTTTTTTGTTTTTTTAGATTTTCCCTTTAAAATTCTTTTCTTTCCTTCTTAGTAATACAAGTGTGCTAGTGTGTTAAGTTTGGTTAAAACTTTTTTCGAATTTATTTTTTTTGAATTTATCTGTTAGCACAAAACTTTGATCAATTCGCGGATACGTTCGGTTACTGAAAGCATTATGAGTACCGCTGTTGTTTTCTTCTTATACTCGACGACAGCACCGACGACAATGCCAAGAGTGAACAGAGAGCAAAAGGTTGAACAGAAATAAAAACAAAAAAAAAAAAGTCTCATTCTAATCAAAGATACAACGATGAAAATTAAACAAACTAAAATTGACCGCAGCAATTTTCCAACTCGACCGTTTACAACCAAAGCTCGCACTCTACTAGAGAGTCCAGGATGCATTACCGTATTCAATCCTCTTGGAGTATGGATTGTTCAGTTTGCGATGATATAATCGCATGAATCGAATGGAGAAGGGAACATTCAGTTCTTTTCCTTCAATTTCCTTCATTCTGAGTAAAGGCGAATTATGAGGTGAAAATTGTTGGTAATTTTGGTGAGATTGCGCCGTCTAACAATTGCACACCCCAACTGTTAGACGGGCGAATTCAAACAGACAATGAACAGGTGAAAAAACAAAGGTCCCTTACACACAAGTTACCGTAAGTATTACCCCTTGGGGATGCATTTAATGTAATTGTGGTTTTGTTATAATGACGTTAGTCGAGGAGAAATGATACATACGAGTAGGGCTGTGGGCTTTTACCTGCGTCAATTGACAATCTTTCACAGAAACTTTTGGCAGAGACATGTTGCAAAATGAACCAGGTGTGAAATCAAGGTTACTTTTGAAAGGTCAAATTATTGTTAGACTTATGTTCGTTTCGATTTGGAACTTCATGATGTCTTGGGGATATACGAGTATGTATCTGTTATGTATGTACTATGTGTATTTGCAGTCAAAAATGACAATCATTTTGGATGCTTACACAAACGGATGGGATGCATTAAATAACTAGATGAAAGTTTAAGGATATTTAGGTGTTGATGATTGATATTGCAGATACTTGCTTGTTGCAGAAGTCGTTTCCAGTGTGTCGTCTTGTTGTGTCTGGCTTGGTCTTCTGAGGTAAATCTGTGAATACCTTTGTAGTTGGATGACAAAATCACAGAAAACTCTGAGGCATCGCAGCTTAGAAAAATATTCTTAAACCGATGGCTCGTGGACAATCTCAAGTGATGAATCACTCAACCTGCTACTGGACACCCACTTTCCAGGTAGCTCCCTATTCGCGGCCAGTAACAACCCAAACATGGCTACTGCAACTGTGACCAAAATTCTTGGTCTGATTACAAGAGACAACCTGCTCTGGGCGATGCATAGCTTCAAACCATACAAGTCTGCTAGCCCGGACGGTATAATACCTGCCGAGCTAAAAAGTACTCAGATATTACCCTACCCACCCTAGAGAATATCATGAGGAGCTGGGCAGAACTGATCCACATTCCATTGGCATGGGGAGAAGTCAATGTAGTTTTCATTCCCAAAGCCTGAAAATGCTCTCATGTTGTCCCAAAGAACTTCAGGCTTATAAGTCTATCATCTTTCCTCCTGAAAACTCTAGAACGACTGATTGATATCCATATACGAGTACGAGCTAAAATTGAACCAAGAATTTTGTCAAGGAAAGGAAAGTCGGAGGAAACGGCTCTGTATTCACTGACTAGCCACATCGAACGATCCCCACAATGTAGAGAGTAAACAATGGTTGCTTTCTTGGACGTAGAGGGTGCCTTTAACAACGTCAACACATCCGCAATCACGTCTGCGCTGTTAAATCTGCAGGTAGACGACTCACTTGGGGAGTTGATCGGTCTAATGCTAAAAAGCAGGATAATCAACTCCAAACTGGGTGAGGCTCCTGCTAAAAGATGTGTCAGCAGAGATACGCCGCAAAGCGATGTACCTTGAAACTTAGTGGTTAATGAACTGCTGATATACTTGGAAGCGGGTGGTAGCAGGGTGATCCACTATGCGGATGACGTTGCTAAAGCGGTCTCAGGTAAGCGTCTCAATACCAATAAAGAACTCCTTTAACTAAATCTCAACAGATTAACCCGTTGGCCGGATCGCTGTGGATTGGGAGTAAACCCACATAAAACTGATCTTGTCCTATTTTCCAGGAAATACAAAATTCTCATAGACCCTCCCTCAATAAACACAGGAAACTGAACTAGAAACCTAACATTCAAGAAAGAGTCAATGAACTTGCAGTAGCTTTATTCTCTTGCAAAAAAGCCATTGGGAATAAATGGACCTTCAACCTCGCATAACCCACTGGCTATACATCTCGGTCATAAAGCCGATACTTACTTACGGGGTGGTCGTCTGGTGAACTGCCGTAGACAATGCAGTCAACTGCAGTAAATTAAGCAGAGTCCAAAGAACAGCATGTCTATGCATAAGCGGAGCCTTCCGGTCAACTCTCTCTCTCTGGCATTAGACATTCTGTTTCATTTGACACCCCTCGATATTTTTAGCAGCAGTAGCTGCGACTGCAACTATTCGCCTTAAAGCGACTACGCAGTGGGAAAAATAATTCATTTGGCCATGCTAAAATTTTTTTTAGCGGACATTTTGCGATTAAAGAAGCTCTGTCCTGGCTGAAGACAAACGTGATATCTGCAAAGGATAACCGCATCTTTCGGATAATCAGGCCGTTATCAAGTTCCTGGACGCAGTCTCATTATATTCTAAAACCGCCCTTGAATGCCGATCATCTCTCATGGAGATGGAGATGGCAGAGCAATTCAACATTCAACTTTGTTGAGTGCCGGGCCACAGAGACATTCCATGGAACTGCAGAGCCGATGAACTCGCCAAAATTGGAACCACTCTACCTATTCTACCGGAAAAGGGTAACATTGGTATACCAATCGCTACGTGCAAATTAATATTAAAGCTGGATGCCAATAAAAGAACAGACTTAAGGTAGACTGTTGGACAATCATGTCTAGCGACTAAATAGATCAGGCCAAAGCTAGATCTGAATTGCTCTAAGATTCTGATCCTTCTAAATAGGAAACATCTCAGCACCATCATAGGTGTCATCACTGGACACTGCCTCATAGGCAAGCACGCAAGAAGACTTGGCGCTTTTACAAACGATTTCTGTAGAAGCTGCATGGACGAGGAGGAAGAGGAGACAGTCCTCCACCAACTCTGTACATGTCCAGGTCTCTCCCAGAGAAGAAAACTTCACCTAGGAGCTTTCTTCTACAATGACCTAAACGATCTAAAGAATATAGACGTAAACAGTCTCATACGCTTCACCATAAGCTCAAACTGGTTCCATGAGTAAGAGGATTATAGATCCATGTGGCATCACAATGGGCCAATAGGCCTAAGTGGTTTGGTGTTTCCATAGGCCACTTTTACTTACCTTTGTAGCTGGGTAAAATATTTAAAACAAATGAATAGATCAACTTCTCACTTGGCAGTTATACATACGTAAATCAGCTGCGGAAAGGAACTAGGAGTGCAAGACCAATTTACTATATTTGTTTAAGACTAAGAAAAATCATTTCAACTACTCCAGTAATGAGAAGCAAAAGAAGAAGAAGAGCCAAATGCTTAGTCAATCAAGCCTTTAAAATATATAAATCTTCTGTATCAGGCTTAAATCTGCTTACGTACCAAACAGAGTCACTTTAAATGATTTCCCAGATGTTATCCTCCCTGTGCTAGAGATAATACTAATGAGACGACCTCTGTTATGGAGAAATGTTGAAATGATTCTAATATCCAAAAATGGGAATCTATATCCACATACGTCTATCTGCGTCTCAACGTGTTTATTGGAAAGGCTTCTCAGTGGAAACGGCTCTGCATTCACCGGTACATACCATCGAGTAATTCTTCTTATCAGGAAGAGTATACAATGGTAGTCTTTCTCGATATATAATATGCTTTTAACAATGTCAGGACATCTGCATTGGCAAACGCACTGTTAACTGTGAAGGTAGATGCATAATATGTCAGTAGAGGATCGCCGCAACGCGCCATTCATTCCCCTTTTCTGGAAATTTCTATTGACATACCGTGAAGCGAAGGGACAGTGATTGCTATTACAGATGACATTGTCTATTGCTTGCAGCGACAAGAGCTATGTAAAAGGAACTCCAATAATATCCATTTAACAAACTAAACTAATAAGGTGGCCAAATCAACGTGGCTATATACCGCCATAAAAACGAACTTTTTCTTCTCTCGGTAATACAAATTCTATGCATTTAGCCTCCATACAGGCAAATACTCTAAAACAGAAGAAAGATTTGAAACAACTCATTGGCATAACATAACAAAAGTTATAAGTCTGATACAGGTGTTCGAGGTAGTTGTCTGGTGGACTGCCTTAGACGAAGCGATAAATCGCGACAAGCTAAGCTAAGCCCAATTTTAGCATGCTTATGTTTCCCTCTTCAGGCTTTTTGCAACTTCGGAAGTCAAGGCAACTGGTAGCCAGTTACTGTTACGAGTATCCTAAATATATTCATGATCCTTCCAGGAAGCTACATCACGCTCCCCTTACAAAACCTTCAATACCAGCATATCATTGTGGTTATACTAGGAGAAAGATGCATTTTACCAAGAAAAGGAATAGAAATAAATGATCAATAACAGTTAAAGGTTTTTCTGTGAACCTAAATTTTAGTCTCTCCTTCTATTTTTTTCCACACTGTGGTGTGTTTCAGGCAGAAACTATGGCGATAAAAGAACTCTTATTCTGGCTTAAGAAAAACGCTGTATCCCCTAGGGATATCCATATTTTCAAGGACAGCCTAGCTGCAATCGAATTCTTGTAATCAGTCTCTCTAAGCTGTATAGTAGCCCTGACTGCCGGTCATCTTTAAAATAAATGCCGGAGTATCTCAATAATCACCTTCATTAGGTGCCGCGGCATAGAGACATTCCATGGATTTGTAAGGCCAATTAACTCGCGAAAGATAAGAACTACACAACCTATTTTGCTAGAAAATCTTGTGAAAGTGAAATGTTATCAATAGAAACAATTGGCAAATAATTTGTTCAACAGGTCTGGAGACTAAATAGATTTGGCCAAAATTAAATCTGACACGCTCTAAGTGTCTGATATCTTCCAAAATATGGGGTCATCACTGGACCCTATTTGATATGCAAAGCCTTGTCGTATATTTAAATGATTTCTCTAGAAGTCTGGAAGAGGAAAACGAGGGCAATCTTTTATAACCCTTAACTCAATGCGTACATGTCCAACTTTCTCAAAGAAAAGGAGATTCAATCTGGGAGTTTTCTGCCGTGACGATCTGCTGACGACTGATACGACGCCCGCGACTAACTGCTAATAAAATTACAACAAAATAGAAATGTCATTTTGTACATAAAAGCCAATTTTATTGAAATAAAAGATTTTCAATTTTGTAACATTAAAAGAAATAGTTTTTATTCAGTTAATACGGATCTAGTGCAGTTTTTTAGGAACAGTTTTCATTAACTTGATTTATACACGAACACGATCTAAACAATTTAAGAAGCACGCATTTCACGTGTTTTTCGCATTTGGGACGGCAAACATAATCTAATCTATAGATGCCACAACATTACTGCTTGTGACGACGTCAGAGTGATTGTTCCAAGCAAGTCTTTTGTTGCCTTCCCATGATTTTCTTTTTATTTTTGAAGTGAGACTCTTTATCGCTCATTGGGTAGTAATTCCAAACTCCGTTGAAACGAAAAAGCGACAGGAAGTGATTCCGAACTCCAATAAAATGAAAAGATGAAATGAAGTGGTTGCGAACTCCGATGAAAGGAATCCTTATTTTATTTTCCCCCACTAGATGACACTCAAAACCGTGCGATAATATGTACTTATAAATGATGCTAATATCATCTAACAAGGATGAAGTGTTCGCTGCTTAACGATATTGTATTATATATCACTGTTTCCATCAGTAGTGCTCCTACGTAGCCAATAAAGTTATTCCACTTCAAACTCTCCTTAACGCCCATCTTGTTGTGAATGCTAAAAATTGGATATCGCATTCGATTGGATTGGCGAGAGGGGGTAACGCGCGTGGTGAGGCAGCACGGGCAAAATGAGATATGGGATAGGAACGAAATGGCGACAGACCCGGACTAGGAAACTTAAAGATAGGGAGTAACGCACTAACTCGGTAAGAATAAGCAAATAGTGGTAAAGCGAGCGTCGTGGGTGAGTGCAATAGCAACAACATCAGCATCGTCATAATCATTGTTACCCTCGTTAAAGTGTCTACCTTGACATTACTTGGTAACGACAGCAAAAGCATCATTAACACAACGAGAAACTTCAGCTTGACAACAAAATTTGGCTTTTGTTTTTCAACGTCTAGAATATAAGCAGCATAGAACAGCCCAGCAACAGAATTGCTTCACCGACATCGGTTGACCTATTTTGGCAAAACAACATAATTGTTAACTGTTGCTGCTTCCCAACAAAATCGACCGCGCACTGTGAAAGAAATAAGATGTTGTGTGTTTGCAGGACGCTAATTAACCGCATGAAATGGAAATGGAAAACATAGCGATTAATTAGGTTTGACACACACAACAAAAAATTAACACAAACAAACGAACCACAAACTCTTTATCGCGGGACAAAAATGAGAGCTGTCACACTGCCAATCATGCCAAGCTACTAAGGAAATATCATTCTCGCTTTGACGCTACTTAAAGAATATGGTCATAACCTCTGACCAACAGTAGAGAAAATCCAGGAGGGCCGAATTGCATGTGAGTGAGACGCACTGTACAACACAATGCACTCTAACAAACACCCACTCCGAAACTATGGGGGCATTGTTGGTGATGGTGCATAACAACACATATTGCACTAAGTGAATAAACCAGTGTGATTGACCTTAAAAGAAACAGCTGAGGGGAAGGGAAGAAAAAATTTATATGTTAAACCACTCTTCAGCCACAGTTGACCAATAAAGATTTCGTCTTAAAACCAAGGGTTACACGAGTTTTTTTTATTTTACTTGCTTCAGTTCATCCAACTGAAAAGGTAGCTTGCGAATCGTCTATTCCAAGCTAACTTTAAATCCAGCTCCCCTCAGTTTTGCATTCTAATATGTACGAGTATGTGTTACGCTAAGTTAGTTAAGATAACAAGTTAGTCGTGTGAAAGACGAAAAAGAAGTAAAAAGACATCATTCAAACAAATTGTGTTTTATTTGTAGGGGCTGAAAAAGTACATATTCGACGATCTATTTCGTATCCGTAGACTCGAGTATAGGCATATAGCATCATGGCTGGCGTCGTATGAGTATGACGAGTTCTCAGGGGAATTTACATAGTTATGTTGTAGAGTATCCCAAGCACGTCTCATCAGTTTATTAAGTTCCAATTTATTCTTTTTAGTTTGTTCTCTATTAGAACAATACAGTAATAGTATGACATAAGGTCTTTTATAGTAATTTTGGTGATTTTGGTGGAGGCGAAGGCCCCCATTTATTGGGCGTAATACAAGGTACAATTTTACTTAAAATTAAACTTAAACTTTGAGATTTGATTTTAAATTTGACAATGGTTTTGAGGTAGGACCACTCGTCCGGTGGAAGTCAAAGGCGGTAGGGTTTGAATTGATTTTTCGTAGCATACAGGAGATTGCTTCGTTCGCGCCATGGGAGGTGTGGTGGGTTGGTAGATAGAAGAGACGAGGGGTACGTAGAGGGTTAGTTTTGAGAAAAATAGAGTTGTGAAGGAACGTGCGTTCAACGCGACCTGCATGAAGTCGATGAATGAAGAGAAAGTCGGCTGCATATCTGCGTTCCTCAAGGGTGTTTGAGTTGATAAGGTTGAGACGGTGTTGATAGTGGGTAAGATTAAAAGGATCGTCCCAGGGCATACCTCAAAGAGTGAATCGAAGAAAACGGCGCTATATGCATCGAGATATGAACACGATGATATGGGGACCACAACCCACTAGCGTACTCTAGGAGGGGGCGAACAAAGGTAGTATAGAGGTACCTGGCCACCTATGGGTTGGTGAATTCTTTGGACTAACGTTTTACAGAACCTAGTGCAGAGTTGGCTTTAAGGATTATCTCATTCATATGTAAACGGAAATTGAGCTCCCTACCACACAAAATGCCGAGGTCGCGAAGCGATTGAACGGAGGAGATAGGTTGATTGTGGAGAAGGTATTGTCGAGGAGGAGATTGGCATTTGGCAATATTAAGTTCCAACAAATTTTTTGTTGTAGGACTCCGCCATGGAGAGAGGAAATGGTTTTGAAAAATTTGGTATCGTCGGCGTAAAGGGAGACACATGAGTCTTTGATGATCCTATCGAGATCATTTATGGTTAGTATAAAAAGAAGTGGACCGAGATGACTGCCTTGTGGAGCTCCAGAGGTGGGCAAAAATGGAGACCAGTAGGCTGACATAAAACGAACACTGTAAAATAGGTAAGAGGATATCCATTTTAACAGTATGGGTTCAAACCCGAGGGCAGATAATTGACGAGTATTAATCGGTGAGAGATTTTATCGAAGGCCCTGTTAAAATCGGTTGCAACTACGTCGACTTCGTTGCCATTCTCTAGGGGCAGAGAGGGCAAAGGATACGAATTCTGAGATTTGAAGTGGTTGAAGCGATGCTAGGGGAAACAAGTGATTTGCATTGGCAGCTTAGAGCTTCATACAAAATACTTTCAAAGAGTTTGTGTATGTGGAAGAGTTTAGTGATGATAGTTTGCTATTTCGTTCTTTAATTCTTTTCTGAAGGAGGCTCTCCAAGCCTGAGGAAATTCTTATTGTGGAAGTGATAGACGAAAGAGATTAGGTAGGGCAAGGGAAAGAGAGGAAGAACATTTTTTAAAAAATATAGCAGTGAGGCTATAGTACACAGATGATTTATCATATAAGGAATAAATGTAAGCATTCAAAATAATATAGAATCAGATATACTCGTACAGGGTGTCCCATAATTCGTCAACGATGATTTGGGAAATGATTCCCGGCTATATTCTATGAAAAAAATCGTTCTACAGTAAGGGTTTATCTCCAATGTGTACCCTGGTGTACCCTGACCGATGTTAACGGAAATTGCTCTATTAGTATTAATACTAGCCTTTGTAACGGCATTTAACTAAAGTTGATATCTTGTTTGAGTCTTTAGATATCGAATTTCGCAGCCTGTTCCATTTTCATTGCCTATGCTAATTTTTGACTTTGAGGTCACTTTTCTCCAGAAAGGGAGTAATAAACATAACGTTTTACAATTTTTTTCTTATAAAAGTAACAATAATAAAAAAGGAAATTATCATCGAATTTGCACAAGGACCTATTATGATACTTGAAAAATTATACAGCAGGTAAAAAAGGGGATTTATGATTTTTTTCCAACGTTTCTACTCGTAACAACAGTTGACAATACTCGTGGTAATAGTGGTTTTCCAAGAATTACTAATTTTCCAATATTTTTTTAAAACTGCATAGCTATTTTTTTTTTATTTGACTACTTGTCAATACCCTTACCTTGTTCCTTAAAAGTTCTCAGAAAAAGTTATGTTTGGGATTTATTTCGAAAATTTACCAAACAAAAATTGTATAAAAGATTACAAAAAAAAAATCATCACTTTAAGTTTTTAAGCTAAGGTTACACTTGCTTGGAAACGCTATTTCAAATGTCTGCATTTATAAACCAAGAACACGCAGACATTATTTACATTTATGGGCTGTGCAATGGAAGTTTAACCAGAACGCGACAAAGATACTTCTTTCGAGTATTTGGAAATACGTACCGAAGGCTTCGAGAAACGGGATCAGTTTCAAATAGATGATCTAACGCGGCAGCTCCACAAGCATGAAGAATTTCGGCTGATGAAAGAATACTGAAAGCTGTTACATTTGATCCATCAATCAGCTTCAGACGCCTAGCCTTGATATTCAATGTTTCCATTGGAGTGGAGCTTGGATGACAACGAGTTTATTAGCAGAATTCTTTGGACGGACGAATCTCAATTTACAAGAGATGGGATAACAAATTTTCATAATCTTCATACGTGGGTTTTGGACAACCCACATACAAGAAGACATAAATCAATTCAACACAGATTAAGCTTCAATATGTGGGCAGGTGTACTTCGAAACAAGTCAATCGGCCCCTTCAAACTACTATCTAGGCTGAATTCTACAAACTATCTGGAGTTCTTGCGAAATAATTTACCAGAGCTAGGACATTCCACTGATTCAACTAGCTTCATCACATTTTCAACAGGACGCTGCTCCAACCCACTATGGTCGTGAGGCTAAGAATTGACCATGTGAAGAGTACGGTAACCGTTGGAAAGGAAGAAATGGACCAGGGTCTTCAAAAGTGAGGCAGCAGATAGCATCAATAAACATAAACATTTGCACTGAAATCCAAAAACGGGCTCTAGCATGCATACAAAACCAAGGAGGACACTTTGTACATCTGTTATAACTGTTTTAGTACACACAGTACATAAAATAAAAATTATATGTGTGGTCTTACCACACAAAATCATTTTTTATTCATAGCCTTTGTAGCTTAAAGCGAAACAAACCTTTTTAAGTTTTCCCAAGTATCATAAAATCTATGGGTTTTTCTGTAAACTTGTTGATGGGGTTTTTTTTTACTATTGTTACGTTCATAAGAAGAAATAGTAAAACGTTATGTTTATTACGCATTTTCTGGAGAAGAGAAAAGTGACCTGAAAGTTAAAAATTAGCATGGGCAGGAAAAACGGCTTAGAAAATGAATAATCTGAAGGCTCAAACAAGGTATCAACTTTACAAGTATTTAAATGCATTTACAAAAGCGAGTATTTCTTCCAAAAACAAAATCCTAAAAGAAGTTTCTACCATTAGTACTAACAGAACAATTTCCGTGAACAGCGGTCAGGGTACACCAAAGCAAGCCTTTTCTTAAATCCTCGATAAATGCTGTCAATATTTCCCAAATTATCGTTGACGAATTAGGGGACACCCTGTATAACATAGTTATGGGAAAACGACAAGAAAATAGGAAGTGAAAGGTTGAATAAATTCTGATTAAAAATTCTGCTAAGAAAGGTGTTTAAAGATTTGCGATTCTCAGAGTCTGACGGCATTGACAAGGGATAGGCGAGAGGAGTGTAAATAGTTTAAATTAGGAATTATCAAATTTGCAGCTCTTGTGGATTGCGTAAAATATTGGTTTTGGAAGGGATATAAAGGTTTTCCCATTATAATAATCGGATGTGTTAGTATACAGCATCTATTTTCGAAGAATTTCTGTAGTGTACTATTTTATGGTAGTGTGATGCAAAATCCCATCTCCACAATCCGAACACATCAAGATCATTTTACCACTACTGCTACCAGTAATTGCAAAAATGAGGTCGATCGTAGAGAAACCAGTCCGGAAGCTGTTTATCATCAAACATCCTCTCCTCGTAGACATACCACCTTGATCAAAAAGTTCCCCTTTTATTCAGAAAATTAAAAATACAAATTTATTCATCTAAATCTATATTGTCCCCTTCAAAGTAATCCCCATCGACTGCAACACACTTATGACAGCGCTTGATCCAATCCTCGAAACATTTTTTATATTCGGTTTTCGGTATGTCCATCAGTGCTTCCTGCGATTTGTCCATTACTTCCTCTCGCCTGCTGAAACGCGTTCCCCGTAGTGGTTTTTTAACTCGATTGAACAGAAAGAAGTCACAGGGAGGCAAATCAGGTGAATTCGGTGGCTGTTGGATGGTATTTGTTGCATTTTTCGTCAAAAAATTACGAATAATGATGGCACTGTGTGACGATGCTTTATCATGGTGCAAAATCCACGAGTTGTCTGCCCAAAATTCTCGTCGCTTTCACGCAAACGTCTCATAACGCCCACATAATACTCCTTGTTTACTGTCTGGCCTTCGGGCAAAAATTCATGATGCACTACACCGTTGTAATCCATGAAAACCGTGAGCATTGCCTTCTTTTTTGACTGAAAACGACGTGGTTCTTTTGGTCTCGGCTCATTTGGTGAACGCCATTCACTTGCCTGATGTCTGGATTGCGTGTCGTACTCATAAACCCACGTCTCGTCTGCAGTAATGATCCTTTTGATGAATGTGGGATCGGATTCAGCCTCCCAAATCAGCTCTTGTGCGACGTCAACACGGTCTCTTTTTTGCATGAAATTGAGGTCTTTTGGCACCAACTTTGCTGCTACACGACGGAAACCCAAATCATTAACCAAAGTGTCTTGAACGTATCCATAGGCAATGTTCAAGTTATCCGCTATCTCTCTGATGGTTGATTTGCGGTTATTGACCAACATTCCTTTTACTCCATCAATGTTTTCGTCGGTATTCGATATCGATGATCTGCCACTGCGTTCATCATCTTCGGTTGACTCACGACCACTTTTGAACCGCTCGTGCCACTGGTAAACGACCGTTTTCTTTGGAGAATCGTTAACGAAACACTTTTCCAACATTTCCAACGTTCGTGCACCACTAAATTCGTTCTTTACGCAAAATGTAATACAAGTTCTTTATTGCAAATTTAAATCCACTTCTAAAATTGTAAAAATTCGCCAACACACACAGAGATACTCGTAAATGTACTCTTGGCTACGTAATTTTTGCAAATGTCAAGCTATGACGCTAAGATTTAGAGGGAATGTCAACAACAGATTTACCAATTTAACAAGAAAAAAACAGAAATCAAATCGGAACTATGGGAGCGCCACACGCTGGTTATTCAGGGAACTTTTTGATCAATTTGGTATGCATATCTGTGTTTTTCATCAAATCGGGGCTTCCGTGGGGTGGTGGAGTGAAACCCAGTTGCTACTATTCTTCAGCACTTCGGTTGCTATTTGGAAGGTTCAGATTTACGTAAACGGCAAAGAATCTGTTTTTTCCGCAGTTACAGTCCCCCAACATACCTTGACTGTAACTGGGCATAATCTCGATCTATGTTGGCCGCTTGGATGCTTATCATATAGTACTGGAGAAGTGTTTTGCGTCGGACGGAACGTCATCAATTTGGTTGGTGGGTTTTGTGATCTGCTGTATTGCTTATAAATGTTAAAATAATGAGGTGCCTTGACATAACGCCAAGCGACATAAGGCCAAATTATTTTGAGACATAAGACCAAATACGTTTCAATGCACTATTAAGATATAGGCGCCTGCCAGACATATTTCGTTCGACGCTAAAATTGAGATAAGAGTATCACTGTTATGTGCGAAGCGAGCGAAATGAACCACCCCACAGACTCGCTTATAGGCGCCTGGCTGACAGTTGTTGGCATACCCTTAGCGGAGCTATGAAGTCGCGTGAGCGGCTAAACCCTGCGGAGAAAAGGGAGAAATCCTGTTAGTGAGCGAAGCGAGTCACCCACCCCAAACAGTGGAAAGTGACATAAGGCCAAAGGCAAATTTTAAAATTTGGCCTTATGTCGCTTGGCGTTATGTCACGGTGTCAAATAATGAACCCATGAAGTATCTGTTGTTATACCTCAATTGGCTTAATTCTATTTCCAGACGTAATTCACATAAGCTATGCTCTTCAATTGTAACACGAAAGTTGCTCTGATTTGATCAGCAGCACCGTATGAGAAGACGTGGCGATTCTTTTTCTTCGGTAGACATGATGAAAGCGTGTATTCCTATGAGAAAATATTTTTACTAATTGGTTGTAAATAAAACCTCCAATCTTGTTCGATCTGGCTCTTGTCATATCAGCCCTGACGTTAGAGAAGTTAATCGGAGGTTCCATCTTCCGTTGGCTACTGGAGTTTCCTTAACGCAATGAAATGAGTAAACCGTTTCTAGTTTCGAGGAAAAAATCAGTTGTAGATTTTGCAGTTGCTTAGTAAATAGTCCTGGAACTCAGCCCAGAGTTCAGAGATGTGAAACATTTTGTTTTGGGACTGTCGCTTGACTATCAATGTGAATCACAAAAACGCTTCTGTCCATTGCATCTAAAGAAGGCCAGGCTGCCGTTTCCTGGAAAGTCATAAATACATACTGTTTGCAATATACTCCAATCGAATGGTAGTCTATTCACTGAGTTTTCCAACTGCTTATGCACAAAGTAATGACTGCAATTGATCCGGATTATGGAGGCCTTTTGGATTCTTGACAGTCTAAAGCTGTTCCTATCATTAGTCTAAAAGTTCTCTCCTAGCACTGAATAACTGTATATCTTTTCAGTCCTGCAGGAAATACGACTAAACTTTTCTTGAAATGAGTTCGTGAATACTGTCTTATGACAAAACTCAATTCTGTGAAGTAGGAAGCCATGTATCTTCAAGTGCCAATGTGCATTTTTCCATTTCCCTGTCCAACATAAGTGTGTTTCCATAACCGCAATTCTTTATATAACAATATACTCCGGTTCAAGTGTATGGCATATTTATTTCCGAAACGTCGTAAAGAGCGGAAGGCCCATAACAAGGTTTACATTTTACTTCAGCAGAATTTATTGACCAAGCAGCATAAGAATATCATGTGCGCACGGGAGTAATATTTAGTTCCATCAATATTACAATCTTGGGAATTCGGATTACGTAAATACCGTTACAAACATCAAGCAAAACATATAGCTTAAGTCAGAAAGGCATAAATTTAAAGAATTACTAGAGCATTTCATGGAAATTTATGATTGAGGAATATGAAAGAGGTTGAGGCTTATGTTTCAGATTTAGTTTTATTATAATATATGTATGTGTGAGGATATCTTAAGGTAGAAGATGCTTCGGTATTATGGCCACAATAGGAAGTTTGTAAACCTAGAGTTTGTCATAGGCCTTGTCGGGCATTACGGGTTTGTGTCTGACTTGATTGCGATGACAGGCATTAGATTTACTCCCAAAATAGCGTCCGTGAATTAGTGCATACAACGGGTGGGTGACTCTTCTACTAAGTTTCACAATTTGCAATGTTTATGTTAAAATCTGTTGGACTGACGTATCCAGTCAAGAAAAAAACTCCTGCAGATCGCCAGAATTTGTGAAAGAATCAAACACTTGGTGAAACCAGCCAGACTTGAATCACTCAGAAAAGTTTACGGCACCTACATGAAACCACTCACTTTCCAGATAACCTAGTCGGAACTACCAACAACCAACTCCAATACAGCTCAGCTGAGTAACACATTGTATTTGCACATGGTTGTGGTGACAGATGAAGCCATAAAATGCGATGTTTCTTCTTTTGATAGCTTCAAGTCGCCTGACACCCATATCATACAAATACATCTAGTTTTGCTCCGAAAATTTAATGCTGGGAACTGTAAGGAGGATTTCACTGCTAGTCTGGCGCTAGCATACATTTCGATCCCGTCCCGAACCGATGTCACTAGTGTTTTACGTAGCTACCTACTCAATCCTGCGGTACGTCTTCGTATGAGAGATCACAGCAATGCGTTGATCAGCGCCCTTCGAATAGCACAAGCACTACCACCAGTACCAGGTCCGAAGTCGTGTGTAAGACATAAACTTCCCCTTTCGTAAAGGGTCGAGGCCTATCTAATACCACAGCCATTCTGTGGGTCATGGCACCCGATTGCAGCGCAACTCCACATCGAGCAGACTGATCAGTTCCATAGCCATCAATGGATGGCTACGACATATGCTGAATCATGAGGTGTCCAAGCCCCAGTCAGTTTACTCTCCCCGCGATTTAGATATAACCTACAGCCACTCCCGCAAGGCCGCAAGGGGGCCAACTCCTAGGTCATGCTGGAACTATCGTTCCAGGAGCCCCTAACCTCCAGTGATACCAGAGTATAAATTCCGGTCGAGTTTCACAACTTTGCGGACACATTCAGTTAGGTACCTTACAGCGCCTTAGAGGACTGGTGGCCTTTAGTTCAACATTAAGATATTCTTCTTGCCAACAGCAAACTACCTATGCCGTCTACGACGGAAAATCTCATTTGCGAAGCTAAGAATTCTTAAGAATTTCGCTCTGTCAAAGAGAACGCTGCTGATTGGACACACGCACAGAACATGCGTCCAATCCTCAAGGGGAGCTCCGCCTGAGCAACCTGCCATCTCGCTAAGGCAGAAACTTATGCAAAAACGCATTCAAGGAGCCATGGCCGGTTAGCAGGAAGCCCAGTCTGACATTTAAACTCGGCTCTGGAAGTCCGCTCATGGTCGACACACCCTGATGGAAGTTATAAGTAATAATGCCTGTATCGCTCATGTCCCATCTAGACCGGACAGAATCAGAAAGCAGAAGCTTACAAATCTTCCACCTCCGTCAAGGAGACCCAATCATCGTTTGTCGACGGGAGCCCTTTCCTAATCTTGTGGGCGATACCTCGACATATCACCTCCAAGTCAAGGGGAGGCACCCCAATAGCATGGTAGCCGCGGCTCAATTGGTAGTGTATTGGCTTCCCGATTGGATGGTTCGGGGTTCAATACCAGCCGTGACCGAAACACTTTTTTTTTCAGGCAACTAAAATCTCGTGAGGTAAAATGGTTGCCTAAATACAACATCAAGTCAATTTACACTAATAATTTAGTCTCCCCATTAAATGTTGGATGCCATCAATGGAGCGAAATAACCACTGAGCTCAAATATCTTTCTCTCTCTCTCTATCCAATTCTCCGAAACACTTAGCACGTGCTACGACATTTTAAGAGTAGTCGTACCCTCTTGATTGCTAACGCCACTCACTGGCAAGCGAAGATCCGCTGAAAACCACACATCGTGTCAAATCGATGTCCCAAATGTTGCACAGGCCAAAAGGCCACCGTATACGGTACGAAGAGCACGTCTGGTAAGTCCCCAGCCAGTCCGTAGAATGCGCCTCGTTCTCTTAGCTTGATGAGGTGAGGTAGGAAATTCATCTTATAACCTATCGTTACGCCAAAATACTTAACCTTTGTCACATATCTAAGGTTTACACAGTACTTAGGAGAGCCCGACGGACTGCATTCAATTTACGCGAATTACAGTCTTTTCCCGGAACACACCGATGCCAACGCTTTCGCCCCATCTGGCGACAATTGGCAGCACTCTTCTTCCTATTTCTTCTACTACAGCACGAGACCTGCCTTCTAGAAGAAGTAGAAGATCATCCCCATAAGCGCAACATCTGCAATGTTCTGCCAACTGCTTTAGGAATGGATCCATATAAATGGAACACCAATGGATTCTTGAGGGCCCCGTTTCGAGGAGTAAGAGTTCAAAATTCTATAAGTATTGTAGAGGTAGAATTAAAAGCACACTTGACAACTCAACTTTTAGCGGGATGTGTAACTTGGCCAAACAACACGGGATAGACGAATCATTAGCCTTATCAATAAGTGATGGCGGTGGCAAAGGTTGTTGCCTATATTCATTTCAAAACTGAAATTGTTCTCCTTACGAGAAGAGCGAAGCCGACTGGGTTGACTCATCTAACTTTTAGCGGCATCACCATTCATTTTGGTTCTCTGTGTACGTAAAGAGGCTTTCAGCAAGACATGGAACTTGCAACTGAGGAGGATCCTCCGGATCCATAAAGCTATAATAAGACTCATTATATCCTATGCATCGGCCGTCTGAAGGAAGAAGTTTTAATGGAAATGCGTCACTGTTGCTTTTACCAGAATCAAAAGAATCTGTCCGCGACTGCGTGCCGTCTCTAGACGTCAGCCTGGGCTTTTTGTTGACTGGGCATGGCTCTCTTAATGCATTATTGCATAAGAGAGGGCTTAGCGGCATTGCGAGTTGCTCATTTGGAGCCACCTATGAGGACTGGCTTCATGTCCTGTGTGAGTGTCCCAATTACGCTGACATTAGGGACTTGCAGGCTATTTGCATTATCTTTAATGGTGAGGCCTACGACGTCAGTGGAATTATAACTGATAACGTACGGTTCGAAAGAACCCGTAGTTTGTAAAAGAGGTATTTAATAGAAGACGCAGTAGGCAGTTAGCGGGTGGAACATAGAAATTTTTAAATTTGTTGAAAGGCCGCCAGTCCTGGGCAGTGAGGTGCCCAACTGGAAGTGATCGCAAGGTTGCGAAGCTCGACCGGAAGCTCTATTCTGGTACCATGGGAGGTCAGGTGCCCCCGGAACTATGGTTCCGGCCTGACCTAGGAGTTGGTCCCCTTGTGGGAGTATCGTGGTGGCTGTAGGTTTGTACCCAAAATCGCGGGGAGAGTAGACCGAATGAAGATTGGACATCTCGTGGCTTAGCATATATTATAGTGTGCTACGACCTGTGCTCAACCATGGGATTGCTATGGAACCATCTGGTTTGCTCGATGTGGAGTTGCATTGCAACCGGGTGCCATTACCCACAGAATGGCGGAGGTATTAGATAAGCCTCGACCCTTCACCAAAGGGGAAGTTCGTGCCTTATACACGACTTCGAATCTGGTACTGGCGGTAAGATTTATACTACCCGAAGGGCGCTTATCAACGCATTGTTTTGATATCTTGTGCGAAGACGCACCGTGGACTTAACTTAAGAGGTTTTGCTGAAACCTCTGAAGTGATGGCTGGTTCGAAAATGCAAGGCATCTCTGATCACAGTCGGAAAGTTGTATTCACTAAGTCATTGGGATAGTCAGGTTTCACATCGGCATCTGGCCTTCTATCTATCCCAGCACCTAAGGGACTGCATTTCACGAGAGGTGTAAACAACCAATACCAGAATGCAAGCCGCCATCAAACTCCATTGGAATGGTTACAAAACGATCTTACATCCGTCTCTGAAATAGTTATCGATTGATTGCTAGAAAAACATAGGACGGAGTTTTGGAACGAAGAGTCCCCATAGAAGATGAGAGAAGCACAACACAGGGTACGACGCGGTAAGCGTAGCTTCATTAATGGCTGGAGAAGAATCTGTAAATGGGAGCGTTACCGGAGTAGTTAATAGAATTGCCAAAGAACTGATAGACGATTCGTGCGTAGTTTCGGATGATGACCGACTTGGGATCCATAGAGCAATAGTTTCAAATTATGGTTCAGCTCCTTTAGAAAGGAATTGGATTATTCTCTGGATCCTCTACCAACTCCCTACAGCTTATCGTTGAGCAGAGGGTTGAAGGATTGATGTTCGTCATTTTTAAATGTGCCAGCATAAATTGCAACATTACTCGTATATTGTCCATCGGGGTCCAAAGTAAAGGATGTCAAGGTGGCATATTACGACCAATATTGTTCGTGTTGTGAATAGAGATGAGAAAAGTTGCTTTTAAAATGCCTAAAAAAATGTCTTGTTCACGGTTACGATGTATGCCTATTCTCACATGGAATTATGGACCCCCAATCAATGGCAGCAAGTATGTATATGTACATAAGTGGGAAGAGCTAAAATATAATGGGAGGAAAACAAAAATTATCAGTCTCGATACAAACGCATCGCCATAAACACAAATATATTGCTGGACACTCGTTATAGCAGCGACAATGAAAGGCTCAAACATGTGATGGGACGTCACGGACTAGGCAACCGCAATGATAACGGCGAAAGATTCGTTGACTTTTGCAACGCAAATCGCCCAGTCATAGGTGGCACCATGTTTGAGTATAAAGCCTGCCATAAAATCAGTTGGGTGTGAACTGACAGGCAAGCAACCTTCAACCAAATTAACCATTTTGCCGTCAGTCGCCGTTTTAGAAGTTGTCTTCTAGACGTCCGAAACAGAAGAGGAGCGGACATGGTGTTGGTACGAGATCATCATCTTATGATAGCGACTGTCCAATTAGGCACTGCTGCCGTTTGAAGATCTAATGACACGAGAAAGCCCAGGTTCAACATTGCGCCAAGAACTAAAGGACCATATCTCAAGTGGAGTGGAAACAATCAGCAGCTCACTGCCCACCACCATACAAGATCATTGGTATGCTGTGAAAACTGTTTTCACATCAGGTGCAGAAAGGATTGTCGGGCGATCGCAGGAAAGACATAGGGCGTGGCTTTCCGAGGATGCCTGGAGAATTGCAGCAGGGAAGATCGAGCTAGAGTCCCTATATCGCATGAAGATGAGAGAAGTACGGCGTGACAAACGCAATTACATCAATGCGCTGGCTACAGAAGCAGAAGAAGCAGCAGCAAGGTGCGACAGTAGAACCGTTTACAGAATCACCAAAGAGCTAATAGATGGCCGAAACTCTACTCAACACGCAGAGAAAGGCATACACGGTTCGTTGCTCATATCGGATGAGATTCAGCTCAAGAGATGGAAGGAGCATTTTCCTTCGATTTTGAACCGAGTATTCGCCAGCAATATGTACCCAAGTCAGACTGAGGAGTCCGTGGAAAGAAATGTCCGAATTCGCAGCACTACCCCCAGTAAGGAAGAGATCATTACCGCGATAAAAGTACTGGAAACCAATAAGGCGCTAGGACTTGATGGCATACCCGCAGAGCTTTTTCGAGCTGCGCCAACTGCATCGGCTGAGCTACTGCTCCCACTTGTTGGGAGAACCTGGGAGGCCGAGAGTTTTCCAGATGAGTGGAAGAAGGGAATGATTGCAAGCTTCCTAAAAAAGGCAACCTAATGCAGTGCGAAAACTGGAGAGGCATCTGCATGCTGTCTGCTGTGGCTAAGATAATAGCTAGAATTATTCTGGAGCGAATTAAAGAACACCTTGAAGACACACTCGACGCCGAACAAGTAGGTTTCCGCTCTGGATCCTCCTGTACCGACCACATCAACACCCTTCGGATCATCATCGAGCAGTGCGTTGAATATCGATCGCCACTCCACCTGCTGTTCATCGATTTCGATGAAGGCACGATGGCGTGCCTTGCGCCGGAGAGGTATCCCAGATAAATTAATAGCAATTATTAAAGCTACGTACGATGAGCACACATGTCACGTTTTGCACAGAAGAAAGCTATCTGAGGAATTCGAAGTCCAAAGTGGAGTTCAGCAAGGCTGCATTCTTTCACCAATATTGTTTTTATTAGTGATCAGCGATGTGCTAAATGCGGCTTTATCGATCGGAAATGGAGGAATTCAATGGACTCTTACATCTGAACTCAAACACCTTGACTACGCTGACGATGTATGCCTACTATCTCACAGAATAATGGACCTTCACAAAATGACAGCAAATGTGGAGAAGGAAGCAGACGTCGTTGGGCTGAAAATTAACTCGGCAAAAACAAAAATTATCAGCCTAGGACCGAACTCATCAACTCGTACTCGTATATGCATTGCTGGACAAACGGTTGAGAGAGTATAGAGTTTCCAATACCTTGGGAGTATTGTCTCAACCGAATCGAACTAGATATAGCCAGCCGAATAGGTAAAGCGAAGTCTGCGTTTGGGATGGTAATGCAATTAGCTTAAACACCAAGCTACGACTGTTTCGTTCCAACGTTGAGTCCGTATGGATGTGGTACTTGGAGAGTGACCACTACTATCACAAGAAAGCTGCAAACGTTCGTTAATAGGTGCCTGCGTAATATCTTAAGGATTTTCTGGCCAAGCCGTATTTGGAACGAATAGCTTTATGAGAGAACCAGCCATGAACCTATTGATACAACCATACAACGACGAAAGTGGCAGTGGATTGGTCATACTTTCCGAAAAGGTGACAAGTCCATAGTTAACGACGCGATGCAATGGAATCCGCTTACTCAGGATGGCAGGATACGCGGTGGTCCTAGAAGTAAATGGCGTAGAACAGTCGAGAAGGAAGCACGACAACTGGGAAAGAGTTGGGGAGAGCTGAGGCACATTGCCAGATGGTGAGCCCGAACTGGATAAAACCAGACGAATCAACAATCAGACTACTCACTGTGATTATACCGCCCTAACGATGTTTTCTGAGGCAAGATTTGGAACCAGATCATGAGGACTAATACTCGTATGTTACCTTAGCACCATCTTCATGATCTTCTACACAAGACCCATCTCTATTGATAAACTTTATCAGGGATCGAACTAGGAACCGTAAAACTTCATGCCCTGCAATAAAATCCGGTGTTTTAAGATGGCGAAATATGTGGTGGATTAAGAAAACCATCATGGCCTTATCTGCGGTCCAACAGTCCACAAAAGGCAATTTTTGACATCTGCTTCCAATTATTTTTAATATTTTCTGACAAAGTCATGTACACTCGTACTTGGATCTGGTGCTTTGACTGTAGACCCCAAATCGAATCATAACCCACGTGCGTAATGTTAATGCTGAAAGAGCCTATAGTTTCGTCTCTTAAAGGCGATAAATCCTGAAATAATTCCACTCGTGTGTTAACAGTTTTTGCAGTAATAAGCATTTCATAACTTTAGTCGTCCTTCATAGGTCTGTACAATAAAATGAATTAAAAGTATTATAACAAATATTTACGTCGCAAATAAAATCATGAGAAATTGTAATTCCAATCGCATCCTTTACCTCTTTGTGGGCCTCTCTGTAATATAAGCCAACAATAAAGCCAATGACATAATTTATTGATTGAAACCATGTTTCCTTTATCTATATCTGGCCAAGCAGCATTGCTCTGGTTCGCATCTCTCACAGTCTCTCACTGATATTTATTATTTATTATTTTGTGCTTGCAGGACATGTTATCCACTACAACAGTTACCTCAGATCCGGGCATCCTGTGCTTCCATCATTGTACGGTGAAAGTTTTCTGTTTCAATTTGCCAAATGTTTGCCCAAACTGCAATTCAGAGCTGGACATCGCAACGCAAAAGTTTATGCCCTTTCGGCTGCCGTATCCTTTCATTAGAGCATCCCAGTACCCGTGTGCTATAGTCCTTCGACCAACAACAGGGGATTTTTTGAAGTAAGTTTGTTTGACTATCGTTCTGATACCGGAGTGGAGTAGAGTAGTCGTAGCATTACAAACGTTGCCTTTATCCAAAAATCGTCGGCCACCGGCTACCACAAGTTCCGGCATCTTTTGGTCATTGATAGCTGGAAATGTGTGTTGGGGTTGAGAGGCCGACCGTGAAGCGGCAACCCTTATCCTCTATCCGTATCTATACTAAGCAGCTTACATTACTCGAGGTATTTTCTTTTTTCTTTTCTTTTTTGGTATTTGATTTTCGGAATTGTCACTTTCTTTGGATTGCCAAATGGTGGTGCAACGTAAAGCGACTACAATAATTCCACAGACCTACACATTGGTGTGACCACATCACATGGAAGTATTGTGGAATTTGACCGAAACGGTCTACAACGCAGATCTGATAACAATGCATGGTGGCAGTGTCTATTGGTTGGAGATGTTCCTGATCCCTGGCACGACCTTTGGGATAGTGTCCTGATGCAGGTAAGCGCATACACGATTCTCTCGTGTACAAGTATCGTATTTACAATTTTATCATTGAAATTCAAACGTGTAATTGTATTCATTCGCTGTCGGATTTTGCAGATTTGCAAGGAGCCCCACTGGACCGTTGATCACTATAACGAGCAGACGTACAACTGCTATTCATTTGTATTGAAGTTCCTCCAATCACTGGGTTATGCGGGCTTTAGTGAGGCGGCCCAAAGCAAGACTGTGTTTTGTGAAAAGTATATTGTTCCTAGGACGACAGCTGCAGGTAAATACATATCCTTGTATCGGAAATTGAGAAAGACTGGAGTTTACGTACACAATGTGAAGGACGAAAAGGGAACCAACGGCACTCTGGATGGTAGTCGCACTAAGCGACAACAAAAGTTATTTACCATTGCCGAATAGGACGTACAAGTTTGACCAGCAGATGACCAGTGTGACTAGACGAAATAGCAACCTCTTTATTTCCTCAGATGAGATCTCTATTTAATTTATTATTTTCGCACGTAAGCTAGGATTAACACAGCGATTTTAAATTTGTCCTGTACATCATCGAATACTATAGCTTTGTTTGTGATTGCTTTTAAAAAAGTTTCTAATAAAAAATGTTTTAAGCGTAGGAATGCGTGGCAAGATGTTTTTCTTTTTTTAGCAAAAGGATACTCGCCTTTGGACGCTAAAAGCTGTCAACTGTGCTCTAGTTTGCGTGAATGGCAGGTAAAATCATCATTACTAACAGGTATCTACAATTTTCATTTTCTTGATTTTATTTTTCAGATAAATTAGGTCGTTGGAAATTTAACTCGTGACGTCGCGTCGTCAAGAGCTTAGTTTGTCAGCTAGTAAGTAGATGGCTCGAGTTAAAATATTCAATATTACGGTACACCTACTAGTATGTATCTGGAACATGTTCTCATTCAAACAAACACCAGCATAATTCTTAGAGATCTGAGCAACTGGACATTAGTGAAGGAACAACATTTTACATGATGAACTTTTACTCCTGCGCATTGGCAACCCAGTTTTTGGGTCAAAAGTCAGTTTCTGGGATCAATCGCGCACCATACTCACCGGATCTAGCCCCGGCTGACTTTTTTCTATTCCCTTAGTTGAGGACTGTCATGAAATGAGGGCGTTTTGATGACGCGGAGCGATGCGAAGCTTTTCGGAAGAAGAGCAGGGTACTATGTTGAAAATTGTATTAAAAGTTTTGTCTTAACTCGATTTTTTCTTTAAGGAAATCTTCTTAAACAGAGCTTGTTGAATAAACTGTGTATAAAATCAATTCGATATGAGTAGGCACGTCCAACCTAGGACAAAATTTCTTGCTTCTAAGTCTGCGTTTTGGGGATCTGTGCATTGATTGATCGGGAAACTGCTCTCCAATAAGCTGGATTTTGCCAGCATCGCAACGAATAAGTTTGCAGCTTAGTGCGTGCCTTACTCCCCAGTGGTTTACCTACTAACAGCATAAGCAAATCCTTACTAATACAGACTAAGGGCATCCTCGAATAGCAGCATAATTTTAGCCTACTTTGTCATAGGATTTACAACCCTATGCGAACGAGATTAAATGTCAACTATCATTGGACGCACGTGGAATATTTGAGCCCTTAACAGACGTCGTGCAGCCGGACAACTAGCGGAGATCCGAGACTGCTAGAAAGCAGACGTTACCCTAATTGAAGAAGTGCAGTGGGATGCACCGAACAAAAAGAGGATCAAAAACTATAATATCTATAATACTATGGAGAATATTATAGACAGCCGGCGAGACAAGGACTGCAGTCGGAGCCTTTATTCGGATGTGAATTCGCTGTAAAAGGCAGAGTTAAGGAAAAAGTCTTGAGCTTAAGGCATGTAAACGAACGCCTGAAGAATGAATCCGCCAACATAAGCCTCATAAACGCTCACGCCTCGACGGAGGGGAAGGACGTCTTTACCAGAATTGCTTCCATGAACTCCTCGTCAAAATATACAAGCTATGCCCTAAGTGTGATGACGTGAAAATCGTCCTTGGCGATTTTAATGCCAAGCTATGTAAGGATGGCATTTTTGGTAATACAGTGGAATAGTACAGCCTCATCTCCCGAAACGGACACAGTCTTATTGATGTTCCGGCGAGACGTTATGTAACTATACCCAGCACACTGTTTCTATGCCTTGATATCCACAAGGAGACATGACTCCTGATCAAAAAACGTCAATCCGGCAATCCTCCAGTATTTTGCATGTCCGAAGGTTCCGATCAGCTATCATCGACTCGGACCATTATCTTGCTGTAGGCAAGGTACACATGCGGTTATACGAGTACGTAACAGCCCAATGCTACGGAATCATTGTGAGGAAGTTTAACGTTGGTCGGCTACAATCGCATGAGACCGTCAGGGTGCTTTTCCGATGGAGTTTCTCTTAACTTCTCGAGAAATACGATGCAGCAGCATCGAACGTGGAAGACCATTGACATCACTGCCAAAGAGCAATGAGAGGTACTGAGTTTCAGACCGCCCCTGCAAAAAACAAACCCTGGTTCGATGTCGAAAGCAAACAGGCAGACCTGGAAAAGCAACGAATGTACTATACATGGTGACCTTGCAGAACCAGATGGGCTACCAGTAGAAAAAAAGCAAGAACATTGACTTTCTCTAATAAATAAAGAAAAAACACAAGAAGGGCTCGATCGAGGCCGTAGAGAGGTGCCAAAAGAAGAATGTAGTTCGCAAGTTTTAGCAAATAATAAAACGAACGTGCCAAAGCTAAAAAGTTCGGGCAAAAATATGCAAGGATAAAAAGGATACCTCATATTAGTCAGTGCTAGAAATCTGGAAACATTATTTCTGCAGACTGTTAAGCGGTGATGACCATTGGCAGGCAGAGTGAACCATTCAATCAGACCGAAGACAGATAACATTTTCATCGACCTGAACAAAATGAAGCCAGGACAGTCATTTTCGAGCTTAAGTCCAACATAGCTGCTGCACTCGATGGCTTAACTGTCGAGCTGTTTAAAACAGCAGGTGATGATGATACACGGAGTATGTATCAAATCTCCAAAACTGGGGCGACGAAAGTATGCCCATCGAATGAAACCTCAGCAATGTTTGTCTGATCCTAAAGAAAGGAGATCCCCTAAACTACGCCAACTACAAGGGAATACGTTTTTTTTTATTTTTTAAAATGAGCGCGCGCTCAAGGGGTTTGTGTACCCTTAAGGCGATTTGTCACAGGCAAAGGAAATTTAGGGAGGAAGAAAAGAGAGGTACCGATGCACATTGTTTTTAAATGTTTGCAAGTTATAACGACCAGGAAATACAGAGATCGGCAGGGCATTCCATAAGCGAGTTGTCCGGCTTAGGAACGAATCACGATATTTTAGAGTACGTCCGAAAATAGGCTTGAGGGTATACTGATGAGCATTCATAGCGAGACGGGTGTTACGGTTGAAAGTTTGAATCGGCGGAATGCTACTGGCGATTTCAGTGGAGCACTGGTAGTGGAAATAGCGATAAAACACAGTGAGACAGGAGGTGCAGAGATGTTTTAGGAGCACCTGACCAGATGTGGGCATTGTACTCCAATTTTGGGCGGATGAATGCCTTATATATTGAGGCCAGATCAGAGGGGGTAAAATATTTCTTACATAGCTTGAGGACATCTAGACATTTCGCAGCATTTTTGGCGGCATCAAGTATGTGATCATTCCAACGTAGGTTGTCATTGAATCACATTCCGAGAATGAAAAGTTTTTCGGTTTCAGCGTTGCAAGTGCCATCCATGGATAGTGTCTGGGTGTTGGGTTCCGCTTTAACGACAACACACAGCATTGTGTTTTGTAAACATTAAATTCCACTCTGTTTATGGTTCCCCAATTGGTGATGCTGTTCATATCGGAACGAAGCGAACGAATATGAAAAGCAGAGAGCACTGTCATCAGCAACGGAGTATATTGGATTAGAAGTATCAGACCGGAGATCATTGGTGAAAATTAAGAAGAGTGTCGCAGACAGAACGGAGCCCTGGTATTCCATACCAGCATTTATTTTGTGGATATCAGACTTGAAACCGTCCAAGGCAACTTGAATTGAACGTAAGGTAATTTCTAATCCATTGAAAAAGAGAGTCGTCGATCCCAAATGCACGCATTTTCGACAAAAGAGCCTGATGCCAAACTCTGTCAAATGCCTTAGAAATATCAAATGCAACTATCTTTCTTTCGCCAGATTGATGTACGCTTTGATTCCACTTTTCGGAGATACATGCCATCAAATCACCAGTGGACCTGTTGAAACCATATTGCCGGTCATTGAAAAGTTTTCGTGTTTCGAGATATTTCATGTCTCCTCAACATTGCACGTATATGTCTGCTTACGTGAATGCCTAATACCCTTCGTAAACAGTTTGACTGCCCTCTATAAGTGTGGTTTTAGACTAGAAAAAGTCCAAGAGTTCCACATCGATATACACCACCTCTTCATCGATTTCAAAACCGCATATGAAAGCATTTTAAGAGATTAACCATACAATCTGGTTCGACGATAGAAAACACACGCTGCTCCGTCAAGCCGAGAAATATCAGGAAAATGAGTTCTCATTGTCATTAACATCGTTCTTGAAAGAATTGTCCGAAACTCGCAACCCCACTCCAAAGTCACCTTCTCTCAAAAGTCTGTTCAGTTACCCGCGTACATATTTAGACAATATTGATATAATGGGAAGAACACGGCGCGATATCAAAGGAGCATTTGCGAGTATTGAAACAGATTGGTTGTGTCAATGAAGAGTATAGCGAAGCATATGCTGCCAACAAAGTGGGTCACACAATGTCACGATAGGCAGCTATAGCTTTGAGGTAGTAAGGGACTTTATTTATCTCGACTCCGCTAACAACTCTGGAATACTCGTATCATGCAAATAATCACTCTCTTCAGCAAACAAAAGGGACTAAACTCCGATCATCGCAGTCGGTCTGTATAGCGCAGAAGCATGGACACTGGCGAAAGTGGACGCTTCGAGAGAAAAGTTCTTCGGGTAATTTTCGGACCCATTTTCATCTATTTAGAATGGAGGAGATGTCTCAACAGCAAATTGTTGGCTCAAATGGTAGTGTATTGGCTTCCCAATCGGACGGGTTGCGGTTCAATATCAGCCGTTCCGAAAGAAATTCTTTTTTTCAGGCAATTAAAATCTCGTGAGTTGAATGGATGCCGAAAATACAACAACAAGTCAATTTACACCAAATAACCACTCAGCCCAAACATCTCACTCTCTCTCTCTATCCAATTTTCCAAAACCTTAACGCGTGCTCCGGTATTTTAATAGTAGTAATACCGTCTTAAGTTTTTAGTTCTTAAAAAAAAAAAAAGTAGAAGAAAAAAACCGTGCAGCGATGTCGAACTCGTCAGAAAAGCTCAGACAACCCGGCATAGACACCAGCGTTCCGGTCCGGCAAAATTTCGACTTCAACCCAGAGGTATCCTAGGTGGCGCACATAAGTGGAACGAGACCTTAGCCAACTTTATGTGCGCAACTAAAGACACCTGGCAAAAGATTGCGCTAGCTGGAGAGGCATTTTTGCCGAGGCCTGGTATACCCACACTGTAGCGCCATCTATAGCTTCTAGGGTCTATTTGTGTCTCCCGTTCGTTATAGCTTCGACATATTTTCTACAAAATGTAGTACAAAGATAGCAAGTCTGTAAGCACTAGAGGACGACCTCATCTTAGCTGGCGCACATAAGTGAAAGCCAACTTCGTTTGCGCAACTAAAGACGGCTGGCAAAAGATTGCGCTAGCTGGAGTGGCATTTTAGCTGAGGTGTTGTACACCCAACACTGTAGCGCCATCTATAGCTTATAGGGTCTATTTGTGTCTCCCGTTCGTTATAGCTTCGACATATTTTCTGCAAAATGTAGTACAAAGATAGGAAGTCTGTAAGCAGTAGAGGACGACCTCATCTTAGCTGGCGCACATAAGTGAAAGCCAACTTCGTGAGTGCAACTAAACGCGGCTGGCAAAAGATTGCGCTAGCTGGAGAGGCATTGTAAGCAGTAGAGGAAGATCTCATCTTAGCTGGCGCACATAAGTAAAAGCCAACTTCGTGTGCGCAACTAGCTGAAGAGGTATTTTAGCTAAGGCCTCGTACACCCCACACTGTAACGCCATCTACAGCTTCTAGGGTCTATTTGTGTCTCCCGTTCGTTATAGCTTCGACATATTTTCTGCAAAATGTAGTACAAAGATAGGAAGTCTGTAAGCAGTAGAGGACGACCTCATCTTAGCTGGCGCACATAAGTGAAAGCCAACTTCGTGTGCGCAACTAGCTGAAGAGGCATTTTAGCTGAGGTCTGGTATACCCCACACTGTAACGCCATCTATAGCTTCTAGGGTCTATTTGTGTCTCCCGTTCGTTATAGCTTCGACATATTTTCTACACAATGTTGTCCAAAGATAGAAAGTCTGTAAGCACTAGAGGACGACCTCATCTTAGTTGGCGCACATAAGTGAAAGCCAACATCGTTTGCGCAACTAAAGACGGCTGGCAAAAGATTGCGCTAGCTGGAGTGGCATTTTAGCTGAGGTCTTGTGCACCCAATACTGTAGCGCCATCTATAGCTTATAGGGTCTATTTGTGTCTCCCCTTATAGCTTCGATATATTTTCTGCGAAATGTATTCCACAGATAGAAGCTCTCTCAGCGAAAACCGTCACACAAACACCTCGTGCTTACATTTCCGATTTCGTTTAGTATTTGTTTGTATGTTACAATCTGCTTATACATACATACAATAGCAGTCTATTATATTTTTCATCTAAATCATCACGTTTTATGCACCGCAGTTACGCATGTTTTAAATTCATTGCGCGTCTGTCAGTTTTCCATTCAAGTTCAAATCCTTCGCTTTAATATTTAAAAATCCTCACACATGCCTATTGCAATCTTTTTGGATGGGCTTTTGTTTGTATCATTCGGCTTGGTCTGCCCCAGTCCTTAACAATCCCAATCCAATAATACCCACTAAGGAAGCACATTAATTATTAAGAAAACGATTTGTTATTCAGATTTTCAAGGATATCCGCAGCGTAAGTATTGCTTCGTCTGCCTCTTTTTTCTTTGCCAAAAAAAATAAATTCATTTGCATTTGATTCTGACTCTAAACTTCACCCTCCATTGTTTGCTTTAACATCACTCCCACTAGATCGACCGACCGACAACGACGACGACGTCGAGATGAACCTGCGCCGAACCCCCTGGTGTCGGAATTCCTTTGGAATGAACATTTACAATTCTATTTTGCCACAATCCTCATCCCCTGTTGTGCCAGTGATATTTTATTCCCTTACCCTTTTTTTTCTAGCCCATAAATAATACTCAACACAGACAGGGGGAAAAAAATGGAAGTGACTTTATTCCGCAATTTTCCGTCATCGGCGTTGAGATGGTTTGTGGCTTGGTTTACCTGTAATAGATACGAGTATGAGACACTCGAATACATGCCACGTGGGAAATTGCGGGATGCTGCACCTGCTGCTCTGTCGGAACTTTACTTTACATATCGCTATTTGGAACAGAAAAAGAGGAGTTAAATGTGGAAAATATGCTTTTCCGTCAGTTTTTTTTGTGAGCGGAAAATAATGAGGAACGCTGGGTGAATCCTCTATTGTCACAGAATCCAGCTGAATGGATCATCGTTAGCGATTTTGGAGTTGTTTTTTTTTTTAATTTATTTTAGCTGTTCGTCTTTTACCGACAAACGATTGTTGATGCAAAGGAAGGAATCCTTGAAATGGATTGGTTTTTCAGTTTTTTTTTGTTTTTTCATTTTATTTCACAAAAAGTTTACTTTTGGGAAAGAAAGGAGGGAGATGCATCAGCGAGTTTGAAATGCATCGACAGGAAATCACATTAAGTGACTTGCTTAAAGCGTTGGTCGTACTATGCTCTATGCCATTTTGGGTCCGTTTTTGCTTGGGCCATCTGCGTGGAGTTGTTTCTTAATTTTAAAACGAAGGGAACATTCCGGTGAGCGATGACTTTGTGGAAAATAATCAATTTGTTAGGAGAAAATTGGTGGTGAAATGGTGGGCGATTGCCAACACGGTGTATGGGCTGTGGGAAGATGCGCATCTGTTCGATCTGACCATCTTCTAGTGTCTGAAAAATATGAGATTTTCATCCTTCTTTAGGTATGTATGAGTATGTGCATGTAAGAGAGCTAAACAACAGTACATCATTATGGTTCATTCCTGCGGGATAATTATCTGTAGTAAAATTGGCTAGTACGAGTGGTTAGTTTCACTACTCAAACCAGCTGTGTCTATATCCATATACGAGTATTATGAATTTAAAAAAAAAACCCCGTCAGTTGGATCGTAAGTTAGAAACCTTTTACTTAGCCTTTACTGTATTCCCTTTAGTGGTATGAGGAAAATAGTCAGCATTCGCTGCATCGATCCGGACCATTGCATGACAATTTTCTGATGATCTCTCAAGCACATCATTAAGTCCTCGGCTGAGAAAAAAGAATTGTTTTCTCTCGGAGCAGAGCTGTCTGAGAACTAGTCCATTGTACTCCTTCAATATTCTTCTTACTGAAATTTCTCAGTCTTTCGAAGAAAGTTGAGTAAGCGTTTTAGTGACAAAATGCTTACAGTACCAGTACCCCCCACATCAGCGGCGAGTAACAGCAGTCTGATGCGAGCGTAGGCTGGATACTCATAGAGAAAGTGCTCCGCGGTGTCGTAATCATTTCCACAACAAGCATGGTAAGATTTTGTTTCACTTATGCTCAGCGTAATGCCTCATCACGATGCCAGAAATCATCATGCAGTCGTTCCTTTTAACGGACAGCATGAAAACCGCTGACCTCTTACAGACATCAGGAAGCATTCGTTTGTTCTGCCGGCAAACGAACTGACTCTGAAGAGTCATGCCATCAGCATTTATGCTCTCATGAAAGCCAACTGTCAATGGAATCCCTAACCAGTCTTAACTTACGTTGGGATTCTGACAACACTCAGTGAAATCAGCCTACTGACTGTGTTTATTGAATAGTTAAGTCTCGCATTTTCCAACTAGTTTGGAAGTCGGTTGAGTAAGGCCTTAAGTCCAGTTTGGCTGCTGCTACAGATGCAAATGCTTCGCATCCTTCACCAATTCCTGGCAATATTGTTCGATTCCACTAGGGTTAAGTATATCTCCGCTTGCAAGACAGACACAAGTTTCCCTAACGAGGAATGTCGTCCTCCAGAAAGACATGCACGCGGCATCGTAAATCGGTTTTGGAGCCATCCATGAAGACCCGACTACATTTTTTCTTGGCTCAGATTCTGACCGAAAGCATTCCTGGGCGCGAAAAGTTGATTTCGTATTTTTTTCAGCAACAGCAGTTCTGGTGTCGTTGCGGCATATTCATGAGACCAGAGTCAAAAGACAGTCCGTGCGCATGGTCATCAAAGTTCCAGTGAACTTTGAGAATTAAAATATGATGTGAATATCAAGTAAATGGAGACTGCGTGTGTGCGTCTATCCAATAGAGACAAACCGTTCTTTGGTAAGAGCAGCAGTGACTTATTTTCGTTAATGTTTGTTTTACCAGACTACTGACGCATAGAATATAATTGCCCTTGTCATCGCCGTGTAAATCCAACGGACTCTTCTTGGTGACAAGCCTCATCTCATCCCGAATATTCCTTTACACTACCGGAAAGCCAACAGTGCCTTATAGGCTCTTAACGTAACATGTTACTCGTAAGTCCAAAGATTTTTATTCAGCATAAAATTCAAATAGTAAGCTTCATTGGAGAATCGGATGATGATGCTTTTAGGCATTAGATTAGTCAGACCAGTCCGCTTACTCATTTTCGTAAAGAAAACGACCTCAATTGTGAGTGGATTGACTGAAACCTTATTTCTGGTGCACTAATAGTCGATCACGTCTAGGGTTGCGTGAGCTTTAGAGCATAGGTGCAAGAACTGTGGAATGTGTTATGTGTCGACAAGTGAGCCTAAACAAAACCTTAGAAGAAGTCCCTGCCTTCCTTTGTTATGTATATTTCGTACAATACCATATGTAGCACATTCTGTCCCGAACCAATTATTGTTCTGCTCTTCAGTGTTGCTTTAGCACCTTCTTTGTAGTGGAAAATGCCAAGTGTCTGAATTATCTGCGTTGCCTGCGCGAGTTCAAGGGATTGTGTTGTGTTTGACTTCGCTAAGCATAGTTCAAGTAAACGGAATTTGCTACCATAAGCCAGTTCGCTTCGTAAAGATTTTTCCGAGAATGTCTGCATGTAGGACGACATATTGAAAGGGTGACTTTTTTGCTCTTTGGTTCTTCAGTGTTCTATTTTTGACAGCTTACCTGTGTTTCGTGATATTTGTCGAAACTATACCTGCTCTGTTAGCATTCCTATTTCATCGTGGAAAGACTTATACCCGAACAACGTTTACAAATTATTGAACTTCCACCACTTTACGATCGTCATAATCGACTTACTGAGCGAGTAATTCAAGCCATAGCCAGCAAATTTTCAGCCAATTTCACGCTATTAGACATCCAGCCACCTATCCGCATGCAAAGAGTACGTACAGAGGAAAATATGGATGCTGTATTCCCCAGTGTTAATGAAGACCGTGATTTGTCCATTCGTTGCCGTTCGCAGCAATTGCGATTGTGTTACTCGACTACATGGAAGATTTTACGCAGGGATCTTGGTCTAAAATATTACAAAATACAGCTCGTGCAAGTACTAAATTGAAAAACGGGTATGTTAATAAACAAAACCGCCATATTTGGTCCGATGAGCAACCCCAGGAAATACAAGAACTGCCAATTCACCCGGAAAAATGCACATTTTGGTGCAGTTTATGGTCTGGCGGAATCATTGGCGCGTATGAGAACAATGTTACCGTCAATGGCGTTCGCTATCGTTCAACGATTTCGAATTTTTTTTCTGCCAAAATGCACTAGCTGAACCAGGTTGACACGTGGTTCCAGTAAGACGGCGAAACATGCCACCCAGCACTCGAATCGTTGGACCAATTGAGAAATGAGTTCGGTGAGCATTTAATCTCTCGTTTTAGACCGGTGAATTGTCCGGCCAAATCGTGCGTATTGACAATTTTTTATGTGAATACCTCAAATCACTCCATCTATGCGGATAAACCAGCGTCAATTGCAGCCTTGAAAGACAACATAACACGTGTAATTACCAGCCAAAATACTTGAAAAAATGATTCAAAATTGAACTCTCCCAATGGACCACTTAAAACGTAGTCGTGGTGAACATTTACATGAAATAATCTTTAAGAAGTAAATGGCAAGCATTAAGTTATCAACTTAAATAAAAACTTAATACACTTTTGCAATTTTCCTCAGTTCTTTTTGAGAATTAAAAACCAAACGTTTAAAAAATCACCCATTATTTTTTGATCTCATGTTGGCGACAAGTGAGCAATCTTTGTAGTCAAAGTGCTCCTAGCCCTAAGCCAGAGTCGGTCATAGTTAAGGCAACCACTAAAATATGCCTCATCGGATCATAGCAACATAAAATTTAACGGTAACCCATTTACAGCAGACTGCCATAACTTCTGCTGTTAAAAGTACACGCATTTCTATTGTAATTGACTACATACCTCTGCTTCTTATTTGTTTTTGAATTCCACGTTTCGTTGGCCTTTTCAAGTTTTGTACACTTACAAACCCACTACTTGAAATGACTTCAAAGCGTACTTACTTACTTTAGATGGCGCCAAAATCTACAGTGGATCTGCACTTCTAAACCAACAGCTTTACTCGTACTAGGCGCCCTTCCGCCTTAAGTTACGCACACTTAGTTGGCTGATCATACCACCTAAGACAAGATCTTCTCGTCGAAATAGATTCGAGGATATTCCGTGCAGTGGTGTTCATTCTCTCAAGATGCCCTATTCATCAGAGCCCATGAATTATAGGCCTTCTGACCAAGTCAATGTCAGTGCATAGCCCATGCAACATATTGTAGTTCGTTGTTTATCTCCTTCTTCAAATGCAGTTGGGGCCGATAATCACTAGAATAACTTTTTTCTTGAAGAAATCAGGGACATTTTAGTCCAGTTAGGTTATAGTAGGATTGGGATTATAGGGGTCATATACTGTGCTTTCCTATTTGTTTGTGAAGGAGACAGTTATTTTTTCAGTCTAAAAGGGCAGTGGTTGACACATGTAAGTCTTCGCTTTATCTCTATGGTAATGTCGTTGCTTCAGTTTGCAGCCGAGCCAAGATAGGCAAAGTGTTTGGTCTTGTCGACAGCATATACTTTATCTTACCCCAGAACCATCTGAAAGTTCCAGTATAAGCTCTCGGATATCTCTTCATAATGTTGATGTCATCAGCGTATGCTAGCAGTTGTACAGACGTTTTGAATATTGTCCTGCGATTTTTGCATAATTCCTTCAAGTATTTTATAATATTGACATGACGCCGCGTCTTCTTATCGAAATCCTTTTCTGACATCAAATGTGTCGGTGGTATCATGATCGACCTCTATGTTTGTTACCCTACACTGATAGGTGAATTTTACAGATATGTCATACATATTCGCAGCCCCTCGCAGTCACATAGGACCTTTAATTAAAACAAAAAAAAAAAAACAGGACGTAGGAAAAAATTCGAAGGGCCTGAACTTTTTCCAAGACACGGCTTCAGGTGAATATTTTGCCGATGGTGCATTTGCCAAGCGTAACACCACATTGATAATGACCTATCAGACTGTTGGTATAGATTTTCAAGCGTTGATATAGGACGGTAAATAAGATTAAGCACCGACGTTAAGGAGACTTATTTCTGTTGAGTTGGAGCGGTCTCTCTTGTCACGGATCCTTCAAATGATGCAGAGATTCCATCCATAGCGAATACTTTCCCCCGAGAATATTTTACAGATGAGTTCGTTTGTTCTTCTTATCAAGTCTATATGCTCTTATTTTGCTCTTAATACAATCGCCGCAGTAGATGACACCTTTTTTTTGCCCCTCTCTTCACTGCTCTATAGCTCTTCTTGGATAGCAGTCATATCCGCTTTTTAGGGGTTTATGACCTCGGCTAATTGCTTGGCATCGTTTGGCTTGTCAAGTGTCCGAACATTTAACGTGCATAGTCTAAAGTTCCTGCCCGGTCGTCAACAGAACGTCCTTCCAAAGGCTCTTCTTGAATAGACTACGAGGTATTAGGCACAAAAGTTACGAAAATTGTCAGCTTCTTACCTAAACCTCTTACTATAAGTTATAAGCTAGGCAAGCCTTGGAAGTACTAAGTCGATGGCTTGTGGACTTGCGGATAACAAGTGACCGCCGATATTAACCGACCTGTCGGGTTTTGATGGCTGATGGATTTTTCCTCATTTGCTCGTCGGTACCAGAATTGAAACGTCAAAGGAAAATGTAGTCCATAAAACCTTTATTTGAACTTCCTCCAGCGATCACCACTTTGATAATGAACCACACAGGTTGCGCAGTAATGCATACGGTCTCAGCGAAATTTCACTACGTCGGAACTGAAGGGAATTCCTACTGGAATTATATGTGTCGACATGGCCCTCATACACAAAACATTGTTAGCTGTTTTGAGATAGAAGTCAGCATGAATCTTAGTTTCGTTGGAATACAACGAAAAGGAACCAAAGAAAGAACCACTACTGCTTTGGAAAGACAGATAGACAGAAGACACACACGGTTTATGTTCTCTCCCTGAATACAATAGATGAACGGCCGGCAATGTAGCCCATGCTAAGTAAAGTAATTCGATTCAGGGTTAAATTCTTGATGTGAGCTATCTAGTAAGTTGGAGACGTGATAATGAACTATCCATATGTAATCCTGAGCGCAGTCGTAACCGATAATGATCCATTTTATAGTGCTATCGCTAATCTGTTGTATAATGCACACTTCCTCAGTTGGTTCTTCAAGAAGAAGACAATAATCGGAGCCACAGTTATATATTTTTCTCATTTCAGAATTAAACACCATGTACATATCAATCGTATCAACAGTCTGAATCTGGTATCCCAGAAAGAGAACACCTTCCCTCGGCTGGAAAGTGATGACATGATGTGTCTTCCTAGACCTTTCACAAGTACCAAATATTATTCCATCAAAAATGGCATTGCACCCCTAAGTATTGACCATCCTCCTTACTAGTGGATTAGGGTATGGTTCGAAAGCGAGGAGTAATCCACTATTTGGGATGAATCGTCAGGCAAATCAATATGACAAAAGTGACAACATAATTGAATCAACATCCACAGCAAAGGTAAATTAAATAATTTTAAGAGCAGGTCTACTAGCATGCCACATTTGGTTTTGTCTCAGATTTTGTTTCGCCCCAGAGGAGATGACAAGCCAACCTTGTTTCTGAGTTCACACTACTCTGGTAGTCGGGGGAATATACGAGTAGCATCCGTACAATTATCACGTCAGCCCTTAATAATGAAACAATCATCACAACCATACTTGGAATACTATTCGCGTCCTTACTTAAAGCAATAGCAACTTCAAGTAAAAAATTTTTGCATCCGCAGTCCTGTGTGAAATGTCCTTGTTGGAAAACTGTTTCCGTCTATCTCTTTCACCCATAGTTGCTACTGATTCTGTCACAGAATTCGGAGAATGACTTTTCTAGTTTTCCCTCCGGCTTAATCAATTTAACCGGCTTCGTCCGAAATTGAATTTCGTTCCGTCATAATTTTTGCTAAGCTCCGACCTGGTTAATGGAATTATAAAGCCCGTCCTTGTGTTACATGTTGTGCGCTTTGCATACGGATAGAACATGACACTGGTGGCCATACCTGTCCGTCACAAACTATGTCCCACTCCTCAAAGTCGTCGAAATGCGACAACTCCTAAACACGATTTCTACGAATCCATCAATATCCCGAGGATGTTTTTCACAATCGCTGCTACACGTCATGGGCCGTGTATGGCTTGGATACAGCTTCTATTCCAATGGCAGGAATATCCGCAAAAACTCGTTCGTTTTCAGTCATCCCTCAGGTAGACAGGAAACAATTTCACATTTGAATTCGTTACAAATTGAAAATTATTTTGACTGCTGGTGGCTGCTTCTGAAAGTACCAAAGCACCAATCCTGGTGCCGAGTATCTGGCAGCTGGTGACTTTCACTATCAACCGGTTTATGGTCCTTAGTGACAATCCTCTGTTGGTCTTTGGATCTCGTCAACGTCATAGTATTAGTCACAGTAATTCCATACCGTGTTCGTTTTTCGGAAACAGAAGCCGAAAGATTGCCCACCCAAAAAGCCCACCTCAAACATGACATTGTCGTTAGTATTACTTTGAACTACCTACACATACCCTTACCCTGGAATAATAGGACACAGAGTCGGTAAAAAAAAGGGCAACAACAAATTCACTTCAACAGAATAGACTGCCGCCAAAGTGGGCCATAGTGCTCGTAGAGATGGCTGATGGGGGTACTTTCCAACGGTGTATTGGGAAAATATTCAGTTTTATGTTCTAAAAGTTTCCACAGAAGCAGATAGAGCGAACCGACACTCCAAACAACGCCAACTATAACACAAGAGATGAAGTGAGAGCGATAGACTAAAGGACAACGAGAAATGCTTGTGTTGGTGCTTTTACGAAATTGAATTCTGCCGATTCCATGTCGTCCCAGAAGACGAATTCTGTAATTTTGTTATGCGATGTTATTTTGCCGGAAGGTGAGTTGCTGAATAAATGAATAACTTTCATATGCGAGTTTGTAAGTCTACGAGTATATGACATTAATGTGGGGCGGTGAGCTATAAAGTGGTGAACCCATCCAATCCAAGGATGATGCTGCTGTCAATGGTGGCAAATCGTTTATCCTTCTGCCAGAGGTGAAGGGCTGAATCGGTCCTTCTTCTCATCGATTCACTAAATTGCCCACGAAATGATAGCCGAACAAAGTTTTGGAAAATAGACGTTATTGTCATGGCGTGGGTTGGCCAATCAGGCCAGTAATCGAGTACTCGTAATATACCCATAATCGGATCGAAAACAACACGAAAACGAAATGCTTTCAGATTGATTATTAAGTGCTTAGCCTGAAATGATATAACGAACTACAAGTATCTGACACTCATCGTTGGATTTTCGGAGGTACTTGCTTTAACTTTGGTCGTATCTATTTCGGGGTCACTTCTAAGCAGACCACTAAACGTCATATCAATATGCTGCAGGCATAACTTAGTTCAACTGGGTAATTGAATTTGCCAATGTAGCACAGGTAGTTAAAGACAAAGACCTTAATTTACCTAACCTACTTTACACCTGTACACCTGCATACTTACATTCACAATTTACTATGCAGCACCTGCAACAGTGATATGAGTGCGAGTTGGCATACCATCGGCAAATCCTCATGGCATGCATAACATATGTTGGCAGCTTTCTGTACCGCTCTACCCGAAATTATGTTAATTTTCATTTCATTTCACATTGGGAATAATGGCAAATAATTTAATTTGAGAGTTGGAGAGCAAATGGAATGGAAACATTGGCACAGACGAATACACTGGGACTGCTACTCGACCCACAGTGCATACGAGTATCTGGGTCAATACCTAAAGGTGGATGATGAAAACTGCCATGCTATTGGAAATTATTTTCACACTTTTCTTCTGCACACAAATAGTAGGGGCACATTGATGCAGGCAGGCAATACTATTTTCCAAATAAGTGGGTGCCTCAAAGACTGAATTGCCTGTCATCAGGCGTCAAATTGACTGAAATTAGCATGCAGCCATATAAAGTGCAATTAAGTTCAAAATAGTCTTATCGCTTAAAATGTCTTTACCTCTATGTTGTCAGCTGTAATCAGAAAAAAGCCGATTATTTAGGAAAAAAAAAGAAGAAAAAAACAACAAAGCCAGTGTGAAAATGTGTTCGGACATCACTTGACAACTTTTGATTCCTTCTGCACAGAGCCGGCCTTAATTTAGAGAAAAATATAATTCACTGGTAGCTATTTTCCATATTTGTATGTATGCAGGAACTTAAAGGGGCGTTAGCGATCAAAAATATGCTTTATAGGGCAATCTATGCACGCCCTATGTAGAAAATGCCCACTTCGTTTATAGGGAACGCGATGATGATACATTAACAAATGTATGGTTGCTATCTACAGCTTACGAGTACATTCGCCGAGTACTTCACACTCAATCAAATCAATTAAATCTGTAATAATACCGCTCTTCCGCGATGTCCTGCAACCCTACTTCCTAATCAAGGCACAGCTTTCCAGTAGCTATTAGCATGCTACAATTTACATAACTACTGATGAAAAGAATTATTTTCATTATTCTAGTCCAGTCAGGATGCACGTGGGCTTCAACCTATGAGCTTCCTTCGTAAAAATCATTGCAGCGAATGCCGAGCTTAAGAGTGAAGATTATGTCAAAAGATGAAGAATATGCTTGCGGACAGCTGAGAAGACTGATGCAAAGGATCGGAAATCGAGGATTTGTTAGAAAATTACGGCCAGATGAGATTAAAGTTCAGAATTGTTGGTATCTACCAGGGTTCCCGGTTACTAATCTAAATAAGCCGTGAAAGCTTCATCTTGTGTGAGACACCATGTTAGTAAAAGGACCGGACCAGGTGACATCGATAGTATCGACAATTCAGAGATTTCGGCAAAGACGCACAGCAATCGGAGGAAATATCGCCGAAATGTATAACCAGGAGAGGATAGGAGAAGGAGATCAAAATTATCAGCGTTTTCTCTGGATCGAGCCAGTTATGATGGTGATGACTTTTGGAGCATCCTGTTCTCCGCGTTACGCAGAATATGTAAAAAACAAAAACGCGGAAGTGTTTCGTGAACGATATCCTGGGGCAGTTCAATGCATTTTAGAAAGTCACTATGTCGATGACATGCTTGACAGTGTGGACACCGAAGATGAGGCCATAAAGCTAGCGAGGGAAGTCCAGTATGTACACTCCAGGGTGGGATTCCATATGCGTAATTGGGTATCAAATTCCAAGATCGTTCTAAATGCCCTAAAAACGCCATCAGTTGAGTCACTAAGTTTCGAGATAGACAAGGAAATGATAACAGAATAGGTACTGGGAATGTGGTGATCCACATCGGCCGACTGCATTATCTTTAAAACATCCAAGCATTACCAAAACCATGAGGTTCTATTGGGAAACAGAAGACCTACTAAGAGGGAGCTGCTAAGTATCGTAATCACTATCTCTGACCCGCTGGGTCTTTTAGCCTTTTTCGTGATGTATGCCAAAATCATTTTTCAGAAGACATGGAGCTGTGGTTGGTCGTGGACGATTCATGACACTTGACGTGATTTCGACTACTGCCGGAAGTCGCATCAATGAAAATACCGAGGTGCTATTTCAAATATACGTTTGGACGTCATTCAGACATAGAGCCACACATTCGTTGATGCGAGAGAAGACGGATATGGCGCGGTGAGCTATTTAAGTTGGTCCGCCGGAAACCACGCTGCTAGAATACAAAACTCGAGTCGCTCCCTTAAAGTTGATCTCTGTGCTAAGATTGGAACGTAAGGCCACAGTGCTTGGGGCACGATTAGCTTGTATAATAGTCTTGTTGCATCGCACTCGGTCAGGATTTCAAATCAAAAGTTTGGTCAGACTCCAGCACAGTATTGTCTTGGTTGCGTGTGGCCGGAATTTTAGACCTGACCGATTTGGCCCTGGATACCTACTGCTGAGAACGTCGTTGATGACGCAACGAAGTAGCGAAGAAGTCCCGATTTTAAGAACAAAAGTCAAAAGCTTAATGGACCAGCATTTCTGAAGTCAGACCCAAGCATATGGCCGCAAGAGAAGGATAGGAAGTGCGTATCAACAGATGAGGATCTTCGCGCCCCATATGTTGGCCATCACAATATGGACAAAATGTGCGACAAACAGGTCATCCGCATCGACCACACGTATTTTTCTACATGGAACAGATTGGTTCGGACGGTTGCTACTATGATGAACATGGCACGCTTTTTGGAGAAGCAAGATCCGCGCATACCCGCATTAACCGCTGTCCACTATCACAAGAGGGAAGCTCAAGACGACGCGTATTGCGAAGAAGTTCTGATATTGTCACAAGGGTATGCCATAAGAAAGTCGATAGCGATGGACTAATCAGACTCGGATGAAGAGTAACTCATGGAATCAAAAATCCTAAGAACCATAACATTACCAAGTTGATTATACTTGATCATCATGTTAGATATCACCACGCCAATCATGAAACCGTAGTCAACGAAATTCGGCAGCGATTTTGGGTTCTCAACGTCAGGACAACGCTAGACGAGTTAAGGCGGAGTTGTCAGGTCTGCAAAAATAACTATGCTCAACCACCGAAAATGGGGCCACTCCCATCAACTAGGGTTGCCTCATTCTCCAGGCCCTTCACTTACGTGGGCGTAGACTACTTTCTGCACATGTTTATGGCAGTATGCCGAAGCAGCGAGAAAAGCTATGGTGTTCTCCTGACATGTCTTACCACGCGAGCGCGTCATTGCTATTCGTAATTTCATGGCACGGCGCGGCATCAACTTTAAAGGCACGGAACGCGAATTATCGGAATCATTCACTTTATTGGATCAGGACAAATTGATAAGAACGTTTATGAGTTCAACTATGAAATGGCAATTTATACCACCGCTGTCACCTCACATGGGAGGAGTTTGGGAAAGCCTGGTTCGTTCAGTCAAGAGCACACTTTATAAAATATTACCATCTCGGAATCCAACTGATGAACTGCTACGTGGGGCTCTAATGGAGGTAGAAATGATTGTTAACTCACGACCTCTTGCATATATGCAAGTCAGTCACGAAGAGGATGGGGCTCTAACTTCATATTAGCCAGCTCCAGCGGTTCGAAATCTCTTTCTCTGCCCATTGTTGATGGCATACAATTAAGAAGAAACTGGTAAACAGCGCAGCAGCTTGCAGATGTATCCTGGAAGAGATACTTGGTTGAGGAAAATACCACAATTTCTCACCCCACACCTTTTGGACTTCAATCCTGCTCACCATTGTTCGGCCATCATCTGTTTTTTTTCAGAAATTTTTCAGCATCGATTTTGACTCGTTTCAGAATCGACTCGATTTCATTGCGTTTCAACAACCTATCGTAGATGTTAACCCTGTTCATCATATTGTTCGCGATCAGTTCAGTTCACGAGGAACCCATACATCGAGCTTCTTTTTGTATCCAGCTTTTTCTAAATGGTTCAAGCTTCAAAAATTTAATCAGAATGACCATTCTCCACTTTAAAATGCGGCTGAGGTTACAGCCACTGCAAAACCAAAACACGTTTATACCCTTGAATTCAGCTTAAACTGTCACCTTTCGTCAAAAATATCACGAACTTTTTCCAGACCCATATTGTCTTGTATTTAGAACCTAAGTTACCTAAGACTCTTAACCTAACTTAATTATAATCGAGGACACGAGCACTCGGTCGCTCTTGCCCTAAGTGTCACCATTCTTATTGCATTTTCGGGTGCTTGACGTTCGTTAACATCTTGCAAATGCACCGTAGAGACTTGACTGAGGTTGTAAAGCGCCAGTCACCTTTCGATGTCATGAGTGTGGGAGTCCAGCCTTTCTTTGAAAACCCGCTAATTAATCTAAATCGAACTTAAAAGGAAGGCAAATGAGTTACACAGCGAACGCATCGACATGGGAAAGCGCATCATCTCTCCTACTCATTCGTAAGCCACCAGAAATCTGTGGACTGTTTAAAAGTGATCCATTTCCCCAAAAGCGGGATTTAAACGAAACGAGCTCCGACGGCAATGTACTCGTCGAAAATGAGTAGTATCCTGATGATGGATTTTTTCGCTGATCATCATCAGGAAATTGTTAATGCTGTTCAGTATCACACAAAAAGGGCCGAGTTGGAATAATATTCATATTATGTGCGGCCCTACCTTGGACTACACGGGGCTAATGCAGATTAGGACTATGTAGCATATTCGTCTTTGAGTCAAACTGAGTGTTAAAGTCTTTTTAAAACGGAAAAGCAGACATTTTAAAATTGTGAGTTTTTTGTTTCGACTGATAGATTTTTCAATAGGGTTAACCTTAACACTGTGCTATCATTTCTGGCAGTCCTTTGACGTTTTTTCTGACATTTAAGGTCAGTATTGTTTGACAAATCTTCAAGACTAGATTTATACTGAAGGAACACTCATCGGTTGCACTTCTTTTCTAAATCGGGGTTGAATTCAGGAAGGCTATAGAGAAGCAAGTCACCTGAGCTCGTTATTCAGCGTGTTGTGGGTAAATTTCGTATCAGATCCACTTTATATGACTCAAAGTCTACGTTGAGACGTTGCTGACTTCGTGAAGAGAAGAGACTCAATCCGAGATTGGTGGCAATATGTAGATTGTCCTTTATGCGTCCACTATTTGGTGAATTGAGCAAAAAGATCTCAACCTATACAAGCTATTGACGGGGGTTCACTGATAAGGCTCCTGAGCAGCTTGATGTCGACTCACGTTTGGCTCAAATCCGAAACTGATTTAAGAGAGCCAATAACGTATTACATTACATTGCCGTACGGTGATCAGTGATTATTTCTTCCAACACATGAACGACATTAGTCCGGACCACTAGTGGTTGCAGAAGTGTCAAATTACCCATAAAACCATTGATTTACTGAGGACTCAATTCAACGACAATATTATGTCGGGAGATGGACCAGTGAATGTGAATTTGCCAACAGATCGTGTCATTTGTAGAAAGTCGATTAGGTACTTCTTGTTAGGTGGGCCAATGGATGTTTCATCATGAGAGTGAATTTTAGCAAATGATTCGAATATGCGCGCTTACAAAATTTAGTTTACGCAGTAATTGAAGCATTTCAGGAAACGGTTCTCATACTATTTTTTTCGCGTACCACTTATGTGCATTACAATTCAATCATGTACCACAAAACTACAATATTGTTACGGAGTTCAGAAGGCTAGAAGAGAAAATGGTCAGGTAATGAATAGTTTATAATGAACTTGCATACCAGTAGAAGTCCGGCCACCACGATCCATTTTGACAAAGAAACTGACAACCACAAGGTAATGCTCGATTCAACGAACAGCGTAAAAATAACTCAACGAGACGCCATGTTGGTTTATACCAGTCAGCGAGGGGACATATCTGATGGATCTGAAGTGGTAGCGGACATGAGAACAGAAGTTTGAGGAGAAGTCGCTACTGCCGTTTGAACTTCTTCAGCCTTAAACAGCCGTAAGTAAGAAAAACTGTCGAAGATAGGGGAATTTTGTAACAACAAAACGAGAAGAAATTAAAAACCGACGTTTGAAGGGCAGAAGAATTTCCCTGCGAAGGAGAGTTCGAGCGAGGACACCAAGACACAAGTCAAAAGGAAAATAATCACGGGTGAATTACAAATAAAAGAAACAAAAGAATTTAATAAAGACAAAAAAAAGAGATTCCTTAGAAACTTATCAGTCTGAAATTGATAAGGCAGTAAAAGAGTTCAACCGGTTGTTTTTATTTTTTTTTTTAAATTATCTGTTATTTATATATAAAATTTACAAACTTATAAATTTACAAAATTCTTCAAGTCTAAGGATGGTGTTTCAAGTTTGAAATAACCGACGCAAAGTCGGGTTCAATTGAACTTAGATTTAGCCGTAATTTTTAATTTAATTTTGGTGGGGGCGAATGCCCCCATTTATTCGGCTTAATACAAGCTATAACTTACAAATTAAACTTAAACTAAAACTTAAAACTAAGGTTGGTTGGAGTGGTGAAGGAGAACAGATTTGAGGTAGGAAGTGGTGCGGTGAAAGTCAAAGACGGTAGGGTTTGAGTTGATTTGACGTAGCATGCGGGAGATTGGTTCGTTCGCGCCATAGGAGGTGTGGTGGATTGGTGGATAGAAGAGTCGAGGGGTACGTAGATTACGAGGGTTAGTGTTGAGGAAAATGGAGTTGTGAAGGGACGCGCATTCAACGTGACCTGAAAGGAGTCGATGAATGAAGAGAAAGTCTGCTGCATCTCTGCGATCTTCGAGGGTGTTTAAGTTGATAAGGTTGAGACGGTTTTGATAGGGGGGCATATTAAGAGGATCGTCCCAGGGCATACCTCGAAGAGCAAATCGAAGAAAACGGCGCTGAATGCCTTCAATTCTCGAGATATGAACACGATGATATGGGGACCATACTTGACTGGCGTACTCTAGGAGGGGGCGAACAAAGGTAATATAGAGGCACCTGGTCACGTATGGGTTGGTGAATTCTTTGGACCAGAGTTCCCTTTGAGGATTATCTCATCCATATGTAAACGGAAGTTGAGCTCGCTGTCACACAAAATGCCGAGGTCGCGAAGAGACTGTACGGAGGAGATAGGTTGGTTATGGAGAAGATAGAGTCGGGGAGGAGATTGGTTCCGCTTATGTGAGAAGGTGATGGATTGGCATTTGGCGATGTTAAGTTCCAAAGAATTTTTGGAGGCACCAGATCGAGAAACTATCAAGATCTTGTTGAAGGAGGAAAGAGTCATGGAGAGAGGAAATGGTTTTGAAAAATTTGGTATCGTCGGCGTAAAGGGAGACAGACGGGTGTTTGATGATCATATCGAGATTATTTATGGTTAATATAAAAAGAAGGGGACCGAGATGGCTGCCTTGTGGAACTCCAGAGGTGGCCAAAAATGGAGCGGACTGGGCTGACCTAAAACGAACACTGTAAAAACGGTTTTCGAGGTAAGAGGATATCCATTTTAACAGTATGGGTTCAAAGCCGAGGGCAGACAATTTAAAGATGATTAACCGATGAGAGATCTTATCGAAGGCTTTGCTAAAATCGGTTGCAACTACATCGACTTCATTGCCATTCTCTCGGGCAGAGAGGGCAAAGGATACGAATTCAACGAGATTTGTGGTGGTTGACCTACCCTTTAAGAAGCCATGTTGTCTAGGGGAAATAAGTGATTTGCATTGGAAGCTTAGAGCTTCATACAAAATACTTTCGAAGAGTTTGGGTATATGGGAGAGTTTAGCGATGGGACGATAGTTGGTTATTTCATTCTTTGATCCTTTCTTGTGGATTGGGGTTATGAAGGAGGACTTCCAAGCCTGAGGAAATTGTCCTTGTGAAAGGGATAGACGGAAGAGATTAGAAAGGGCAAGCGAAAGAGAGGAAGAACATTTTTTAAGAAATATGGCAGGGAGGCCATCTGGTCCGGGTGTGAATTCGTCATTGAGTTGGTGTAATTTTTATTCGATATAAGACGGGTCAAAAATATGAGAGAGAAGTGGGCCATTGGAGAAGTTCAGTAGGTAACTAAAATAGGAAGGATCTGGTACAAAGGAGTCGTTGGTGAAGGATTGTTTAAAAAATGTGGCAAATAGGTTGGCAATGGTGAGTGGATCGGTTGATGACCTGTTGTTGAAAGAGAGGGAAGGAGGGTAACCATCGGACTTTCTTTTGTAGTTAACAAAGAAAAAGCACTTAGGGTCGTTTATAAGGTTGACTTGCGCATTGTTAAGGTAGTGCTGGTAAAGGGAATCGTAAAGTTCGATGAAATGAAGATAAGCACCAACATAGTTGGAATAGTCGCAAAAGGATCTGGTATGGAGGAAAACAGCGAACGGAACGTAAAGGGAAAAAGAATTAAATATTTTTTTATAAAAAAATGGATAAGGCATCATTTATACTTAGGTTGCGAAAGTTAAGGAGGGATCTGCTGAGATATTCACTGATTTTGTGAAAGTTTGCTTTATGAAAGTATTGGGATGAGAGAGTTGTGGGGGGAGTGGACTGGAATGAAGAATTATGAAAAAATGAAAGTAGAAGGGGGGGGGATGGTAGTTATCGATTGTTGAGAGAGATAGGGGACAAAGTGAGACTGAGGAGTTAATTGGATCTATTGTGAAAATAAGGTCTAATTGCCTGCCCATATAATTGGATATACCACTGACTTGGCATAGACTTGAGTCTGTTAAGCGATCTAAGAAGATACATTCCTTAGCTGAGATGGCATTTGAAGCGATGAAAAACGATTGATCATCTGATGGAGTCCACTGTAGCTGAGGAAGATTAAAGTCGCCGAAAATAAGGATATCAACAATAGGGTCTGACAGGTCAATTAAATGATCGATCGCATCAATAACAAATTGGTAAGATTCGATAGGTTGAGCTGGTAGGATGTAGCAACATATAACGTAAAGGGACTTGAGAGGCAGTGATATTTTTATTGCGACAAAGTCGGCTTTAAAGGATGAAGAAATTGTAATGGGAGGAGAGTTAAGGCTGTTGTCCATCGCCAGTAAGACGCCTCGACAGGGGGAAATAAATTTGTAAATTTGGATCAAGATTTAGTTTTTTGCGGAATTTGTTTTTTACTGTCACCATAGCAGAAAACCCAATTTCGCAAAGATAGGAGGTTGTAAAAGGAATTAGAAACAACAATGCTTTTCTGGATAGCGATGGGTATTCATTTTTAACCGTTAGCCAAATTTCACCTAACTCGAATGCTTAAAACACATGTGCAGTTGGCTTATGACAGTTTATCGAAGATTTTTTTTTGACAGTGACAGCCATTTTGTTAGAATTTCACATTGCGGTTATTTTTCCTTTGCAATGGAAATAGACAAATGCTTTGTCCCTTAAAAATATATTTTTGTAATTTTTGTGTTTCTTATCAAACAAGAAACTGTGTTCTCTCGCAAATTCTATTAATTTTTCTTCCATTGTTTCACCAATTTAAATTATATATATTTTCAAAATTGACATTCTAACTGTCAAATTACCAAAAATGGACCAAATGTACTAGAGAATAAATCTACTACTACTGGATGCATCCAATTTAGAGTTAGAGACATCTTACATCGACTCAAAGTGTGCAGCTGGCACATGTGCTCGTTCATATAAGAAACAATATTCACTAAATTTGATGAACAGTATTTTCTGCACATGTGTTTCAGGCATAATTTGATGAATTCCATTTTCAAATCACCATCGCAAGACAGTTCTATCAAGACTCTTTTTTATTCACAGGTAGGGCTTCCGGAATGTTATCCAAAGTGAATGGATTTCTCATCCAAAGAAATGCGGAATGACCTTCTCTAAAATATTCTTTAAAATTTTATATTATTGATAAAATCGTCTTTAACTTTAATTTCGGGCTCTAATACAAAATTTTCCAAATTGGGAAAAGACTGCAGATTTTCTTTCGAATCACTGGTATTCATCATTTGACATTTCGTCCACTGAAAATCGATTTGTTGTCTTACCTTGGAAACTTAAATTCAAATCATTAAGGCAATTGAAAATGTCTGACATATTCTGATCCATCACTAGTCTGTCAATCGATGATGCAGTTCAAAATCGGTCCCTATGAGGAACAGCTGTACCTCAGAATGTAGCTTGAATAGCCTACCTAGTATGTAGCAGCGAATTAATGTGGCCTCTGCCCATTTCAGTACAAAGATTTGTAAATAGTCGAGAATTAAGGGCCCGAGATTTTATAAAATTTATCACATTTACGGCTTTTTGAAGAACATCTCTGAAAGCATACGCTTTACTGCTAAGGCTTCTCTATGCATACTCCAATGAGCAAAAGTACAATTTTCAACAACCCAGTTTGCTTTGGTGGCAACTCTTCTATATTTTCCTGTCATATTTCGAGCACCATCAGGACAGAAGCCAACGCACTGCTCCCAATTCAGTCCATTTTCTGCAAAGAAGCTATTTACCTTCTTGAATATTTCATCGGCGGTAGTTCGGAAGTAGAGCGTAGTACGTTGCGTCAGTGCTCTCATCGAGTTGCATGACAAAAAACTCTCTATTTTTGACTCTCTATTTTGAGCCATTAATTTCTCTTTTACGTTTAATGCCATAGTCTCAATCCTGTGGCGCACGGTATCATTTGATAGTGGCATCGCATCTAGCTTTTTAGCTGACGGTTCACCCAACATGCAGGTCACCATATCTTTCGCAACAGTTAACAGCAACTCTTCACCGATTGTATGAGTTTTTCCACATCTTGCTATTCTTAAGAAAGATGCTTCCACTGCCTTTAGAGTACTTCTGGTAAAAGACGACATAACTTTCTTTGTGTCTTTTATTTCAACCAACTTTCGCATGAAGAAATCTTTAGGTTTGTGCTCTAACGTTGAATGTTTCGTACTAAGATGGCGTTTCAATAATGAGGGTTTCATATTTTGCTTCGAAGGGATTTCAAGGCAGATTACGCATTGAGGTCGTGGCTCATTGTTTACATCCGTGACCGTAAATCCAATATAAATATACTCTGGATCATATTTCCTTACAACTTTCCGTATTTTAGAATCGATTTTCTTATCTTGACTCTCCGCACACTCTGATTTTGATGAACAGCTCGATGGTACAGGATTTGCAGCAGATGATTCTGTGTCTGTATTTGCTCTTTTCAGCCACTTTTCCATGTTGATTTAATTTTGATGCGAACTTAACTAAATTATATTTAATGTATTCACAGTAGGAAAATAAACACATGTGAATTGCATAGGTACGAATAGAAAATTACGTGCTTCAATGGCCCAATGAACACAAGAGACTGCGATTTTCACACTATTTTGCCATTTTAATTATTATTTCTGTTATTTCCGCGCACCATGTTGTTTATATTTTTGAATTTATATGCGCTGTACGCTGTATTTGAGTTTAATTTCATGAAATGAGTTTTGTTTTCTCATTTTTGAATCTGACAAATCTGTAGGATAAGGATCGGTGTACCACAAGCGACACCTACCACCATTTGAGAACAGTTGCTTTAGAGGATTTCCAACGCCCTCCGTTTGCCGATTGGATGCACAAGCAAGCACAACTTTTTTTCACAGAAAATCATCTTATGTGACGAGGGAGATATTTGTCTCAGCGGATACATTAATAAGCAAAATTATCACATTTGGGACGATGAAAGCCGAAAAGAGATTATTTCCGGTGCGCATTATGTCGCGAAACAGCGATGTCAATTGGCCAGATTGTGTGATTTGACACCCTTGGCGACCTTTATTTAGGGTTATCTTAAAAGTGAGGTTAATATCAACAAGGAAGGAACAATTCACAATTTAATTCAACCTCACGCCGCTTTCTTTCCTCATTTTTTCACCGTTTATATTTTAACTCATTATTGACCATTTTCGTTTCATCGTAAATCCAGCTACTTATGTTACATAGGTGCCGCTACAGTCCGAAGTGAACCCAGGCCTCAACTAACAAGCCTTTCCAGCTTTTGCCCGATCTATCACCACCTGCCTCCAATGACGAATTCTATGTTAGTTAAGGTTGCCTTCCACTTCCATGGAGCTCAAAGAAGCAGTGACTGACTAAAGTAATTCTGCGTATAATTTCTGCGCTGATATCATTGCTGCTAGCAAGAGCGGAGCCAAGGTAGACGAAATCTTTAACTATCTCAAAGTTATAACTGACAATTGTGGCGTTCTAGTCAAGCTGTCGTTGGTGTCCGTCTGCTTCTGATGGGAGCGTGTACTTTGATTTACCCTTGCCGCTTACGCTTCAATATACAGGAAATCAAATACAATCCGTATACGCAAATATGATAATTGTGGGGACTTAACACAGTGTTGTTGACCAGTGATTTTTGCACGATTATTTTAAGGGAATGTTAACAAAAAAGGTGTCGGTTAACTTAATACCAACCTTGATCGAGCAGCAGGAATGTAGTATTAGACATGGCGCTGTCCCTATGCACGCTGTCATATGCGGCTTTGAACTCAACAAATAGATGGTGAGTGTTTTACTTCCAGGGTGTTTTCTATTGGTTAAATATTTACACTTGAACTCTCCTTGTCTGAAACCGGACGGGTATGGACCAAGTTGGATATTCAAGAATGGTTTCAGATGCTCAAATAATACGGCAAAAAAATCTTATCGGCGATAATCAGGTGACTTATTCTTAACGTATGATGATGATAGTTTGTCCATGCTTTCCCTTGACAATATCTCACTTTAGTAGGCAATTTGTTGTCCGCTTGGACATTGCAATCAAGCTCAGAGAACAGTGTTGATGCAGGGTAAATGGTTCATTCTGTATGGTAGAAGTAAGTAGTTTTTCTTTCTCAGCATTGACTACGACTCTACTACTACCTAGTTGTCCATGTTCATCTTTGCAATTTTCTTTCCTTGAAGCCACTGCTCTTCTCTTCTTTTCTACTCATAGAGCTCACGAGCAGCTTTATAAGCTTATGTTATAATCACCGTCAAACCAGAGATTTCATTGTGGCGGCGTTTTGAAACCCCAAACATTAGAAACAGCTTCTCTGATGACTCACTGACAGTATTCCTATTAATTTTCTGTGGTTTGTGCATACGGTGACAATTTTGAGATGGCTTAACACGTTCGCTGCCGCCCATATAACTTTGGTTTTTTCCCCGGGTGCCAATAGTGTTGTTTTGCATAAAAGTTTATGTTTAGTGTTTATAAATAGTTCTGTGTTTTTTGTGTTTTGTCCATTTTTGTGTGTTTTATGGGTGTGACGGCCGGCGGGTCATACGGCACCTAATGAAACTGAAATGCGCGAGGTGCCACGTGACCCACCGGTGGTCACATATATTTCCGTGTATATTTTATTTCCTGAGAGGCTTTTTATCAACAAGTGACTTTTCACCATTCGCAGATATTGATTGAAGTAAAATAATTATTTGGCAAACAACGATTTAGCAATGAATCCCAGCATGTTTTATGGAAATCGCAACCGAGACGAGGATTCCGATAATGATGAGTTGGATTTTGTGGCTTCCGATTCAGATGAGTACGTTCCATCTGAGGGAAATTCAATCGATTCTGAATCCCTGGAAGACTTAGAATCATCATTTGAAGAAGATAAAGAGCAAGTCGTGCTGCCAAGTGTTTCTGATGGACCTCCAACCGAGTGGTCAACAGTTAGTGGGCAATCCCTAAAAATGTTCACTTTCGAACAGAATGATGTTATCATCATTTAACCACAAACATCATCAACGCCTATTGATATTTCTGGCCTAATAGTTACAGAAGAGATTTGTCAGCTTATTGTTACCGCAACAAATTCAAATGCCAACCAATTTTTACGGAGCACCACTATAACGTGTACTTCTCGCGCAAAGGAATGGGTAGACACCAACGTGCAGGAGATAAAAAAATTTCTTGGAGTAGCGATGTACGGGCATTGTGAATTTTTTTTTTTTTTTTTTTATAATGAGCGCGCGCTCAAGGGGTTTGAGTACCCTTAAGGTGATTGTACACAGCGCGGGCAAAGGAAATTTAGGGAGGAAGAAAAGAGAGGTACCGATGTACATTGTTTTTAAATGTTTGCAAGTTATAACGACCAGGAAATACAGAGATTGGCAGGGCATTCCATAAGCGAGTTGTACAGCTTAGGAATGAATTACGATATTTTAGAGTAAGTCCGAAAATGGGCTTGAGGGTATACTGATGAGTGTTACGGTTGAAAGTTTGAATGGGCGGAATGCTACTGGCGATTTCAGTGGAGCACTGGTGGTGGAAATAGCGATACAACAAAGTGAGACACGAGACATTTCGTCGGTGTTCGAGGGTGTCCATTGATTGACTGATATTAGTATGATGTGGGAGTTGTACTCCAATTTTGGGCGGATGAATGCCTTATATATTGTGGCCAGATCAGAGGGGGTAATTTTTACATCGCTTGAGGAAACCTAGACATTTCGCAGCATTTTTGGCGATATCAAATATGTGGTCATTCCAACGTAAGTTGTCATTGACACACATACCGAGAATGGAAAGTTTATCGGTTTTGACGATGCAAATGGCATTCGTGGATAATGGCTGGGTGTTTAAATTTCGCTTTAAAGACAGTAGACAGCATTGTGTATTGGAAGCATTAAATTCTATTCTGTTAGTGTTTCCCCAATTAGTTATCCTGTTAATATCAGAATTTAATGAGCTTAACATAAGCTGGCGATCCCGTTCTACCGCCGAAGAGCAGGAACGAGAGTCCGGAAACGAATATGAAAAGCAGAGTGTACTGTCGTCAGCAAAGGAATATATTGGATTAGAAGTAGCAGACAAGAGATCATTAATGAAAATTAAAAAGAGTGTCGGAGACAGAACAGAGCCCTGGGGCACACCAGCATTTATTATGTGAATATCAGACTTGAAACCGTCCAAGACAACTTGAATTGAGCGTTCCGAAAGGTAATTTCTAATCCATTGAAGAAGAGAGTCGTCGATCCCAAATGCACGCATTTTCGACAAAAGAGCCTGATGCCAAACTCTGTCAAATGCCTTAGAAATATCAAGATGTACGCTTTGGTTCCACTTTTCGGTGAGACATGATATCAAATCACCAGTGGACCTGTTGCTACGAAAACCGTACTGCCGGTCATTGAGAAGTTTTCGTGTTTCGAGATATTGCATGAGCTGACGATTTATCAGTGTTTCCATGACCTTGGAAAGAAGGGACGTAAGTGCAATGGGTCTGTAGGAGGAGAGAGAAGATGATTCGCTTTTTTTAGGGACGGGCTGGACAAATGCTGTTTTCCATCTGCTCGGGAAGAGTCCTAAAGTGTAGGATTGATGAAACAGCTTACGCAGTGGTTTTGCCAGTGAGGAAGAACACCTCTTCAGAAGAAGGGGAGATATACCATCTGGACCAGCGGATTTATGTATGTTGAGATCTTTAAGTACTCTTGCTACTACACGAGTGCGAAAGTAGATTCGTCCCATTGAAGATTCGACGCACTCAAGTGTAGGCGGAGACAAAGCACAATCTGGGAGTGTTGAGCTGGCCGCAAAGTGTGCAGCAAGCAGATTGGCCTTATCCAAAGAGCTGACAGCTGGAATGTCATTGTAAATGAGCGTTGGGATGGAGGATGAGGCGGAATTTCTAATGTTTTTGACGAACGAACAAAAATTTGTACTGCTTTTGGGACATTGCAGTATTTTTTGCCTCAGTTTTTGGTCGTATTGGAATTCCACACGCTTAAGAAGGGCGTTGCAGTCATTTCTGGCTCGTTTGAACTTTTTTCGGTTTTCCTCTGTCGGGTTGGTCTTGTAGGACCGAAAAAACATTTCTCTAACCCTGACGGCCTCTTTACAGCTCGAGTCGTACCATGCCTTTTCTTTTGGTTTGATACTCTTCATCCGATGAGGAATAAAGGATCTCATTCCAAAGAGAATGGTGTCTGTAATCATATCAGCAGCGGCATCCACGTCGTTATCGAGGAAGCATAACGACCAGTTAAAATTCCTAAAGAAGCTGTTAAGACCGCTCCAGTTGGCTTTCTCGTATTGCCATATGGTTCTTTTAGGAATTTTTTCTCTAACTGTGTGGTCGGTGTACGAGAAATTAGCTGATATGACACAATGGTCCGACGAGCCTAGAGGGGAGAGCACATCAATGGTGTACTTATCAGGGTGAGAAGTTAAAAACAAGTCCAACGTCTGGTATTCGCGTGGGCTCATTTACAAGCTGCGTTAGGTTGTTTCCCGCAGCGAAAATCTCAACACACCGTCCTTCGAAGCCACCCAGAATTGTGTATATTGAAGTCGCCCGTAATAACGATTTCAGTATGAGGATACAGGGATACAATTCTTTGAATGGAGTCAGACAGCGCATCAAACTCGTTAAAGGTTGAATTGCTGTCCAGTTTGGGGCTTCTATAAATAAAGCGGTAGTGTATAATTTGCTTACGGAGATGGAATTTTAACCACATGAAGTTGAATTCCGGATTGGAACATGGATCACATTGTGGTGGAGTTTGGTAAGCTACATCACTACGCACATAAATGGCGAGACCGCGGTGAGAGAAGAATAATGGCACTAGTTCGTAGCCAGATAGCTTAAGATCAGAATTATCTGAGAGGTGTGGGCGGGGATCTACCTGTGTTTCACTAAGTGCCAAATCAGCTGGTCTGTACTTACAGACGTGGACGTACGCAGAAAAGTGATATATTGCTCACTACTGGAGTACTGACAAGTTTTTCAAAAATTCATTCGTGCCCCTGGTGATGTCGCGGAATAGATTCCAGTTGATACTGAAATTCATTCACTTTGCTGACAACTCAACTATATGTGGTCACCGTTTGGGAAAAGGAAGTGAACTTTTGGACCTACTTGAACCAAAAGCCAAAAAGAAATATTTGTCAGTTGATGAATCAATGATCCCTTGGCGTGGTAGGTTACAATTTAGACAGTACAACCCAGGTAAATTACATAAGTATGGTATAAAAGTCAATATACTTTGTGATCCAGCTGGATACACTTACACCTGCCGTTTATGCAGGAAAAAATGATTCAAATAATCAAAGAGGAAAACCTACCCAAACTACTTCACATTCAACTCAAATTTTCTTGGACTTGGCCGAACAATATTTAGACAGGGGTAAAACCATTGCAACCGATAATTTTTATACCTCTATTTCCTTAGCCAAAAAGCTGCTTGTTCGTAAAACGCACATTATGGGAACTCTACGTGGTAGGATGTGAAGGAAATCCAAGAGATGTGACGACTGCCAAGCGCAGGAGAAATGAGATAAACGGGGCTTGAAAATTCAGCAATTGTCGTTGCTAAATGGAAAAACAAGCGCGATGTTCTAATGCTTAGTACAAAACATGATTTGGAGGAAGTGCTAACAGGTTGCGTTGGTCATTTAAAATAAAGAAATACAAAACTGCTCAATTTTAGAGTTCCGAAAGGCGATTTGCGAGGCTTTGTGTAACCCTGTCTTGTAAGCACAAGCATCAGCATCCAAAACAAATTACGTTTTGAAGGAAACCGAGACCAGGGATTCTCGGAACAGAAAAATAAGAAAACGGTGTGCTATACTATACTGGGTGAGTTTTTTAACTTGAGACATCCAAATTACTCGAAAAATACGCGATATCGCGAAAAATGTTTCAGACAAAAGTCACAAGGTTCTGAAGGGGACATAACATGGTGACCACGAGTTTGATCTTGAGACCCATTTTCAAGGTCAAACGAAGGTTGTAACGATAATTAATTTATCTTCAATTATTATCCCGTCGTCAGATCCGGGAAATAACCAAATGGGGTAGTGTTTAGTTGTTATACACTCAACGCAGGGTCCTTGGCCTGCATGACTCGATAAAAAAAAAAAAAAATGTTAATGAACCGTATCATTTATAAAGCCACAAAGGAACCCTCCCTACTACCTTATCTTCACCCTTATGGCCTCAGAACACAGGCAACTCTAAAGGACAGTCCGGGCAAAGAGTAGAAGGGGGTATAGCCATTCAGCAGCGGCAGGCATGCTAGCGTGAGCTCCGTTCTATGCTCGTCGGAATGGGGGGGATCTTGCTGTTAACTTTGGCCAACCGCAGTTACAATTTTTACATGCCTTACTCTAGATGGTAGATGAGTTGAAATCTTAAATAAGGGACCCGAATTTGTCCAGAGCGAATTTCCGACCTTGGTGATCTCCTCGTCGCTACGAAACTGTAGCAAGAAAACAAACCTAAATTGATAGTCCAAATTCCATCGCAACAATCCGAGAGAAAAGAGCTAGGTGTTGTGCTCTCTTACAGAGTTTACTCTCCCTATTGTGTCTAGCATTGCAACACTAGAACACACCATGGTAGCTACGTAGTCCGTGGGTATAGTGCGTAGCTACCCCTTGTTAATAGCAAAAACGCAATATTAAGTTATATAAAAATTGCACGATGTTGCGCTGTCCGTAGGATCCTTTTACGCCCCTATCAGCTCGTATCTATCCTTTAGTTATACATTCTACAGGACTTATCGAAAGCATAAAATATTTGAATGACTACTCTTCCCAAAACAAAAAGTTCAGCTTCGGATGATTCAAATTGACCTCAATAATTGCTAATCGGGTTCAATTGAAAAAAAAAAAAAACAGTAACTATGATATAAAATTTATTTCATGGAAAGCGATAGGAGAAAAATAGATGCGAATAAGATACAAAAATTTTACTTAAACCTAGATAACAACAAAAGTAAATGAAAGAAAAATAAAATAAAATATATAATTCAAGAATACGAAAACAAAAAAAAATTTAAAGGACTGTAAAAATGGGATCTACATTTTGCGATATATCTACCTGCACTACTTAAATTGAATGTCCATCACTATATATGTATATATGTATGTCCCTATGCATTGTATATGTATTGTTTTGCGATATATAAGTGAAAGTTCATAAAGATAAAAATGGTATCTGAATAGCATAGCTTCTTCAAACATTTAATTTTATAATATTAAAGTATTTAATCACTCACCGGGGGTAAAATGTGTTTAGGGATGAAGTGCACTCCTTCGCCATATATGTAGATGTTATGTATGAAACAGTTGTCAATGAGTCTGTATGTCTTTTCATTTTATTTTCTTGTTGGCTATCAAAGAAATAAAATTAAATGAATGAGAAGCTGACTCAGTTAATTAATAATCAGTATTGCACTCTACAACATGCTTATGTCCTCGCTAGGACTAAATGATTAAGGATGGGAAGGGGGAGAGGATATAATTCCATGTTACTTCTAGTCTGGGCGATCGCTCGTGGTTGCTAGGAATTGCTTGTTTCTTTGCTCCTGGGTGCGCCTTCTTCACAGATATGTACACTTTCTGGATTTTGGGCCGTTGCTGGCTTCTGTACACTTGCTAACTCTTGGGTAACTACGGAGTATGTTGCGGGAATTTTTCTGATGTTTGCAACAGCTGGTTCGTGGATCTTGGCGCGGATAGTTTGACCATGAGTTGAATATCAGGTATTCGGAGTATAGCTGGTTTCGTCCGGCAGCTGGGCTTTTTTAAATGTCGATACTTTCAGGTTGATTTGGAGGAAACGCCTGCCTTTTGCCTTTTTTTTACACTCGGCTTCAGGTAATTTTTAGTTTCTTTAACTTAACTTTTCTTCACTCAGGTTTTCTTTTAAAATTTTTATTTTTTTTTGTTAACAACGCTTTCCTTTTATATTTCTTCACTCAGCCTGTTTTTTTTTCTTTTCATACTTCGTAAAACCGAACTGATTTCCTACGGCAAAACCGATTTGGTTTTTCTATTTTTTTTTTCTACCCAACTCTTCCGCGCAACCAAGCTAACTGACCACTTGTCGTCATCCAATCCTCGCTCGATGCCTCATATGACATTTTAGAAAAAGAAATTCCGCTTTTCCAAGTACCGAATTACGATTAATAGATTATAGATTAAGGTCATTCACGCCTAGAACATATGATTCACTTTGTTTTCCTTTGAGTGCAGAATAAAAATCATATACATGAACCCTGCCAAGGAGCTAAGTGTGTTACGATCAACATCCACTGGAAAGGGGGCATTCCAGTAGATGGAAAAGGAATATAGGCAAGGTTGTTGTAGTCGACAATATGTACTACTTTAATTTTAACGGAAGGTGGCACTGTTATAAAATAGCTTTTATTTTGTTTCTTTTTCTTTGTTGCTTGTTACATACATATATTTATACATATATTTTTATTTATGGACATACATACGAATTAGGAGATCGTTTCTTACAAGGTCACTTTTGATTTTTCAAATGATAATTCCTGATTTTCATTGCTCAGTCGTATTCCTCTGACGGGAAAAGAACGCATTTTTGAAAAAAGTGTTTCATGTAAAAGAATTGTAATTTTTCACGCAGATCACGAATCTGTCAAAAAAATAGGGGTTCCCATTAAAAAAATCAAAAGTGACATTCGTTTGACCTTAAAAAAGGGGCTCAAGGTCAAACTCGTGGTCACCATCTTATGTCCCCTTCAGAACCTTGTGACTTTTGTCTGAAAGAGTTTTCGGGATATCGCGTATTTTTCGAGCAATTTGGATGTCTCAAGTTAAATAACTCACCCAGTATATATAAAATGTTCATTACCATCTTTTCTTTGCATTTTTTTTCCAATAAAATCAACCCCAAATAATTTGGACGAAATTGGGTAAAAATGTGTGGTTTATTTTTCTTGATGATTATAATACTTTTATCTAGGTGCCGAGGAAGAAAAATTGGTGTTTTTGTAACAGGCCACGGAGGAAACATTCATACAAAAAGGTATAGCTTTTGTATAGCACATGGCTTCTCAGGGAGTAAAAGATGTGCCCGCCGGCGGGTCACATGGCAGTGAACGTGTTAAGGGAAACACGGTCGGTGAAGATTCTAGCGGTCTTTTGCAATTGCACATCTTCGACATGGAATTTGGATGAGTCTGATTTAAGTGCGTTGTACCTGTGATATCTCTAGTCATACCCTGGCTGCAAACAGGGTATTGATATTGGCTCTTCGGCAAGTTCGAACCTCCATCATAAGGAAAAGGAAGTGTCTTGGGTTGGACTGTTATGGAGCGTTCGCTTACGAGACTTTTTGCCTACGTCCCCCTCGAATAGCAAAACCACATCCATAGGATTGTCGTCTTTCTTCTTTCTTGCCGTAGTAGATTAGATTAGATTAGATTTTCATTTTTATTTCGTATAAGAATTTTTACAAATGGTTTGTTACCGCACATTTAATAATACAGGGATTTGATAATACAAATAACCAATTAAAGAAACAAATATAAACAAATAAAGTCGCATTTAGCTATCAAACAATTCATTAATTAGCGGGTTATCAGGGAAGTTGCATCTTATTACAAAATTTGACTTAAGTTTTGCGATTCTTTCACAAATCAATTCAACGTTCGCTTTGTTGTGTAGGTCTACTGTTGAATGATGCCAGGGTAAGCTGAGCATCATTTTTAGGACTTTCTTTTGCAGTTTTTTTATGTGGCATTTTGCGCAATCCCCCCAAACTTGGAATCCATACAAAAGAATAGCCTGAAAAATAACTTTAAAAATTATGATCTTGTTTTCTGTTGAGAGCGCTGATTTTCTATTGATAAATGGATATAACATTTTAATAGCCACCCCTACTTTCTTGACCGTTCTAGTTATGTGTTCGTTAAATAACAACTTTGAATCAAGCTGGATACCTAGATATCTGACATGGGGCTCCCAAGGGATATTTACTCCATTAATTTGTAACGGGTTAGAAGGCAGAAAGCAATGTTTTCTTTTTCCAATGAAAAAGATGGCTTGCATTTTCGCTTCATTCCATTTTATTTTCCATTTTGTGTAATACTTTTTTAATACTTCCATCGCATTATTGAGATTGCTTTCAATATTGAAAGTATCATCAGCAAAAATGGCTACATGGCAATCGTGCAAAACAGGAAAATCAGACGTGTAGATATTATACAAAATTGGGCCTAAGACAGAACCTTGAGCAACACCAAAATCATAAGTTATTAAGTTTGAGACACCACTATTAACATAGACCTTAAAACAACGACTAGATAAGAAACTTTGAACTGACTTTCAAATATAGGACGGAAAATTAAATTGTATCATTTTGTAAATAAGACCATCGTGCCAGACAGTATCAAATGCTTTTTCGATATCTAGTAAAAGCATTCCAGTTGATTTACCTGCGGAGCGACTTGCTTTCACAAGGTTGCAAATTCTAACTACATGATGTGAAGTATTATGATGTTGCCTGAAGCCAAATTGTTCTTTAGGATAAATATTATTATCACAGATATGTTTGAGTAACTTTTTCTTAACAACTTTTTCTAATATTTTGCTTAGACTACAAAGCAAACTTATTGGCCTATAACTTTCTACACTTTCAGGTGGCTTACCAGCTTTAAGCACCGGTACAATTTTGGCTAATTTCCAAGCCTCTGGAAAGTACCCTATCTTCAGGCAGGCATTTATGAGGAAAGTTAAATATTTTATTCCAGATTTGGGCAACTGCTTTATATAGATATTAGGTATGCAGTCAATACCGCCTGCTTTTCTTGTTTTTAAATCATTGACTGTAAATTGAATATCTTTTTCTGATGCGAAATTTACAGAAGATATTGGTGCGCTTCTATTTAAGAAATACTCTTGAACTGTGGTGTTCACAATATTATCTGTATTAGCATCACCAATAAATCTGGAGATGTTGTTATTTCTCGCAAAGTTCAGTGCAAGGGCATTTGCTTCGTCCACATACGAAATATAGGTGCTAACAGTATCTTTTAAAAATGGTAACTGCCTTTTTCTATTTTTTATTACCTTCATAATGTTCCATAAAGGTCTAGTATTTTTTTCAAATCAGTTCAGCTTTCTGTTCCAGTTGTTATTATGAGCCTGTGATATTCTTAGGGCAATGATCTTATTGATATTTGATACCACATGTCTGTAAAGAGGGTCTCGATATCTCTGCCAGTTTTTTCGGTAAACGTTTCTTATTTTTATTAGATCTAAAATATAGGGGGGAAGTTTTATGTTATCTTCACTTATAGATTTCTTTGGAATACTATTCTCAGCAGCATTTAATATTATTTCTGAAAACTGTTTTAAAATAGCATCGACATTTTCTTTACTGGAAATAGCTTCTACGTTGTCAACTGTACCTTGAAATATGTTATTGATCTCAGATCTGAAACGTACCCAGTTCGCATTTTTCAAATCTTGGGTAAACTTGACTTGTTTAACCGCTGTGCCATAAACCTTGCAAAAAACAGGAGTGTGATCAGAGCTAAGAATGTTAACAACAGTTGGCTGTGATATTAAGCTAGGAACATTAGTAATAAACAAGTCTAGAATGGATGGCCGGCCATGGGAACTACAAGGGAAATAGGTGGGACTAGTGGGAAACATTACAGAAACTGGTAGGTTAACACATAAATCAGACAGAATATTTAACCAGGAGTTAGCTCTTGAACAACCCCAGTCCCTATGTCTGCAGTTAAACTCACCTCTAAAAAGTACTTTTCCGTTCAAGGAGAATAACCTGCGAAAATTATTTTTGACGGCAATTCTTTTGTCCACGGCACGGCCGCTAGGGAAATATACACAAAATACTTTTAACTGCTGCTGGTTACTTAAATTTATTTCAATACCAATCTTTTCTACGTAGCGCGTTCTCACTACATGTAAAAGCGAATGTTGGATTGATCTCTTAATTAAAATGGCAACACCACCACCTCGTCTATTTATTCTATCGTATAGATAGCATTTATAGTTAGGTGTGGATAGTTTTGAGATCATTTTGTAACATGGTTTCAGTGACCAAGGCAATGTCAATGTTGCTACTGTTTAAAAAAAAAATAAATTCGACAATTTTCCCGCGTATACATCTTGCATTCCAATTTATAATTCTGAGATTTCTACTTAACATATTATTTATCATTAGAGTATAAAAACTTAGTCACTAAATGTGCGATAACATTGAATTGGTCAATTTTATTTTTGCATGCTGATAATTTCGTTATCATCTCCATACAAAGGGAATTTATCTCTTCTGCCGTAAACAATGTATTGGAATTGTTGTCTAAAGTGTTGCCACAGATGTTGCTGGGAAGGTTGCTAGGTATATCGGTATGACCACGGTATATGTTTTGCATGCGCTCGCGTAGCTTTCCCTCGTACTTGTTTGTTGGAATTCCGCCTGAATTTCGCTTTTGTTGCTGATTTCATTACTTCGCCGCGGGAGTTCAAGTGTAGGTGCGGGTTTTGCAGAAACACGTGATGCATGAAAAGCTTTTGGTTGCAAAGAGCTTTTAAGCTTCGTGGATTTTTCTTTTAACTCCACATATTTAGTTCTGCTACCACATGTTGGATCTGTAGACTTGTGAGATCCTCCGCAATTTGTGCATTTATGTGGGGCAGTATTTTCACACTCAGCAGTCTTATGTAAACCGGCGCAGATGACACAGTAAGTCCTAATGTGGCAATTTCTCTCCCCATGGCCAAACATTTGGCAGTTACGGCACTGAGTAAGCTTACCTTTTAATTTTTTCTGGTAACTCCAATTTACCTGTGTACGAAATATAGCACGATAGCGTTTTTTTAAATCAGCCAACTTTACCGAGCCATTTTCAAACGAAACAATGTAAATAGTGTCACAGTATTGTTCGAAATTTCTTTTTACTTTTTTTACATCAGTACATTTAAGACTAAGTTTTATAAGTTCGTCTTTAAGTAATTGTGTTTCCATTTCGTCCAAACCGTGGAGAATTACTTTAAAAACACTAGTACCTTTAATGTCATGTGAAAAAAATTTACATTTTTCCGCCTTCAATTTTGCCGTAGTAGATGTACGAATAATACTTTTTCTTACTCTTTTTGACTGCCCACTTTTTGGGTTGCGATAATATCTGCTCTATAGTGGGGCCTGTGTGAGTTGTTAGGCAGCACGTGGTCTATTAAAACAGTCACCATCCTGATAAAGGGGATATCTAAACACTTTCCCTTTTTTTAGTCTCCCAGGCTTCACCACGTGGAGGTGAGAGTAGGATTTAATTAACAGAAGCTTAAGTGTAATGCTGGCAGTTGTGCATTCATAAAATGCTTAACTTGTTTGCTGATTTGTAATATGTGGAGCCGGCGATGTGAAAACCTGGTATCATGGATGGGGTCCCAGTAAATATGGAGGGCTTAAAATATAATGTTTGTAGCTTAACTTTGTTATAAAATTGTGCGGAACGATAGGGTCACCAACACAACTGGTGTGTTGTACAGTTTATCACAGCGAATCTCTTATATGCATAAAAATATTTCTGACGATATCAGTAAATGTATTGTTGTCATCTCATATAAGCCTAACAGAAGTTGATCCCCTGTCCTATTATTTTCTGAATTTCATGAATGTTGCTCCTTCTACAAACACAAAATTATGTGCAATGACTTCAACGTCGATCATTTTAAATCTGCCTCCAAGGCTTGCCAGTTTTTAGACAATATCGCTGCGTCTGGACTTGTTGCTATGTATATATTGGAAATACATGTGCACATGCTACCCGCTTTACACCTAACTCCGCTTCGAATCTCTCGTTGATCGATCTTTTTTTTTTTATAATGAGCGGGCGCTCAAGGGGTTTGTGTACCCTTAAAGTGATTGTACACAGCGCGGGCAAAGGAAATTTAGGGAGGAAGAAAAGAGAGGTATCGATGTACATTGTTATTAAATGTTTGCAAGTTATAACGACCAGGAAATACAGAGATCGGCAGGGCATTCTATAAGCGAGTTGTACGGCTTAGGAATGAATCACGAGTATGTCCGAAAATAGGTTTGAGGGTGCACTGATGAGCATTCATAGCGAGACAGGTATTACGGTTGAAAGTTTGAATGGGATTTCAGTGGAGTACTGGTGGTGGAAATAACGATAAAACAAATAATCTCTGTCTGGTATCTGATCGAACTGAGGTTATACTATAGGACCACGACCTAATTTTCTGCACATATGACATCAACCTGTCAGATTCTTCTATATGTTCATTAGTCCAGTTAAGGAGCTTTGCTTGAATTGACAACAATGCCTTGCAACTCAATTCGTGAGTTAAGGAAATCCTTTAAGAGGATTTCAAAACAATGCGAACGTCAGCCTAGGGCGCTGACCCAATTATTCGACTTACAAGGGAAACAACTTATTTCCAACACTTTGTAAATTGAACAGAAACAATAAACCCGGGTTCCATTGCGATTACAACTGACTCCACAATCCAATCCAATTGGTCCCATGACATTTATTCCTATGGGAATATCTGCATACAAATAATATGCTGACTCAGCTGGGAACCTGTATGGGCACATCGAACCACGTTCGAGGCGGCTCATATCGGATTATGATAACTCGTGCCTCCTCCCATGTTACGAGTACTATTTCTCAGACGTGAATAATAAAACTAACTTCTTGCAATCGTTACTTTGTACCTCTATGATAGGCATGTTCCGCTAATGACTGTAGCAGTTCGTAATAAGTATTGTCCCTGGTCCAGACCTGAGATTAAAAATACCACTAGGGTTCGGAGAACTAAGTACTCTAAATGGAAGCAAAATCGCTCAACTTTGAATTCTGATACTTTCTGTCGCGCACGCAATAGGTCGTCTTTTATTACGCTTAGATCAAAAAAAGATACCTTTTAAATAAACTTGGTATTGTATATCTACATCAACCCTCTATAAAGCTTCGATTAATTGGGATAGTAAAAAGAGACGACTTTAATAATATACCAAATGCAAACGACCTTAATAATGCTTTTATCTCCAGACAAATACAGAGTTCAGTTTTTATTCCAAATGATCAGCTGTGTGTTTGGGGATCGACAAATGACAATGACTCTGAATTCAAAGTTTTCAAGTCAATCATAGTTGTTCTACGGCTCTGGTTAAAATAATGGATGGTATTAGGGTGAACTGCTATCTAGGTCATATAACTATACGCTCCCTGCTCGATTTCTGAAAAGCATTTGATTGTCCTATGTGTCCTATGTGTGAAACTATCTATGTACTTTGGATTTAGGGTAAGATCGGTGCCTCTCTTAAGTGCGTACTTACGTGGTCGTAGTCAAAGTGTCATAGCTCGTAACATAGCTCCAATTTTCTTAACATCAGGGGTACCTCAGGGTTCGATCCTTGGTCCTATGTTATTTTGTCTCTTCGTTAAAGATCTCAATACAGTATGCACAAAATCTTCTGCTTACTTTTACGCCGGTGATGGATATTGTACACTTATCCATACTAATTGTCATATATATACAGCCATGGACACATAAATATCACAAACTCAAATAAAAATTCTATATGCACATTTCGTATCATATAATTGACATGAATCTTGCTTTTGCTGATGATACTGTTTACCCCTATCGTACTGTATATTTCTGGTGAACAAATATACCGTTATCATTTCAATGCTTTGACAGATGTTGATTTCAATAAGCCAAGAGATTTTTGTGGTTGGACGTATAAATAGCACAAATTACGATATTTACAATTTCTCGGCGAATTATTTTAGTATTTTATTTCTTTTTGTAAAACTTCATTAATAATTACTCTGTGGGTTAGCTAATTGAAAAAGTATACATTGCCATCCAATGAAAAGAAAAATTATATACGTCATGTACAAAGATGCCAAAAAGCCAGCTGAATTAGCTAAAATAATAAAGAGTTCCAGGAAAATGGTCTATAAGCTGGTAAAGGAAGGTGAAATTTATTTAAATGAAAACAAAAAACGGGAACCAAAACCAAGAAAAACCACTGTCTTCATCGATAAGGCCATTATCCGAAAATGCTAGAAGAATCCGTTCAAGTCATCGCGGCAATGAGTAGAACAAAAAAAAAAAAAAAGAACATTCGAAGACGCTTAACCATTGCAAGAGCCCTTCAAAATAAAGACATAAACTTCTGGAAAAAAGTGGAGTGGAGTGACGAAACTAAGGTTATAGAATTGGGCCAGATGGCAATCTTTGAATCCCACTAAAAAAAAACAATTAAGCATGGTGAAGGGAATATAATGGCCTGGGATGCTTTTTCCTGGCATGGAGTAGTGAAAAAATGGACAAATTTCAATATTTAGACATATTAGAAAATACGATGGAACCCTATTGTTTTGAGTTTATGGCAGTTAATTGGATATTCATGCAAGACAATGATCCGAAGCACTCTGCCAAAATAGTGAAGGATTGCTTCTCCCAAGAAGATATCCATGTATTGGATTGGCCAGCACAGAGAACCGACCTTAACCCAATTGAAAATTTGTGGAACGACGTTAAGGTAAAAATTGGGCAGCAAAACTTCAAAAATAAGGATCAACTCTTGGGATGGCATAAGAGAAGCTTGTTATTCTATCCCGAAGGAAAGATGTCAGAAGTTTGTTGAAAGCATGGGCCGAAGATGTAAGGCAGTAATGGACAATTCTGGCTATAGTACAAAATACTGAAGAGGTAAAAGACAAAACAAAAACATTTTAAAATATATTTTGAATATTTCTTAATTTATTTTCAGAAATCAAATTTTGTGCTATTTCTGTGTCCAGACAAATTTCTTGTTCATTATTTTTTGTTTATTCTAACTTGTTTTATATGGATATTAATACATTATTTTGAAATTAATTACATTCACTGTTAATAACGTTTTCAAAAAAAATTTAGTTTATTATTGTTTTTGAAATAAAGGGTTTTCCAATAGGGACTTGACAAATTTGAATTTAATTTGTGAACGCACTCTTTCACTAATCATCAACCTGTCACTGTCAATTTATTTAGTAAACTCAACATTTTCATCATGGTAAAGTATACGAACGAGCAACGTCTGCAAATTATAAAAAATTTCTACCGAAATTCGGAGTCGGTGACTGCAACTTTAAGAGCGTTAACTCCAATTTTCGGTCGTAATTCTCGCCCTAGTAGACAGGCAATAACAAGTTTAGTGCAAAAATTTGAGTCTAAATATTCATTGCGTGATGCTGCCGTGTCAATGAGACAACGGGTTGGTCGAAGTGTCGAAAATATCGCTGCCGTTCAGGCGTCCGTAGCAAACGATCCAAATCAGTCAATTCCACGGCGTTCTCAAGAATTGGGCATCGCTCAGACCACATTATGGCGTATTTTGCGTAAGGATCTTGGTTTACACCCATACAAGATTAAGCTGACTCAAGAATTGAAGCCGATAAACCATTTGAAGCGACGTACGTTCTCCGATTGGGTTCTGGAGAAGATGCGCCAAGATGATGAATTTCATCGCAAAATCATCTTCAGTGACGAAGCTCATTTTTGGCTCAATGGGTTCGTCAATAAGCAAAATATGCGGGTGCAAATCTACATGCTCTTCATGAATCACCACTTCATCCACAAAAAATGACTGTTTGGTGCGGACTTGGACGACATGTGGTTTCAACAGGAAGATGCCACAAGCCACACAGTACACGCTGCAATCGATTTATTGAAGACTAAGTATGGTGAGCGTGTTATCTCAAGAAATTGGCCAGTCGATTGGCTGCCTCGTTCATGCGATTTAACGCCACTTGAATATTTTCTGTGGGGAAGAACTCAGAGCTAACATTGAATGCGAAATAGCAGCCATTTCGGCCGAAATGTGTGGCGGAGTCATTGAAAATTGGGTCCACCGAATCGACCGCTGCTAACGTGCCCGCGGTGGCTATATGAACGAAGTCGAGTTCCATACATAAATGTTTTGATTGTACTTCAAGCCGATAATATAGTTTTTGAAATATCTCAAATGGTTTGCGTTTTATTTTTAAAAAAAAGTAGTGAAGTCATTATTGGAAAATCCTATACATTTCTGCCCGTTTTATCCTATTTTCCATGACTTTCAGCAAGATTTCCGGTGATAACTGATCGCATTCCTGTCGAATATTCTCCCTAAGGATGCGATTGTCTGAGGCTTGTTGGCATAAACCCGCGACTTCAAGTAGCCCCAGAGAAAGAAGTATGGCATGATTAAATCGGGCGATCTTGCTGGCCATTCCAAATCTCCAAAACGGGAAATTACGCGACCAAGAAACGCTCCTTCACAATATCCATTGTGGCTTGTGCTGTATGTGCGGTTGTACCGTCTTGTTAAAACGACATGTTCTCCAAGCCCAGCTCATCCAATTCCGGCATTAAGAAGTCGTTTACCATGGCCCTGTAGCGTTCGCCAGTAACAATTGCCGATGGCGTCCTCAAAAAAATACGGTCCAATCACTCCTCCCGCGTGAACGCCGCACCACACAGTGGCTTTGAGTGGATGTAATGGCTTTTCGGGCATCACCCGTGGATTTTCAATGCCCCAGAAACGAAAATTTTGCTTATTAACGTAACCGCTTAAGTGGAAATGCGCTCATCGTCGCTCATGATGGTTTTCGACACAAAATCGTCCTCTTAGTTGTTGAGATTGAGGATGTCTTTACAGTAATTCACACGCAACTGACGGTTTGCACTTTGTATGGGAACATGTGTAAGTCTTTCACAAAAATTCGCTGTTGGGTCCGTCTGGTGATGCCCAATTGAGTGGCCCGTTGTCTGGTTGATGTTTCTTCGTTCTCAGCAACATCGGCAGCCACAGCCGCGATATTCTCGGCCGAATGACCAGTCCGGTGTAGGCCACGCCCTGCATGGTCTACTGTGGTTCCACTCTGTTCAGGTCGAGTAACTAAGCGCCGGAATGTTTGCCCAGTTGGCACGACCCGATTAGGAAATCGACGTCGAAATTCTCGCTGGGCTAACACCGATTATTTGTCAAAACCATCGCTCTTGCGGAGTATAGCGCTCCATTGATTGACTGTTTAGTTCACAAATGTCAAATATGATTGACGTACGATGCCATTTGCAAAGTTTATACCATCCTCCGATAGGGTGATTCATTTTGCTCCACCTTATAGTCATTCTCGTAAGTATATCTTTCCGATCTGGTCTAAATGTCTCTTATGATTAGATTATACCAATTCTTCATACCAATTATATTGAACTGCCGTTTCGTATGTCCTAGTGCTGTGTAGTAGTTGATATTAAAAATTAGCCACGATTTCCATTTAACTTCAACACCAAGCTGATGACCGGATTGGAAGTAAACTCGACTTTAAGTGAAACCTACATACGAGTTGACGCTCCTGGTTTGCCTAGAAAAAATTCAAAATTGTCAAAATTGTTTGAATATTCCTCAAATCGTTGAAAATCATCTTGAAGTGCGGTAAAGTGTGCGCACAATAAAGTGATTTGACAGGCAAACATTTTAAAATAAATCTGCATCTTTCTGTATTGACAAAAGATACAATCTCCATCACAGATGAAACGATGAAGTCGGAATTATTCGCATAAGTATTTCCTCATAATTTCACACAGCATTTACATTTATGTATAATATTTGAGCAGTCTCTGCCATTTTGTGGCTTTTATCGCCTTAGGAAGTTTCCATCAATTTCAAAATTTCACTATGTAAGGTTTTATGCAAATGGAAAACAATTTTCTGAGTTCCCTTTCACTTCGGCTCTCGTCTTAGAAACAGCTTAATACTGTCTTTTATTTCACACCTCTACGTCCCACCATTCTGGCATTCATCAATATTTGTTTGCTTTACCGCCCATCCATAATCCACTTGGTCTAGTGTAACAGTTTCAAACTATGTATACGAGTACGAGTACGAGTATATTGTATTTTGAATGTCATGCCATCTGGTATTTTTAGTTCAGAAGCAGATACGAGAAGTCGTAAAGAACCTAGAACGTCGCTCTTTTCCATATTGCAACAGCAACATGCCACGTAAATTGTTTTTCCAATTTTTATGTTTTTTATTTCAACACAAATTCTTTGCAGTCTTAAACGGGTCTCAAGACAGAAAATTTTCTTTCCTCTTGTGAGTCTTCTCTGGTTGGGGCATTTTCCTGAGGCGGCCAGGGTTGGTTGGAAACAATTTAATCGCAAATGGCATTCAGACAAGCAGGGTATGGCTGCATACATACCAGTATACTCGTATGTGTGCTGAGCCCCCCTGTCTCTATCGATGAACAATAAAACACACAAACAAAAGAAATATTTTTCCATATTCTACAAAGAAAATTGGGGTAGAAGAAAATATTGAATAGGAGTGCTTTCAAAACGCACGAGTATCTCTGTTTAGATAAAACATACCCCTCTTTTGTCAATTTATCGCTTGCAACTTACCTACATACTCGTATCTGTTCACATGGGGTGGGGGTCTTGTGCTTCTTCGAATTTTAGTTCAGTAGGTTGGCGCCAACCAAGCTACTTTACATCAGGGGATTTGACAACTCAAACGTCAGTTATGTGTGCCAATGTAAGACCTAGTCGGATGTATAGATTTTGAATACCTTCATGATATGGTACGAATGAGATTTTCTTTTTCAAAAAAGTTTCTTGTGTGCCTAATGGATTTGAGCTACGGATGTTAGCTGATACTCAGATGGCTCCATTTGGACAATTTTTAAGATGTCGTTCATCATTTTCGGAGTTTTAAATGACAGTTAAATGGAGACCAGCACTCAGGAGGGTATAAACTGGGACATCACTGAATTGGAATTTGCCTTTCATCATCATAGTTTTGTCCTGTATCAATGTCATATGATAGCTAACCCATGGGGAAGCTTCTATGGCTTTTGTTAAAAAAGAATATATTTTCATATGTCCAGATGGGCGAAGTGCTCCTTTGAGGAAACTAGCAGGGATTCTTCTAAAGCAAGGCAGACATCTTCTATGAGCTACTCTGAGGACTAAGTCACTGAGGAATTCTAATACTGAGGCTCCTTCTTCTTTTATAAATCGTTGAATTACCTACATATACTCGCACATATGTTGCGATTTTAATCTCATCTAATGCTACACAAAAGTGTTTGAATGAACACAATTGGATACACACGGACACTTTAATCAAAGACAACACGGCGCGAAGAAAGACTACGATTTGAGAGTATGATCCTGGAAAGTAAGAAAATATCCTCAAGCAGTATCGGGCGGATATTACTGCAATTCAGGAAGTACGCTGGATAGGATCGAGAATTTGTGATACGAATTCGTCCTCGGATAGTGGCTTAAATCGAAAGTCATTGATTTTAAGCCCATCAGTGACGCCTGGCTGTGATCCGCGTCAATTCAAGATTCTATAACATCAGCTTCATATGTGCTCAAGCCCCTACCAACGAGGCTGAAGAACCCATCACGGAGTAATTTTTTGACTTGTTAAAAATTTTTTTAATGTTAAAATTGTCCTTGGGGACTTCAATGCCGAAATCGATAAGGAGAACTTCTCCTAATACACCTGTTTTCTTCTCAATTCTTGTTTGTTACATAATCTTATGTTGTTACATTTGTCTAATGAAATATGAACAAATAAAAGTTAATTCCTTTTGTAAAGTCAAAGTGTGGTTTGACTTTCATATTACAACAATATCAATGTTTTTTGTCCCCTTTTAGTTCGGTCCATTCAACCGTGTTTCCTGGAGGGCGGCGATATTTAATTGATAGTAACCTTGAGTGATGACCTTTTTAAACTTAATAATTATCACAAGCTCAAACGCGCAGATAGGCAAAATAAAGTAGGAGAGGGTGTAGCTATTTATATAAAAAAAAAGGATTTAATTTAGTGAAAAAAAAAACAAAACCAAACGAACTGATAGAACACAAAATGTTGATAGGGTGTATATACAGCAGGGCCTCGATAATCCGAACACTCGCTAATCCGAACGCCTCAGTGGTCCGAACGACCCCCCTGGGTCCGGGAACGAGAGCGAAAATTCGAACAATTGATTTAACTTGAGTCTACTGTCACTCGCAGTGCCACATACACCACCCAATACTAAGTCTGTTATCTTAGGCCCGGTGCACATAAGCTGCAACGTATTTCTTCCTATCTATTTTGCAGCTTATGTACAATGATGTACAACGATGACGAAGAATGCTATCACTTCACATCAACAATACTCAGATACAAACATTTGGATCATAAATCGTGGAAGATGACATCTCAATCCAGGACCATTACAACTCTTTAGCTGTCATCAACGTCAACAATAAAGGGGGGTGGTACATTTTTGGTTGCGCAGTAGGCCAAGGGGATGACCACGGGCTAACTGCGTAGGCCTAACAGCGTAATTGCGTATTTTCAGGGTGTTAGAATTGTTTTGAATCGGGCTCACATTTTTTACAGTCGGTTTGTGGCGTATTTTTCTTTTATTTAACAATGTTGCGTGCTGTTTCTTCGACCATTTCGCTTGCTTTTTCAATTATGGCTACAACATCGGAGAAAAGGAAACATTAACAATATCACAAAAGTGCGAGGTTTTGGACAAGATTAAGCAAGGTATCTCGTTATCGGTTCTTGCAAAGCAGTATAACGTTGGAAAATTCACTATTTTTGACATTAAAAGTAAGGAGAAAAAATAAAATCATTTGTGATAAACACAGAAAAAGGTCCAGGCATCAGAAAAGCCTTAACAAAACAAGAAAGATATGAAAAAGGAAAGTTTCTTGCCAGTAGAGGAAGGATAAATAATTTTAAGAAAAGGCATGGTATACGCCAACTAAAACTAACCGATGAGAAATTGTAGAATAATGAAGCAGCTGTGAAGCCATTCCACGACGTTTGTAGGGAAAAAGATCTGATTGCAGACCAAATTTATAATGCCCCAGAATCACAATTACGCCATGCGCAAATGCAACCTGAACGCACAAACTGCCTTTGCTGATTGTTGGCAAAGCACAACGGCCACGTGCATTACCAGCCCATTTACCAGATCAGAGAAATGCTTGAGTTACAAGACCAATATTTTTAGAGTGGCTAAAAGGACATTTCATTCTCGAAGTAAAGAAATTTTTATTGAAAAAAAAACCTACCGCAAAAAGTACTTTTACTTTTACAGCGCATTCACTTGAAGAGATCTGCAGTCAATCGACGAAAATCTCACTGTTTTGTACATGCCACCTAATTGCACAGCTATTATTCAACCCATGGACCAAAATGTGATTCAAAACATTAAAGTGACATACAAGAAAAAAGTCCTATTGAACATTTTTGGCCAGCAAGAAGTTGATCCAGAATGCGCAGTAGTTGAACTGCTTAAGAAGACTACGATGAAATATGCAGTGTTTTCATTGGCTCAAATTTGGCAGCAATTGTCTTTAAATTTGATTAAAAATCCTTGGAAGCCTCTGTGGTCTTTGTTATTCAAATCAGAGGAAATGTCTAGCCCAGATGTAAATGATTTTGATCATGAAGATGATCTCCCATTAAGCATTTTTCGTAACAGAGGCTTTTCAGAAGTATACACAAACAATTTCTTGTTAAGCAATGATGACATAGACTGCCAGAAGCCCTTAACTGATGAAGACATAGTAAGACAAGTAATGAATCAGCAGGACATCGAAAGCGAAGAAGAATTGTAGTCATCGGAACTAGCTGCAAGGATTCCACGTACTCAAGCTGTCTCTGCCTTAAATACTTGCTTAGAATGGGCGGATGAAGCCGATATTTCGATTTCGATTAAAGCGTTTTCTAAATGCCACTCGTCAAAGTACTATATTTAAATTTTTTAAAAAAGCGTAATTACATAAATTGCATTACATTCTAATATATATTTTTTAAATTATTAAAATGTATTTTAAATTACGAAAAACTTTTTTTTGTTTCGAAAAATGCCTTCAAAATGTCTGCATACTATAATCCGAACAGGATATAAATTTTGGGTGTTCGGATTATAGAGGGTCTGCTGTACATGGCACCAAACATAGGAAACTCCAATTACATAAGAGTTTTGTTAGCGGAATTGTCTCCTGGAGGGAAAAAATAAACATTTCTTTGGTATGGTAGAATCCTTCATTTTCATTTCACGAATTACAAACAATCAACTCAATTTTTGCCAAACAAACGACCCCCGTTTTAGATGTGTTCATAGTATCAAATCAAAGCACCTGCTTTTTCACATCATTATTTGATATTTTTAAACATAAATGCTTTTCCAGTAGGTGTAAATGAAGATGCAGAAAGGTCATATATGTAATTTTTAAAAAATTAATTTAGATACATTGTTTAATAACTGCAGGAGGTTGAATTGGATCTTAATGAACACAACAACACGATCATTTTCACAATTTTATTCATTACTTATTTCACAAACATGTGCCCATAAGAAAAAAACTTTCTAAAAATATCAACATTCACTGGCTTACATCAGTTGTTTTAAGAGTTATTAATAGACGTAATCTTCTTTATGCAAGGTGGAGAATTGATTCGAAATAAGAAAAAGTCTTTTTACCAAAACAAGTTCAACTCAGTCGATTCGACCTCAAAATTTTGGAAGAACATTTGCGAGATGTAACTGAGGTCTGCCAAAGAATCAATCCCTAACAACATCGACCTCGATGAGCTTAATATAAATTTTGTTCAAATCAACTGCAACGCACTTAATTTTCAGACCATTCCTACAACCACTTGTAGCGTATATGGGATCAAAAAAAAAAAAAAAAATTCCAATTCCGCGCTAATTACACACATAAAAAAATTATATATACGTACATATGTATCACTCCAAGCGATATCAGACCTGTCTCAGTCACTTTAAATTTCTGTGAAAAGCTGGAAACGGCACTTTGGAAGGTTTCATGGTTAACTTCACATACTTAAGTCTACAAGTAAATATCCACACTGCAGAACCGTAAATATACCGATCCTATCCCCACACCAAAACGAACTCTTATATTAACAGTAAAACAAGTCTTAATTCTTCAAAAATAAAATATGTAACCTAATAGTAACAATCTACATACCTATATAGTTAATTGTCAAGTTTATCTACAATATTATATATACTCGTACATATATTCCTACGTTCTAAACTAAATTTACCAACATATATATATATAAGAATTACACATATAAACATTTGTATATAAACTAGTACTCTAAGCTTTCGTATTTGTTGTTTATTTCTTATCTTTTTACTTTTTTTTAACCCTATTAACCGGAATTACTAATATTTTCTTCCTTACCTTCTTATTCATGAACATATGTATATATCTAATAAGCCTAACGAAATCATGAAACATTATAATTTTTCGCAGAACAATAAACTCCCCTGTATGAAACATGATTTTTCTTTGTAATTAAAGTTGATTCGCTCTTTTTATTGGATGAGAGATTCTTGGCCTCAACGTCTCTATCATAATAAGATATTTTAGCATGAAGTGGTAAATCTTCTCCGGTGATATATGTAGGTTCTTCAAGGGAACGATGAGACAGTAACATACTTTAAGAGGGGCTATTTAAGCAAATAACTTCCGGTGTAAGTAGCCATGGAGCTGGTTCTCAATCAGCTGTTTGAGGGTGGGGAAATTCGGAATGCTGCAAAGTCTGCAAGATCAATGTCAACTGATCATTTTTTTTTTACTCGTCATTGTATCTCCTGCCCCTTTTCTTTCCTTTAACACTTCCTCTTTTGTTAAAACGTCAAATTTCACATTTCCATATTCTATCTTTTCTTACTCCCGGTCTTTCCTTTCATTTCCTCGTTGGTCCAGTATTTTGCCAATATTCCGAAATGGGTATATACAGTGGGTTGCCAAATTATTAGGGACAGTAACATTTTTGTTCATTTTCTTACTTTGGGCGCGTTTTGCTCCAGTTTATTGGAGTGTAGTGTAACGGGATTTGTTATATGCGTTCGTTGTGTTTTTATAACTGTAATTTTAAACGAATTTTGTGACTAGAGAGTAATGTTTGGTTTTTAAAAATTTTTCAACATCGTTAGAGCTGTAAGCAGTGCAGACGTTAAACAATGACAGGGAAAGGAAATTTGTATATTTGTGATATAAAATACAGTTAAAATGTAAGTATTACTATTCTTTTATTAGAAATACAATTATTAATAAAATACTTGTAAAAACAAAATTTTTTTTTAACATTTTATGTCTTCTAGTATGGGTAAATGCTGCGATTTGTCTCCTAAAAAAAAACAGAAATTAAAACCCTTCTCCAGCATACAGTTCACTCGCAAAGGACAATAGCGGAAATTGCTGGCGTTTCTAAGTCCGTAGTGAGTAGAATTATAAAATGCGTGGATATAAACCAGACGATTTCCGCTAAAAGAAAGGGTAATTGTGGGAGAAAACGAATGACAACTCCACGTACCGATAGGAAAATTCGTGATATCTGGTTAATTGTTAACTCAATTAGTTCATGACTCCCATTTACGAGCTTCTTTGAGAACTGTGTAGCGGAGACTGGCAGAGGAAGGCTTGACAGCTCATCGTCCTGTCAAAAAACCTTGGTTGACCGATGCAATGAAAAATAAACGGCTTGCCTGGGCTCGCGAACACCGCGAGATGACGGTTGAAGACTGGAGTAAGGTCAGCTGGCTTCTTTTTGCTCTTTTAAACAAACTTATAAAGAATATCTTGTAATACTATTAGACATTGCTCCTTGTTTTTAGGTTTGTTTTTCAGATGAATCCACATTTGAAATTTTAGCCGTCAAAAGCAGTTTTGTTAGGCGACGTCCAGGTGAGAAGTACCACCCAGATTGCATCCTGGAGAGTGTCAAACATCCCGCCAAAGTAATGGTGTGGTCGATAGTAATCGGAAAGGGTGTTGACCGCCTCTACATTGTTCAGGGAACTATGGAGCAAGACAAATATAGGGAAGTCTTAAAAACTCCTTTGCTACCAACGTTGAGAGAAGGGTTTCCGAATGGTCAAGATTTCATATTTATGCATGATTCAGCACCATGTCATAAAACGAAAAGCGTAACCAAGTTTTTGGAAGAAAACAAGATCCCAGTTTTACCTTGGCCTGGCAATTCTCCAGACATGAACCCCACTGGGAGATTACCAAGGGGTGTGTTTAGCATCACAATCCCAAAATACAAGAAAGTGCTCAGCGGTGTATAGAAAGTATGCCCAACCGTATTAAGGCACTCATTGAGGCAAAAGGGAATGTTACCAAATATTGATTAGTTTAAGTAGTTTTTTCTTCTGTTTGGTTTTTTTTAACAAAATATTGAATTCTTTTATTTAATTTTATAATTATTATTATTCTATTATAACACATTATCAAACACATTTTTATTTCATAAAAAAACTGTGTCTTTTCACTGAACTTGAATCAAATGCATCAGAAATACATTTTTTCGTTACTGTCCCTAATAATTTGGCAACCCCATTTTAAATACAATCGTGGATGCCAAACATTCACTTCCCAACGTGAAGATCGCAGTTGATGGTGACTTATTTTTGGGGAATTCAAAGGTGTTCACGGAATCGTCGACATCTTGGCACGCATTTATTTGGATAAAAGTAGTGTGGGGGAAAGAACGCCCTCCCCCTCCCAATCCGTCTAGATTTTGCCAGGAACCCGCAAGCGTGCCACTCTCTACCACAAATGAAAACAATTTTTCTTCCCATATTCTTCCCATTTATTAAAAGCGGAATAATTCCAAATCGGTATCAAACTTGCAACAAGATCAGGGATATCAGAGTCATCAACTAATTTCCGGATTCTATTCTTTTAATTCGAGGGGAAGGATCCGCCTTGTATTACACAATATCCACCGGCAAGAAGATACGGTTTCACTTTCCAGAGTTGATGATTTAAGTGTTGGTCAAACAGTTTTAAAAATCAAATCGAAAGCCATCGGCTCATATGATATTTTCCCGGTGTTTATTAAAATTGCTACCTTACTGCCTCACATAACGTACATATTTAGCTCGATTATAATCAAAACCATAATAGAAGTTATTAGTGCCGGATTCCGCCCAATAGCGATTCTTCCATTTTTAAGTAAAGCATTCGAAACTATTATTATTAGTCAAATCAAATTATTTTTAAATAGAAGAAATCTTATCACATAATTTCAGTCAGGTTTTCACCCCAAATATAGCTGTGTCGGCTTAGACAGCGATATGTTAGGTCTTAGAGAGTCTCTCGACTTTTCCAAGGTGCCTGATATGGTTAACCATTCATTGTTACTAAAAAAAAGCTGGAAAGGACGTTTTTCTTTGAGACCTCCATCTGCAATTTCATATTTAGCAAACAGGTCTCAATATGTATTTGTCGGTAATAAATGTTCTTCGCTTCTTCAAGTCCTTTTAGGTGTCCCCCAACGTTCTGTACTGAGTTCTTTAATGTTTTCATGTTTCTATAATGACATACCGAAATGTTTTACGACCTGCGAACATCATATACTCGTATATGCTGACGACGTCCAAATATATTGGTTGTTCATAAAATCACTTAAAAACTAAGGGTTCAATAATATTAATCAAACACTGAAAGAAATTCACACCTTGTCTTTAAACAATGGACTTAGTCTCAATCCAGAAAAAACTAAAGCTATGATCATTAACGGAAGCAGAAAAAACAAAGTGTTCCCTCCGATAATTCTTAATAACACAACTGTTGAGTACATTGATTCCATAAAAACTCTTGGGATATACAAGTACTTCAGTAAAAACTTCAATTGGAATATTCACGTAAACAAAGTTGTATCGAAAGTTTATGGTGCTCTACAGGGTCTAAGTTCTACGGCAAAGTATCTTCCGACAAGTGTTAAGCTTAAGTTTATTAAAGTTTTCATTTTACCACTATTTCTTGATGGATGTGAAATTCATTACGACATGGATTACTCATCCAAAAGGAAACTTATCGTGGCATACAACAGTTGCGCTAGATATATGTATTTTTAATAAAACAAGGTTTGATCAAATTTACAAAAACAAAAATAACAGGCTATTTATTAATATCACTAATCAACTATAGAACAATTCAATTATTTAACAAAATAATAACAACTAAAGAAGCAGATTACTTATTTGAAAAAATTCAATTCGCTACTAACAATGAAAATAATTCCATCTAGACATACTCGTAAGTATTAAATTCAGCCTTCAATTTTATATACATGCGATTCATATTTGGAATGAACTACCGTTGCATATTAAACGGACAAATAACACAACTACTTTTACGAGCGAAGCTTTCAAATTCTATGAGCAGATTTACTAATGAAGTAATATAAATACTCTCATCTTATCTAACTCCTTTTCCTTTCTATCTTTACTCTTAGCTTTTTCTTCTTTCCTTTGTAATTTTACTTTTATTCACTTTGTTATCTAATTTGTAAAACATTGTAATTTAATATTTATAAGCTTAGCTTGTACAGTTTTCAGTTCAGTTTATATGCATTTTTATTATATTACTTAATTTACTCTTACATGCTAGACAAAAAAACGCTTAAAAATTAGCTTAAATAACTTAAAATTATCTTATACTAACTTACTGGCCCCATGCGGGCACTCTAAGTTAAATATAATACTTAAAAATTATGTCTTTCGACGTTTATGACGGGTTTTATAACTTAGTGACTTAACTATAGCTTAAACTAAGAAAACATGTTCAAAAACTTAGTACATGGACTATTTTAATTTTATTATAAAACTTAAAACTAAAAACCTACATACTACCTAAAACTAAATCTTAATCTACTTAACCTACTTACATCTACATGCATATATATATATATACATAATATATATATATACGTCATATATAAATATATGTATGTATATATATATTTTTTTTTCATTTTATATTTTTATTTATTTATTTTTTGTTTTTATATATTTTTTTTCTTAAAATCTAACTTAAACCTACCTAGAACTACGTAAGCCGGCCATGGCTAAAAAAAAAATTTGGCTGGCCCACCTTGCTTCACATGAAGCTAATTATCACTGGAGGAGTTCGACGACGAAGCATCCTCCCCTTCAACAAGCCACTAAAATTGTTGGTGCTGCCGAGCAACATACCTCATGTCGCGACTCCCTACCGCCCTACTGAACCGGAGACGCTCCGCACTGCCATGTGCGACGTCTCTGTCGTAGTTGAGTCGCCTGTCCGCAGCTGTTCGAGCGACGTGGAAGATTAGCGGAACCGCCAATCTGTCCTGGACCAGACCTTTACTATCTAGATAGAGGAACGCTTCTGGAGGAATAAAGCCGTCAAAGCGAACTCTCTCGTGATACATATAATTGGGGTAGAAAGCCCCGGAGATCAGGTTGTTCGATGAGGCCATTGCTCTTGCAACGTGCCTTCGAGTCAACTTAATGACGAAATTGTCCACTCTTATTAGGTTCGCCCTATTGTATAAGACCTCATTAGGATAGAATTTTATGTACTGAGACTCTGGTGTTCTGTATAAGCGAAGACAAGTCCTAAGACAAGCCCTCTCAAACACCCGAATCTTTTCCAATAAACTTGCTCTCACGTTGAACCACACGGGACATCCAAATACAAGCATGGGCCTGATAAGGGCCATGTAGCAGATTACCTTTACCCTCGCATCGAGTTGGCTGCTATAAAACAGTCTCTTTGTAAGGGCAAAAGCACCTTTGGCTCTGGCCAGAGCAACATCTATATGTTTGTTAAAATACAGAAATTGATCTAGCCAGATCCCAAGGTATCTGACTACATTTCGACAAACAAGTGGCTGCCCATGCTGCCCCACTATCGAGAACTTTCGCCAATTTCTGGTGTCCCTAGAGGCCCCAGACAAAGGCGTCCTAAACAGAATGGTTTCCGACTTCTGAAAGTTGATTTTCAACTTCCAGTCATCGCAATATCGCTTAATTTTGTCGAAATCACGCTGCAAAAGCATATTAATGACCTCAATCTTTGGACCTGATCTGTACGCGATTATGTCGTCTGCATACGCTATGGCATGGTGAAGTGAACCTATCAGATCACTCGTGTAAATGTTGAGGCATCGAGGCTGCATTTCGCAGTTCGACGCGGAGTGCCTGAACCTTTGGCAGCGAACACATTGTAAAATGTTTTCGTTCCTCTTTAATTTTTCCCAATGGACAACCTGGTAGTCTAGGACTTTAATACTCCTTAGACCATCCAGATTGCTGGTGGGACTTAGCTGGACCAGGAAAATCGGCAGTTGCCGCTTCTCCCTTTTGGCTCTGGCTGTGGTGAATGGCTTGACCCCCACGAATTGGAGCCCTTCGCACTTCTTCTCTTTCAGCAGTGCAAGGAGCTCCTCCGGATCAGTCGACGGTTCTAATCCTCTCAGCAGCATTGTTTGCAGCTTCTCCCCCTTCGGGGTGTAGGAGAAGAACTCCGTCGTCGAAGCCTTCAATAAACTTTTAATTTTATGGTAGCGCTCCACTGTGTTACAGTGGATCGCATGCCTATCTACGCTAAGTCTTTTAATATAAAAATTATTGCCTATGGCCAACTTACATAATTCTATCGTTTCCTTGAGTTCCATCTCATAAGTGTTTATTGGTGGAACCCTTGTTCTAGATGTCTTTTGATGTTGTTGTTGTTTTTCTTGTTGTTGTTGTTGTGGTTGCTGTTGTTTACGTTGTTGTTGTTGCTGGCTCTTCTGCTGCTGTTGTTGTTGTTTTTGTTGATTGATTTTTTGAGCCTGTGTGTGTTTAGGCTGCTGTTTTGGTTTTTGTTGTTGCTGCTGAGTAGCTACGTGCTGCCTTTTTTTTGCTGCTAGTTGTTGCTGTTGTTGTGGCTGTTGAGATACGAGAAGTTCTCCTAGCTGCTCTTTCTCCCTCCTAGCTATTTTTTTAGCCTTAATAGCTAACACTCTTTGCTGGAGAAGCTTAATATTATTTTTTATGCTCTCTATCTCTTCCTCTTCGTCATCTGACTCAGAGGCCGCCAGAGATGCGAACATATTTTCGTCTTCCCTACGTTGGCTTTCTCCATCATCAGCCACATATGGGAAGTTATCTCTCGGTGCCATTTGTTGTGCTGCTGCCCTTTTTGATGTTGTTGGTAGTACCCCTTCCCCCGTTCCGCTAGGCAGCTTTTCGGTAGATGCTAACAGGGCAGGGCACTTTATTAGGTTCGGAGTAAGCCTTTGCTTCCTCCTCCTCTTCCTCTTTGGTTCGACCACTACTGCTGGTTGGCTTGAACCACTTGATGCATCGCCTGTCTTTTCAGCTGGTCCCGCTATTGGCTTAACGGACCGCTCTCCAGAATACATCGCGTGATGTTGTTTCCCCCTTTTAATTATTTATTTTTAAATTAAATGAAAAAAAAAAAAAAAGTTTCTCTTTTTTTTTTTCCACTCGGATTCGAACCCACGACCTATGGTCTGTCGGGCGAACACACTGCCACTGTGCGAATTGGTATTTGTAAAAAGACCTTCAAATGTCTCTTCTTATTGATTTGTTTTATACACTATACTCTATTCACAATTCACTCGGAAGCCGAAACACGTTAAAACTCAACGGAGATCAATGAACGACTGCTTAGCTTGTACAATTTATTATAAGATGTACAATGAATTTTTATAATAAATATATAAAGGGTCCGCCATCTAACGTTTTTTTTTTCAACTAGTGCTTATTTCGTGAATGGTAACACTTCGCTCATGTCTGATTTGACAGATTCCTTTTTCGTCTAAAGGGTATTTTTTTTTAGAGGTATACAAATTCAATATGAAGTTGATGTCTATTTTATTTAATAGATAATTTTATGCCATTACTGTTTAATTGTGATTTCGGGCATATGCGCGCCACGGCTAGCTTGAATGAAGCGCAATGGTGAAGTTCAATTTTCGACAACTTTATTGAGCAACTGGGGCTGTGTATCAGTAATAATACGGCGAATGTTGACTTCCAAATCGTCCAACGCCTCTGGTTTATCGTCATAGAAATTATGCGCTCAGCAAATGTTGACGGTGTCCCGCGCAACAAATTGATGGTGTCGCACACCGTGTGGTATGTAGTAGTAGTAGTTGGCGATTCGAGAGCTCGGGTTTCACCCAGTTCAGTGACGAGAATATGGCAAATAATGTCATCACCAACGATAGGGTACTACCCCCGTTCATTTCGAAGGAAGAGCTCCAAACGATCTTCGAATCACTTAGAAATAAGAAATCAGTGGGAACCGATGAAATACCGAGCATTGTGCTTCGACATCTCCCTCTAGAAGCGGTGAACATTTATACCACCCTGTTTAATAATGCAATGAATAATGCACATTATCCAGCGCATTGGAAAACGGCGGTGGTTCAACCTACCCCCAAAAAGGGAAAGGATATATCCAATCCGGCGAATCTCCGGTCGATAAGTCTCCTTCCGAATATCAGTAAGGTTTTTGAAAAGGTAATCAATAGAGCTCTGTCTAGGTGGGTTGAGGACAAACATATAGTTCCGGATAATCAATTCGGTTTTAAGGCGGGACATGATATCTCACATGCCGCGTCTAAACTGGTGTCCGATATCCAATGGAACAAAGGCAAGAAACAGTGCACTGGTGCCTGCCTTGTTGACTTGGAGAAGGCCTTCGACACCGTATGGTTAGACCCTCTATATAAGCTGACTAGGCTAGGGATCAGTAAACCACTCTTGTACATTCTTTATAATATGCTAACCAACAGACAGTTCATCGTAAAAAATAGTGATGTGACTTCTGTTGGAATATTTCAGATTAAAAATGGTCTTCAGCAAGGCGCGGTAAATTCACCGATCCTTTTCAACATTTTTACAAGCGACTTGATAGGTTCACTTCCCCATACTATTGCGTACGCAGACGATTTGGTAGCGTACAGAACAGGTCCAAAAATCGAGGTCATTAATACTCTCTTACAGCGTGACTTCGATAAGATAAGACGATTTTGTGATGACTGGAAGTTGAAAATCAACTTTCAGAAGTCGGAAACCATTCCCTTTAGGACGCCGTTGTCTGGAGCCTCTAGGGATACCAGAAAAATTGGCGAAAGTTTTCTATCGTTGGACAACACGGACAACCTCTTGCCTGTCGAAATGTAGTCAGATACCTTGGAATCTGGCTAGATCAGTTTCTGTATTTTGGCAAAAATGTAGATGCTGCTCTGGCCAGAGCTAAAGGTGCTTTTGCTCTTACAAAGAGACTGTTTTATAGCAGCCAACTTGATGCGGGGTAAAGGTAATCTGCTACATGGCCCTTATTAGGCCCATGCTGGTATTTGGTTGTCCCGTGTGGTTCAATGTACGAGCAAACTTAATGGAAAAGATTCGGGTGTTTGAGAGAGCTTGCCTTCGCTTGTACAGAACACCAGAGTCGGAGTACAAGAAATTTTATCTTAATGAGGTCCTTTACAACAGGGCGAACCTAATACGAGTGGACAACTTCGTAATTAAGCTGACTCGAAGGCACATTGCAAGAGCAATGACATCGACGAATAACCTGATATCTGGGGCTTACTACCCCAATTACCTTTACCACGAGAGTGTGCGCGCTGGCGGCTTCGTTCCACCGGAAGCATTCCTCTACCTAGATCAGATAGGGTTGATCCAGGATAGATCAGCGGTGCCGTTAATCTTCCATGTCGCTCGGACTGCCAGCTTGCATAGGTTTAGGGTAGCATCTAAGAAATATATACATGTATTAGTATATACAAAGGTATATACTAATATATGTATCTAATTGTGTATAATGTCTATATGTGTGTATGTGTGTATTGTGCATGTAGGTTAGGTAGGCTAAGGTTTATTTTAAGTTAGATATTAAGTTTTTATAAAAAATAAAAAATTATGTCCACAGGCTAAGTTTTTGTTAGCAATGTTTTTCTTAGCTTTAAGTATAGTAAATAAATATTAGTAAAGAAAATGTACATAAAGTCGAAAGACATAGTTATAAGAATTTAGAGTAGCTTAGAGTACCTGTGTGGTAAGTTAGTATAAGATTGTTAAGTAATTTTAAGCTAGCATTTAAGCATTTTTTGTTAGAATGTAAGAGTAGTGTTAAGAAAATAAAATGCATTGAAAACTGAAAAACTGAAAACCAAATCATCAACAACATCAACAATAGACTACGAATGAGAATTAAAGATGGACTCTGAACGTTTAATATCATGGGCTAGAAGCCAATTTCTTACAGGCTTCAAAAATATTTTGATAGGACTAAGAGTCCTAATCCAAAAAGGAAACTCATTAAAGAGGCTGCGCGATGAAACTGTATAAAAATTCCTATAGGCTGTGGTTCGAAATTTAGGAACAGCTACTAGATTCAAGTGATGATGATAGCGATTTTTCCTGCAGATTTTTCTTCCAATAAATTTCTGTAAAACGAGAAGTGGTTGGATTCTGTTAAAACACGCCCCCACAAGTAATGCCATATTGTAGCTTAGATTGGAAAATTCCAAAATAAATTATCTTCAGAAGGTTTAAAGAGTAGACATTCTGCAAAAAAAATAAACTTCTAAGCGTCATTCGAAAATATTGCCTTAAGTTATGAATGTGATTATTAAAGCATATTCTAGAGTCAAAAATTAGCCCCAGGTATTTAACTTCTTTGACGCTTTCTAAATTCTTATATCTATGTCTTTCGACTTCATTTACATTTTATTTATATTTGCTTCTCTTCAGTGTCGAATAAATCTTTCGCCTTTTTGTTTTGGAACTGGTCATCAGTCTGTGTGCAGCAAACCATATCCTAAACATTTCCAAATCTGCATTGATATCAGCAATTAAATTTAGAGGGCTTACAGAACCATATGTTAAACCAAACAATGAGTTGATGTAAATCAGGAATAGAATTGGTCACAATACAGAGCCCTGAGGTACCCCTAGATTCATAAACCTAGTATTACTTCTGATCCCTTCAATCTTTACTCTTTGAGACCTATTTACAAGATATGATTTGAACCACTCAAGAACAAAACCTCGAAAACCGGCATTTTGTAATTTCCGCAACAAAATCTAATGGTCAACCATATCAAATGCTTTGGAAATGTCGACGAACAGACTTGCTGTAGACTTTTTATTGTCTAAACTATCAAAAATTTGTGAGCAAAAATTTACCAGTACTGTTACCTTTTTGAAACCCATATTGAAGTGAACTGAAAAAGCTTGCTTTATTGAGAAAGTTAACAGTCCTATTTTTCATAACTTTTTCAAAAACTTTGCTTACTGAAGGAAGAAGCGAAAAAATAGTTGCTTACATCATTTGTGGCAACTTTTTTATACAGTTGAATTACATCCGCACATTTAAGAGCTACGGGAAAAACTCCAAATGTAACACTTTTATTAAAAATATGGGCTAGGACATCCACAAAAAAACAAGCAACATCCGATTTGAAATGCCATCTATGCCACAGGAATTTGAGTTTCTTACAGAGCCTATAGTTTTCAACAACTCTAAGCCTGTAATGGGCTCAAAGAAAAAAGTACATATCTGAGCAATTTCGTAACGAGTAGATAAAAAACTAAAATTCCTGCAATCGAATGCAGTTAAAATCGGATGGATAATGTTGGCAAAAAATTAATGTCAGCAACTTCAAGCGTATCAGTGATAGTGTAATCATTAAACAGAATCGTGGTAGGACTTTTAGAGGAAGCTGGGTTATTGAGAATGCTATTAACGAGTTTCCATTCACCTCTTATATTTCTCCTATTTAAGCTGAAATGTTTTTTATAAAACGCATCACAGCAAATTGGAACTTTATTTTTTACTTCCAAGCATAGCCTTTTGTAGCTCCTTTTCAGATTTGTATTGCTAGGGTGTTTATAGCATTTTTGTCGCAGTTTATTTTTTTTATTAATTAATTGTACAAACTCAGTAGTTATCCAAGGTTTGCTTTTTATATTTTTCGTAAAATATATCATACTATTTAGATGGATCTGGCCCCATAGAAACATATTCCCATGACTCAAAACTGAGAATAGACTTTAATTTAGAAAAATCAATTCTGGTTACCTCATTGCGAGAACTAGGCTTATGGTTATTACTTTTAATAATCGGACTTAATAGTAAACCTGTCATTAAGTGGTCAGTAATTGCAAAATCGAAGACACATTTTTCGCATGCGTCATGTGAAATATTGGAAAAACGTCCGTAAATATCGTCTAAACAGCTACCCGATGGCAATCTTGTCGGTTCATTTACTCGTATAACAGACTCCAACCCATGAGTAGCTAGTAGGGCCAAATATTCTGTTACTGTGTCAGTTTTTTGAAGAATATTAAAATTGAAATCACCCAATGTTATCAAATTTCTTGACTTTTCGTTTTAATAAATTGAAGAATTCTTCCACAACTACTGAAAAGACATATTTGTGAAGCCGGTAGACGCACAAAACGACAAAAATTGCTTTGTTTACTGTGAAACATTAACAATCATCAAATTCTCATTCGTTTTTGTAAAAAAGTGCATAACCCGCAAAACTATAATCGTTTTTTCTCTTAGACTTCTGATGTTTTGGTGTAAGAAACAAAGTTTGTTTGTACAATATAAATTGGATAAAAAAGCTTGTTCACAATTAGTATCAATAAGGTTGGAGGAAGTAATATCATCGAGACAATTTAAATCGGAATTCATTGTTGGTTATTAACTAATTTTCTTTATCAACAGATAAATTTGAAATCATCAAGAGATTTTAATGCCATGATATTACTACCTTCAACTTTTTTCATGAGCACCTTGTATGAAACGATTAGGTGCCTACATGTATATATGTATGTGTGGATGATTTGTTTACATATATGCATCAATCGAAGTAAATGATTATTTGTAAGCCAACCCACATACTGCAGAAAACGCCATCTCCCGAAATGATCTGCAAGGACAATTGCGAAGACAACAACCCACCTAAAAGATCCCATCCCTTTCTATATTTTTGTTAATACTTCTTCTCCCACAACCCAAAAAACACACAAAAAAAAAACGTAGAATAATAATAAAAGCTCGCTAGGACTGAATGACCTGTTTAGAGAGAAAATACATTATAATGGAATGAATCATCACCTGACAAATAAAATGCGGTACATGCAAAAAAAAAAATAAACGGATTCTTTTTTTGACCAGAGAATAGTTGTTGTACGGGCCGGTATAGATGACCCGGGGAGTCGATTATAGTTCTTCGATGGAGGAGGTTTAAAATAAAAGAGAGAAAGAAAAAGTAATTGAAAAAAAAGGAACGAAACTAAATTCAACAAAGAGTAATATGTAATTGAAAATAAAATAAGTAAATAAAAATCTAACGAAAGAATTAAAATTACCGCGAAGAAGACATTTAAACTAAAATCAAATAAAGGAAAGAACAAAGAAAAAAATCAAAACGTAACAGTTTGTGAAGAAAACAAAAGTGATTGGCGATAATATTCACCTCCGCGTCCAGAAACTCACCGACAGTTTTCCTAAGTGGATCTCCAGCTTGGAAAAAAACAAAGAAGAAGAAGAAGCAAGCTCATTTGTCGCAGCTGTACATCTGGCCAAATGAATAGAGATCTATCCAAGAATCACGAGCACAAGAAATGCATCTATATCATCAGAACAAGATACCACAGGCGAATGACAGTATAGCAGTTTTGTCCCAAGTGCTAGCGAGCTGCTATCCGGACAACTTTAGTGTGAAATATGTATATCCCGTGTCCTCCTTCCCATCCCCACCCATTTTACCCTAAGAAGGATCTACGCAGGTTGTAATTTAAAATAGTTCATAATATATAACAGATCTGCTTCTCTCTTGAATTTTATTTCACTTTTGATAGCTTTTCCGATTCCACGGTTAAAATTAATAATACAAAAAGGAATATACATACATATGTATATGGCGGGCCAACGTTTAAATCTTCCAGCGAAGGAGTGCACTTCCTCTCTGCGTAGTAATACCACAAATCGGTAAGTTCATTCATTTTTATTTTATTTACTCGTATATCTACTATAACTTAATTCAGCACAGTATGAAACAAAATTTAAAGAACAAGCATAAAGATCATAGTAACCTATAAACATAATACAAAAAAAAAAAAAAATTGCCATATCTTTATTAACTCTTTTGACGGTCAGATAGATACGAGTACCTTCAGTATCTAACAGAAAAAAAAAATATTAGTTATCTTAAATTTTTACACCTATACATATATTCAACTTTATGTACACACACACACACATATATATATATATATATAGAGATATTTTTTTGATTTTTTTGGGGCATATTGTGTACACCCAACTTTCTTTTTACACGGTAGATACGTTCCTCAGAAATCCGTGTAAAAAAAGAGGCGTTTCCTATAGTAAAATTTGAAAACCGTGTAAGATGAAATAAAGAACTATATTTACTTCGAAAAACCGTGTAAAAAATGTTGAAAACTATAAAATTTCAGATATGCATACAAATTGTATGTTCATATGGCATTTTATTGAGCATTAAAACTTAAAATACATAATTCATACTGGTGAAAAATTGGTAGAGCAAGCAAAAAACAAAAGAAATCTGTTAATCCAGAATCCAGCTACTTGATAACAAGAGCAATTGTTTGCGACGATCTGGACTAAAGTCGGTATCATCACTGGAGATATCCATCAAATTACGAGGGGCGTTCAATATATTCTCGGTATCGATATGAAGGAAAATGCGAATTCAATTTACATCAATGCATTTGTTACATCTTGAGATAAGCTTTTTTAAACCCTCAAAAAAATAAATTTCCTCTTTCTCTGCAAAATACCCATTTATTGCCGACTTGAGTTCTTCATCATCCGAAAATCTTTTTCCACGAAGACATTTTTTCAAATCCGGAAACAGGAAATAATCACTAGGGGCAAGGTCTGGACTATAGGGTGGGTGTTGGATTTCTTCGAAACCACAATCTCGCACAGCAGCCTTGGAAACTCGCGCCGTGTGAACAGGAGCGTTGTCATGAAGAAGCAACACACCCGCTGCGAGTTTACCCCGTCTTTTCTTTTTAATTTCCTCCCGCAAATTATGCAAAGTGGAAGCGTAGGATGTGGCGTTGATGGTTTCACATTTTTTTTTTGTACTCAATGAGCAAGATTCCCTTTGAGTCCCAAAAAACTGTGGCCATGAGCTTCCCGGCAGACGGAGTGACTTTGAACTTCTTCGGGTGGTCTGTTCCTTTTTTATGCCACTGCATGGACTCTTGTTTGCTTTCAGGGTCATAGTGGTGGACCCATGTTTCGTCCCCAGTAACAATTCGGTCCATAACACCGTCCGCGTTCTCACCACACATCTCCAAAAGCTCTCTACAGCATGCGATTCTAACTTTTTTCTGAGGCGCTGTGAGCATTCGTGGCACCCACCTTGCACTGACCTTTGAAAGGTTAAGATGGTCATGAAGAATGGTGTGAATGGTACCAATTGAAAGCTTGGTGATCTCTGCCATCATTTTCACCTTTATTCGGGCATCCTCAAGAACAAGTTTTTCGACTTCTTTTATGCTTTCTCCAGTACAAGCAGTAGCCGGGGCGCCGGAGCGGTGGTCGTCTTCAATGCTCTCTCTGCCTCTCTTGAACTCATTTGATCACTTTTGCACAGTTGATAATGAAGGTGCGGAACCCTGGTAAACAGCGACCATCTCTTCATGAATAGTTTTTTTACTTTTTCCTTGCTTAGTGAGAAATTTAATTACAGCGCGATGCTCAATTTTCACCATCATCGTCTCAGTTGTCATTATGATTCTGTTTAACTAGAGATAAAACGCGAATTAATAATCACATTTATATGAAATTTTACATGAATGCACTAAAATAATAGTATGACTTGATAAATAAGTCAATTTATATATACAACCACAGCTTCACCCCGATACCGAGAATATGTTGAACGCCCCTCGTATCCAATGGTGAGTTTCGTCCGGTAATAGAGTTTTGAACTGTCGGACTACTTTCCGAAAGGTCTTGCGCCGTCGACTTTTTTATTAAAAAATCTTTTATAGAAAGTTTAACTTTTGGTTTTTTAAGTTCTTTATACAACTCTTTATACCCAGCAATACAATTATTAATATCTCGTTCGAATTTCAGGGCACGTTCCATATTTGGATTATTTTTTAAGAAATGATTCACCATACTTTTACCAAATGTTAGACCGTCATCAATTAAACCAGCAGTTAGTTGACATATTTCGGTCTCCTCGTCATTATCGCTATTATGGTTCTCAGTTTTGCCGTCATCTGTTATTAATTCAATCAGACAATCATCATCTAGAGGTTTATCTATCATTAATTCGTCGACATCTTCAATTTGTAGGTCCTCAAATCCTTCTCCTCCGATTTCGTGTGCCAAGGCTATAATTTCAGAAGTCGCCATCGATGCTTGGGGCACTGAGGTACCACTCTTGACGCATTCTGGCCAAAGTGCTTTCCAGCAGGAATTTGATGTTGATACCCTTAATTTTTCTTTGGCCATTGCAGCATATGTAATGCAATCCAAAATAGAATATTTTTTCCATGCATCAACGATCGTAAGGTTGTCCTTCTCTACTGCATCTAAAATATGTTGGAATGCTCGTTGAATATAATAAAGCTTAAACGTAGCAATTATACCTTGATCTAATGGTTGAATCAAGGAAGTGGTATTAGGTGGCAAAAGTATTACTTGAACATTTGGATGCTCTAAAACGGGGTGACTTGGCGCATTATCTATGAGCAAAAGCACTTTAAAATCAAGACATTGCTGTTCCATATATATTTTAACTTCAGGAACAAAGCATTCTTCAAACCATTCCGTAAATAGACCTGCTGTCATCCAGGCCTTTTTATTCGCCCTCCAATGAACCGGCAACTCTTGAATGTTTTTTCCTCTCAAAGCACGTGGCCTTAATGATCGGTTAATTAAAAGAGGCTTTAAAATTTTGTCACCAGAAGCGTTGCTACACAATAAAAATGTTAACCGATCTTTAAAACCACTAGCAATTTTTTCGGATTTTGCTATAAAAGTTCTGGAAGGCATTTTCTTCCAGAACAAACCCGTTTCATCGGCATTGAAAATTTGGTCGGGGACATAGCCCCCATCTTCAATTACTTTGGCTAGTTCTGCTGGAAAGGTTTTAGCTGCCTTTTCATCTGCTGATGCGATTTCTCCTTTAATTTTTAAATTATGAAATGCGTTTCTTTTAAGAAATCCTGTTAGCCATCCATCACTAGCAGAAAATTCCTTTCTCTTATCTTGACGACTTGTTGATGGCTCCGATATCTGCAGTTGCTTATAAATTCGTAGTGATTTCTGCTTTATAATATTTCCATCTACAGGTACTCTTTTTTGCAATAAATCCTCAATCCAAAACACTACACATTTTTCCATTTTTACTAACACTTCATCTCTAATGTATGACGATGTTTTGGAACTATGTTTTGATGAACTGATGACAGATTTCCGTATTTCATTTTTCTCATTTTTCTTAATGGTCCTGATAGTAGCTTCGTTTAAGCCAAAATCCTTGCCCACAGATGTTGAACCTTCACCTCTTGCCAGACAGTCCAAGATTTTTAATTCTACTTCCAAAGAAATGGCTTGCCTTTTACGAATCTTTGAAATTTTGGACATTTTATTAACTGTAGTAAGGGCAAAAATTTTATTTTTAAAGCTTAACTAAAAATTTATAGATAAAATACCTTTTGTCACTTATTAAGTTCAGAAATGTTCAAATCTAATTGATAGCACGAACAATTGATAAAATATTGCGAGCTAATAAACTTTAAACACTTTAATTAAGCAATATTTTATGTAAATATCATGCGAACAAAATGTGTAGGTAAGAGTTATCGAATAAGGGGATTTCCCCAGTTACTACTATGTATGTTCATTTCAGCAATGGTGCCAAGTGTTGTAGAAACAAACATAATTACAAAACAGTGATTTTGAAACCGTACTAGATAAAACAATTTTTTCAACCGTGTAACTTCAAATCCGTGTAAAAAGAAACCGTGTAAAAAGAGAGTTGGGTGTATTAGACCAAGATCTACTTAAAGTAGTCCTTTGCCTCCAGACTGTTCCTCCTAAACAATTTTTTTTTGAATTAAATAAAATTGTTCTATCTGAAATACTCGTACACATTTTCTATGATTTTTTTTTAAATTTGATTTGAAAGGAGAAGGTTCGTTTAGTGCATAAGCTGTTGGATGCGAACTGGAAGTGTTAAGGGAAGATCATTCGGTTTTTTGCAGGTTTTTTTAAAATGTGGGTATAAATTATATTAATATAGGGCGAAAACAAAAAGGATCGTTGGGACTGCGAAAGATGACTAAGTGAGGAGCAGATTGTTGCACCTATAAGGGGTAGTTACTAATACACCTACGGACCCAGTGGCTACCAAGGTGTGCCATAGCTATCCTATGCTAGGCACTTAGGGGAGGGTAGCGTTACACCTAGCTCAAATCTCTTTTATTTGTGACATACGAGTAGGATATGAAAAGTTTAGTTATACTGGGGTGCAGATACATTATTCGGGACTGAGTACGATAAAAGATTTTCTAAGGACAAATTCGGGTCTCAGTTTTAAACCATTTTAGCTCAAATTCCATCTGGAGCCAGGCATGGAAACAAAATGTAACTGCGGTCGGTCAATGTTGGTGGCAAGATCCGCTCCAAATTCCGGCGAGCGAAAGACGGAGTTGGAGCAAGCATGCCTGCCGCTACCAACTGGTCAACCCCCTTCTACTTCTTGCCCGGACTGGCTTCACTGGTTGCCTGTGCTGGTAGGTCATAAGGTTAAGTACAAGGTAGTGGGGAGGGTCCTTAAAGATGTGTTTTTTCGGAGGCATAGTCTTGGTCTCTGATTTGTGTTCATCTCTCTCTCGATCAATGGACCCTGGGTTGAAGTGCGCAACAACGGAGCACACCCCATTATTATAAGAGCCCAGTTAAGGGATAGGGTGGTATAATAATTTCGTTACAACCTTGTTCTTGCCAAACCAAACATATTTCTAGTTCTTCTCTTTTTTCACCTCTTTCGCGCGCATTAGTAACGCCTGGTTGTATTTAGTTAGAGCATCTTGATGTACAGGAAAGTGCGTGTCCCTTTGCTGCCACTGTTGTTGTTGTTTCGGCCGTTGTTGACGCTGTTACCATATTGGCACGAGAGCAGGTTTCGATTTATCATCACACGACACATTCAACAGACAGTTTATTTCTACTTTTTCGGAACAAACCGGACAATTCATGTTTGACTTGAGAACGTAAATAAGCTTTCAATTGAGATATGCACCTCACGGCACTCAGAAGAGAACTGAACTGCTGCGCCATCTTGTTGAAACCAAAACTCTGTCAAGTCAATGGCACCGTCTTTAAAGACATATGGGCCAATGATTCCACCACCCCATAAAGCACACCATACAGTGAGTTTTAATGGTTGTAAGGGCGTCTCGATAATGACTTGTCCCAATTCGCCAATTTTTCTTGTGTACATATAAATTTAACCAAAGTTGAAAATGAGGTGAAGCTCGATCATGTTTTCTGCCCATTCACCGATTCTACGACGCATATAATGGTCACTCGGTTTCAACTCTTGCACAAGCTGGATCTTATAAGCTTTTAAGCCAGGATCTTTCCGTAAAATCTTCCACAAAGTGGATGGGCATAGGTCCAATTGCTGTGCACGATGGCGAATTAACTCATTCGGATTCTCCTCAACACTGCGCTCCACAACGACAATAACTTCTTCTGTTCGCACTGTTTGTCGTCTTTGGGGATCCACTAGAGTGTACGTGGGGCGAAAACGATTCATCGTGTTCCGAATAACTTGCTCAGATATACGATTATGTCAACCGTAAAATGGACGCAGCGCACTATAAGTTTGGCGAACCGAACCATGCTTTTCAAAATAAGTTGGCAAAATTTGCACTCATTGTTCTGGCGTTAGTCTATTCACAGAAAAAATGGCAAGACGTACTAACCATAAATCAGCTATCAGCTGTCAAATTGACAATCTGTAGAAACAGTGCTGCCAGTTTAAAAACTGAACCTCCAAAAAAAAAACACCCGTTACATATACATTTCCTCCTTTGATTTCCATTAAAATGATATAAAAACTGTTTTTCGATGGCCCTTGGTTCGTTTAATTAATAGAACAACTTTCTATTACGTGTAGCTGTTCCGGGCTTTAACAAGATATTAAAGTGCTATGGCGTTCACTACTAGAAAAGGTCTTGATTTGCATTCCTGCTGCAGACTCAATTGACCGTCTAGCAGAAATCTAAGAATACAAATTTTTTTTTTCCTTTGAATAAGGACAAATGTGTGTCCTTATTGCATAAGACTAATTAAAATGCAGAGTGCATACTTTTTCTTGCATTTCTTCTCGACCAATCGTTTTGAACGCACTTGTTAGCTGCCTTTGTGGATTTAGTGAGCCACAATGTCGCTTCAAGTGCCCCCGGGCATTGAAAAGAAGTAAGAACTTTACAAAGCAAAGCAAAGGACGTAAGGAAAAAATGTGTGGAAATCCTTTTTATCTCTCCAGCTGGTGGTACTTTATACCTAAAACATCAAATGATGTTACGCAAACTGAATTAAGCGAATGCAAGCAGAAGAATTGACGCTAGAAAAAGTACAAACTTTACGAAAACTCCGATAGATAAACAGAAAAGAGAAAAATCCTTCTTTTCATAGTGTACCTTCGTTCGTCCTTGTGAAGAAGGGGAAAAAGAAAAATATAAAAAGTTGAAGTTCATCCAACGTGTATAAAACCAAGAAACAGGGAATCCACTTGTCAAATACAACCTTCGTCGGTTTGTGAATCCCACTTGAACGCAACCACATTGGTGAAGTGAGTCAGCGGGCCGATCTCCCATTCTGTGGTTTGTTGGGTTTTTTTCGTATGTACCACCATCTCTGTTCTCATGCGATAAGGGTTGCTTAATTGTTTCTGAGATTTTAACAAACCACTGTCAATGTGTGCTGAATGTAATGGGCCACACACGCCCCATCTTCGACTGGAGACATTTAAATCCATCATCTCCCCCTGGGGCTCCTCCAGTATGACAAATATTTGTGAAACGTGTTAATTATGCTTCACAGGATATTCGTGCAAATTATCTTCCCCAGTTTTCCTTTTCTTAAGACAAAAAAAAAAACGGCTTCTCATTCATATTGAAAGTTCAGTCAGAAATGTCCGATGAGCCTTAACAGGACACCGAGAATTGAGTTCCTGTTTAAAAAGAGTTCCTTGTTCCATGCTCCTTAGGGAAGATAAGTCTTTTTCTCATCCCTCCTATCCTGTAGTGGCGGGAAATTCAATTAAACTTCACTAATTGACACAAAAAAGTTGGCAAAACTATTGCTTCGATCTTAGTGATGGGTTGCCTTGCGCGACACGGGCGGATATGTGTAGTTGCCAGCTGAATGAAGGCAAGAAGTTGAGACCTACAAGAAGTTTTGGAAGTAGGTGACTAACTTTTGTTGTTAGAGGTTTAAGTTATCTGTAGTGAAGATAGTACGAATGTCTAGGGAAGTCGTTAGACTTTTGCGTTTATTCCATTAAACGGAAAGGCAAATTGATAACACAAAAAGCGATCAATAAATGTGAATAGAGGTGGTCCTTTGGGGTTATCCTGGAGACTCAAGAAGGTGGTGGAATGCATTTAACAAGTTTAACTGACGATGGTTTTCATTTGTGAATCCATACATACTCGTACATATATGCAGCGCAATAGTAAACTTTCCAGAACTCGATTTGGGGCTAAAAGTCAGAAATATTTCTATTGAGACTGTTGGTTTCGAGAAACGAGTAACGAGTAAGGTAGCAGCTCTTAGGTAGCATGAATACTACAATAATAAATTTTGGAACTATACAGCAACTTAATGTAATGATAGTTTATGCCCCAGATAAATGTAGATTGTGTGAAAGCTGGTAGTAATATGTAGCTAGAAAATAACTTTTTTATTCAATTTGTACGGCATTTCACATCGTGTACGCACTTACCGGACTCGAAGCCAAATAGCCAAGAGTGTGTTGACGATATAGCCCGTGGTGGTCTAAAGTCGGGATAATCGGTGGTCTCCAATTGTCCGTCGAAAGGGTAGTGACCTTAGACCAGAAGATTGTTGTTTCTGCTTGGAATGGGACAAGGCTCTTCTCTATATAAAGGGCGGTCCATAATTAACGCACGATGTTAATTGTAAATAAAACAAAAAGTTTTCATAGAATTATCTTACTATTTTTTATTATGGTAAAAATATCGGCCAAATGCTCGCCACGGCTTCGGTGGTATACCTCTATCCGATGGTCCATATTGTCAATGACTCTGAGACATAATTGAGGTTCAATGTCGTTAATGCGCCGAATTATCTCATTCTTTAGCTCTTGAATTGTTCTTGATTATTGACCCAAAGAAAGAAGTCCAACGGTGTCGAATCACATGATCGTGGCGGTCAATTAACAGTGCCACGACGTGAGATAACACGGCAATTGAATTGCTCGCGCAAAAGAGCCATTGTTTCGTTGGCTGTGTGGCAAGTGGCACCATCCTGTTAGAAGCACATATCGTCCAGGTCCATATCCTCAATTTCTGGCCACAAGGAGTCCGTTATCATCTCGCGATAGCGAATACCATTCACGGTAACTGCTTGACCGACCTCATTTTCGAAAAAGTACGGCCCGATGACGCCACCAGCTCATAAACTGCACCAAACAGTCACTCTTTGTGGATGCATCGGCTTTTCAATAATCACTCGTGGATTTTCATTTGCCCAAATGCGGCCATTCGGCTTGTTAACGAATCCACGATGGTGAAAGTGTGCCTCGTCGCTGGAGATGATTTTCTTTGTAAAGTCACCATTCACTTCTGTCTATTCAATCAACCATTCGGCGTACTGACGGCGCTTTAAATGGTCAGTAGGCTTCAGCTCTTGAGTCGATTGAACCTTGTAAGCGTGTAAATTCAAATCTTTATTCAAAATTCGCATCAGTGATGTTCGTGAGATGTTCAATTGTTGGGCACGACAACGAGTCGAGGTTGACGGCTCTTCTGCCACACTATCGCGAACAACAGCAATGTTTTCCACAGAACAAACTGGGCGAGCATGCACTGGTATTTTCACATTTCCTACAGACCCGGTTTGCTGAAATGTGTGCACAATTCTCCCGATTGTGGACACATTTGGTCGATTATGCTCACCAAAAAAATCACGAAGAGCACGAAATGCATTTTGATTAGAACGCGAATTTTCGTAAAAGGCTTCAACACTCTTAATGCGCTGCTCAATTGTGTACCTCTCCATGGTTGAATTTGTCAAACACTGAAACAAGGAAATGTCAAATTAAGTTGGGCAAAAAAGTTGACTTTAAGGTGTGACTCACAATTAACATCGTGCATTATGGTTGGACCACCCGATAGAATCTTCTTCTTATCCTTTCTTCTGAATCAGATCTATTTTCTAACAGCCATAGTTTTGGACAGCAGGGCTCATATGCAACTCTCTTCTTTTTTCTTGAATAATCATCATAAAATGTGCTTTAACAATGTCTTTAAGGCTTCAAAGAACAAGGAAGGTATATCCAATTCATTGTGGAGGAAGAGTACACGAAAAACCTAATGGATACCAGACTGGAATCACTCAGAAGACATGACACTGAGTCGAAAACAGAGAATCTCTGTCTCATGCTTGACTCAGGCTCATTTCCCAGGTAACCTAATCAGAATCAATTCAGAATTACCTCCTATCAACGAAGTGAGCTGAATAACAGAAAATGCCACAAGTGATATCCTTCATTGGTTGTGGTGGCACATAAGGCCACACAACACCAAGTTTCGCTACCGGTTTCACTGCATTTTCAATGTAATAACGAAATTGGAAGAGTTTGTTGAAATGTATCTAGTCCTGCTCTAAATCGTCCGATCCGAATCCAAAGCAGGGGTGCCTGCCTGATTGACTTGGAGAAGGCTTCGATATGATGTGGTTAGAGCGATTATTCTTCAAACTGAACAGGACGGGCATAAGTAAGCCACTGCTTTACATTTTAATATGCTTACTAGTAGTTCGTAGTGAGAAAGGTGGTGTGACTTCTGCTGGAGTATTTGACATTGAAAACGTTGTGCAACAAGGAGCAGCTTATTTGCCGATCTTATTTAACATCTACGTAAGCGATCTTGTGGGATCATTTCTCCATTCTATAGCATAATCAGACGATTTGAGCAAGTACAAATCAGCTACTGAGATGTTAAACATCAACTCCAAGAAGTCGGAAACCATTCGTTTAGGACGCCTTGAAATTGGCCAAATTTTTCCATTGTGAAAAACCAAATTCCGATTATTGAACCTCCAAGTACTATTGCGCTTGGATTTGTATAACCTCCCATCCGAAAGTGGGCACACCTAGTGCAAATAATACAAAGGTAGCTATATCGAGCACAACAGCGGGGGCGCCGAATCCAGGCACGTTATCCGCGGACTAACTACTGGCTTCAAGTCAAGAAACCATAGTCGATCTCTCGGAAGTCCAAGGTACCAGCGGCAGTGGCCCAAATCAACAAACGGACAACAATTTTGCTACCAGCTAGCCAAGAAAAAGGGTAAGTCCTCTGGTACCATCTTGAAGAGTAGGTATAGTAAGGCTATTTTCATCCTCAGCAAGATTGCTATGTATGAAGCGGCGGGTACTGTGCATGAGAAAGATTCTGCAGTCGTTGATGTAGAAAGCGGCCATGTAGTGAATAACAAAAAAATACCTAATCGGGAGGGAGGAAAGAGAAACTCGTTATTTGCAGACATAGCGTGAGACCAGCTTCAGGTCGCACTAATGAACGAACTCTCATATGATCAGAGCTTGCAAAGTGGACCAGCATGGAAGATAGGCTCAGCGAGGTAACAATGAATCGTATCCTGAACGACCAGACTGGACCTTTGCCCGATTATTATTTTGAGGAAGTCGTTAGAGTTTATCGCCTAATCAAGTGCGTGGATCAGTTTTTCAATGTTTTCCTTATCTCGTTCATCACAAAAATTATTGATGCCTGGAAGGGCCTTAATCTTAAGGTCATCTCTGGGAAACCGAGAGCCTCCATCTAGTTGCTTAAGGCGAATATGGACATTGGAAAGAGTCTCTAATGTCTACTGCTTCAGAACAACGGTGTCGCTTTGGACAAGTGGCACATTTTGCCAGGTTATAGTGATATAAAAGTGTTGGTAATTCACTTACCGTGTGTCTGTGCGAAAGTTAAGCGTATTAGTAGAGTTTGCCATCTAGGTTAGTTCAACTATGACAATTTGGAGGGCCCAAAAAACATACGTACCAAACAAGTAAATGGGGCGAGCCTTAAGCAGCTGCAGAAAGCCGATTTAAGGCTTTGAAATATCTCGAAACACGAAAACTTCTCAATGACCGGCTGTATGGTTTTGATGGCACGTCTAACCGACGAGGGGAACTAAAGCATACATCAATCTGGCGAATGCAAGATAGTTGCATTGATATTTCTGAGGTATTTGACAGGGTTTAGCATCTTTCGTCAACGAAACCGAACAATTTTCCATTCTCGGTTTGTGTGTCAATGACAACTTACTTTGGAATGACCACATATTCGATTTCGCCCAAAATTCTACGAAATGTCTAGGTTTCCTCAAACGATGTAAGAAATACTTTTCTCCTTCTGAGCTGGTGTCAATGCCTTATATCATTCATCCGCCCAAAGTTGGAGTACAATGCACACATCTGGTCGGGTGTGCCTAAAACATCTCTGCACTAGCAGGTGCAGATTCAAAACCGTGCGATAAAACTCATAGTTGATGCTAATGTCAGCCAGTAAATGGACACCCTCGAACACCGACGGAATGTCTACGGTGTCACTTTATTTTACCGCTATATCCACCATCAGCGCTAGCATAGAAATCACCAGTAGCATCCCGTCCCTTCAAATCTTCAAGCGTAACACTTGTCTCGCTATGAATGCTCAAGCCCACTTTCGGCTGTACAACTTGAGAGCCTTGCCGAGCTCTCAATTCCCTTGTCATTATAATCTTCAAACATTTAAAAGTAACGTTCATCGGGACCTACCTTTCTTTCCTCTCTAATTTTCCTTCGCCCGCGCTGTGCGAAAACATTTTAAGGGTACTTTAACCCCTTGAGCGCGTTACTTTAAACAAAAAAAAAGATTCGGCGTACTTGGCAAAGATCTTCAGACCTTCTGAGGACGACAAGCTGGAAGGAAATCCGGTTGAGCCCATTCAACAAAAACAACTACCATTGTATGGTCAGTGTCATACAATTCAATCTCCAGCATTTGAAGTGTGAATCGGAGAATTTGCTAGTCTTCCTGGAAGACTACGAAATTGGTATCATATATTGTGTCAGAGGGAGACCCGAGGACTCTGAGACAGCAAATACAATCTTTCCTACAAAAAGGATACCGGTAAGCCTAGAACCTGTATTTTAATCAAGGAACACATCAAAGCGTTTTTATGTTCCCATCTCAGTACAAATGACTTAACAGTCGTTCAAGCGATGGGTATAGGCTCGATCGCTCGAAGAAGTTTGCGCACCATAAAAGAGGACTGAAGTGATGAGGTTTTAATACAGAATCTCTCTGGTGTTTCTTGGCAAGGCCTGAATACTCATTTCCCTTCTTAGGCCGAAGAAACAGCGATTGGTAAGAGTAATCCTTCGTTTGATTTCTGATGTGATGTTACTCTTAGGATATGCCCCCATTTACGACTGAGCCAATTTTTGTCTCCTCTATTTCTATACTTGCGAAAAATTTAGTGACAGCTGCCGAGTTCTGTCAACGATGTTAATGTCAACAGTGTCTGCAGGTAGTTGTTCAGACTTATTTTTTTCAAAATTGGGCCTCTGGTATTGTATTGCGAGCTAGGTCCAATTTTCTTACATACGAGTATGATGTCAAAAAAGTTACAAGACAGCACATCACCTTTCCTAAATCCTTTTTCGACATCAAAGGCTCTCCACTGCCATTCTGCAAATCTGACGAGTTTGCCATGACTCTATTTATCTATAGCTCATCTTCATAGATGCTTTCATATTCGGCCTGAAAATCCATAAGGCACTGATTGGGACCCATCTGATAGTTGATCAATAGCCTTCAGGCGTTCACTCTAGATGCCGATGTTAAGGAGACTAATGCCTCTTTAATTGGCGCACTTACAGGGCTCTCCTATATTGTGGATTGGAAAAACGAAGCTGAGGTTCCATTATTCTGGCATACAGGTGGGCCGTCTGCTCCAGCAGCCTTGTTGTACTTAAGCTTCAATATTGCTAACTTTACTTCAATTTGCTCGAATGTACGGATCTCTTGACTTTCACCGCCCATGTTAAATTTTTCATTCTTCATTCTTCTGTCAGTTCGCAGAATTGGTTTTCACATATTCTGTAACCCTTCTAATAAGTTCCCTTGTTCACCTATGCAGGTCTTGTTGCCTTGACACGTTCTTTTTTTTTTTTTTGTAAAGCTCCAGAACATTATTCCTGGATTAGCACCCCCTATTTCCTTGATCGCGTATTTCTCATGCTCTTTCGTTTTCCTCCGGAGAAGCCGATATTCTTATTTCCTGTTTTGCTCTCAAAGCTTGTGGGTCACTCTCGTTTTTCTATGCGGCCGCTTCATAGACGAATTGTTTCCCTATGTGTGCTTGCCTTCATACTTCATCAAACAATGGGTTTCGTGAAGGTGGCTTAGTGAAGCCGGGCACATCAGTTGCAGTAATTCTAATGGCGTTTTGACCTCAATGCCACTGGACTGGTAGTCATCGCTTGATTTTGATTGCATAGGACACGTCGAGAGGTTGACGGATATGTGATAAGCATAGACTCTGACGGTTTGTTTCGATTGCAGCCGATCAATGTTAAAATTCTTCACTGTATTCATTCGCTATAGTGGTGTCTGAGATATCTGTAGATGTCCTTGGCATCTATAATGCTAAAGGAGTGTCTTGAGTAGGTCAATTTGGTTTACCGTTTGATGATCAGGTGAGCGCCATGTGTCTTTCTGAATATTAAGTAGAGGAAATCAGGCACTAGTTGTTGTGATGATTCTGTGCTTCTCGACTGCGCTGCCAAAAATGTGGTGCCTTACTATTTTGGTGTTAAAATCAGTTGAGACGATTTTGACGTCATATATTGGACATTGCTCGTAAGTTTTGTCGTGGAAACATTCTGTGGTAGCGTCGCCTTTTTCTTCTGTGGGGCGTTAGCTTGACATGCGCTGAGGTTGGCTAATAGAGCCATAAGGCTTATTTTTATTAGGCTTTCATTACGTATCGAAATCTTCAGACCTATTGCCTAGGTCTGCCGCACTTGCTGTTTGTTTCCTCTGTAGCAATCGCCGAAGTGTATGCTATGTATGTATATATGAAGTTCTTTGCCCAGTTCATCCCACCGCAATTCCTAGATGACTGTGATATCGGTCCGCATCTATTCAAGGGTTTTGGTTGCTTCAGGAGCAGGGACTTTAGTTTAGGAGCAGACCCCTCCATGGCTCCTTCGACGAAAAGACAGAATATTATGGAGTCCGTAACCAACTTCGAGGTCATGACAGCTAAAGTTGACCCATTTAGGTTTCATTCTTCATTCGCCACCATCTCTCTTTCGAGCCCTGAGTAGTCCTCAAAATCCTTAGTGACCTCAGCTCCAAATACGTTGAAGAAGCCCATATACTGACTGTTGATTCAATGATGTGAATCCATTCGCCGTATGTCCCCCTTCTGAGATTCAGTCATTTCTAACAGTGAATTGTAGTGTTTTTATTTTCTTTTCTCCTCACTCGTCCTTATAAGTTTGTCAGGTTACGTCCGATTGGATAAGATCAATATACATCGGATACCACGAGGAGCACAAATGATGTGTAGTCATAGTCCCAACACTAGACATCATCAAGTTTACGCCGATCAATGCCTACCCTTAGATCAACGAAGACCACTTAAGGCCAAATCAGATCAGCTTGACACTTGTTTTTATTGCATTTAGGCAACATTTTTTAACCCTGATCAACCCTAACCACGACGAGGTTTTGATGCGACTTAAATTATCAGTTTAATTTTTCATCATCAATATTTCAGTTGAACTTTTAGAGTGAACCCTTTTCTACCAGTAAATCTGTGACCCATATATAGAAGGTGATACAAGAGAGCTCTAAAAATCAGATACATTCCACTGATACATATGTATTTCCGTATCACTCTCCTACCTAGAGATTGTCACAACTTTATTCTTTTGTTTGGATACGTTGCTGTCAGTTATAAGGAATTTTTATAAAAACCACTTTCCAGGGATGAAATGTCAACATCGAATGCCTACATTAGATAACCTAAATACCTTTGATTGATTCATATAAACTGTCATGCTCATCTCTTTTCAACCATTGCCTTCAATCACCGTAAATTCTTTCCGCTTGTACTCTATTTTGTTATACTTCACTTGTTCACAATCATGCAGAATAAAATTCATAACCCAAGGACGACAAGGAGTTCCCTTCTCGTAAATAACTCAACCATTCAGGACAAACTCAAATATCTTTATTCAATGAGGGTTTACAGGGAGTGGGAGCACAGACATTCGAATAATCAAAGCATTGAGCCCGTAACCCTGGATACTGGGACAACGTTGACAATGTCACCATCTCCATCTAAATCTCCCACTTTACGCCCACACCCACTTCTGCGACACAAGTGAGTTCAGTAACATGAAAATCTCCAGACAAATTTGCAGCGCAAATATTTACCTTACCCAAATTCAAAAATAAAAACAGCTGTTTGCCTCATACAAATAAAGGTTCTCCCATTGTTGTCGCCTGTCTTGTCCTTCTTTTCATACTGTAGGTATGCCCCCAAAAATTCGTGTCGTTTCGTTTCATTTTTAATGGCATCCGGCATAGTGTCCCTAGATGGATGTTTGCCCGCGTAGATTTGCATTAGCACTTTTTGTGAGCGTTCTTCTGAGAACAAAAAAAAAAAAAAAAAAAAAGGAAAAAAGAAAGAAAGAAACGAATTGCCTGCGAACATCCTGAGGGCCAGAAGAGAGGATAATCCTTCTCACACTGAAGCAAGCACAAACGCAAACACAAACAGAAACACAAACACCCACAAGACGGAAGTGTACGCTTTTAAATAGCCCGAAGATGTTGTGTCCTTCAGGTGCTTTTGACTTTTGAATATTTTATTCTGTCCCAAATTTGGTCTTGCTGGCACGCAAAAGGCACACTTTTATGGTGAAATTGGAATAGAAAAACGTCCTGCATAAAGAAGTCCTTTTCTGTAATCTTTCCGCCCCCACTGACAGCTCTTTTATCATTATGTACTTGCGAATGTATGATACATATGTTGTCTGTCTGTTTGGAAAGCATAGAGGATATTCCACATTAAACTAATGGCAAACTGAAGCTCTTTATAGTCAAGACTATGAAACCGAAATTGCTGTTCTCTCCTCTCTCCTCTCCACCTTGTTTGGTTCGTCTTCTTTCCTTCCTTTTCTGTTTTTTTTTGGTTTTTTGTTGCTGGTCACATCAAGTCTGACGATTATTTTTATGTCCCAATTTTATTGCCAATGTTTAGCAAGAGAGCAACAGAAAGGGCAACTCTCGATAAAGAGCCATCACGAACAACCACCGAATGACATTGGGTGAGGAAATGTGCAAAAAATGTGCTTTCAATTTAGGTAGTAAAATAGGAATACCTTCACTTTCATTAATTCCGTTTTGGGGTATGCCAAGATCGTAAAATAAAATGGGGATCCTTTTGGAATGGAGGTAAGAGCTTGTAAGACAGAACATGGGGGCAACAACATAAAAAAAAAGGCGAATCGATGGAAGACGATAAAATATAAGTTTGAATTCCTTAGACGGACGTCTCCTATTGAGGGTGCATCTTTCGTTGCCACAACCGGCGCGCAGCAATTTATTCAGCTCATGAATGAGTTATGCATTCTTCGGGGCTTAGTCTTTAGTACATACTTCGTTTTCAGTGTCTCACAGGACTACAGTTGTCGTAGACTCATTAAACGGTTTATCTTGATTAGGGGTGAATTTTTTAAAGCAACCCTTTTGATCGGACTGTGACATAAGTGCAAATAACCTCGATTGAGGTCGCGCACACGAGTATCTCAGAGCAGTTCGCAACTGGTTAGGATGAGTGTGCGGATACCACTCGGTTTATGTTAGTTTAGATGGAAGGTTTCGAGGAGATGATAAGCGCTCTGGTATTTTGTTGTATGTTCCTCTTTATGTAGACAGTCATGTATTCATTATCTTTATGTACTCGTAAATGGCTAGTCTGTATGAAAGTGGATCTCTGGTGCGTATACAGAGCGTTTTCTTTAGAACCAGTGTCCAGTTGTGATGTGGTTGATAAAGGTATCTGATTCGGTTCGCCTTCGTTTTAAGATGTTCACTTTACTTCTGAATGAAAGAGTTTAAAGTACTATACCCACTTGTGTCTAAAAGATATAAGATGTTTGGCTTAGATACGGCAAACATCTTCAAGTAGCTAGTGAAAATCGAATATTGATTTCTAATTGGATATGTAAAGCACAGATACTCTCAACAAGTTACTATCGTTGATATTCTGTGCAAGTTTCATGAGTCCTTTAGGTATGTGTATGGTTGGGCTTACTTTTCTTTATATCGTGGGTGACCGTCAATGTATTAAAAGAATAGTTGCTCTTTGGAGTTAAGTTAAGTAACACTTCCTTTCGCAATAAAACAGTAACGAATTACAGATATTAAGGAAACAATTTGATAGCTTAAGTAAGATTTAGTTGAAATTTTAGGACTAAAAGGTGAATATGTATGTTGAAAAATCTTTCGCTTTATTATCTTAAATTTAATAACTAATAATAATGTAACTTAAAATGAATTATCTACATACATATAAACTTCTATACTACATACTTTTCATACATTCAAATACTACTCATACATACTCTTGTTACATATACATGGAAATTCTTGTTATCGCTTTTCTTATATCAAATTCGCAGTCGTTCATTATGTTCGTATGTTCGGTAATAATCAATATTGTAAAGAATATAAGTAATGAATAATTAAATGAATTAAACAGTTTGTTAAATAAGATCGGCTCGTTTCTTTTATTTGTTCTATTCGAATTCGGGTGTACATTTTCTAAATCTGGTGCCGAAACCCGGGACAGGAACGGAGAACATTAACGGAAAGAACGAGTATTTGTCGTTTTCTTTGCAGTCGAACGAAATGGATTTGACAAGTCGCGCTTCTTATCGTGGTCAAGTGACCACACTTGTCAAAAGCGCGCCCGATTATCTTAAATCCGAAGATTCAAAAATAACGGATAATTTGAATAATCTCGACGACATTGAAGAAGAGTTAAACGTTTTGCAGGACCGCTTAACGGCCGCACATGAAAGTTTGCGTAAAACAAACGCAGAGGTGGTGAGTTTGATTAAACCAGAGGACCAGGTAAGAGAAGCCGAAGCTGTGGCAGATTATGAAGATAAAGCGATCGCGACCATCACACGCATAAAATGCCGTCTTTCCAAACTTCATCTTCACCAAGGTCGACCAGTAGTTTCCGAATGACACCACTTCTGCAAACGGCAACGTCACATTGCCCCCGTTACCGCCACCGACATCTACATGCAGTGCTGTGAAATTAAAAAAATTGCAGCCAAAACGGTTTTCTGGAGATTTCAAAGAATGGGTACCATTTTGGGAGCAGTATCGTGCTCTCGTTCAAGAAAACTCTTCTCATACAACAGTTGATAAATTTAATTATCTAGAAACGGTGTTAACTGGAAAGGCATCCGAAACATTAACTGGTCTCACTCCTTCAGAAGCTAACTATAATACAGCTATAGCATTGCTGAAGGAAGAGTACGGCAATAGTGAGAAAATTGTAGATTTTACAATGCAACGTTTGCTATCTATCCAGCCTGTTTTTTCTAAGGCATTCGCTCTGAGACGGCTATATACTTCGGTGCAAGCTTCAACTCGTTCGCTTTCCTCATTAGGCATACCATCGTCAAATTATTTTGTTATGCTAAAGGGTGTTTTATTACGTTGTCTACCAAATGAACTTAGATTTTCATCGATACTACGAGGACACCACAGCGACTCTACAAATTTCGCATGCCCAATACGAAGATAATGCAGCTAGCATTTCCTCAATGTCAGAAAATTCATCAAAGGCAATCGCCGATAAGCAAGTCGATTGTTTACTAAAATTCTTGCGAAGAGAGGTTGAATCGCTAGAAAAGGCCAACGAAGCAAGAATACAGTCATCTCGCTCTAGCATATCGAACACCACGAACAAGAGATCTGTCAAAACGGCTTTGGGTTTGTATGCATCTGAATTTAAGGAGAATTGTTTATTTTGCTGTGGACATAATCACGAAACCAAAGATTGCTCTAGTGACAAGGGATTAATCGAAAAGAAAAATTTATTGAAAGTTGAAGGCAGGTGCTACCGTTGCTGTAAAAAAGGCCATAATTCCCGGATGTGTAAGGTGAAAGGGATATCATGCAGGACATGTACTGGCCGGCACGCAACAAGCATGTGCGATCCATTGTTTTCTCAACCAAAACGTTCCTTCATTTCGTCTTCCAACCAAAATAAGGACCCAGTACCCAGTTTAGTCAATACTTCATCGTTAAATCTGTACACGGCAGAAGGAATGCAGAAGGGTAATGTATACTTGCAAACAGCATGCGCCTATGCTAGTAGTGAGTTTTCTATTTTTTCTATGTTTGTGCAAATCGTTTTGGATGGTGGAAGTCAACTGTCGTTCATCAAGTCAACTCTGGCGCGTAATCTCAATCTATCTGTTGTGGGAGTACATAGACTAAGCGTAATACCCTTTGAAAGCGATAAGCCCAAACCCTCCAAATTGTGTAACAAGGTTCGGATAGTTCTACGTAGTCAGTATGATGATCGCGCTGTTTCGATAGATGCAATAGAAGTTCCTGCAATTTGCCTTGATGTGCTATCTGTGCCCACTAACAACGAAACTGTCCCACTTTCCGATCTAAATTTAGCAGATGCTCGTGCAAAAGGGCAATTAGTAGAGGATGGGATCAGTGTGCTCATTGGCGCCGACACATATTGGCAATTTGCGACTGGCGAATACAAACGTCTCACTGAAAGGTTGACTGCGATAAACACAATTTTGGGTTGGACAATTCAAGGGCCATCGGATGTAAATCAAAATAGATTCCATTCTTCTCATACACTATCTCTTAACGTCTGCGCATGTGAAGACATTCAAAATTTCTGGAAGCTTGATGTGTTGGGGATTGTTCCTGATGGTAAAAAGGTATTAAGCGATGACGTATCCGCACACATTCGTCGAGTAGGAGATAGATTCGAGGCGTCACTTCCTTGGAAGGAACTATCAACTCCACTACACAACAATAGAACTGGCGCATTAGTTCGGATACGAACACTAGTTCGGAAACTATGTTCAGCTGGAAAACTCACCGAATACGATGAGTCGATGAATAGATTTTGCGGGACCTCTATATATAGTAGACAATGATGGTCAAAGAAAGAAGCGATATATTTTACTGTTTACATGCGCCGCAGTTCGTGCCGTACATATTGAATGCACCAGCGACTTGAACACGGAGAGTTGTCTTCTTGCTATTCGACGATTTTTTTCAAGAAGAGGAGTACCCCGCATAATGTATTCAGACAACGCTACTAAGTTTAAGAAATCTTCGGGCGAACTAAATCAAATCAAAAACGTGAGAAACGATGAGAAATTATTGGGATTTTTGGCTGAACGTCGGGTGACGTGGAAATTCATAGTTGAGCGTGCCCCATGGTGGGGTGGCTTTTGGGAACGATTAATCGGTGTGGTCAAGTCGGCACTTAGAGCAGCTGTAAGGCGTTCAACATTAAACAGTGACCAGTTGCATACGTTGTTAACGGAAGTTGAAGGCGTCGTGAACTCGAGACCGTTAACTTATTCAGGAGACGATCCCCTAGATTTTGCACCGCTCACTCCGGCACATTTTTTGATCGGTGAGTATGGAGCATTGGAAACATCAACACCTGAGAATCGAAGCGGTAAAGACCTACGCAAGCAATGGAAGGAGCGGCTGCAGTTCATAGCTACATTCAAGAAACGATGGTATAAGGAGTATTTATATCAACTCCGATCATTGCATCACACCAAAAATGATGTATTATCTATCTTGAAGATTGGAGATGTAGTATTGGTTGAAGATACATCACTTCCTCGAGCGCTTTGGCATTTAGCGGTAATTGAAAGGCTTTTTCCTGGAAGAGACAATAAGGTGCGTGCCTGTGAGATTAGACTTTCAAGTGGTTCCATTTTGAGAAGACCAATACAACTTCTTTATCCTTTGGAGATAACAAACTCATCTGTTAATTTTGCGGCGGGAGGATGTTGAAAAATCTTTCGCTTTATTATCTTAAATTTAATAACTAATAATAATGTAACTTAAAATGAATTATCTACATACATATAAACTTCTATACTACATACTTTTCATACATTCAAATACTACTCATACATACTCTTGTTACATATACATGGAAATTCTTGCTATCGCTTTTCTTATATCAAATTCGCAGTCGTTCATTAGCATTCGTATGATTCGGTAATAATCAATATTGTAAAGAATATAAGTAATGAATAATTAAATGAATTAAACAGTTTGTTAAATAAGATCGGCTCGTTTCTTTTATTTGTTCTATTCGAATTCGGGTGTACATTTTCTAAAATGTAATTGGAGTAGAAAATAAGAGTTAACTTATTTAACCATACTCTTAATAATCAGGCACCACCTCAATAAACAAGCCTCTCTAGCGGCCTCATCTGAGGTGTTGCTTCCTATGCTGCATTTTTACTCGATGATTGATTGCGAAGAGCTGGTCCGAGCTGAAGCGCTGGTGTCTAGCCGACTGACATATCCAGCTATTTAAGCTGATGAATTCTGATTTTGTTTAGCTAAGTGCATGTCGTTGTATTGCTTAAATTTCCTCGTCCACCCTCTGTCGATGTAGACAATACACGAAGCGCTATTCTTTCTCAACGTCCAAATGACTTCTCATCCTTTTTTGATAGAGTCCATGAGGTGGACTAGTGTGATCAATGTTTTATAGATTATATTGGTTGAGTTATTGTTGTCCGTGAGAGCTGCGCTGTTTCATTTCCTTCCAAGTACAAAGAAATCAACGATTTGTAAGAGCTAATTTTTGAATGATCTCCAAGTTCTTCTGGTTGCCTATATAAGTCTACGAGTATATATAGACAAAGTCCTTGACTATCTTCGTTTATCCGAGTCGTCGGTGTTGAGTGTACTTTATCGATGACAACAGGTACTTAATTTTTTCCTCACCTACCGCCAGTGCCATCTTCACTGCTTCTTTTTTAATACTTGGGATTGCCTTACAAATATGAGCAGCTCGCTGTATTCTGCCGAGGATGAGCGTATCTCCTGCATAGGTTACGTAGGGTTAGAAAGAATGTGCCACTGGTGTTGGTTTGCGAGTTACGCAAGAAATAGTATGACATTGGATCGCCTTGTTGGAAGTTTTTTAACTTCAAAGGTCTCATTAAAATCATTATAAACCCTTACGGAGGAGCGAGCTTTTTTGATGTCCATTTTGCAGAGCCGGACTTGTTCAACCGTTCATTCTGCCTGACAGTGGAATGGTGATCGTCATCGCCGTTTAACATTCTGCAGAAAAGGTTCTTCCATATCTTATCAGTCAACGGTTTAATTTGATCAGTGCAAGGTGTGACAACTCGGTTAAAAAGTCGCCTGGCGATTCTTTGTGGGCTCTAAGTGTGGTTTTCAATTTTCTTTGATTTTCTGTCATCATTTTCCCTTTGTTTCTGTTGAATTAAGCAAAGTTCATTTCGAAGTGGAATTTCGCGATCGGTGGATCGTGTGTGATCGTTCGATCAGTCGTTCAGAGGATCAGTTGATCAGAATTTTTGGCTTGAGCTTGAGAAAAGAAAACGGATTACGAGTACATTTAGTGGATTACATTGATTTTGTTCAAACAAAGTTAATCTCATTGCTGTTCAAGGTGAAAGACGTAGAAGAGGTGGATTCATTCGATTTCATAGAGATAAATCGCTCAGATGCATTAAAAGATTGGACAACATCCAACGTCCAGATCCATTCCAAGTCCACAGTCGAAAAACGCAGTAACGCGTAGACCCGTAATGACAGATTGCAGCATTCTTCGATCAGCGACGTCATGTCTTCAGCACGTAGCGCCATAGTGTCGAATCCAAGGATTCGAGTCATTCGTCCTAATTCTCGACGGATTCTGGTAACGCCTGACAATAATGTGACGCTTGGATTTGCCATACGCGGTGGCGAGGAGTTTTGGACAGGATTCTTTGTCTCGAAAGTGGACAAGAGCAGAGGCAGACATAAGGGGATTACGGATTGGTGATCGGGTAATCCGCGTGAATGGATACCACGTCGATGATGCTGTTCATAAGGAGCTAGCCCAATTCATATCGAGTCAGGATCGCTTGACCTCAAAGAAAACCAAAGAGATCCTCTCACTTGGCATATCGTCCCACGGACAGAACTTTCATCCCTGAACCCCATCATGAATGATTATAGTGCTGGGCAGAAGGATGTTCGCATTGTTTTGAAGGTAGCTCTACGTGCTAAATTGGGTTTAGGCATCTGCAAAGGTCCCGAATGGAAACCAGGAATTTTTGTCCAATTTTCCAAAGACTACACTGTAGATGCAAGACTTCGTCCAGGTGACCAGATTCTAAGTGTCAAAAGCATCGACTTTTCTGATGTACTCTTCAGCGAAGCAGTCGCTATTATGAAGAGCTCTTCCAATCTAGAAATGGTTTTCCGTGCCGGTTTTCCGTTCCGGTTTTCCGTTCCGTTCCCCTTTCCTGGCGAATCTTGTGGATACAACCGCTCCGCCTGTAGTGTGACCGGAAATCAAAAAAGCTTGGCTTTATTAAACGGTGGTCGAAGGAACTTTCCAACCCATATGTATCCAGATCTAATTACGTTAGTTTTGTTCAGCCTCTGCTTAAGTATGCCAGTCAAATTTGGTCCTACTTTCTCCGAGTTCATCTTTTCCGAATCGAGGGTATTCAACGTTCATTCCTCCGAATTGCTCTCCGTGGTCTGCCCTGGAACGACCCTTTAATCTTAAGTCCCTGTCAGGGCCACCCTGGGGTGGCCGTGGTGTAGTGGTACTAGCAATCGCTTCTCACTCGGAAGGTCCAGGTTCGAGTCCTGCCCATGGAAAGTCAGTTTTTCATTTATAATTGGAACTCAGACAGAAAAATTCTGTGTATGAAGGCATAACACTGACACGTAGATTTAGCTGTTGTAGAGTTTCAAGCACAGAAAAGAAAAAAATACTGTGATATTCCTCGAATCATTCTGAGTGAAGAAAAACTCTCCGTCCTATTCGGACTCCCACCCCTGGAGAGCAAACACACCTGAGTTTCAAACCACTACAAAACAATTTTCCTTTTTCTTCCTTCTGTCGACTTCAAAGCCATGTCTCGTTTCGACAACTCTGCCAAGCTCGTCCATCAATTTGTTCAGAGAATTTTCAATGGTCCATCAAGGTCAAGTCAAGGAAAGGTTTTAGATAAGGCGATGCGGTGTCATATGACTTTTTGAACAACAACAAAAGAGGCACGATGTTGTTACTTTCGTACATTGATGTGATTGAACGATCCCAACAAGCCGTCAATGAAATTTTCGTGAGTACTGAGTCGGAGGTAGATAAAACGGCTCTGACTGTAAGCGAGGGCAAAACAATGTTCATGCTATCAAAAAAAAGGACACACATCACCTACGTCTTTGCCAGAGTGTCACATTTGGAAGTTGAAACTTCGATGTTGTTAAGAACTTCCTCCACATTGGCCTCGCTGTTACAAGCAGAAACGACCTCAACGTAAAAATCAGACGCAGAATATTCTTGCCAATCGCTGTTTCTTTGGGCTCCACTTCCAACTGGAGTCGGATGGCGAGAGAACCTTGTTCTGGCAGGTTCACTCCGGCCTGAAACGAAACCTAACAAAGCTTTAGAAGATATATATGCAGATGAATGTCATTTATGAATATGTATACCGCAATAAAAGGCTGATATTGTCTCCTCCATCGCACTGCTAATAAATTTAACATTCTTTAAAGTATAGGGTCCGCCAAAAACTACTGATTATTTTCTCAAATTTCTTTTTTTATTTGAAAGTACAATCCTTCCGGTTAATAATGGAAAATAATTTCATTCAAATGGCTGCCTCGGTTGGCCATGCAGTAGCCTACACGATCGGTCCATTTTTTAAGCACATTATCGATTGTGTGCAGCTGTATTTCACCAATGGCTCCACGAATATTGTCCTTTAAAGCGTCAATTGTCTCTGGCTTGTCGGCGTAACACTTATCTTTTACGGCACCTCACAAATAATAGTCCAACGGTGTCAAATCGCAGCTCCGAGGTGGCCAAATGACATCAGCTCTGCGGCTGATAAGGCGATTTTCAAAAACAGGGCGCAAAACATCAAGTGTAGCTTCGGCTGTGTGGCACGTAGCGCAGTCCTGTTGAAACCAAACGTTGCCAATATTCTCCTCTTCAATTTTTGTTAACAAAAATTTGTTCAACATGGCCTGATAACGATCGCCATTGACTGTAACGGCCACTCCTTGCTCATTTTCGAAGAAAAATTGCCCAATTATGCCTCTGGACCAAAATCCGCACCAAACAGTGACTCGTTTTGGGTGTATCGGCTTTTCAATGTATGCGTGCGGGTTTTATGTGCCCCAAATGCGACAATTTTGCTTGTTTACATACCCGCCAAGATCAAAATGAGCTTCATCTGAAAAGATGATTTTTTTGGCAAAATCGGCATCATGATTTTCAAAGTAATGTCGCAATATTTCGCAGCGTTGTTCAAGCTTATGCACAACCATATTCGTTCAGCGGAAGGATAAAACTAATTATCTGTCAAATCAGACATGAGCTAAGTATTACCATTCACGAAATCAGTACTATTTGAAAAAAAAAAACGTTAGATAGCGGACCCTATACAACTTCCAATTAAAATAGTAAAACAAACCTTGTTAAAGGACTTGCTAGTTTTTTTTTAAAGTTTATATTCGAAGATGAGATTCTTAGGTAAAACTTGTTCATTTTCTGTAATTTTTGTGGTATGCTGTTGTATACCTGCAGTCTGGGTCAAATTCCATCTTGCACATTAGCCGCTTCAATGAACACAACACACTCTTCAGTCTCATAGGGCAGCGGTCAAAGCAACATCCTTGAATTGTTACTGTTTGAACCTTGTCTTTAATCCCGAATTTCAAATTTAAAGTGATTCAGCATATCAAACCTTTTCCGCTTTACGAATCACAGGATGACAGCACACTCAAAATGAACACCCCTTCACAAAATTTATTTCCTCTTATATTTTGTAAATTTTAATTTTTCTGCTTCATGTTAGAGCCATCCATTTCCCCTAAACTCTATGACCAATCCTAGCGTTACGAAATTAAAAACAAAAACCCTTACTCGACATTCATAAGTTCAATCACAGCCAACACTCAAGATGACCCTAAACCTAAACAGAAGAGAAGAAAGGGCCATCTTTAATTAAAGCACTTTTCACTTTCTTATTTTTTGGCGAAAAAATTCGCGCCCATAATTCAAGGGAAAACTTAGACAACAAAAACGAGGAAAACAAAAGAATAAAAACACCCAAAAACGGGTGACACTTGAAAGCGCCATAACTCCAGCCGAAGGCAAAGTAGGCAAAAAAAAAAAGGCCAAACAAAAGACCGGGTTTTCGTAGTTTTTTCTTGAATATAAAGGTAAGAGCGCTCTTAAGCAGGTTGCCTTTGCAAACCGCCATAGTCTCAAGGAACACCAAAGAAAAAATCCTCATTCTAGGGTGGCAGTTTTCAAAGTTTTTCCCACCATCCAAAAACCCAGAAACCCTTACGTCATTTGCAGTTGAGGCACTTGGTTATATTAAGAGGAAAGTTCGTAAAAGTAACCCTCTAGCTTGGAGCGCCGAAGAATAAAAAAAACAAAAAAATAAAAATAAAAAGAGAAATTACTTGGGTACCCTCACGACACATTTGAGCAATTTTTTACAAGAGTACCTAAATCTTGGCAGGAGCATTAAACGTGTCCAATTGGGATATTTTCACCGGCCCACAAAAAACAAAAAAAAGAAAAACAGTACACTGGCGCTGCTAAATTCCATCAATTAAGCATCCAATTACGAGTATAGCAACAATCGCACAGTTACAACCCCTTTCATTACATAAACCGGAAGTAACATTTTTCACCGTTTGTAATGGCAAAATCGATTTCGATTTTATGTTGCTACCAGGGTTAAGCCCAGGGGCGGCTGAAAAACGAAACATCGATTGGCGTTTTCAGTTGGCAGCAAAGTGTGCACAAATCCACGCGATCACTTTCGAAATCAGGACGAATAATTGCATGCAATTAATAAGGTGTGTGGCTGTGCATATGTTATTTGTAAGCCAAATACGAGTACAGAGAGTATGGAGCAGAAGCGTGGCTGTAGCATCCTTATAAAACCGCACAGTATCAGTGGTGTGTTAATGTGTAAGTGGTAATGTAATTGCAAACAAATATTTGCTCTTACTTGGCCAACTAACAGTCCTAATTAAATGAATGGAATTGTGTACGTACTCCAATCTGCAATTTTGAACATTGAACGTTAAATGTTTTGCGTTTAAGGCAGTTTTAATACACCGCATTAAATTAGAAACCTAATTGCCAATCATGTTAATGGTTACCCGTAATAAAATGCAGGATGGGCTACTGCTCGTATTTCCATGAATTAACGGTCAAGCGCATGTTGTTCCAATATCAGCGGAGTTTACTTATTAACATAATCACGGTTACACTGGCATATCTTCTCAAAAACAAATTGTAATTTGGAATAGCAGTCAATATTGACCCATTCAGTTATGTATTATGGTGTCATTGACTCAATTTGTGTATTTCGAGTGTGGAAAATTTGATTTTTTTTCCTTGAGAATAGCGCTGAAAATGACTCTGCAGTTTTTGTGGTTTACACTCGTATTCGAGGAAGAATCAAAACTAAGGTGATACTCGTATCTTCGAAGATGCTTTGGTATCGCTTCAACTGACAAAAATACTTTCACTATACTATGGATATAAGTGAGTTAATCAATGGAGAAGTAGCTTTTTGGTTCCGTTATACAAAGGCAAAGTCGAAACGCGAGAGTGCAACAACTACCGCTCAATCAAGCTGATGTCACACACGATGAAAATCGTTGAAAGAGTTTTAAACGAACGTCTTCGCAAAATCATAAAGCTCGACGATAGCCAGTGTGGATTCGTGGAAGGAAGTTCGACGTTGGACGCAATCCAAAGCTAGCGAATATTAATGGAAAAACATCGGGATTGGTCATGGCGCACATGGTATTTATTGATCTAGAAAAAGCATTCGATCGTGTGCCTAGAGATCTCATATGGACCGCGTTGAGGTCTCAAAAGGTACCGGAAACGTATATACGAATGATACAAGACATGTATGGAAACGTCAAAACTGCTGTTAAATGTACCGCCGGACTTACGAGAGAATTTCCGGTAAATGCCGGAGTGCATCAAGGAAGCGTTCTTAGCCCTTTCCTCTTTAACGTGGTTCTAGACTATCTTTTGAAAGATTGCATGCATCGATTCTCCTTGTCGACGACGCAGTTATTCTAAGCGATAATGTCGTAGATTTATAAAACGTCCTAAGCAAATGGAAAAACGGGTTTAAAATAAGTCGCTCAAAGACGGAACATTTGACCTACCCATTTTCGGATCCACTGCGACCTATTCCAGATATAATGCTGAACGGAATAGTTCTTCCGAAAACCACTAGGTTCAAGTATTTAGGATCAACCGTTAACGTAGAAGCGAAATGTGACGACAGAGTAAGTGTGGGGTGGATGAAATGGCGAGAAAATTCGGGAATCTTCTGTGACCGAAAATTTCCACTTAAATTGAAGGGAAAACTTTACACCACGATGGTTCGGCCACCTCTTACATATGGTTCGCTGTGCTGGACAATATACGAAGCGTTTAAAAATAAAATGACGGCAGCAGAGATGAAAATGTTAAGGATGTCGACTGGAGTTACGAAACGCGACTGCATTAGATCTACGCACATTAGAGGAAGTCTACACGTAAAGAATTCGGTAATCGGACAACTTGAGTCGGATAGAATTAGCTGGTATTGCCACGTTCAAAGAAGATCTCCGGAAAATCCTGTTAAGAAGGCAATATCAACTACGGTCGCTCCTACTAAAAGAAAACTAGGTAGAAAAAAAAATTCCTGGATTGCTCAGATGGCAAATGCACAACAACGCCGGGGACTAACCGCCGAAGCGATACAGGACCGAGCAGTATGCATATGCGTTCTGCGATCTGCGACATTAGCCAACCCCATAAGCGGAGCAGTAGCGATGCAGTAAAAATGGGAAACTCGTTATGCATAAGTTCGTGTAGCGAGGAAAGGGCTAGTAAAAGGAAAAGAAGAAGAAGGAAAGAAGAAAAATTTTGTCTTCTCAAGGAATATTATAGTAAAGTGTTCTTAAGACAATTTGGAATTGGGTGAGTTTGTTCAAAGGTATTCCTACAATTCTAGTAGGGTACGTTGGACACGCTTTTCCAGAACATTGAAAGCAATCTCCTCAAACTCGCTCTACTCACCGTTCAATAGGAATCTGTCCAATGGAGAGATGGATAGGCACCTCAAACAAATGGACGAGACCATCAAACGAACGATGGTCAAATTGGCATTAAAGATATCTAACTCCCAACTACAAGGTTGAAATCTTTAATAATCTAGTCAATTCCCTGTTTAATAGTTTTGTCCCCGTTGTAATTAAGCGTGTTAGGTCTTGTTCTTGTCCCTGGTACAGTAACGAAATTCAACGTAAAATTACAGAGCGTGAGCGCCTTTATAGGAAATTCAAACGTCATAACACATCGCAAAATAGATTAAACTTCTGCATTTTACGTAACGAAGTTACTACCCTTATCCGGAACTCCAAAAGATCTTACTTTTTAAAACAGCTTGATCCTAAATTAGGATCTAAGCAATTGTGGAAGAATCTTAAAGGTCTGGGTATAGTAACAGATAGTAAAATGTCCAAGTGTTCGATATCTCCGAATGAAATGAGTGCGTTTTTTCCCCGGGATCCTGCTCAACCGATACCTTTTAACCTTGATCCGAGTGATTCTGAATTGTTTCCAAATTTCTGTTTTCAATGTATTGATGAATTCGATGTATTCAAAGCTATTAACTCAGTAAAATCCAATGCCACAGGACCGGATGGTATTTCGCCTCGATTTCTCAAACTAATACTACCCCATATCATTTGTCACAGCTCTCAGTTCCCCGATAATTGAAAAATTGCCAAAATTATTCCTATTGCCAAAAAGTCTAATCCTAACTGTCCTGCTGACTTCAGACCAATTAGCATCTTGTGTTTTTTGTCAAAGGCTTTTGAAAAGGTATTATCTCTTCAAATGAAAACATTCTTAGATAATATTAAAAAGCTTTCCAAATGGCAATCCGCTTTTCGAAGTAAACACAGTTGTGAATCTGCTGTTCTAAAAGTTACTACTGACATTCGATCCGCTTTAGATTGTAACGATATCTGTGTATCAGTTCTTCTAGACTTCTCCAAAGCCTTCGACTGCATTGATCACTCTTTGTTACTTATAAAGATTAAAAATGGCTTAAATTTTTCCGACTCATCCACCAAGATTATAAGCTGTTATCTACGAGTAAGAGATAGAGTGCAGTCGGTCGTTGGTTATTCAAATTCTAAAACTATTCACGCAGGCGTTCCGCAAGGTTGCGTACTAGGACCACTTCTGTTCTCTCTTTTTAACAATGAAATCCCAGGTATTGTTAAGAATTGCAAAATTCATATGTACGCTGATAATGTGATTATATATTTCTCGCGTCCTATTGGTCTTGTAGAAGATTGTGTTGCTATTGTGAATGAAGATCTTGATAATATATTCAACTGGTCAAAAAGTAACAGATTGAAATTGAACAGAGTCGAGACAGTTTGTATTGTTTGTAATGAGGTGTGTCCAAATGATTTTTCACCTGTTGTCCTCCATGCCAACCCCATTACTATTGTAAATTCTGTTAAATACCTTGGCTTTCATATAAACTCTTCACTTACCTGCTGCGATGCCATAAGGGACACCCTGAAAAGGGTTTATTACTGCAAACTACTTGCATCACCTGGTGAAAATACGATTAATCAAAACGCTTGTAATGCCTTACTTTTTGTTTAATTGTTCCGTATTTCTCTGTCTTGACAGTGTTTGTAAGCATCGGCTTAATGTTGCGTTTAATGACTGTGTCCGTTTTATTTATAATATCCCTCGGTCCAGTAGTGTGTCCAGATTTGCATCGTCAATTTACGGTCTGAATCTCAATCTGTATTTTAACTTCCGCAATATATTAAAACTATTTAAAATTATACAAAGCAAGTCTCCTAGTTACCTTTTTGAAATGCTACATTTTGCACAATCTAATAAGGGGAAAAAACTTATTATTCCTTCATTCACACATTGCATTGGAGAGGGATCCTTTCTTGTATCTGCTATTCGTGTCTGGAACTATCTTCCACATGAATTGCAGGTTATCAACTCATATGCCGTCTTTCAGAAAAAGCTTTTCCTTTATCTGTCCGATAACCGCATTATAACTTAGATATGACTCAATCTATGTATAATTTTTATACAAAAAAAAATACTATTGACACACTAATACTATTGAAAAACTTTGTACAGACCTTTTACTGACAGACATAACCCGGAGATCATGACTTTGAAGTCGTCGATCAAAAACCTTCAAATATTAATAAGCGAAAAGTCCAGGGCTTCTGTAAGTTTGTATTGGAACAACAAAATTCGGGATGTAAACACCTGCAATCCGAATATGTTTCCGCAAATAAATAAAATATTTCGGAGTCGCGACCTGGAAAATCAGATCCTTTTGCACGATTCCTTCCTTGGAGATGGTGTTCGACACCGTATAGTTAGAAGGACTATTCTTCAAATTGAACAGGCTAGGCATAAGTAAATCATTGCTTTACATTCTTTTTGATATGCTCACCAGTGGACAGTTCATCGTGAAGAATGGCGATGTGACTTCTGCTGGAGTATTTGAAATTAAAAATGGTCTGCAATAAGGTGCGGTTAATTCGCCGATCCTATTAAACATCTACACAAGCGATCTTGTGAGCTCGCTTCACCATGCCATAGCGTACGCAGACGACTTGAGCGCGTACAGATCAGGTCCAAAGATTGAGGTCATAAATACGCTCTTGCAACGTGCCTTCGATAAGATTAAGCGATATTGCGATGACTGGAAGTTGAAGATTATCTTTCAGAAGTCGGAAACCATTCTTTTTAGGACGCCTTTGTCTGGGGCCTCTAGGGATACCAGAAAGAATTGACGAAAGTTTTCGATCGTGAAACCACTTGCTTTTCGTAATGTAGTCATCTGGCTAGATCGATATCTGTATTTTAACAAACATAAAGGGTTTTCAAATAGGGACTTGACAACTTTGAATTGAATTTGTGAACGCACTCTTTCACTAATCATCAAACTGTCACTGTGTAAACTCAACATTTTCATCATGGTGAAGTACATGAACAAGCAACGTCTGCAAATTATAAAAATTTTCTACCCAAATTCGGAGTCGCTGATTGCGAATGAGCGTTAACTCCAATTTTCCGTTGTAATTCTCGCCCTAGTAGACAGACAATGACAAGTTTAAGGCAAAAATTTGAGTCTACATATTCGTTGTGTGATATTGCCGTATCAGTGAGAAAACAGGCGTCCGTAGCAAACAATCCAAATCAGTCAATTCCACGGCGTTCTCAAGAATTGGGCATCGCTCAGACCATATTATGGTGTATTTTGCGTAAGGATCTTGGTTTACACTCATACAAGATCAAGCTGACTCAAGAATTGAAGCCGATGGACCATTTGAAGCGACGTACGTTCTCCGATTGGTTTCTGGAGAAGATGCGCCAAGATGATGAATTTCATCGCAAAATCATCTTCAGTGACGAAGCTCATTTTTGGCCCATTGGGTCCGCCTCGCTCGTGCGATTTAACGCCGCTTGACTATTTTCCGTGGGGCTACGTTAAGTCATTGGCTTATGCCAACACGCCGATGACGTTGAAAGAGCTCAGAGCCAACATTGAACACGAAATAGCGGCCGTTTCGGCCGAAACGTGTGGCCGAGTCGTTGAAAATTGGGTCCAACGAATCGACTGCTGCAAACGTGCCCGCAGTGGCCATATGACCGAAGTCGAGGTCCATTCATAAATGTTTTCATTGTACTTCAAGTCGATAATAAAGCTTTTGAAATATCTCAAATGGTTTGCGTTTTATTTAAAAAAAAAGTTGTCAAGTCCTTATTGGAAAACCCTATATAAAGGTGCTTTTGCCCTTAAAAGGGACTTTTTTATAGCAGCCAACTGGATGCGGGGGTAAAGATAATCTGCTTCATGGCCCTTATCCGGCCTATGCTTGTATTTGGATGTCCCGTGTGGTTCAGTCTAATGAAAAAGATTCGAGTGTTTGAGAGGGCTTGCCTTCGCTTGCACAGAACACCAGAGTCCGAGTATATAAAATTCTATCCTACTGAGGTCTTGTACAATAGGGCGAACCCAATTAGGGTGTACAATTTCGTCATTAAGTTGATTCGAAGGCACGTTGCAAGAGCAATGACGTCGTTTAACAACCTGAACTCTGGGGATTATTACCCCAATTATTTATATCAAAAGAGCTGATCCAGGACAAATTAGCGGTGCCGCTTATCTCCCACGTCCACGGCCGCGGATAGGCGACTCAACTACGACAGAGACGTCACACACGGCAGTGCGCATACATAGTATATGTGTTAGATTTAACTTAGAGCGCGCGCATGAATATAAAGTATAAAATGAAAAATGAAAGATGAACAGGATTGCTTACACAGCACCACGGCTGGAAATGAACTTGTCCTCATTGTAGGACTGATTTCACAATCAATCAAGCTTGGTTGCAATCAACGCAAGGCACTTCTCCAGTATTATAGAAATCCGAAATGTCCATGCGGATAATGAAGACTCGAACCACTACCAATTCGCAGCGAAGATTCATCTACGGATATCTTAAATGCCACAAAATCAGTCAAAACTGACATTCGTCGACCACGAAAACTTTCGTTTGATGAAGAGTGTAGATGTAGCAAGATGGCTGGTCTATGAAGCGGCGCTGCATAAAAAGACGAGGTGAAAACAGAAAAAAAAGAAACCGAGAAGTGCTATTCCAACGAAAACATTCGGAAGATTTATAGAATTGATATGGAAAAACCACTTCTGCCAAAGCGTCCGTTCACCCGACCAAAATGAAGTAAAGGTACGAGAGTGGACCAATAGGCCCATGACTTTTTGAATGAAAGATAGTTTGTTAGGCTAAACACTTTTTGGTTCTCAACATATTCTCATTTGAGCTCGTTTACTTCGTCCATTTATTCAGGTCCTCAATATACCATAGACGTCCGTCTGTCTGAGAGTTGATTTCATCATTTCATCCAAATCACTCTCCACTGTGCAATTTTTTTACGTTTGAGAACGAGACATTGTCACTGGGGCTAAATCTTGCACCAAAGAGCATGCCCAGGATGTTAATGGTTCTGTCAGTTGGTCTTGCGAGAGAGGGTTCTCTTACCCCATTGCCATTTTACGAATTTTACACTGTATTCTAATGTAGTAGACAAAGCTCTTAACTACTTCGAAATTATAACTGGCAATGGTGACGTTCTGGCCAAGCATGAACTTTGCTTTGCTCTCGTTTACCGTCATTACCCGTGGCCATGTCTAAAATCTTTCTTGACATTGATGGTCTTCGACATTTGTGGAGCAAAAACATAGCTATTATAGCTGCACAACTTGAGGAGTTTGTAGAGGTGTCAAAACTAGACATGGCATTGTATAGTTCATCCGTATGCTAGCTGACATACTCGTATGCGGCTCTGAAGTCAACAGGGGGATGGTGAATGTCCATCTCAAATTCCCGGATTATTTTACAAGATCCAACGTAATATGAATATTTGATCGATGGTAAAATTTTCTACTCTGAAGCCGAACTGACGTGGACCAACCACGTTGATCACAAATGGGTTTTGTTCCTCACATAATACCGCATAAAAGGTCTATATCGAAATAGTCTCCTTTCTTGTAGATCTTCGTCCTTCGTCTTCGGTGAAGTGTTTGTTTTGCTTGACAGCGATATTTTGACAATCATCGCCGTTATACAGCCTATAGAAGTAGTCTTTCGGAATTGTTAGCACCAACTGCGACTTTACTTTACTTACTAAGACTCGTGGCTTAAAAAAAAAAACACACATTAAGAAGTCTGGAACGGTTAAATTGCCAAAACGAGAGATTAGGCGACCCGGAAATGCAGCCTTCTGAATCTCATTCCTGTTGGAACCACATATTCTCCAGTCCTAGTTCATCCAATTGCACACCACGCAGTAACTTTGAGCGGGTGTAATGGCTCTTTGTGGGTTATACGCGGATTTTCGGTGTCCCAGAAGCGATAATTTCGCTTATTCACATATCCACAGAGATGGAATTGGGCCTCGTCGCTCATGATGAATTTTGATGGAAAGTTGCCTCCCTCGTGGTCCTAACAATTATTAAGCGTTCTGTAGAATTATATATTCATGGCTTGTTGACATGTATTTTGTATCTGTTTACTTCACAAATGTCAAAGTAGAATTGAAATTTGCCGGCATTGGCAAAATTTATAGCATCTTCCGATAGGGTGCGGACTTTTACGCCACCTTGTACTACTAGGTAGACTGGATCGCTAATTGCGGACCCGATACCGAACGCGCGAAGATTTACAAAATCTCCTTCCTTTTTTCTTTAGTAAATAATGCTAGTTATTTTTAAATGTCTCGTATAACTGCTTCTTAAAGGAACACCCTTTTTAGAGGTTTGGTTTTTTAACTGGCAACACTGTTTCTACTGATTGTCAGTTTGACAGTTGAAAGTTGATTTGTGCTTAGTACGTTCTGCCACTTTACGGTGAGTTAATTAACGCCAGAACAATTCGTGCAAATTGTGCAAACTTATTTTGAAAATCAAACTTATCGTGCGCTACGTCCATTTTACGGTCGGCATAATAGTCCATCTGAGCAAGTTATTCGGAACACGATGAATCATTTTCGGACCAAGTACACTCTAGGGGATAATACGCATCCCCAAAGATGACAAACAATGCGAACAGAAGAAGTTATTACCATTGTGGAGCGCAGTGTTGAGGAGGATCCGAATGAGTCGATTCGCCATCGCGCACAGCAATTGGAGCTATGCCCATCCACTGTGTGGAAGATTTTGCGGAAAGATTTTGACTTAAAAGCTTATAAGATCCAGCTTGTGCAAGAGTTGAAAACCGCGTGACCATTATATGCGTCGTAAGTTTGGTGAATGAGCCGAAAACATGATTCAGCTTGATCCACATTTTCAATGCAAAATTTTGTTCCCCGATGAGGCCCATTTTTTGTTAAATGAATATGTAAATAAGCAAAATTGTCGAATTTGGAGTAGGGAAACCCCAGAAGCTTTTGTCGAGACGCCCTTACAACCAGTAAAACTCGCTGTTTGGTGTGATTTATGGGCTGGTGGAATCATAGGCCCATATATCTTTAAGGACGGTGCGGGCCAGCATGTTACCGTCAATGGAGAGCGCAGAAACATGATTTCTGATTTCTTCGTTCCTCAATTGAATGGAGTTGACATGACAGGGCTTTGGTTTCAACAATATGGCGCAACATGCCACACGCCATGCGACACCATCTTTGCGGGAAACATTTGCTGAGCGCATAAAATCGCGTAAGGGACCTGTGAACTGGCCTCCACGATCCTGTGATCTCACGCTTTTAGATCAGTTTCTTTGAGGGTATGTAAAGTCACTAGTTTATGCCGATAAACCAGAGACGTTGGACGATTAGAAAGTCAACATTCGCCGTGTCATTGCTGATTTAAGGTTGGTCGATAAACTTGTCGAAAATCGGATTTCACGATTGCGCTTCATTTAATCTAGCCGTGGCGCACATATGCCTGGCGTCGTATTTAAATACTAATGGCGTAAAATTATCTATTAAATAAAGCTAATATCATAGACATTAACATTAGCTTTAAGTATTTTATTTCATATTGTATTTGTATACCTTTAAAAAAAAACACCCTTTCACCCCTAATTGGGTGGATAAGTAATCTCCTCTACCGCCAGAATGCGCTGCTACTGCAAAAAACGTTATGGTGCCTTGAAGTCCGTCCATATTTACGCACACATGCCAAATTTCAGTGCGATACTGTCTTTAGTTTTGCTTTGACAACTGATTGTTGTTGACGTGTTTGGCATCATGTTAAGTATGGACAAAAACGATTTTTGTTCTCTCATTAAACATTATTTTTTGAGAGTCAAAACGGCGAAGGAGACAAAAGAAAAGTTGGATAAATATTATGGGACTAATGCTCCGTCAGATTACACCGGCAGGCTCTCCGATGCGGTTACAGAGGACAATGTCAAAAAAAATACATGAAATGGTGTTTGCTGACCGGAAAGTGAAGGTGCGTGGGCTAGCAGATACCACAAAGATTAATACTGAGTGCACATGCCATATTTTGGGCAATATTCTGCATATGAAAAAGTTATTCTGCCGCTGGGTGCAGCGCATGCTCACTCCTGACCAAAAACACGAACGCGAGAGCACTTCGAAAGAATGTTTGGACTTGCTGATGCGGAATCGGGCGGACTTTTTGCGTCGATTGGTAACTGTTGATGAAACTTGGATCCAGTATTACACACCAGAGAACAGAATGAGTGCCCGGCAATGGACTGAAGGCGGCACGGGTGCTCCGATGCGGCCGAGGGAGGCTCGATGGGTAGGAAAGGTTATGGCGTCGGTTTTCTGGGATTGTCATGCCATACTCTTCGTGGACTATCTCGAAAAAGAAAAGAAAAAACCATCAACAGCGAGCATTACTGTGCATTATTGGAGCGATTGAAGTCCGAAATCGCTGCAAAATGGCCTCACATGAAGCGAAAAAAAATTTTGGTTTTGCAAGACAATGCGCTGGCGCACAAGAGCATGGCAACCACGGCTAAAATCAATGACTCACGGCTCCAATTGCTGTCGCATCCAGCGTATTCATCCGATTTGGCTCCCTCGGACTATTAACTCTTCCCAAACCTCAAAAGATGGCTCATCAATAAAAAAATTCAGCTCTCGCGAGGAAATCATCGACACGACGGAGGAGTATTTTGCAGACCTTCCGGAAAATTACTCTTCGGACGGGATCAAAAAGTTGGAAAATCGCTGGAATAAGTGTATCAAGCTAAAAGGGGACTGACTATATTGAATAAAATAAAAGAATATTTAAAAAATTTTTTTTTTCATTCCGAAGGAGGTTACTTTTCACCCCACCTAGTATTCTCGCCCTGTCAGTTCTGATTTCGCCCTTATTTGCTCCTCACTTTTTGTATATTTTTTTCTTCCTTTTTTTTTTTCTTCATAGACTTTATATGAATATGAATATAACTCCTGATCATTATCCGTTTCTGATAATGATCGGATGGCGTATAGTGAGGGCGAAACAAGGAAAACTACTCATGAGACGAACACAGTAAATCGAATTCTATCTCTGCAGCGCTACCCAATGTAAAACTAAACAACATCCCAGCGAGTTCTTTTACTAAGAATTATGTATATGAATGAGGAGCGCGCATATAGGGGTCCATTCTTTATTACAAAATTTTTTTTTTTTATTTTTTTTTTTTTCAGATGTTTAAGTGAAGTTTCAACGGGTGACCCTCCGTTACCGAATAAAGCGTCGGTGACAGTCTGCCTGGCTCTGTGGCGTTATGGATTTATTATGCTCAGAGGGTTCGAGATCGTCCATCTGGCTCTAGACATGACCGTTCGTCACTTCCACAGAGACTTCTTGCAGACCTATTTGTTGTCCTCCACGGCAATCATAAATTCAGAAGGACAGAGTTCAAGAACCCGCCAGTTCAACAACTTCATCAAAGGCTCTTGTATACAACTATGTTGGACCCTGGTCTCGCACCGTCCTCTTGACAGATTGTTATGGTTTTAATGCAATGGCATTGGCAAGGTTTTCGCATGACCCTAACTTAACCTAGCAGCCCCAACAGCCCAGAGTAGTGCAATGAGTAAGGCTAGTAAGCGAGAGGTTCTTAGTTTGAGCCCAAGGACCAACGAATCACTTGTTCTCCTTTTTTAGTTTTCCCCATCGAACTAGGGCATGAAACTAAGCGTTAAAGGCATAGTTAGCGGTGTATGTTATAGTTTAGCTAGCTGGGTTCAGTTGTCGTGATCATGGATGGGGTGATGAAATAACTGACCACCAAACGAGAGAAGATAGGAAGAGCTCTAGCAAGTGGGATACAAATAGGACAGCCATTCGAGAGCTAGGAAATGGGTCGGTCGGAAAAAGAAATCTAAGATCGGGATAAAAAAAAGAACAGAAAAGAAAACGAAAACGAGGAGATTGCTATTCGTGGCTCTGTCGTCGGCGCGTTTAGCGGATTATTTTCGGGCATAAAAACGGTTTTTTTTAAACAAATTACCGAATTACTCTGCTAAATCGATTATTTACTGAAAGATTTCGTCGAAATCGTCTAGAAAACCAAACAAAAACTTGTGTGTGTGCGCATTGTCGTTGAAAGTGTTCTTTTTTTCTGCGGTCCTCAATCAATCAAAAAATAAAAAAATAAAGTCGAGAAAGGAAAGGCGAGTGTTCGCGTCAGGAGAACAGTGCGTGTGATCGGTTCGGTTAAACCGTGAGGTTTATTTTGGAAGCCCTAAGGGAATTCGTGCGCGAGTGACCAAAGACTTAAAAAAAAATAAAAATAAAACTTAGAGGAAAAAGGCTGAGATACTTTGGTGTATTAGACAGTCTAAACGTACCACCTGGACTTCCTATCCACCAACACGTCACGAGGTCGTCGGAGGCGCTTTCAGCGAGGAGTTGCATGACGGGGTCTTAACCCTAACTTAAGTATTTATTGTACTAACCTATTGCCTTTTTTTGGTTTAGTAAATAGAATGAAGCTGATATATAAATGTAGATACAAAATTTAATAAAAGATTTTATACATAGTTGGGGTTGGAGTCCTAAGTAGGACCTTGAGAGCTTTCAAAGTCGACGGTCTCGAGTATTATCTTTTCGCCTATAAAGTTTAACGTACTTAGAACTATTAAACGCGTTAGATCTCTCGACCCTGAGGACATCAACATGTCCTCAATCAAGAAACCCCGCGCCGACTCGGCTTCTCGGAGTGCTAAATTTAAAAAGAATTCACGTGCAAATTATTGGAGCCCACTTCAATGTCATCCAGACAGTGATATGGACGACATTGACTCGAGTGATATTGTTATCGACCCGGATAATGACCCTAAAAAAAAAATTCATGTTCCCACCATCAAGCTATTACACAAAAATCCCGAGTTTGTGCATACTTTGATGAAATCATCTAACATTAGTGACTACTCTATTAAAAAACTTTCTATCGGTATCAAAATTGTCTGTGAATCGTTAGAGTCATATAGAGAAGTGTTAAACTCTTTAAAGTAACGGAATTGCCAATATTTTTCGCATGACGTTAAGAGTGTAAAACTATTTAAAGTGGTCTTATTTGGGCTAGAAAATATTGAAGTTGATACTCTTAAAAATGAACTTTGTATTCGCGGCTTAAAATGTGTTGAAGTAAAGAAAATTATAAAAATTTTCATCACTACGTTGACACTATCTATCTGGTGTCACTAGAAAATGTTTCTGTTAAGTTAGCGGAGCTTAAGAAAAACTACCGATCATTGTTCTTTACACAGATAAGTTGGAGCTTCCAAAGAAAATTGAAAGGTAAACTCACTCAATGCTACTCGTATAATTGCCAAATGTTTGGCCACGGGGAAAAAAATTGTCAGGTTAAGACCTACTGCGCTAATTGCGCCGGCTCTCACAAAACGAGTGAATGTCAAAACTCACTCACCATAAAGTGTGCAAACTGCAATGGAGATCACAAATCTACCGATCTAAGATGCTCTTCAAGAACCAAATATATGGAAATTAGAGAAAAATCCCTTAAACGAGAAACTTCTACATTGTTCACACGTAAAAGCTTCTCGAGAATCCCATCTATGGAATGTTCCCAAAAGTTCAAAGCTTTTACAACAACGCCACGCATGGCTCAAACTAACGGGCCAAACGTTTCAATAAGTTCCATTCCATGCCGCGGCACGTAGCAATGAGTGAAAATGAACAAATTTTGTCTACGTCAGTTCCTCTGAAGAAACGCACAGTGGCGTCGGTCGTAAGCAGCAACTTCATCAATGATTCCAGCAGCAATCTTTTTTCTTTTGAGGAAATCAACGATTTAGTTATGGACTTATTGTCTGATCTATCCAAATGTACTTCGAGAACTGATCAATTCAGGGTTATTGCACATTTAGCTACTAAGTATCTTTATACTAATGTTAAAAAATATGACTAATACCAATCTCAGAATTATTAATTGGAATGCTAGGGGTATTAACAGCAAAAGAATTGAATTTTTGAACTTTTTATTTGATAATAATATTGATATCGGCCTTATTACTGAAACTGGCCTTAAATCAAATAGTAATAACTTATCTAACTCTGTTTACATAAGTTATCGTGTTGACAGAATTAATAGAAGGGGAGGAGGAGTTGCTATTCTTGTTCGTAGATCAGTTCAACATTCGCTGCTACCAGTCATTCGAACTCGTCTTATTGAAAATGTGGGTATAGAACTCAAATATAATAATAGAACAGTTAAAATCTACTGCGTATATTTTCCTGGCGCTAGTTCATCGGCCGAAAATAAAAGGCTCTTTAAAAGGGACTTGCGTTGCCTTCTATTAACAGGCGATGATGTCATTCTTGCTGGTGATTTTAACTGTCGTCATCGTGAATGGGGATGTATACGCGCAAATACATGGGGTAATATACTCTCTAGTATGTTATCTTATTCAGTGTATTCCATTCTTTTTCCCCCAAACCCTACCTATGTACCTGCAGATCTGCGTAAAATTCCTTCTGTTCTTGACATTTTTATTACCAATCGTGTGAGTTTACTGTCTCAACCCGTCGCTGTCAATGATCTGTATTCTGATCACTATCCTGTTTTTTGTAAGTTGTATTTTTCAAAAAAGATTAACCAAGCCTCGTCCTATGATTTTAAAAATGCAAACTGGCGTAGATTCAGTTCAAATATTAATTCGGGGCTTAGAAGTATTACAGGAAATTTGGATTCAGTTTCAAGCAAAGATGATGTGGATGCTATCGTTGATAAGTTCACAAAACTTATCAATGATGCTATTGAAAAAAATGTTCCAAAAATAACAAGATGTAATTCTCCAGTTCAGCTTCCAAATTATATCCTTGAACACATAAAAATTCGTAATACCTTAAGACGCAATTGGCAAAGATACCGTCAGCCTAATCTCAAATTACAGCTCCATTACTTAAACATTTTGATCAAAAATCTTATTCTACAGTTTCGTAACCACAGATGGAATCAAAAACTAGAATCTTTAGACAAAAATTGTAAGCCTTTTTGGAATATAGTCAAAGTGATCAAGAATAAAAATAGACTAATACCAACACTCAGAAATGATGATGAATATATTTTTACTGACAAAGAGAAACAGATTCTCTCTCTGAATTTTTCTCTAAAAGTCATTCTTTATCTCAAAATTTAGGAGATAATGAAACCAACACCTTGGTTGAACAAAAAATTATGAATTTTAACAACAATATTTGTAACACCCCAACAAACGCCTTTGTTTCTGTAGCCACTGTTACAAACATCATAAAATCTCTTAAAGTAAATAAAACGGATGGGTTAGATGGAATAAGAAACAATTACCTGAAGCATTTATCCTTTTTGGGTGTAAGACATTTAACTTTTCTAGTCAACGCGTGTCTAAAATTGCAATATTTTCCGCAAAAATGGAAAATGGCTAAAGTTGTCCCGATATTAAAAGCTGGAAAGCCTGCAGAGTCTGTCACCAGTTATAGACCAATAAGTTTACTCAGCAGCCTAAGCAAAATCTTGGAAAAGGTAATAAAAAATCATATTCTAGAGTTTAGTAGTGATAATTATGTATTCCCCAATATTCAGTTTGGATTTAGGCAATTTCATAATACATCGCATCAAGCTCTTAGAATATGTAACCATATTAAATCTAATCGGTCACAAGGGAAATCAACTGGTATGATCCTACTTGATGTTGAGAAGGCGTTCGACACCGTCTGGCATAACGGCCTAATATATAAAATGATTAACTTTAGCTATCCATTGTATCTAATTAAAATTGTCCAAAGTTTTCTGTCAAGTCGTAGTTTTCTAGTCCATGTTAATACCTGTTTGTCTAAGTCCACTAATTTCAACATGGGCGTCCCACAAGGGTGAGTATTGGGTCCTGTCTTATATAATATATTTACATCTGACTTTCCTAGTCTGCCAGATTGTCAAGCTGCAATATTCGCTGACGATACTCCAATTTACACATCGCATACGTTCGCTCTTAACATCGAGAGGACACTTATAGATGCTAGTGAGATAGTAGGAATGTTTTGCAGTAAATGAAAAATAAAAATTAATAGTGAGAAAACCCAAGCCATCTTTTTCAGTAGAAAAAGAAAAACTTGCTTCCTTCCACAACATCCGATTCTTATTTATGGAAATGAAATAAGTTGGGACCCTTCAGTGAAATATCTTGGCATACACTTAGACTCAAAACTGACATTTAGTGAACACATCACACAGACTTTGAGAAAGATAAACATTGCGACTGCCTTATTATACCCATTTATTAACAGGAAATTACAGCTATCGAACGTTAATAAAATAATTATTTTTAAAGTTATTTTCCAAGCGATATTGACCTATGGTTGTCCTGTCTGGGGTGGCGCAGCCAAATGTCACCTAAAAAGGCTGCAAGTGTCACAAAACAAAACTTTGAAAATGATTCTTAACTTACCTTGGCGTTTTTCAGCTAGAGATCTGCACTTAAGGGCGGATGTTGAACTGATATGCGAACGTATTTACAAGTTAAACGAAAAATTTATCACTCGTTGTTCTTTTGCTGACAATCCTCTTGTAAACAGTCTTTATACTTTATACTTAAAAATAAAGGTAATATAACTGTTCTATTTATTTGTTTACTTACTTATTTTTATACATGTCTTTTTGTTTGTTTCTTTCTTTATTTATTTATTTATACATTTATACATGTATATATCTACTTAACAATTTTTTGTTATTAATTTATTTGTTAATTTATTTATTTCTCTACTTTCTTATGTCAATATTAATATAATTATGTACGTTTCTGTGATTATGCATCTATGCACACTTTTTCAAAAATTTCTTAGTATATAATAATATATATACATAAATATATGCTATGTACCAATAGATATATTGTATATATATATATATATATATATATATATATACATTTTCTTTTTTGCATGGAGGTTTTTGTAGCAAGTTTCCTCCGCTTGTACTCTTTATGCTTATTCTTTTCTTTCTGTATCAAAAACTGTATCCTGTTTTTTAGTAGTAAGGTAACAAATATACCAAATCTCTAAATGTAAAATGTGCAATACCAAATGTAAGTTATATTATGCAAAAATAAAAATATCTATCTATCTTGAGAAAATAAAATGCTCTAATTATCCGAGTTGGTTAAAGCGCCGCATTGTAAACGAAAGGGATCGGATCCGAGCTTTCTCGTCTAGGATTTCAAATCTGGGTGACGGTCGTAGGCATATTTTTTTTTGAATTTTTTTCTCTTCCTTTTCTTGATTGTTATATTTTTTTTTTGAATAAAAAGGGTATGTGCTTAAGTTAAGGTAAATAGTTTTTTTTCCTTGCGCCTTTAAGCTGTAAGCGGCGTGTGGGGGTTTCTTCCGTTTCCTCAGTGTGGCGATAAAGTATTTTGGGATGTTTTGGTGGTCTCACTTTTGTTTTTCTTTCGTTTTGTTTTAGTCCTAGGAAAGGGGATCTGGCAGAGTCGCGATTCGACGCCGTAGAGCTTTTGGGGACAAAGGATAATCGCGTGGTGCCCTTATCATAAATACCAACGACTACTACTCTATCAAGCAGTCGGCAACTTCTGTTCCTGATACCGCGGAGGATGAAACGACGGTAACAAGATCCTCTGTCTGCTTAATAACACACCGTCCTACCTACCTGCGGTTGTTGAGTACGGGGTCTTATGGGTACCGATAGTAACACGCCATATGCAAAAATCATACTGAAAGCGATTAGGAATAAAGTTAAGGGTGAGGCAAATGAATTCTTAAATATGTTTTGTACCCCCTGGAAATGGGACCCAAGTGTAATCTTATTTCACATTATTCGAATATTATCGACGCTCAACAACCATGTTGAAATTCACGACAGTGAATCCCCTGTGGTTTCTTATTGGATTAGTGAAATCTTTGGGCCCGACTGTAAGAGCCATGAGGCCTACTTCTCTCCAGGAGGCATTCACCTTCTGAACAAAACCCTTATTAATGAGATACGTCGATTATTGGGCTACTGCTAATTCATTTCGACCACACTTCAGACCAACAATTAATCAGAACCCATTTACCTTTGGTGAAAATATTACTCTTTCCGCGCAAATGGCAAATGTAGTCTAGCATAGAGAAATTATGCAAACAATCATCCAAAACGGCCATGTCCTTTTCCAAAACCCACGCATTTGCCATTGGCGCCAGAATCAATACTAAAGGTATAATTTTCCAACAAATCAATACCAAAATCTGAATGTTTCTCTACAATTTCTCCTCAACCTTCTCCCATTCCAATGGACATATCTAGCGGAATAACACATAACACAAGAAGTACTCTTCAATCGACATTTCTAACAGTCACCTTCGTTCGTTATGGGCAGTAACAACAGCAATAGATTAACTAAACCTAATCTTATGACTAAAGAAGTACATAACATAAAACAACTTCTAAGTTGCTATCCAAATTCTGACATTAATGACAACCCACAATCAGGGTAATACCCAGACCTAGACGAATATCGACCACTTGAAATCCAAGGTAGAGCACAAAGCACTAATAATTACAGCAAAGAAATAAACCACCAAATAGACCACACAAATTGTCCATTAATTTCCTCGGACAATAAATGGGATACATTGACGCAAATAAACATAGTTCAGGTACGAGTACATTACCTTACATTAACATATTGTCTACTTTACCAACTGGGAACTTATAAATCCTGAGAATCATGAAATAATAGGACTAATTGTAATGACTGCGGTATCTAATAAAGATTCCCCACATCCAAGCAATACAATACGGATGGATACGGATACAAAAGACTTTGGTTTTGATGGCCTAATAGGGGTAGAAACAACCAAAAACATAAATCATTAGGTTAATCTAAAAGATAAAATCTTGGAGACAAACAAGTCTGTAATTCCAATTTAATTTAACACGAACTATACGTCAAAATCCTTTTTTGTACAGCTCAATTCGAAAATTGTGGCTAATTTACGACCCACTATGGTAGATAAACCTCTCAAAGTCCCTGAAAGTATAAATCGACCAACTGGTGCAGTAACGTAGAGGTTATTAGCTAGTTCAGGAAGTAACACCATCAGTAGCAAGCAAGGGCCTGTAATAACAAAAATAATAGAAATAGGTACGCTGGATTCATAGAAAAGTTAATGCGAGTAGTAAAAAATAAATGTCTTGCAGTTCAAACCAGTAAACACTTGCTGTGACTGTCATTTTGGAGGGCAAAACCATGTATTCAAGTGCTCTAAACTGGGAAGGCATCAATTGTTTTTAGGCTGCACTTCATGAACAAAATTTACATTTTAAGGCTAACAGGGGTACAGGTACTCAGACAAAACAATAAAATACTCCCAAATACTTACTTGCACCTTACATTACATTACGAGCGAAAGTAATATCAGATGATGAAATATAAACATATGTAAAGGGTGTGGTTTTTAGGGGTATACAAATTCAATATAAAATATAACACAAGAAGCTAATGTTAATGTCTAAGATGTTAGCTTTATTTAATAGGTAATTGTATGCCATTTTCTTGATTGTGATATCGGGCATATACGCGCCACGGCTAGCTGAAATAAAGCGCAATCGTGAAGTCAAATTTTCGACAACTTTAACGAGTAACTCGGGCCGCATATCAGCAAAGACACGGCGAATGTTGACTTTGTGTTTTCTGTGTTTTGTCTGTGATTATGACTAGGGAATTCAGGGTAGACGTAGCCAATATACGCGGGCTAAAAAATAATCACTTTTCTGCGTACGTCCACGTCTGTAAGTACAGGCCAGCTCTTTTGGCACTTAGTGAAACACAGGTAGATTCCCGCCCACACCTCTCAGATCATTCTGATCTTAAGCTACCTGGCTACGAACTAGTGCCATTATTCTTCTCTCACCGCGGTCTCGTCATTTATGTGCGTAGTGATGTAGCTTACCAAACTCCACCACAATGTGATCCATGTTCCAATCCGGAATTCAACTTCATGTGGTTAAAATTCCATCTCCGTAAGCAAATTATCCACTACTGCTTTATTTACAGAAGCCACAAACTGGACGGCAATTCGACTTTTAACGAGTTTGATGCGCTGTCTGACTCCATTCAAAGAATTGTATCCCTGTATCCTCATACTAAAATCGTTATTACGGGCGACTTCAATATACACAATTCTGGGTGTCTTCGACATTCTGGACAGACAACACCCGAAGGACGGTGTGTTGAGATCTTCGCTGCGGAAAACAACCTAACGCAGCTTGTAAATGAGCCCACGCGAATACCAGACGTTGGACTTGTTTTTAACTTCTCACCCTGATAAGTACACCATTGATGTGCTCTCCCCTCTAGGCTCGTCGGACCATTGTGTCATGTCAGCTAATTTCTCGTACATCGACCACACAGTTGGAGAAAAAATTCCTAAAAGAACCGTATGGCAATACGAGAAAGCCAACTGGAGCGGTCTTAACAGCTTCTTTAGGAATTTTAACTGGTCGTTATGCTTCCTCGATAACGACGAGGATGCCGCTGCTGATATGATTACAGACACCATTCTCTTTGGAATGAGATCCTTTATTCCTTATCGGATGAAGAGTATCAAACCAAAAGAAAAGACATGGTACGACTCGAGCTGTAAAGAGGCCGTCAGGGTTAGAGAAATATTTTTTCGGTCCTATAAGACCAACCCGACAGAGGAAAACCGAAAAACGTTTAAACGAGCCAGAAATGACTGCAACGCCTTTCTTAAGCGTGTGAAATTCCTATACGACCAAAAACTGAGGCAAAAAATACTGCAATGTCCCAAAGGCAGTAAAAATATTTGGTCGTTCGTCAAAAACATTAGAAATTGCGCCTCATCCTCCATCCCAACGCTCATTTACAATGACATTCCAGCTGTCAGCTCTCTGGATAAGGCCAATCTGCTTGCTGCACACTTTGCGGCCAGCTCAACACTCCCAGATTGTGCTTTGTCTCCGCCTAGACTTGAGTGCGTTGAATCTTCAATGGGACGAATCTACTTTCGCACTCGTGTAGTAGCAAGAGTACTTAAAGATCTCAACATACATAAATACGCTTTTCCAGATGGTATATCTCCCCTTCTTCTGAAGAGGTGTTCTTCCTCGCTGGCAAAACCACTGCGTAAGCTTTTTCATCAATCCTACACTTTAGGACTCTTCCCGAGCAGATGGAAAACAGCATTTGTCCAGCCCGTCCCTAAAAAAGGCGAATCATCTTCTCTCTCCTCCTACAGACCCATTGCACTTACGTCCCTTCTTTCCAAGGTCATGGAAACACTGATGAATCGTCAGCTCATGAAATATCTCGAAACACGAAAACTTCTCACTGACCGTCAGTACGGTTTTCGTAGCAACAGGTCCACTGGTGATTTGATGGCATGTCTCACCGAAAAGTGGCGAAAGCAAGATAGTTGCACTTGATAATTCTAAGTCATTTGACAGAGTTTGGCATCAGGCTCTTTTGTCGAAAATGCGTGCATTTGGGATCGACGACTCTTTTCTTCAATGGATTAGAAATTACCTTTCGGAACGTTCAATTCAAGTTGTCTTGGACGGTTTCTGTAGATACAATCCAGAAGGGATTGTATCTCGATCCAACCATCCGTTGGATCGCCGCCCCTCACAAGAGCCAAGTATAGTGCCTGTGAATATTATAATTTTTATATTTCTAAACGCGGATCTCTAACTACAACGGTGTATCGGCGTTCAGATTTGGGGGGTGGGGACTGACCAATAGCGTGTCACTCCTTACAATTATTTAATTATTTTTTTGTAATTGGGTCCTCATGCCCTCTGGCCTCTCTTCCGGTTTGTACTTTTTTGTTTTGGTACCATCGTTGTTTTTGTTGGTGATGGTTTTTGCCTGTTTGTTGCATGTTTGTTTCTTGTATTTATGTTTTCCTGTTCCCTCGGTGGAGGCGGTCTTATTACTTGGACGTCCGCCTACACGCCTCTGCTGCTCCTCCGGTGCTCCATCGGTGGGGTGCTGGCTTAAAAGGGGTCGTCATCCCTTCACCCATCGAACCTAACTTTTAAAGCTGGTGTGTCGTTAGGGTGTGCCCTACTATACTGGCCGTCCGCCCGCACACCACTATTGCTCCTTGTTGCTCCCTCAATGGGGTGTTGCTATAAAAGAGATCGTCGTCTCTTCACCCATCGATCAAGTGGCTTGGTGCTAGCTCCAGCTAGCTGCATCCACATCAGTTTTGGGATGTGATGCCGGTGCTCGTAAGTCTGATATTCACAAAATAAATGCAGGTGTGCCCCAGGGCTCTGTTCTGTCTCCGACACTCTTTTTAATTTTCATTAAATCTCTTGTCTGCTACTTCTAATCCAGTATATTCCTTTGCTGATGACAGTACTCTCTGCTTTTCATATTCGTTCCCAGACTCACGGCCCTGCTCTTCGTCTGTAGAACGAGAACGGCAGCGTATGCTAAGCTCATTAAATTCCGGTATCAACAGCATAACCAATTGGGGAACTATCAATAGAGTGGAATTTAATGCTTCTAAAACACAATGCTGTCTGCTGTCTTTAAAGCGAAATTTAAACACCCAGCCATTATCTATGAATGGCACTTGCATCGTCGAAACCAAAAAACTTTCCATTCTCGGTATGTGTGTCAATGACAACTTACGTTGGAATGACCACATATTTGATGTCGCCAAAAATGCTGCGAAATGTCTAGGTTTCCTCAAGCGATGTAAGAAATATTTTACCCCCTCTGATCTGGCCTCAATATATAAGGGTTTCATCCGCCCAAAATTGGAGTACAACTCCCACATCTGGTCAGGTGCTCCTAAAACATCTCTGCACCTGCCAGATAGGATTCAAAACCGTGCGATAAAACTTATTGACGATACTAACATCAGTCAATCAATGGACACCCTCGAACACCGACGAAATGTCTCGTGTCTCACTTTGATCGGAATATGAAAGTGGTGACTTCGACGATTGCAGTGAGTATATCTGCAGTATAAAGTTCTAATAACACTTTATTAGTGAAGCTTTTACCCTTCAATTCTACAAAAGACTATGAATCGCATTAAATGGGGCAGATAAGGAGAACAATGGACAAGTTCTGAGGTTGGTACGATACCTTAGTGGGGGGTAAATATTTACAATTCTGGTAAAAATAATGTTTTCTACAAAATGTTGTAGTCCGCCCTAGGGGTTAACTGATTTAGCGCCAGATTGACGAAAGAGTCCGCCTCCTTGTAAGGGGTCATCCAACAAGAGGTGTCATTTTAAATTTCTCGCCATTATGGAACTGTTAACATTCAGCTACCACTACCATGACCTTTGATAAACAGAAACTCGGAGGTTATTAAATATAGATTGATAAATACTTGTACAAGCTATTGAAATAGTGAAAATTCACTATAAAAACGGTAAAAATATCGCTCTTGTTCAGGTCGTGTTCGTCCGGCAAGGTCGGCTGGAAATATCGCCAAGTACCTGAGAGTGTGACTGAAAACCCGGATGTGACCATTTCGACGCGATCACATTAGTTGGGCCTGCACTTTGCAGCACAATTTGGATAAAGATTTTGGCCTACATGATACAAGAATCGGTCGTGGTCTAGGCACAACATCGTACTTTAGCTTATTGGGTACTTGAACTGAATGAACAAGATCATTCTGAGTGATGGGGCTAATTTGCATCTCTCTGGATACATAAACAAAGAAAAATTGATGCTATGGACGTGGATGACGTTTATTTTCAGCAAGACTGAGCCACATGCCACACATGTGGTGAAACAGCGGCTCTATTGCATGACAATTATCTGGCTGCGTGATTTTTTGAAATGGAGAGTTAAATTAGCCACCGAGATAGTGCGATTTAACACATCGCTTTTCTCTTTGGGGCTAAATTAAGAACAAAGTACACGGCAATGCCCCACCAACGATTAATTCGCAGAGCTGTTATTAGAACTATACAGCTACAATTTCGCGAAAACGTGATGAAAAATTCCATCAAAAGAAGGACTATTTGTAGACAGAGCAGACGCTGGCATTTGGAAAATATTGTATTCCATTACTAGCTTCAGAGTTTGTACAGACTTTTCATAAAAATGTTGAGTTTTTCTTGTCGGGTGACCCTATACGAATCCTGTAGGTGGAACTAGTTCTGTTCTGTAATATTTGCGAACTGCAAGGCGAACTATTTAGAGTTTCCCGGAGAAGCTGGATCGGTTTTAATGAAATCATGAATTTAGCCGTTGAGCTTGGTCTTCTCGAAAATTTCATCAAACTGTCACTGTCAATTTATTCAGTAACCTCAACATTTTCATCATGGTAAATTACATGAACTAGCAACGTCTCAAAATTATAAAAATTTTCTACCGAAATTCGGAGTCGGTGACTGCAACTTTAAGAGCGTTAACTCCAATTTTCGGTCATAATTCTCGCATTAGTAGACAGGTAATAACAAGTTTAGTGCAAAAATTTGAGTCTACATATTCGTTGTGTGATGTTGCCGTGTCAGTGAGACAACGGGTTGGTCGAAGTCTCGAAAATATCGCTGCCGTTCAGGCGTCCATAGCATGTTGTAAGTTCTATCGCGCTGCTGCATTAAAGAACGTATTTGACTGGTAAACCATGGATTACTTTGTCCTGGACTGTCATGTTTCTCAAGGCTACGTGTGTGTCATAGAGATTTAAAATATTTGCATTTAAGAATTCGGCTTGCTCACTAGACGACTACGTGTAAAAAATGTTATTCCAACATACGAAGGTTGTCCGACCGAACAATGATATAAGACATTTTTTCCCAAAATCTTTTTTTATTTTTCTACATTGTCTCCTTGTAACTCTACACACTTCTCTCAGCGATCCTCCTATCTCTCTATAACCCATCCAAATAGTTCTTGGGTTTTTTCTCTGCAAAATAATTGTTCACGAAGGTTATTGCCTCCTCATTTGACGAAAATCTCTGTCCTCCGAGCGCAGTTTTTAGATGAGGGAAGAAAAAGAAGTCGTTTGGGTCTGGTGAATAATTCGGATGGTCAATCAGTTCAAACCGTAATTTATGGTTTTCACCATGGCAACCGCTGAGGTGTTAGACGGCGCGTTGTCTTGGTGAAATAGGATTTTGTTTTGCTGCAAATGAGGCCGTTTCGTCTGCGGTAATTAATCGGCGGCAAAACTCGGATTTATTGCGCCTAAACTGCGCCAACAGAGCGTTGGAAATGTTCATTCGAACACGTTTTTGGTCTAACGTAAGCAAACGCGGCACCCAACTCGCGGACAGCTTTCTCATGCCTAAAACTTGATTTAATATGTAACAAGCACGTCCTTTGGACATTTTCATAACCTCTACTATCTCTCTCACTTTAATTCGGCGGTCGTCTAACACCATTTGCTGAACTTTTGCAATGTTGTCGTCAGTGATTGTAGTTTTTGGACGTCCTTAACGTTCATGATCTCTCAAGGTCTTACGGCCACGTTTAAATTCAGCTGCCCAAAATTTCACTGTGATAAATGATGGTGCAGAGTCCCTATATACCGAGTCCAACTCATTTTTGATTTGGGTAGGCGTATTGCCTTCCAAAACCAAGAATTTAATAACAGCTCGATACTCAGTTTTTTCCATTTTCACAAAAAACACTCACATCGACTCACTCAAACGACTGTCAACTAAAGACTGCGCGTCCCAAATGACTGAAACTTCGGTAAGTACCTGTCCAAAGATGCACAACTAGCATTCGCTATCTTACGTTGTGGTCGGAAACGTTACAGACAACCCTCGTACGTTTCTAGTTTCTACTATTAGCTTCCAACAGATTATTATGTACTCGTATGTGTCGAAAACTCCGATACTCAAGAGTTTGAGTAGCATGATTGATGTTAAAATGAAAAGTTAGAAAGACTAAATCATGTTTTGAAAATGCAGTCGCAGAAAGTTGGTCGTATAAACAGACTTTGCTTAAATCACTTACAAGAAATAAATCTAAAGTGAGTGAGTGGGAGTACTAACATTGACTGGTATTAAGTTTAGCATTCTCAGACAATTGGTCAATAAATTACCTTCATCACCTATTAAATCAACGAATAAGTATTCTATCTCACTGTCTGGAGAGGATGTACCCTTCGGCTTATGCTTGATTGAATTCCGGACATAGATTGCAACACTACGGAATTTCCTGTCCGAACGATAGACACGATAACCCATTAGGCAGCAGGAAGTATCATTCAAACCACTCGCAAACCATGTTTCAGAGACACAGATAACGTCCACATTAGAACCGAAACACGTCAATTTTTGGCAACAAACTTTGAGCGTTAATATGGCAAACCCGAAGGCAATTTCACTGGCTGCTTAGAACTCGAATCATAGAACGCAGTGTTCGGTCTGGATTTTGCTGATTATTTGCCATCGTGTGATGAGAAAAGAAAAGGGATTATAATTAATGAATGTGGGTTAGAAGAAAGAACAAAAAAAAACAGCCAATAAGTTTAATACAATTAATTTCCAAAATCAAATTCAATTAAATTTTATTCTAAATTCAAACAGAAAAGCAAAATCAAATAATACAGTAATTCGTGAAAGGTTTTAAAAGCGCTGGTGTATTAATTATGTGGCTATTAGCCGAAGATATAGAGAAGCCTCGAACTTATTTTGAAGAGGTGAACCGAAGGCTTAAGCGAAGTTGCATACGAAAATGTATCGACCATTTTAACTTTTCCAATAAGGTCTTCACAACTTTGAATTTAATTTGTGAACGCACTCTTTCACTAATCATCAAACTGTCACTGTCAATTTATTCAGTAAACTCAACATTTTCATCATGGTAAAGTACATGAACTAGCAACGTTTCCAAATTATAAAAATTTTCTACCGAAATTCGGAGTCAGTGACTGCAACTTTAAGAGCGTTAACTCCAATTTTCGGTCGTAATTCTCGTCCTAGTAGACAGGCAATAACAAGTTTAGTGCAAAAATTTGAGTCTACATATTCGTTGTGTGATGTTGCCGTTTCAGTGAGACAACGGGTTGGTCGAAGTGTCGAAAATATCGCTGCCATTCAGGCGATCCAAATCAGTCAATTCCACGGCGTTCTCAAGAACTGGGCATCGCTCAGACCACATTATGGCGTATTTTGCGTAAGGATCTTGGTTTACACCCATACAAGATCAAGCCGACTCAAGAATTGAAGCCGGTGGACCATTTGAAGCGGCGTACGTTCTCCGATTGGGTTCTGGAGAAGATGCGCCAAGGTGATGAATTTCATCGCAAAATCATCTTCAGTGACGAAGCTAATTTTTGGCTCAATGGGTTCGTCAATAAGCAAAATATGCGTTATTGGTCGGGTGCAAATCCACATGTGTTTCATGAATCACCACTTCATCCACGAAAAATAACTGTTTGGTGCGGTTTGCATGCCGGCGGCGTTATTGGGCCATATTTTTTCGTCGACGATAACGATCGTCACCATACTGTGAATGGTCAGCGTTATCGCGCCATGATCACCGATTAGTTTTGGCCCGAATTGGAAGATATGGACTTGGACGACATGTGGTTTCAACAGGGCGATGCCACAAGCCAGACAGCACATCCTACAATCGTTTTATTGAAGAGTAAGTATGGTGAGTGTGTTATCTCAAGAAATGGGCCAGCCGATTAGCCGACTTGTTCGTGCGATTTAACGCCGCTTGACTATTTTCTGTGGGGCTACGTTAAGTCATTGTCATGCCAACACACCGACGACGTTGGCAGAGCTCAGAGCCAACATTGAACGGCCGTTTCGGCCGAAATGTGTGGCCGAGTCGTTGAAAATTTTGTCCAAAGAATCGACCGCTGCAAACGTGCCCGCGATGGCCATATGAACGAAGTCGAGATCCATTCATAAATGTTTTGATTATACTTCAAAAGCCGATAATAAAGTTTTTGAAACATCTCAAATGGCTTGCGTTTTATTTAAAAAAAAAAAGTTGTCAAGTCATTATTGGAAAACCCTATACAGGATATGTGACCATCATTCTTGTATCTTTTTTTAATAGAATCTTTAACTACCATCCTACGAGCGTTTGTGTTACTACTGTACAACTTAAAGAAATGAATTCATGAAACTCAAATATTTTCGAGCAAAAGGGATGGAAATCTAATAAAATTGCTTCTTTACTTGTACCATCCTCCAGCTTTGCAAGTCACCACCACTTGCTGTGTCACAGTCGCCAAACCCTTCATAAAAATACAAAAGCATCCTTTAACATGTTTGTTTTAAACTCTCTCTCTTTATGAGATATTATCCCTAATTTGCTTTCAAAACTCGCATCCACTGTTGAATTAATTTTTAAGCAATTGTAGTCCATCCATAAACAAACCCAACCCGACCGCGCTTCGGTGAAGCACAAAAATCATGATTTTCATGTCTGTAATAAAATTTTAATGACAAGGTGTTAAGCACTTAAGCTCGGGCATTTATTATTCCATGGAAAACTTTTTAATTACCCACCCATAAAACAGCAAGAGCCCTCAAATTTTCCATATTACTGATAGGTAGTCGGGAAAACTATCGCCTTTATTACATGTTCACGTTCATATATAGACTTGACAATACTAAGATGCCATCCACGGGACATGGAGCTTCCCAAACAATAAACTATTGCTGGACAAAAACCAGCTCGCAACTCACACATCTGTTCCGGATATGGATGAGCATAAATCATTAGTTTTTTGGCTCCAACAAATGTCTATGTAGATATAGATACTCCATAGTTTCTTCATTGAATGGAAACACCTACCCATCCGTCCTATATCTATAGCTACTGCGGAAGCTCTGCTTAACTGGAACTCGGCCATATTCATTATCGTTAGTTTTTATGGTAAGCACAAAGGCTTCGTGTATTAAATTGACATTATAGGTATAACCACTATTGCCACCCCCGTAGGCAGCCCTCGGCACATCTATTGATGGTAGTCAGTCAGTCAGCTAGTCAAGCCACACACACGCCACACACCACACGCCTCCCCAATAATGAGGCAGAAATTTTGGATTTCGGTCATCGATTATCGATGACTACTGATACGGGGAGTGCTTCTATAGATGAAACGTTAGGCAATAGATAGAGTCGATCAATGAGCAGGAGTCAGAGTCAGAGGTTCTAACTACAGCAGCAGGATGTGAAAGCACCCCCTCCCTTTTTGGTATTTTTTTTTTTTTTGATGACAATAATCGATCCATGGAATGGATATGACGGAAAATGCCCATTCAATTGGCATTTGGACTAAGGAGCATGACTAGGATCTTATGAAAAGGATATGCATAAACTTTTATGGCACGCGATGATTATACGGAACTTGTATTGTGTGTCATTTAGGGGCGTTTTGCCTTATGTTTATGAGGGATGAATTGGCATGTCCCAACAGCAGATGGGGAATCATTTTTTCCTTCTTTTAGATATTTGGCAGCAGAGCTGGAGATGAGGAGCTAGGGTAGTGTGCAATGCCGGAAATAAATTATTCGCAGATTAAACAAATGCAACGCTAACGAACCGTGAAATGAAGTTTTCCACCTCATTAGGGAAATTTAATGAAACCGACTACATACTCGTATTTGACTGATGTAGGGAAGTGTCGGTAAATAAGAAAACATTGTCACTCATTTAGTAAATGGATTACTTGCTCTTTTTCTGTTACAAGTGGTCATAAATACAAACATTGATGTCATACTGCTATTGCATTGCCCAAATTTGGGCCTGGGATAGGAACTGACAGATTTCACATAATCAAACTTGGGCACTGTAGCCGGAAGTCGAATTTTGAAATGAGACACTACACAAGTAAGCCCCACGAGGGTCAGGTTTTGGTAGTTCCATCCCAGCTGAAGCGTAAGATAAAATGGATCAAGATACTCAAGATATGCCTCTACGGAGTGATTATTTTGTCAAGCAGCTAAGGAGCTGGAGATGTATCGCTTTGCTTCTTAGTAATTTCTCAATATGTGTCAAAATTTGCAGCGGCATCAGTCTTACCATAGATATGCGAGTATTTTTTATTTTTTATTTTTTACGTGCCACCTCAATCCAGTTTCTTTTTCACCAAGGCAGTGTTCCACTATTACTGCTTCTGCTCGTCGGGAAGGATTTCGTAAGATTTCTAACTTTCGTCATGTGTTTCGCGTTATGACGGACCGGGAACGGTTGATTCGGTATTCGTTGATAAAGGTTAAACTAACATTGCAGTAATCAAAGGCTACTAACTAACTACCTCACTTATTTACAGAGATGGCGCTACAGTTCGGCCTGGAGCTGGGCCTCAAAACGGCCAAGGATATTTTCATCCACCTTCGTTAACTCCAATGCTTCTAAACCACAAAGCAAGACTGGGATCATGAGGGTCTTATATATGAGTCTGCTTAGCTTTTCTTGGTTGGACTCATTTGCCTTCTATGGCCGAATGAACAGCGATTTGCAAGCGTAACTCTTTGTTCCAATTCTGATTTGATGCCATCATCAGATATAATAGCGGAGCCGAGGTAGGTATACAATGTCCCTGGCTACCTCAAAGTTATTTGCGAAGTACTAAAAGAAACCATAACGACGTCGACGGTTCAATTTCATCTGAACAGTGGCAGGTGGTCAAGTTAAAGCTTTCGGGGAGCTTCCTGGTTATCATGCGGGAAAACACCGGGCCACCTCCCACTACAACCGATGCTAGCTGTGCCGATCAAAGATTTCTGAATCTTTACAAAAAAAGCTCTGGCCGGGTGCACAACTCGAGTTAGTAACTAAGGAGGATATCCCTAGAAAACCTAGAAGCTGCACCTGGATCTCAGTTGAACCCTCGGCCTCAAGTTGAAGGACAAGTTGAATGCTGATAAGCAACCTCCTCCTCCTTTTATCGAAACAGAAAATACAGCCTCAAATCCTGGAGGATAGCATGGTAAAATTGATTTTTCCGAGATAACAGTCAAGTCGACGGTCTCCACCTCTGACATCCAAATGGAAATGGAAACCGACGACGAATCGAAAAGAGCTCCTTTACGATCAGAAGATGCATATGAGCTGTAACACACATTTTCAGAATCGGAGGACTCAAACGACACCGTGGTGGAGGCTTCTCTGCTTGATTGTGGTAAAAATGCTACAGTTTCTTCAGATTAACCTCCATCACCCCAAAAAGTCCTTGACCGCACTGATCCTGCGTCTATCCAAAGACGTGGAATATGTTATCCTAATCCTATAACCATGGATAGTACAAATCGAGGTTCTTGGGACATCTGAATACGTTCCGCTCTATGCAAAAGAAAAAATGGTAAGATCAGAAATTGCAGGTTAGTAAAACGATGCCTTAATGGATGGTATCGTTTGAACACTCTTTCTCAGATCATAGATATATCCAATTTAGTCTGAATGATGCTCATCCATGCATACTAGCATTCTGGAATTATTGGAAAACTGATGGGCCAAAATACAGAGGAACACTTTTAAAAGTGCTCTCCTCTGAACTCTTAAGTCCCCCGCTAAATACCAACGAGTTTCACATGAAAGTCGAGGATTTGACGACGCCGGCACTCAATCAGCAAATGGCTGCTTTCTGCCCTTTTATTCCATCTAGAGGCAAGAAAAAGCCTCTCTGGTGAACATCAGTACTGAGTCCGCTTAGATACTCTTACAGGAATCTTTTCTACCAAACAAAATTCATAAGAAAGGTGACAGACTGGGAATCTCTTGAAATATATAAAAAAGATCTGAATACAATAACGCAAAACGACAATACAATAACAAAAACCTTCGAGACATCGCGGCTAAAAAAAATCCTCTCCATCTACCCAACGATGCCTAGTTTACTTGAAAAATATCGAAGGCTCTTGGACGATATCAAGTACTGAATCACTCAACCTGCTACTGGACACCAATTTTCCAGGTAGCTCCCTTCATGGGCAGTAACAACTTTAGAAGGACTACTGTTGCCGCTACTAAAATGCACTTTTTGATTAAAAGAGACAAGCAGCATGGAGAGAAGTTAAAGTAGTTTTCATTCCCAAAGCCGGAAAATGTTGTCCCAAAAGACTTCAGACCTATAAGTCTACTATCTTTCGTTTTGAAACTCTATAACGACTGATTGATATTCATATGCGATCCAGAATTGATCCACGACTTTTGTCTACAGCTCAACATGCTTCCTGTATGCAAAAGTCGGTGGAAAAGGTTATACCTTCTCCGACTAGCCACATTGAAAAATTACTACATTATACAGAGTACGCAATAATCACCTTTCTGGACTTAGAAGGTGCCTTTGACAACGTCAACACATCCGAAATCAAATATGCACTGTCACCTCTGAAGGTAGATGACTCACTTTGGGAGTTGATCTTATGCTAGATAGCAAAATAATCAATCCCGAGCTGGGTGGGATTTCCACTAAAAGATGTGTCTACAGAGGCAGGCATGCCCCAAGGAAACTCCTATCACCCCTTCTCTGAAACTCAGTGGTCAAAAAAGTGCTGAATATACTGGGTAGCGGGTGGTTGCCTAGGCGGACGAAGTTGCTAAGCCGTCTTAGGAAAACATCTCAACATCCTTAAAGAACTCTTATAGCAAGATCTAGATCTTTCCGGGAGGAAGATGCTTTTATGGACGGTCCATTTCTACACAGATGGACTGACAGTGGGATTTGTGGAGGTATTTTTTCAGATAAGCTTAACCTAAACCTCTCCTTCCGCATACCAAATGTCTGTAGCGTGTTCCAGGCGGAAATTTTGGCGGTTAAAGAAGCTCTGTCCCGGCTGAAGTAAAATGTAATATCTGCAAAGGATATCCACATATTTTCGGATAGTCAGTCCGCTTTCAAATCCCTGGATTCAGTCTGACAAATTTCTAAAACTAACCTTGACTGCCGATCATCTCTCAGTGAGATGGCAAAGAAGTTCAACATCAATTTATGTAGGTAGTGTAGGGCCGACGAACTCACTAAAATTGGAACCACCGTACCTATCCTACCTGAAAAAAGGTATCATGAGTAGATCAAGCGCTACGTGCAAACTAGAACTAAAGCTTGATGCTGTTACAATAACAAACCTTGGACTCTTGGGTTAACATGTCTAGCGACCAAACAAATCTGACCAAAACTGGATCTAAAACGCTATAAGAGTTTGATCCTTCCAAATAGCAAACATCTCAGCGCTATCATAGATGTCATGACTGACCACTGTCTTATAGGCAGGCATGCAATAAAAGCTTGGCGTTTTTACAAACGACTTCTGCAGAAGCTACATGGTCGAGAAGGAGGAGGAGACCCTTCATCCTTCACCCAATCCGTATATGTCCAGCTCTCTTCCAAAGGTGACTTAGGCGATCTAAATAATACTGACGTTAATAGTTCCTTCGCCCGCGCTGTATGCAAGGTACTTAAATCTCTTGATCGTGAGCAAATTATTGGGTTGTACCACATGCAAAGTCCGATGTTCGCTCAGTCGCAAATAAGAAGTTCTCGAGTGAACATCTGTGCCAGAATGTCAAATTTGCTTTTTTTTATAAAATAATGTGGTACGTGTGCTTGACGTGTGAGAATTTTAGGGTTAGTTACAAGTACCGTTATTTATTTTCAAGGAATTATTTACCATTCAAATTCGACCCCTCTTTCTTTACGAATTTAAAATGGGACATAATGCGTCATTGGCAATGGAAAACATTAATGACCCATTTGAGGATGTAGCGGTAAACGAACGCACTATACGACGTTGGCTTGGAAAGTTTCGTTCGGGAGATTTCAGCCTCGAAAATGAACCATATGGGAAGCCGGAAACGTTAGTTGACGACATGTTTTACGAGCAGCGGTGGAACGAAATCGGTGCCGGAGATTGCACAAAGCATGGAAATATCCCCAATAACAACAAGTCGACAACTTTCTCTCATAGGAGAGGTAAAGAAACTCGATAAGTGGGTACCCCATGAACTGAACGAATCCCAATCTGCGCATCGCTTACTTTATGAAACCAAACTGAACCGTTTTTGCACCGGATAGTCACCTGTGATGAAAAGTGGATACAGTATGATAATCGTAAAAGATCTGGGCAATGGTTGGATGCAGATGAAAAACCAAAACACACCCAAATTTTTTTTTTTTTTATATTGATTGCGCGCTCAAGGGGTTTGAGTACCCTTAAGGTGATTGTACACAGCGCGGGCAAAGGAAATTTAGGGAGGAAGAAAAGAGAGGTACCGATGTACATTGTTTTTAAATGTTTGCAAGTTCTAACGACCAGGAAATACAGAGATCGGCAGGGCATTCCATAAGCGAGTTGTACGGCTTAGGAACGAATCACGATATTTTAGAGTACGTCCGAAAATGGGCTTGAGGGTATACTGATGAGTGTTACGGTTGAAAGTTTGAATGGGCGGAAGGCTACTGGCGATTTCAGTGGAGCACTGGTGGTGCGATAAAACAAAGTGAGACACGAGACATTTCGTCGGTGTTCGAGGGTGTCCATTGATTGACTGATATTAGTATCGTCAATATCGCAACCGTGCGATAAGGTTTTGAATCCTATCTAGCAGGTGCAGAGATGTTTTAGGAGCACCTGACCAGATGTGGGAGTTGTACTCCAATTTTGGGCGGATGAATGTCTTATATATTGAGGCCAGATCAGAGGGGGTAAAATATTTCTTACATCGCTTGAGGAAACCTTGACATTTCGCAGCATTTTTGGCGATATCAAATATGTGGTCATTCCGACGTAAGTTGTCATTGACACACATACCGAGAATGGAAAGTTTTTCGGTTTCGACGATGCAAGTGCCATTCATAGATAATGGCTGGGTGTTTAAATTTCGCTTTAAAGACAGTAGACAGCATTGTGTTTTGGAAGCATTAAATTCTACTCTGTTAGTGGTTCCCCAATTAGTTATGCTGTTAATGAGCTTAACATACGCTGGCGTTCCCGTTCTACCGCCGAAGAGCAGGAACGAGAGTCCGGAAACGAATATGAAAAGTAGAGAGTACTGTCATCAGCAAAGGAATATATTGAATTAGAAGTAGCAGACAAGAGATCATTAATGAAAATTGAAAAGAGTGTCGGAGACAGAACAGAGCCCTGGGGCACACCAGCATTTATTTTGTGAATATCAGACTTGAAACCGACCAAGACAACTTGAATTGAACGTTCCGAAAGGTAATTTCTAATCCATTGAAGAAGAGAGTCGTCGATCCCAAATGTACGCATTTTCGACAAAAGAGCCTGATGCCAAACTCTGTCAAATACCTCAGTTTTGGTCGTATAGGAATTTCACACGCTTAAGAAAGGTATTGCAGTCATTTCTGGCTCGTTTGAACTTCTTTCGGTTTTCCTCTGTCGGGTTGGTCTTGTAGGACTGAAAAAACATTTCTCTAACCCTGACGGCCTGTTTACAGCTCGAGTCGTACCATGCCTTTTCTTTTGGTTTGATACTCGTCATCCGATAAGGAATAAAGGATCTCATTCCAAAGAGAATGGTGTCTGTAATCATATCAGCAGCGGCATCCACGTCGTTATCGAGGAAGCATAACGACCAGTTAAAATTCCTAAAGAAGCTGTTAAGACCGCTCCAGTTGGCTTTCTCGTATTGCCATACGGTTCTTTTAGGAATTTTTTCTCTAACTGTGTGGTCGGTGTACGAGAAATTAGCTGACATGACACAATGGTCCGACGAGCCTAGAGGGGAGAGCACATCAATGGTGTACTTATCAGGGTGAGAAGTTAAAAACAAGACTATCAACGTCTGGTATTCGCGTGGGCTCATTTACAAGCTGCGTTAGGTTGTTTTCCGCAGCGAAGATCTCAACACACCGTCCTTCGAAGCCACCCAGAATTGTGTATATCGAAGTCGCCCGTAATAACGATTTCAGTATGAGGATACAGGGATACAATTCTTTGAATGGAGTCAGACAGCGCATCAAACTCGTTAAAAGTCGAATTGCCGTCCAGTTTGCGGCTTCTGTAAGTAAAGCAGTAGTGGATAATTTGCTTACGGAGATGGAATTTTAACCACATGAAGTTGAATTCCAGATTGGAACATGGATCACATTGTGGTGGAGTTTGGTAAGCTACATCACTACGCGGGGATCTACCTGTGTTTCACTAAGTGCCAAAACAGCTGGTCTGTACTTATAGAAGTGGACGTACGCAGAAAAGTGATTACTTTTTAGCCCGCGTATATTGGCTACGTCCACTCTGGATTCCCTAGTCATAATCTACAACAAACACAAAAAACACAAATACTGACGATGCTAAGCAAGGCTGCGCAGTGAAAATTCTGACATTGATTTACCGGATCTTCACCGAAAAAAGGTTATGGTGACAATTTGATGGACATCGAATGGACCATTCCACTTTTCATTTCTTCAACCAGGAGAAACGATAAACGCTATCAAATATTGTGAGGAAATCGACATATTGCTTGCCAAATTGGCTGAAAAGCGACCTGCGTTGGTCAATATCCACGCTCCAATCCTTTTACATGACAATGCTAGAACCCATACCATACAAGTAACGGTGCAAAAACTGTTGCATTTGGGATTTGAAATTCTTCCGCATCCACTGTACTCTCCTGATATTTCCCCAACGGATTACCATCTTTTTCGCAATCTGGATTCATTTTGCCGGCAGAAGATCTTCCAGAACCGAGCAGAAGTCATAAAAGCCTTTGAAGATTTCATTGTCTCAAAAAGTCAGTACTTCTACCAAAAAGGAATATTTGACCTTGTATTGGTCGGATCCTATTTTGATTGCATACAAATTTACGGAAAAATAATATTGGCTTTCAAATGTTTATTATGAAAGCGGACATTTCATGTGGTACAACCAATATAAAAAAACAAATTGGCTCGAACAACATGAGGATCAGAAATCCACGTGGCATCACAGCGGGCCAATAGGCCTAAGTGGGTTGATTTTTCCTGCAGCCACTGTAACCTAATCACATTGCTAACTCTATGCTACTAATACTATTTCATAAGGCTTGCGCTTAAGCAGCAGACCATCTTAGGATTAGACTAAACGTCAATGCATCGAGCACATATCAGTGCCTGGCTCCTATTTTAGTTTTAAACCATTTAAAGTCTTTCTTTTGTTTAAATTTATATGTAGCTCTGGTTTAGCATATATACGCTTCAAGCTTCAAGCATATATATACGCTTTCGTCAAAAAAGTAACTCGTATCTATATTCTCGTGAATACCACCTAAAAACTGCTCAATGAATTCATGTCTGCTTGACATTATTTATAATCGGTATGAATACCTTAGGTCCTACATGGCTTCCCAGTGGTACTTCATAAGTCACAGAAGTTTGTAAAACCTCATGTTGAAACCAACGCTTGTTTTAGGAATGGAAATGTTTTACAAATGAATGCACCACGCAACACTTTTATTTATTTCGCCATCGACTAAGTTGTAGGCGTACGAGTATCAGTATTTGTTTACTTCCAAAACAGACTCCACTAAATTTCTCACTCATGTTTTCTTTCGGTTATTCTACGTACAACAGGGCGAAACTTTATTCAAATAAAACTGCATTCACACAAATCCATAATTTTGTACACATCCTACTTTACTACGAATCATCATATTTTTGTTTACTTTGTAAAAAACTTTTCTTTCACGTCTTCCGCATTATTTTCCTTCTACAAAGTTGGAAAGGCACACAAATACAAGTTGAAAAAATCATAGACTTTTCCGACCAATTTTTGTTTTTTTTTTTCAAAAATCTGCAACAGACAACACAAACACATTTTTGGCGAAAAAAAACGAAACAAAACTTTTTCATATTTTAAATTTTTGTTTTGCAGCTCTTTTCTTCCTCGAAACTTTTCAGACGAACGTACAACGTAGCAAATTTCTTGCGGAACATTGCAGATACGAAAATGCACTTGTCCTCTGGCAGGATAATATGAAGATTTCGTACGATTTTCTTCATATTTTCCCTAACGGAAACTAAATTAAGAGAACTTTTCCATGAATAAGACATGACGCAAGAAATGTGGCAAAACGTCAAAATTTCCAAACTGGAATGCCTGCCGCTTGAACTGCACGATCACAAGGATTTCTTCAAAATTCAAATAAAAATTTGCACAAAACAGCATCCGACTTACTCTTTTCGGTCTTACGGCTGGTGCAACTCAACTCTCAAGGTCGGTGGATGGAAACATAGTATAGGTCTGGTATATATCACAACTTGCACTGATTCAAAAAAAAGGAAAATGTTCTCGTCAATTTGTTATTCTCGTCTGCATGATTGCATACTTTGATTGCATTTTTAAATAAAAGAAACTAAATCATTCGAACTTTGAATCTGGTTTCGTTACACCCAACAACGAGGTGCGGAAGGGGGATGCGCAGACAATTTTTTTAAAACTTTATCTTTGCCGCTTGTATCGATATCCTCTGGGCGGAAACTGGGAAAACTTTTTCAATTTAACTTGCTGCGTCTTTGCAGCACACTTTGTCGTCATAGGGAGAGTTTTACTCTGAATGAACATACCTTCGGATTATTTTGTAAAGATTTTCCATCACAGCGGATACAACTTGGTGCCTGAACTGCTGGAAGTGCAATGTTGCTTCGATGTGAATCACTCAAAATGTTTTGCAGTATTGTCGATTCCGATGAGGAGTGGAACGAAATCCTAGAAGAAAAGTTCCTCTTCCCAGCATTGACATTTGAATATTTGCCTATCTACTAGTCAACTAAAACCGAACGGAAATATCTCCATACTCGAAGAAGGAGGTGAATGAAAATCAACAGGTTTGTTTCAATATTTGATTTTGATTGATTTTCCTGAGCACTGATAGGAACTGTCACTTAAATAAATAATCAACGCATTCAAAACTAATGTATTCTCAATCAATTTAAGCCCTGGTTCTGTTGAAGAAAGTTCAAGTTCCTCCACTTTCGTTCAAATATTGTAAAATTCATGAAAGAAGGAGTTATATAGGATGGGCCAATAGATTTCGTGATTCCTTCTCCACTGTTGTTTTCCACATTTGCCTGGGCGGCCCACTCGTCAGCCTAATTGAGTAAGAGGACTTCATTGCATGGAATATTTTGCGACGGGGATGTCATCACGCCGCGAGTTGTAACCAATCCACTGCATTTTTTTCCACCATACCGAATGCTGAAAAGAATAACAACACAATAACAAGATCGCCTGATGGTCGATATGAGGTATCGCAGCCATTTAAAGACGAAGTTAGGTGCTTTACGTAGGTTTCATCAACTGGAAGGAAGATTCTAGGAAACCCCCACACTACACAAGGAGTACTCTAAGTGCTTAAACGAGAATAAGGAGCTTCAACAGATGACAGAGGTTGACGAAACGAATACCATACTGGATACACCACACCACTTCTTTACTATTCACCATGTGGTATTCAATAAACCGGAATGTAAGCCTGGGTTTGGTGCCTCGAAGTTAGGTGCCTTACGTGGGTTTCATCAACTGGAAGGAAGATTCCAGAAAAACCCCACACAGCCCAAGGCGCTTTCCAAGTGTTTACAGGAATGCAAGGAGCTTCGTCAGATGCCAGAGGTTGACAAAAAGACTACCTTACTGGATACACCACACCACTTCAAAACCGCATTTTTGAACCCATTTCCCCACACAAAGTTAAAAGGAAAAAGTTGTAAGCCCTACACACCCCAACAGAGTTATATAAATTCAATATGGAATAAAACACTTGAAGCTAATGCTAATGTCTATGATATTAGCCTTATTTAATAAATAATTTTATACCATTAGTATTTCAATACGACATCGGGCATATACGTGCCACGGCTGTCTCAAATGAAGCGCAATCGTGAAGTCCGATTTTCGACAAGTTTATCGAGCAACTGGGGCCGTGTATCAGTAATAATACGGCGAATGTTGACTACCAAATCGTCCAACGTCTCTGGCTTATCGGCATAGACTAGTGACTTCACATATGGACCTCCAAAGAAAGTAATCTGAAGTTGTGAGAACACAGGATCGTGGAGGCCAGTTCACAGATCCATTACGCGAAATTATGAGCTCAGAAAATATTTCCCTCAATAAATTGATGGCGTCGCGCGCCGTGTGGCATGATGCACCATCCTGTTGAAACCAAAGCTCTGTAACATCAATTGCCATTCAACTGAAGAACGAAGAAGTCAGAAATCATGTTTCATTACCGTCATTGATGGTAACATTCTGGCCGACACCGTCCTTATAGAAATATGGGTCGATGATTCCACCAGCCCATAAAGCACACCAAACAGCGAGTTTTACTGGTTGTATGGGCGTTTCGGGTTTTCTCAACTCCCAATTTGGAAATTTTGCTTGTTTACATATCCATTAAACCAAAAATGGGCCTCATCTGAGAACAAAATTTTGCATTGAAAATGTGGATCATATCATATTTTTTGAATCATATTTTCGGCTTATTCACCGAACCTACGACGCGTATAATGGTCACGCCTTTTCAACTCTTACCCAAGCTGGATTTTATAAGCTTTTAAGCCAAGATCATTCTGTAAAATCTTCCATAAAGTGGATGGGCACAGCTCCAATTGCTGTGCACGATGGCGAATCGATTCATTCGGATTCTCCTCAACACTGCCCTCCACAAAGGCAATAACTTCTTCTGTTCGCACTGTTTGTCGTACTATGCGTATTATCCCCTAGAGTTTACTTGGTCCGAAAACGATTCATCGTGTTCCGAATAACTTGCTCAGATGGTCGACCGTAAAATGGACGAAGTGCACGATAAGTTGGCTAACCGAACCATTCAAAAAATGTTTGCACAATTTGCGCGCGTTGTTCTGGCATTAATCTATTCATCGTTAAATGGCAAAATGTACTATCTACTTTCAACTGCCAAATTGGCAATATGTGTTGCTAGTTTAAAAACCGAACTTCTAAAAAAGCACCATTTATATAGGCCCACCAAGAAATTACTTGCTTTCTACTTTGCAAGGTACTTGTGGAGATGATTCTGAGGTGGTTAGGATTTGTTAGCCTCTACATCGCAGTTCTATGGGAGTTGTGACAATCGCTTGAAAAGGACACCTAGTCGATTATATTGTAATAGCTGTGACCCTATCTTCTAAGAACATGGAACTCATCAATCTTCTTGCTAAACTCCACTTCAGTTCTTAGTCACTTTATGAATCTATTTCGATTTCGAATGCTAAATTCCTTGTCCAACGTAATCCGAAGAACAAAAACACTCAAAATTTACAATTCATGTTTAAGAGCTATTAAAATGGTATTCTATTTCGAAGGCGTATACGTAACATTTTCCTCAAATTACGTATACTTTAATCATCCACACATATGCAGATCTTTGAGTATTTCCAAGCTTAATTTATTTATGTCGACTTTAAGACATTCGACCCACAACAACGCAATGAACATTGACTTTGAAAATTTTGTACAGAGATTCGAAAACCACATTTCCTTTCGAATAATTGCATTTGGTATCTGCAAGACTTTAACCATCACAAAGAATTTCATAAATATGTAGACCCATAATTCCGGTATCGGATAGACTTCCAAACTAAAAGGATATCTTTATCTATATAACATATCATGCATACTGATGAGAAGTAGAACATTGTAGATATGGATTGGTTACTTGCATTTAACGCAACAGAAGCTCGAAGAATTCTCTACATGGACCGGGATATAAGACAAACACCACAAACTAGAAACTGATGTCCTACCAAGGAAGGATTTGAAGATGCATATTCATTGTTACCAGTCAATAAAATTATTTTAGATATTTAAATTCAAATAACACGACCGTATGGAGCTTTAGGATATCCTTATCTATCCGTCGGTCTATTATTTTTTGAAACGAATTTAGGTCACAAGTGCAATGAAGTTCGGTCCTTATGGGTATATCGTTGCATTTTGGTTGTCTTAGAATTGTGCTCTGCGCATGGAAATATTGAGAAATTTCCAATTCCATTGTGTCAGAGCTGTCGAAGGAATTCGTTTGAAAGCAAAAATTATTTGACATTTCGATTTTCCAAAGCTTACTGCGAGAACTCAAACCAATTTCGAATTTAAGCAATGTTGCTTTTGTTCTAGCCAATTTGACTACGTTCTTTGAGCAAATCGCTCCTGTTTTGTTATCCTTCAAAAACTTTATTGACGAAATTCTGAATCTTTCTATTTTCAAAAGTGATGTCCAAATGTCTCGGCAAATCAATGGAGTCTGCGGATATATACCCAGAAGCTTATGCATTCACTGCTGTGTCACGATTTTCATTTCGACTTGGCAACGTTTGTCGCAATTCTGAAATTTGTTTTCGAATAGTTTTTTTTCTGTTCTATATTGATAGTAGCAAAGCCAAAAAGATTTATTCCGTCAGGCGAATAAGAATTGAGGCGAAGTGTTAGAGTTTATTCAGGTTTTGAAAAAGTCGTAGTCGTAGTCGTATGAGCTATCAAATATAATAATATAATACATATATGAATTTGAATGCAATAGGTGGTCCATATATATTAGTATTTGGACGGTTAGTTTTTGAAAAAGGAAAAAAAAATGGGCCAGAGTGATGTAGAAAAATGCATAGAAAGCGTTGAAATGTTGGAGAATTTAGCAGACCCGCTTTACAAAAATATAAAATTAAAGTTAAAAGAGTGGAAGAAAATTTGAGATGAACTTGGAGTATCAAGTTAGTAAAAAGTTGAAGCTGTTTTGATTTGCCGTTGTCATTATTGTTTATTCATTCCTCGCTCAGACGATATCGCCACACTCAAGTGGAAGTACTCCTACCAAAATTGGGACAAGCTGCTGACGAGCCTTAATTTCTTTGAAATGTACCAAAACTATTGAATTTTTAAAGGAAAATTTAAATTCAAGAAATTATGTACAACGTGGAGCTACCTATCGGAAGATGGCATAATTTTTGCGAATGGCGTCGAACGTCAATCATATTTGACATTTGTGAACTAGACAGCTGCAGTATAATCGGTCGGTGGTGTTAGCGCAGTGTGAATTTCGAAATGGATTTCCTAATCGTGTCGCGCCAACTGGGCAAACTGGGCTACTCGATTTGAACAGTGTGGAATCTTAGGAGATCATGAAGGGACCGGACTGATCGTTCGGCCGAGAATATCGCGGCTGTGGCTGCCGATGTCGCTGAGAACGAAGAAACATCAACCAGACGATGGGACACGAAACTGGGCATCACCAGACGGACCCTACAGCGAATTTTAGTGAAAGACTTACACATGTTCCCGTACAAAGTGCAAATAGTGCATCAGTTAAGTAAAGTAAAGTTAAGTAAATCAGTAAAGCCATCCTCAATCTCCACAAGGAATAGGACGATTTTGTGTCGAAAATCATCATGAGCGAGGAGGCGCATTGCCATTTAAGCGGTTACGTCAATAAGCAAAATCTTCATTTCTGGGGCACTGAAAATCCGCGTGTGATGCACGAAGAGCCATTAAATCCACTCAAAGCTACTGTATGGTGTGGCGTTCACGCGGCAGGAGTGGTTGGACCGTATTTATTTGAGGTCGCCATCGGCAATACAGTCACTGTTACTGGCGAACGCAACAGGGCCATGATAAACGACTTCCTACTGCCGGAATTGGATGAGCGGAGCTTGGTGACCATGTGGTTTAAACAAGACGGTGCAACCGCACACGCAGCACGCGTCACAATGGATATTGTGAAGGAAGCGTTTCCTAGTCGCGTAATCTCCCGTTTTGGCGATTTAGCATGGCCAGCAATATCGTCCAATTTAACCATCCCAGTCTTCTTTCTTTGGGGCTACTTGAAGTCGCGGGTTTATGCCAACAAGCATCAGACAGTCGCAGCCCTTTAGGAGAATATTCGACAGGAATGCGAACAGCTATCACCGGAAACCTTGCGGAAAGTCATGGAAAATGCGATAAAATGGGCACAAATATGTATCTTGGCGGATATCATCTTCTCCACGCAACGAAAATAATTGTAAAGGTTCAAATAAAGATTTCCGTTACTCAAAATTATTATTTTTTATTTAGTAAAAAAGGAATTCAAGAAGAAAATTGGATGATTGATTTTGCGCCGCCTTGTATATTTCGGTGTAGGTATTGTATAATATCAAATATAAACTGTATAAACTGTTTTGAAATTGAACAGGGCAGTAAGTAATTATTCTTCGCTGTCAACAAAATTGGGTGGTAAAGAAGAGATTAAAAATCTACCTAACTGAACGTTTCTTGAAAGCCAGAACATATTCTACAGGTGGCATAATCATTTCTAGCCCATCGCTGCCTGAAATTGTAGATATTCCTCAGCATAGTTCATTTATGGACTCCGGCATATCCACTTCATCTTGAGCTGCAAAAAGAAAGGTTCCTACGCTCGAGAATACCTTGATTTCTACAATGGAGTTGCAGCAAGAATTTCTGAAAAGACAAATTTACAAGACAAGCCTTATTGCAGTAGTTTAGTGGAAAAGCCGAGCACATTTTCTATTCACTGGGCGAATGAAGCAAAGATTGAGATTCTTCGCTGCATTGGTGCTTTAAAAGATCAACTGCTGCAACCTGGAAAAAAACTCAATAAAATTAAAATAAAAAAATGTTTAATATAAAATTGTTTTTTATTTAGTGTTATCATCTAAGAAAATAATTTACAGTTATATGAAAGTTGTTACTATCGTTGAAATGCATTTTTGCATGTTCCATTCGGAACAGATTGTTTTTTTTAATGGATCTGATCCACCAATAGCAGAGACCTAAAAGGTCTTTTATGCCACAAAATCAGCATTAGAAAGACAAGAGAAGCCCAACTCTTTTGATGAAGTGGAGAATCTCTCTGGTGGAGATATTCAGAATTTCACCAGGGATTAAAATTTCTCTGAGGAAGCGTCGTCTTGTTAAGACATTTAGAGAAATGCATGCACATAAAATGTGCAATGAAGCTTAGAGCTTCATACAAAATACTTTCGAAGAGTTTGGGTATATGGGAGAGTTTAGCGATGGGACGATAGTTGGTTATTTCATTCTTTGATCCTTTCCTGTGGATCGGGGTTATGAAGGAGGTTTTCCAAACCTGAGGAAATTCTCCTTGTGAAAGGGATGGACGGAAGAGATTAGAAAGGGCAAGGGAAAGAAATTTAAGAAATATGGCAGGGAGGCCATCTAGGCCGGGTGTGAATTCGTCATTGAGTTGGTGTAATTTATATTCGATATAAGACGGGTCCAAAATATGAGAAAGAAGTGGGCAATTGGAGAAGTTCAGTAGGTAACTAAAATAGGATGGATCTGGTACAAAGGAGTCGTTGGTGAAGGATTGTTTAAAAAATGTAGCAAATAGGTTGGCAATGGTGAGTGGATCGGTTGATGACCTGTTGTTGAAAGAGAGGGAAGGAGGGTATCCATCGGACTTTCTTTTGTAGTTAACAAATTGGAAAATGGACTTAGGGTTGTTTATAAGGTTGACTTGCGCATTGTTAAGGTAGCGCTGGTAAAGGGAATCGTAAAGTTCGGTGAAATGAAGATAAACACCAAGATAGTTGGAATAGTCGGTAAAGGATCTGGTACGCAAGAAAACAGCCCATAACTTATTTCTCTTATTTCGTAAGGAACGAAGCTAGCGATTATACCAGGGAGGACAAGTAGATAATGTTTTAAGGCGGGAAAATGGAACGTAAAGGGAAAAAGAATTAAATATTTCTTTATAAAAAAATGGATAAGGCATCATTTATACTTAAGTTGCGAAAGTTAAAGAAGGATCTGCTGAGATATTCACTGATTTTGTGAAAGTTTGCTTTATGAAAGTTGTGGGATGAGAAAGTTGTGGGAGGAGTAGACTATAATGAAGAGTTATGAAAAACTTATAGCAGAAAGGGGTAGGGGGGGGGGGTGGTAGTTATTGATTGTTGAGAGAGATTAGGGACAAAGTGAGACTGAGGAGTTAATTGGATCTGTTGTGAAAATAAGGTCTAATTGCCTATCCATATGATTGGATATACCACTGACTTGGCATAGACTTGAGTCTGTTAAGCGATCTAAGAAGATACATTTCTCAGCTGAGTTGGCATTTGAAGCGATGAAAAACGATTGATCTTCTGATGGAGTCCACTGTAGCTGAGGAAGATTAAAGTCGCCGAAAGTAAGGATATCATCAATAGGGTCTGACAGGTCAATTAAATGATCGATCGCATCAATAACAAATTGGTAAGATTCGATAGGTTGAGCTGGTAGGATGTATCAACATATAACGTAAAGGGACTTGAGAGGCAGTGATATTTTTATTGCGACAAAGTCGGCTTAGAGGATGAAGAAATTGTAATAGGAGAAGAGTTAAGGCTGTTGTCCATCGCCAGTAGGACGCCTCGACAGGGGGAATCTTTATTTGTGCGGGTAGGATCGTCGTCGCGGAAAACATTAAAAGTAGGAGGTTCTTTATGTCGGGAATCAAATTGGTTTCGGTCAAGGCGTAAATGTCAAAGGGAAGAGCATGCGATTGACGTAGGACAGCATTGGTTTTAGAGCGAAGACTTCGTACATTCTGGTAGTAAAATGTAAGAGGGATGTTGTGGGGTGGAGGTGTTTCGTTCTCTGAGCCTAGAGAGAGCATATCAACTTTCTGTAGTGCCATTGGTTTGCTGTTTTAGTTTAACAGTGGGGGGAAAAAGGGGATCAAGAATAGGAGCATTGGAGGAGGGAGATAGAGATAAATGATTGAATATGGAGTTGGACGAGGGATGAGATGTGGGGTTTAAGGTATGGGAGTTAATGAAGTTAGGGTACTTAGCTCCAGTTTTAAGGTCGAAGTTGGGAATTGGGTTGCTAGCTGGGTTTGGTGGCGTAGATGGTTGAGAAGGAATAATATGGCTGGTTGGGGTTAACTTGAAAGAGACGCGTTGGCGTGGGGACTTCGGTGGAACGGGGGGAATTGGGGGATTAGAAGTTTGGTGTGTAAGGGCTTTGAGTCGGATAAGTGAGGAGGGAGGACTAAAATTGGGAAATAAGTTTCTTTTGAAGCTCCAGTTGGGGTCGAGATTAGAGCTTCGTTTTTTGGAAGCATATTTTTTATTTGAAAGGGAGTTGGAGAGGGGTCTTTTTTTGAGTTTATTGTTAACACTACGATTATTTTTAACATTCTCATTACTCTCGAGATGTGCGTCTTGTCGTTCTTCAGAGCATTTAGTAATTCTTATCTTCCCAGGTTTAGTTGTCTTACCAGGAGGAGTAGGGAACAACCACGAATATTTGGTTGGGATGTTGACTTTGAAGCAGCAGGAACTGTTGGAGTCAGCGGAGGAAATCATCTGGCACCCGCTAATGGTGATAGCGTAACTTCGGTGAAAGAAATTCCGCACCCAAGAAACATCAGCGTGTTGAGGGGCCCCTTCAACGAAGAATGCCGTATGGTTTCCCTGTTTCAGCTTTTCGAGTCTGTTTTTCCATTCGGAGGGGGTCCATGAAGTTCCAAATTGATTGAGCAGTTTGCGGCGACGGGCGGGATTTTAGTTGGTAAAGGGAAGACGGTTTCGGTTTCCGTTGTTAGGGTGGCGGGAGGAGTATTTGAAAATGATGGCAAATGAGACTCCGTGTCTACTAATTCATTATGAATTGAGACATTGTACGGGGAAGTAGCCTGGAACTGAATTTGATCGGGTATTCCATCGATTTTGTGGGAAGCCAATGTCACTTCTTTACCGATTTCGGCAACGGTCAACCGAGTTGCTATGGGTTCCTCGCTGACATCAATCATTTTTAGGGTCAGGTCATCGAGCGTAGAATCTGATGGATGCGGGATGTGATGTGTTGTTTTGGAGGAGGATTGAAAAAGCAAGTCGAGATCAGTACGGAGAAGGTTGATAGAGTCGTTTATGTGTGTGAGTTCGTTGGACTTAAGGAGGTTGGCAAAATTTGTTTTCAGGAAAGCTTTAATTCCGTCGAAGTGATATTTGATCACTTCGCTCTCGTTGTCGTGGTTAGATTTGTTTTTCGATAGGTTTTGGATCGCTGCCAGTTGCTTTTCGATCATTCTTCCTGTGGACTTGTAAGCATCTACATTACTATCAATGCAGTTTATTGAGTCTTCAATCTTTTCTATTCTGTCCAAAATAGTTCTGCTAATATGACCATTCTCGTTTAGCATCGCATTGATAGACTCGTTGTTGCATTTAATTGCCAACATAACGTGAGCCAAGTCCTGGGATATTTTCCCAATGTGATAAACACATTTTGTTCTCCCATCTCTTTGTTGCTAAGTTAATTGCTGAATTCGTGATATTACAGAAGGGCTCAGGGCCGATGAAAGAATCAGCCGGCAGTTCTTCGGCTATTTCATTTCCAACAATACCTTTGTGACCACGCATCCACCAAAGCTTTACTTTGTTCTTATGGGACATGTACAGAGTAGGTGAAGTCGATTATAAAAACGCCAAGCCAACGGTCCTACAGTTCCCTGAAATAACTATGTGATCTCGCACCCAACACAGGTAACGGTTGAACTGATTTACCCTAAGAGATGATGAAAAGTCAAGGGCGGTTTTAGAATTTTGTGAGACAGAGTTCAGGGATTTGATAGTGCCATGACTATCATACTATTCCTTGCAGATATCACGTTCTTCTTAAGCTAAGACGGGACTCCTTTAGTAGCTAAAATGTCGGCCTGGAACACGCTGTAGTGATAGGGTAGTACCTGAGAAAACACCAAGTTATCAATCTTGGACCCATGAATACTTTTTTTTTTTTATTTCATTTAGATCGAGAGCTTATACATTAAGATATAATATCTTTTACAAAATTTGTAATAAGCTAATATATTGCAGAGAAAGCTAATTATAGTAGACGGATTCATTTACAATTTTGGCGTAATTCAAAAATTAATTCAAAGTAGATAAATGTATTTTTAATCGATTTTTAAATCGTATCTTATTTTTTATTTCACTGATGTTGCGTGGGAGGGCATTCCAGAGCCGAGTGGTGTTAACAAAGAATTGGCGTTCAGAGGTAAGGTGAGAAAAACGCGGTAAAAGTATTTGCTTAGTCCTATTGGATGCACAAAACGTAATTCGATTAAATAGGTTTCGAGGTTGACGTGTGTGAATGATGTTATGCAACATTGTGATGGAACGAAACTTTAGGGTGTTATCAAATGAGAGACCATTGATACGTTTGGAGAAGTGGGAAATATGGTCATATCGACGGCGACTAAAAATAAAGCGAGCAGCATTATTATATGCGACATTTAGCTTACGTCTACTAAATCCATCACATCTTCCGTAGACTTCACATCCATAAGTAAGAATAGGAGAAATGAGGGTCTTGACTAACAGAGATCGGGTTGGTAAAGGCATAAGGTGTTGTAGAGCCCACAGGGATCGGAGGATCCCATGTGCCTTGGCAACGCAACTTTTTATGTGATCATTCCAGGTTAGGGTTGAGTTAAAAATCATACCAAGGTTTTTGGCATTGTCAACGTATTTGATAGGACCATTGTTAATAAAGATCGGAGGAAGCAGGGATGAATTAACAGGCTTTCTAGATATAACAATGCATTTAGATTTCTTTGGATTAATAAGAAGTAGATTTTGACTCGCCCATTTGAAAATTTTATCCAGATCGGAGTTTATGAGTTTAATGCACTGGCCTGCAGATTTAGGAGAACAGCTAAGGTGTAATTGGGTGTCATCGGCGTACATTTCCACTGATCAGTGCGAAAGAGTGGATGGTAATTCATTAACATATAGGGAAAATAGACGAGTCGTTCATAGACCTCCACGGAGATCACACGTTTTTCTTGATTCGGCTTTAAAAGTGCGAAAAATTATAAGTATACTTGTACTCAGTAGATTTTCCAAGTGTTCGGTAGCCGAGGTGATAAAGACCCGGACAACAAATTTCGAGGTTGTGGGTTCGATTCCCAGCCTCTGCAAAAGTTTTTTTTTTATTTTTATTTTTTTTAATTTGTTAATAGACTTAGTGAAAACACAAAGTGATAACAAAAAAAAAAGAACAGTTCCATGAGTGGAAGTAAGCGGTCCGCTATCCCAATAGCGGGATCAGCAGATGGTATGATGTCGTCTGATGATCAAACCGCTAAGCCAGTCCATTCAACATCAACAACAACAACAACAACAACAACAACAGACATCGAGACAAAGAGGAGAAAGACGCTGAAGCCGACTTCGACTCCGAATCTCGATACGAGCGCCATTTCAGCATCGTTGGAAATGCTGCATGGCAGAGTGAAGGAGAGGGCTGCGCTGATATCGGCAAGCGCAGCAATAAAGCGAATAAGGCAAGAGTCGGACAATAACGACCGTACGCATGTACCTGACGGAGGGAAAAGACAATACATGGGAGCAGACAATTGCTTTGCATCCCTGGCTGCATCGGAGTCAGATGACGAAGAGGACGAGGTCGAAGTCCTGAACACTACCATCAAGCAGCTAGAACAACAAGTGCTTGCTATAAGAGCAAAACAAGTTGCAAGGAGGGAGATGGAGAAGCAGCTAACTCTCCAGAGACCTCAGCAACAACAAAACATAAACGTGGAGATTCCACAAAAACAACAACAGAAACCACCGATGAAAAAGCAAAAACTACAGACACCTGTACAAGAACTAGGAAGAACAAGAGCACAAACTCAACAAAAACTTAAACAACAAAAGCAGCAACAACAAAGGCCACAACAGCAGCAAAAGCCGCAATATCAAAAGCAACAACGGCAACAGCAACAACAACAGCCATAACAACAACATCAGCAAAAGCAACAGCAGCAGAGACAACAACAACAGCAAGAGCAGAAATCCATCAAACAGAAAGTGCCACCAATCAACACGTACAAATTGGAGTTAAAGGACACAATCGAGCTATGTAAGTCGGCCATAGGTTGTAATTTTTTTATTAAAAGATTAAGTGAAGATAGGCACGCGATCCACTGCAATTCAGTGGAGCGCTACTATAAAATCAAAAATTTACTGAAGGATTCGACGACGGAGTTCTTCTCCTACACCCCGAAGGGGGACAAGCTGCAAACAATGCTGCTGAGGGGATTAGAACCGTCGACTGATCCGGAGGAGCTCCTTGCACTGCTGAAAGAGAAAGAGTGCGACGGGCTCAAATTCGTGGGGGTCAAGCCATTTGTCACGGCTAGAGCCAAAAGGAAGAAGCGGCGACTGCCGATTTTCCTGGTCCAACTAAGTCCCACCAGCAATCTGGATGGTCTAAGGAGTATTAAAGTCCTAGACTACCAGGTTGTATATTGGGAGAAATTAAAGAGGAGCGAAAACATTTTACAATGTGTTCGCTGCCAAAGGTTCGGGCACGCCGCGTCGAACTGCGAAATGCAGCCTCGATGCGTGAAGTGCGGAAAGAACCACAAGTCCGAGGAATGCGCTCTGGGTAAGGACGGAGCGTCTGAAAAAAGCCAACTCTCTTGTGCTTTATGTAGGAACACGGGACACACCGCAAATTATCGGGGTTGTCCCAAATTCCAGTACATCAAAAGAATAAACCTGGCCCGGCAGCAGAAAGTAGAAGTTAAACGTCCACCCGTGCATTTGCAACCTCCAGCCGTTACTCCCCATGTTACCTACGCCCAAATGGCGGCAGGTAGGGGAAATACGGTACAGCAAGCGAAGGTTGCTTCTCAGGCCCCAGCGCCCAGAGCACCTGAACCAGTACCTGACATGCTAGCTATCTTGCTCTCTATCCAGGGGCAGATGGCTCAGCTACAACGTCATTTAACTGAACAGACCGCGCGGGTGGATCAAGTATACGCTCTGCTGCCTGGCCTAACGCACCTTTTGCCGTAATGGGTACGTACGTGGCGGAGCAAACCCTGAAGGTCCTTGCTGTGAATGTGAATTCACTGATTAGGCTCGAACGACGAGCCGCACTATTCAAGTTGCTTAAAGACCAAGCCCCCGATGTGCTTTTGGTTAGCGAAACTAAGCTTACCAAAAGACACAAAATGAGGCACAGAAGATACAAGATAGTACGGAGAAACCGACCCAACTCCATTCAGGGAGGTGGCGTTGCAATTTTCGTACGAAAAGGTATACGGTTTAAAAGAGTATACAGTCGTGTAGTACGTAGGTTCCAGGTGCTGGAAGTATGCATCGTGTATATCCCTCTCCGTAGTGGAAAGCGGTTGTACATGGTGTCTGTCTATGCACCTAAGGCTACTCAATCCACCTTATTTATCTCAGAGCTCGAGACACTTTTTCGATTTCTGAGGCTGGAATTGGAAGACAACTATTTTATTATCGGCGGAGATTTCAACGCCAAACATAGTGATTGGGGAAATAATACACCAAATACTAGAGGGAACCTACTATTCAATTGGTGGGGTCAGCACAGTGTAATGTATCGACTCGGGCTAAAGGCGACAGATAGTCCGTCGTTTCCCAGACACGGGTCCTATTTGGATCTTCTGCTGTTCGACTCACGAATTCAACTGACATGCACTAACCAACAAACTACAAACTGTCTACGCGCTTTCGTGTATGACAGTGACCATTGCGGTCTCAGCACCGAAATAACTGTTCCCAACGAAATTGCGGAATTGGATGAGTTTGTCCAAAGGCATTCCTACAATTATAGTAGGGTGCGTTGGACACACTTCACCAGAACACTGACTAGAGCACTCTCCTCGAATTCGTTCTACCCACCGTCCAACAGAAATCTGTCAAACGAGGAGATTGACAGGTATCTAAGACTAATGGACGGGACAATCAAACGAACAATGGACAAAACGATACCTCGGTACCAACACACTGACGACGAAGACTTATACCGCAACGCAACTATTGACGCACTGCACCGACATAAAAGTAGACTGCTGTCAAGACTAAAAACCTTGTACAGACAGTTTACTGACAGACATAACCCGGAGATTATGACGCTAAAGTCGTCGATCAAAAACCTCCAAGTATTAATAAAAGAAAATTACAGAGCATCTGTAAGTTTATTTTGGAACAAAAAAATTCGAGCTGTAAACACCAGCAACCCGAATATGTTTCCGCAAATAAATAAAATATTTCGGAGAAAAGATCAAAACGACCTTTCGTGTCTGTCTTAAAATCGCCCGAACGACGGACAACGAGAACATACTTACAGCAGCAGGCATAGATCCAAATGAGGCTGTTGATGATGACAGCTTCTTTGTGATCGAGGATCCGCAGGAGAAGGTTGAGGCTATAGGAGCGACTTTCCAGGAAGTATATAAGGCAAATGACATCATTGGCCCGAACCACGACCTGGAAAGTCGAGTCCTTGTGCACAATTTCTGCCTTAGAAATGAAATAGTGAATTGGCGATTCGAGAGCTCGGGTTTCACCCAGTTCAGTGACGAGAATATGGCAAATAATGTCATCACCAACGATAGGGTACTACCCCCGTTCATTTCGAAGGAAGAGCTCCAAACGATCTTCGAATCACTTAGAAGTAAGAAATCAGTAGGAACCGATGAAATACCGAGCATTGTGCTTCGACATCTCCCACTAGAAGCGGTGAACATTTATACCACCCTGTTTAATAATGCAATGAATAATGCACATTATCCAGCGCATTGGAAAACTGCGGTGGTACATCCGATCCCCAAAAGAGATAAAGATACTTCCAATCCGGCGAATCTCCGCTCGATCAGTCTTCTTCCAAATATCAGTAAGGTTTTCGAGAAGGTGATCAATAGAGTCCTGACTAAGTGGGTTGAGGACAAACATATAGTTCCGGATAATCAATTCGGTTTTAAGGCGGGGCATGATATCATTCATGCTGCGTCGAAACTGGTTTCTGATATCCAATGGAACAAAGGCAAGAAGCAGTGCACTGGTGCCTGCCTGATTGACTTGGAGAAGGCCTTCGATACCGTATGGTTAGAAGGACTCTTTTTCAAACTGGACAGGTTGGGCATTAGTAAGCCACTGCTGTATATTCTTTTTGATATGCTCTCCAGTAGACAGTTCATCGTGAAAAATGGCGATGTGACTTCTGCTGGAACTTTTAACATTAAAAACGGTCTGCAACAAGGTGCGGTAAATTCGCCGATCCTATTCAACATTTACACAAGTGATCTGATAGGTTCACTTCACCATTCCATAGCGTACGCAGACGACAAAATCGCGTACAGATCAGGTCCAAAGATTGAGGTCATTAATATACTTTTGCAGCATGATTTTGACAAAATTAAGCGATATTGCGATGACTGGAAGTTGAAAATCAACTTTCAGAAGTCGGAAACCATTCTGTTTAGGACGCCTTTGTCTGGGGCCTCTAGGGATACCAGAAAGAATTGGCGAAAGTTTTCTATCGTCGGACAACACGGACAGCCACTTGCTTGTCGAAATGTAGTCAGATACCTTGGGATCTGGCTAGATCAATATCTGTATTTTAACAAACATATAGATGTTGCTCTGGCCAGAGCCAGAGGTGCTTTTGCCCTTACAAAGAGACTGTTTTATAACAGCCAACTCGATGCGAGGGTGAAGGTGATCTGCTACATGGCCCTTATCAGGCCCATGCTTGTATTTGGATGTCCCGTGTGGTTCAACGTGAGAGCAAGTTTATTGGAAAAGATTCGGGTGTTTGAGAGGGCTTGTCTTAGGACTTGTCTTCGCTTATACAGAACACCAGAGTCTCAGTACATCAAATTCTATCCCAATGAGGTCTTGTACAATAGGGCGAATCTAATAAGAGTGGACAATTTCGTCATTAAGTTGACTCGAAGGCACATTGCAAGAGCAATGACCTCATCGAACAACCTGATCTCCGGGTCTTTCTACCCCAATTATATGTATCACGAGAGAGTTCGCTTTGACGGTTTTATTCCTCCAGAAGCGTTCCTCTATCTAGATAGTAAAGGTCTGATCCAGGACAGATTGGCGGTCCCGCTAATCTTCCACGTCGCTCGAACAGCTGCGGACAGGCGACTCAACTACGACAGAGACGTCGCACATGGCAGTGCGGAGCGTCTCCGGTTCAGTAGGGCGGTAGGGAGTCGCGACAGGAGGGATGTTGCTCAGCAGCACCAGCAATTTTGGTGGCTAGTTGAAGGGGAGGATGCTTCGTCGTCGAATGCCTCCAGTAATAGATAGCTTCATCTGAGGCAAAGTGGGTCAGCCTAATTTTTTTTTTTTTTAGCCATGGCCCGCTTACATAGTTTTAGGTAGGATTAAGTTAGTTTTAGGAAAAAAAAAAAATATAAAAAACAAAAAAAAAATAATAATAAAAATAAAAAATGAAAAAAAAAAACAAAATATATATATATATACATATATTTATATATTAAGTATATATGTATTATGTATATATATATATATGTATGTGTGTGCGTACGTATTAGATGTAAGTAGGTTTAAGTAGGATAAGATTTATTTTTAGGTAGTCTGTAGGCTTTTAGTTTTAAGTTTTATAAAAAATTAAAAAATGTCCATTCACTAAGTTTTTTACTTATAATTTATTTTCTTAGTTCTAGTATTAAGTAATGTTAAAATAAAAATATAATGTAAGATTCGTCGAAAGACATAGTTTAAGTGTTAGGTTTAACTTAGAGTGCCCGCATTGGGTCAGTAAGTTAGAATAAGATTATTTGTAAGCAATTTAAGCGAATTTTTAAGCGTTTTTTGTTTAGCATATAAGATTAATTTAAGTTAAAAAAAAAATAAAAATGCATAAAAACTGAAAAAAAAAAAAAAGGGAAAATAGAAGAAGGCCTAGAATAGATCCCTGAGGTACGCCACACGGATTGGGAAGAAAATCCGACAAGGAATTTTCAGTAAAAACCGCTTGTTGGCGTTCATCCAAATATGATGATATTAGACAGACTGCGGAATTAGAAAAGTTGTACATCCTATATAATTTATCGCATAGAATGGCATGATTAACAGTGTCGAACGCCTTCGAGAAATCGAGAAGTATCAGAATGGAAAGATAACCTATATCAAGCTTTTGCCTAATGTCATCGACAACTCCAAGCAGAACCGTCGAGCAACTATGCTTAGGGCGAAAACCAGACTGCCTAGAAGTTAAAAGATTGTGTTGGTGAAGAAACCTATTTATTTGCTTTTGCATGATTCTCTCGAAAACTTTCGAGAGGAAGGAAAGTATAGCAATAGGGCGGAATTCGGTACACGAGGGATTCTCTGGCACTGGTATTATCTTCGACAACTTCCAGACTGAAGGAAAAACGCTAGTTGTGAGGATTTGGTTGAAAATATGAGTAATGTGTGGCAGGAGTTCGGGAAAGATGATTTTTAGGAACTTGGGATGGATCATGTCCACTCCAACAGCTTTGGATTTAATTGAAAGCAAACTCTCAACTACGTCAACCTGTTGGATACGAGAAAAAGCGAAAGATTCGTTTGGAGGAGAGAGAACATGTGAAATTGCGGTATAATTAGAAGCGAGGGAACCGTCACTGGAGGGGGTATGGGATACGAAATTCCGGTTTAGCTTATTTCCGTCGGCGTTAGTTACATGTCTGCTGCTGTGTTTTCCCACCCCAATCTGTTTGAGATTCTTCCATAACTGTTTCCCGGTTGACGAAGGATTTAACCATTTTGAGTAAAATCGAATTTTGGCCGCCCGTATATTGCAAACAACTATATAACGAAGTGAACGATAAGTTCTATGAAACTCTTCCACTCTGAAACGCTTCCATTTTTTGTAAGCTTCGTCACGTTTTTGCATTAGGTGGCGAATATCTGATGTCAACAAGGAATTTTGGTTGGGCTTAAAAGTTTTCGTTCGTATGGGTACGTGTCTCTCAAATAGTTCAACCATTTTCAACTGTAAGAACTCGACTTGTAGATTTGGTGAAGACATGTAATAAATTTGTTCCCAGTTAATATCACGCATGTCTCTTTCGAGCATAGCGAAGTCATTGCTATTGAAGTCCCTGAACTGTATTGGGCTGGATGAAATACTGAAATTGAAATCGAACGTTAAGTAAAGGAGATCATGTTTAGAAAAACCGGGAACTGACAACTGGTCGTAGAAGAGCGCCTTATTGAGATCACTAATGAATATAACATCCAGTAGGGTGCTAGATGTAGCACCAATATGGGTTGGGGTGACTGAGTTTATGGGAAATAGGTTTAGTGATCCCAGATCGTCTATTAGGTCAGACTCTGTCATTGTCATTGTTTAAGTCACCACACAAGATAAAATTCGGGGCGGTCAGTGAAATGTCTTCGAGTATCGATGTAAGCTGGCACAGATTAATATTTTTATTAGGCCTGTAAACTACACCAAGCAGAATTGAGTCGTGAGCAGTAGATAACTCTATGAACAGGTAGTCCATAGGACACGCGCCCTGGGATTTGCATTCAATTTTTATATTTCTAAAGATACCCTTACGAACATAGATTGCAACTCCTCCTCCAGTCCGCCGAACTCTATCAGCACGAAAAATGTCATACCTTTCCATCTCAACCAGATTTGTATTTATCTATCTAACTTCATCACCAATAAGGTCAGAAAGGAACCAAGTTTCGGATATACAAATTATTTCAATCTCAGAGCCAACAAAAAGATAACGTAATTCATCCATCTTAGGCCCTAAGCTTTGTGCATTTATGTGGCAAAGCTGAAGGCCTTGCTTTTGTTTGGAGAAAACATTTAACAAGGTACGTAATATCACACTATCACCTGAAATATTACTATGATTAGCGAAAGTGGGAAACATGAGTATGTATTTATAGAATAGTGAAAAATTATATACAATGATAAGTGGAATAAGAATACAAAAGAGAATTTAAATGTGATTAAAGTAATTGCAATAATATATGTAATTAAAATAAAAAGAAAAGAGAAAAAAAAGAAAATAAATAAATAAATGTTAAGAAAAATAATGTCCGCTACTGTATCCTCTTGATCAAGTTTCAGAGCTTTCTATTTCGCTTCCATTGATTACATGATGAAGTTCGTCTAGGCTTTTGACAATACGAGCTTTGCTTTTTGCGTTCTTGATTACACACACAAGTCCCCGCGAAGAATGCACCGCAACCAATTTCTTTTGCTTTTTGTAGCGAAGTGCATGCTGAAGAACCATATGATTGTGTTTGGTTAGGGCTTCATGCACGTATATGCGAGAGTCTGATGGTATACCGATGTCACGAAAGCAGAGCGGGGTCGCACTATGTTTACATTTGGATGTAATTGACTTCAAAACAAGGTTTTTGTCATATGCAGAGTTAAATTTTAACATGATGGCAGGTGCTTGCACTGGATTGTTTTGCCGTGGGCGTATGCGATAGATGTTCCGAAATGCTGGGGTGTTCACATTGATAGTTTGGCACAGATTACTGAAAAGTGCTAGCAGATTTTCGCTTTCCATGGTTGGAACTCCGTAGAGAAGGGCATCAGCAGCAATAGCTTTGTTCTCCTGTATTTCGATGTCTTGTTTGAGAGCGATGATTTCGTTACGATGGGTTTCGGTGACGGAGGAATTTGATTCAAGATGCGATTCTCTAATATCAATTTCAGCAATACTATTTTTCATTGATTCCACTTCCAACTCAATTTTGTTGAGAATCCTCTGTTCAGACTCAGCGAGTTTTGAAGAAATCAAAGTGACAATAAGCTCACTTTGTTTTGACAACTGGTCAGTTGGAAATGTCGAGTGATCGGGGGGAGTCTGATGAGAGGCAGAGACGGATGACAGAGGGGTAGGTAGTTTATCATGGTAAGGGCTACGTTTGTTTTGCTCCTCTTTTTCTGTACCGGAGAAAGGAACCGTAGGAGAGAGCACTTTGCACTGGCGAGATTTCGGCGAACGAGGCATTTTATATAAAGTTATTATGATTGATAACGAAATAAACACGGTGAAATAATTAAAACCGAATTAAAATGTTAGAGTAAATGGGTTTAATGATACGAGTATGTTCTACTGTCACTGGCACTAGACAATGTCACGAAATTGGGGTAATTATCGAAAATCAAAGGAGCGTCTACTCAATAGCTTTCATATGAGCACTTTCTCTGCAAGTATTGCTAATGTATTAGGAATATTAGCGTGGCCATATATTTTATTTGTCCACTATGTAGTCGCTTTAAGGTGAATATCTGCGTTAGTAGCCACTTGCCTGCTGAAAAAATCGAGGACTGTCAATTGAAATACCAACTTGATCAAAAAGTTCCCGAACCGTGTGGCGCTCACATTATTCCGATTTGAGTTCTGTTTTTTTTTTTGTTAAGTTGGTAAATCTGTTGTTGACATTCCCTCTAAATCCCAGCGTCATAACTTGACACTTGCAAAAGCTACGTAGCCAAGACTACATCTATCTCTGTGTGTGTTGGCGATTTTTTACAATTTTAAAAATGGATTTAAATTTGCAAAAACGAACTTGTATTAAATTTTGCGTAAAGAACGGATTTAGTGGTGCGCGAACGTTGGAAATGTTGGAAAAGTGTTTCGGTAACGATTCTCTAAAGAAAACGGTCGTTTACCAGTGGCACGAGCTGTTCAAAAGTGGTCGTGAGTCAATCGAAGATGATGAACGCAGTGGCAGACCATCGACATCGAAAACCGACGAAAACATTGATGGAGTAAAAGAAATGTTGGTCAATAACCGCAAATTGACCATCAGAGAGATAGCTAAACCCAAACAGTAAACAAAGAGTATTATTGGGGCGCTATGAGACGTTTGCGTGGAGCAATTCGCCGAAAGAGACCAGAATTGTGGGCAGACAGCTCGTGGATTTTGCACAATGATAACGCACCGTCGCACAGTGCCATCATTATTCGTAATTTTTCGACGAAAAATGCAACAAATACCATCCAACAGCCACCGAATTCACCTGATTTGGCTCCCTGTGACTTCTTTCTGTTCAATCGAGTTAAAAAACCACTACGGGGAACAGCAGCCGAGAGGAAGTAATGGAAAAGTCGCAGGAAGCTCTGAAGGTCATACCGAAAACCGAATATAAAATATGTTTCGAGGATTGGATCAAGTGCTGGCATAAGTGTGTTGCAGTCGATGGGGATTACTTTGAAGGGGACAATATAGATTTAGATGAATAACCTTGTATTTTTAATTTTCTGAATAAACCGGGAACTTTTCAATCAAGGTGGTAGAATATCCAGTGCCACGGAGGAAGTAATGCGTAAGGTTCCACTTATGCACAGACATGCTGTTCTTTGGACCTTGCTTAATTTGCTGCAGTTAGCTGCAATGTCTAAGGCTGTCCACCAGACAACCACAGTGTAGGTGAGTATCAGTCTAATAACCAAGATTTACAGCCAGTGATTAACGCGAGATTGAAGGTCCTATTTGTTCCCAGTAGCTTTTTTGCTAGAGAGTGAAGCTACTGCAGATTTCTGTACTCTTTGTTGAATATTAGTTTTCCAGTTCAGTTTCCTGTCAAAAAGAAGACCCACATATTTCGCTGTATCCGAAAAGACTAAGCTGGTACCGTAGATTGAAGGAGGGTCTATGGTTGGAATTTTATATTTCCTGAAAAAGAGGCCAAAATCAGGTTAGGGAGTCTTGACTCCCAATCTACAGCAATCGGCCCAACTGGTTATTCTGTTAAGATTTTGCTGCTAGAGTTATTTAATGGTATTGAGATGCTTTCGTGAGGCGGCTATAGCATTGCAGGTATATCAGCAGTCCACTGGGGCAGAAGAACACCGCCTTGCGGAATAGTTTATTTAGTTTGCGTTACAAATGGTTGCTACCTACGTAGCTTAGTGCTTACCTGCACTACTAACACATATTTTAGCAGAAGCCCCATCCAGTTTGGAGTTGATAATCCTACTATTTAGCATCAGACTGATCAACTCCCCAACTGAATCATTTACCTGCATAGTTGACAGTGCAGTTTTGATTCCAGATGTGTTGACACTTTTTATGTGTAGAAACGCAACCATTGTGTTCTCTCAATAATGTCGGAATTGTAGGAGTGCAAGAAGCGCGTGAACGGGGAATTGGAGGGTTGTTACCGCAGGAATAACTTATTATCATAGATAAAACGAATACGTCAGGATTACAAAGCCAGATGAAATCATAGACGACTAGAAGTAGAGTCGCAATAGGTGCTTGGAATATGAAATAGCTACTTCTGCAGACTGTACAACGGCGATGATGGTGTAGACATACTGCCTACTGTGCTATTTATAGTAGCTAGAGACGACCTAGTAGGGAACATGCATTAGCTCATCCGTAAGATAGGGCCAGAGAAAATCATGAACCATTAAATATTGGCATAGTTTCTCGTTTCCACAAGCAAGGAGACACTTTTGACTCCACCAACAGTAGAGGAATAAATGTCTTAAACATCACCTAAAAGTTTTTTTCTGGCGTATTATGTGTGCTTCTGAAAGCATACATGAACAAACTCTTACCATCTATGATATAGAGAATTAAGTGAGTCCTTTAGGGATGTAGACAAGGCAACACGCTGTTATGTAACTTTTTAACATCACCCTAGAAAGAATCGTGCAAAACTCGCTGGACTACAAAAGATGCACGATATGCTTTAGTCAGCACAATTACTTGAGATTGATGTGTTTGGACGAACACACTGGGCTATCAGTAAGGATTTCGTGAGTGTTAAACCGGATGCCGCCAAAATGATGAATGATGCTAAAAGAGGGCAAAGCTGTCATCAGAAACGAACGCACACCATAAAGAGGTTGACGAGAATGTCACCATTTACTATTATAACTTCGAGGAAACTAACGACTTCATCTAACTTGGATCTGCAGCAACTAGCAGCAACGACATTAACACGGAAGGCGGACGGATTCAGGAGGCAATTGAGTAACAAAGCCGTCTCTCGTCGAAAACGGATGAAGGAGCACTTGCCTGCTTTGAGAAAAAGATACTGCGTACCTTGTTTGTATTGACGGAGAATGGAGAAGAATTTTCAACGGTGAGCTCCAACGTCTATGGATACAGCATCTGAGATGGATGGACTATGTTGAGCAAATGAACACCACAGCTCCGGGCCAATGAGTCTTCGATTCTAACGCTTCGAGGCTCAGCTCAGCACAGAACGACCGCACTTATGGTGGTGCTCACAGGTGGAAAACGACCTCAACCAACTTGGAGTACGGGATTGGGGGTAGCTGCAAAGGCTTGCTAATGGAGGAACAAGTTCACAATGGACTGTATCGCCACCTAAGTAAGAAAGTATGTATGAAGAGAGAGAGAGGGATTCTTCCACCTACTCAGAAAGTGTCCTAAATAGTAGGATTGTGGAATAAACTGACGCTGTGGTTTTGCCGGCATTTCTTCAGAAGATGGTCAGATATACCATCTGGAACAGCGTGTATGTGAATATTAAGATTTTTGACTACTCTTTCTTCTACTGAGACAATCTGAACGCTTTGGAATGACTGGGAAGAGCACAGTCAGCCGTGTCTAAAGATCAAGGGGTTAAAATGCCATTTCAAAAGAGCGGTAGGGTTGAGGATAAGGAAGAATTTCTATTGGTTTCGTTTTTCTCTCAATTTTCGCTTGAATTGGGTAGTTTAAATGTTTTCGGATTTCTTCTGTCGCGTTGATTGTGTAAGACCAAACAAATAGTAAGCTAATTCTAACCTGGATCTTAGCAGAGTGCTATTCTACATCGATGGGCGATAAAATATCTCATTCAAAAGGGATCAACTCAGTGAGGAAACATAAAGGAAAGTTAAGACCTGTCATGTAAATATGTTGATGGATAGGATCTAGTATATTTGCGGTTTTGAACAGACGCGAGCAAGATGCAATGGCTTAGAAATTGTAATGCAACCCTGTGGTAGTAGTGGAGCTTAACGAATTTATCAGGAAAATACCCTTGGTTGCTTCCAAATTAAGTCTCTTGCCGACTTCGTGAACTGGGTTTGAAGAAGACGTGTACGTTAAAGCAGAGAGGTGCCTTAACTAAGTTAGTGAACGTAACCGGAGATAGTTCGCTTTACGCGAAATCGCACGAAGTAAATTGAGCCGTTGACTGATTGCCGTAGAATATAACTGACTTGTGGTTTTCTATTTGCGAGATTTTGTAGCACTTAAATTATTGTCAAGTTTCTTCATTGGACTCAACTTCATGCAAAGACATCTGCTTACCAACACATGAAAAGAATCTGATAACTCAGGCCTCAGTACCTGTGAACTTAAGGGGTCTCAGAATGATGTTCTGATCAAAAAATGCTTTCATCTTCTCTGAAAGTACGGGCACTGCTTCTTCGGTAAATCATTTTGACTTTGTTGCATATCGCTTTTGAATAAACGGTCCTGAACTAAATGCTCCTTCTGTTTTCTAAGCTGGGTGTTATCTGGAAGGGCTAACGATCGATTTAAGGTTTGCATCGGATGTTGTAAGGAACTGGACCTTAGTATTTTTTATTTAAGTTTAGTAGAGAACTCCTCTCAGCATTCTTTTATTTGATTAAACTAAGAGAGCTGACAGCACTAAACGGAGCTGTTTGAATGCAAACTCGGCTCATTAGAAAGTTGATGAAATGATCCCTTGAAAAGGCTCGGCGATGAGGATGAATGGAAGAGACGGTACAACGATCAACTTCATGCGTTCTATTTTATGCGATGTAGATGTGATGAGCGCCACTAATTGCACTTATTCAGCTAAAACAGCTTTTAACATTTGCAGTTAATCATAAGACCTTATGTCAGTTGTTTGTCCACTCTTGCATGAATCGCATGCTAACTCAATCTTGTACTGTATTTATACTTACTATTCAATAAACCATAACTGAATTATACCTAAGCGTCTAACTCGAGAAATCACAGTGGCGACGAGGATTAAAAATTTTAATTAAATTTGCTTAAGTCCAACGCGTAAAAAGTGAAAAATGTCGATTATCGGTTCAGTTCAAAAATTCGATTTCAATCAAAATGACTGGCATATATTTAAGGAACAGTTGGAACAGTTTTTCATTGCCAACGATGTTAGTTAGTGTTAGTGAAGAAAAAAGCAATTTTGATTAATGCTTTATCGGAGAAATCATATAAATTAGTTAATAATTTGATTCATCCCTTGAAAATGGAAATGGCTTCGTATATAGTACTTAGTAAAGCTTTCGACGATCATCTTAAATCTACAGTTTCTGGGTTTGCAGAGCGGTATCTATCTCCCGAGCCGACAACATCGCTCACCGGTTAGTGTTCTCGCTCATTTTTCGTTGGTGCCTTCCCCGCTATCTTCATACCATTCTCCCTCACTCACTCGTGCATTACTTCTTAGGTAAAGTAAATCAACACCTTCAGTTATAGTGGTTAAAAAAAATATTAAAAATGGCCCAAGGGCCACGTGGTGTGCTAATGGGGAATCCATTCGGCATTCTCTCAGAAGAAATGGTGGAACCCAAAAATAAAAGACGCAAAAAAACTAATTTCGAAAAATATACTCCTGTGACTTCCGACTCTAACCCAAAATTTTTAGTAATCTCGCCCTCCGATCCCACAAAACCCCTATCTAACTTCAGTGTGTTCATGCTTAAAAAAGCCATAGATTGCATAAGTACCGCTTACGATATTATTAGTCAATTGCGCGATGGCAGCCCGTCATCGGGCTCGTTTGGCTCGGTTTCTGTATGTCGGGGTCAAATCGATCACCCCAAAAATTTGCTCCAAAATGGCTTCACACAGTATGTGCCCCAGCATACTGTGCAGAAGCCCACTCTGTCGTATAAAAAAGCTCTACTTAAGATTCTCCAATGGGACCTCAAAGGCTACGTAAACAACTACGATGAGCTTACCCTACTGATAAAAAACGAAGAGCCCAGTGTTATATGCCTTCAAGAAACCTATTGCCCATACGATTCTACACCAACTCCTCCGAAAACGTTCAAACCCTATTTTAAAAATCTGCCTTCCAACACTACTGCAAAGCAAGGTGTCGGTCTGTTGGTAAAAAAAAATAAACCACATAGAGAAATTCCTATCAACTCGAACATAGCTTGTTCCGCCATAGAAATTTTACTACCATCAAAGATCTGCATTGTTTCGTTCTATATTCCACTACGGCAAAACTTCTCGAAAAACGAATTGGAGTCGATGTTGAATCAAGTAAGCCGCCCAGTTATTTTAGCAGGGGACGTGAATTCATGGAACATTCTTTGGGGATCTTCCACCACGAATAACAGAGGGAAGAATGTGGAAAATTTCATAATCGATTCTAATCTCTCTAACTTAAATGATGGCTCAGCAACCCATTTCTCCCCCCACAGCACCCTTACAAACTGTGATATCACCTGCTCATCTCCAGAGCTTCTTCCTAAAATAAACTGGTACATTTCCGAAGACCTCCACAATAGCGACCACTTCCCAATAACCGCCACCGTTAACTTAGAACCATATTCCAAACAAAACCCCCCTCTATCAAAACTCAAAATCGAATCAGCAAATTGGACAGCTTTTAAACGTGAGATAACAACACTTTTAATTGAGAAAGACCCATCCAGCAACCCAAGCAAAGAGGCGGCACTTATTCAAAAATCAATCAGGGCTGCTGCTAATAAAACTATTCCTCAGACATCTCCAAAACACCACAAACGTGTAGTTCCCTGGTGTAACCAAGAACTCGCTGATCTCCGCAAAGTTAAAATGGTCGCTTGGAAAAAATTAAAAAAAAACATAAACCAAGATAATCTTATAGCGTTCAAAAAATCCAATGCCAAATTTCGGAGACAACTCAAAATCGCCAAAGCAAAAACTTTTGAAGATTTCACCTCCTCCAGCATCAATCCTGACACTTCCCCAGCAAAAATTTGGAATAGAATTCGATGTTTAACAGGTAACCCCACCTTACTTGCCATAAATTATATTAAAACACCGACCCAAACGCTCTCCGAACCACACATTGGTAATTACATAGCACAAAACTGGTCCAACTACTCAGACGACGCAAACTTTACGAACTCCTTCAACAACCAAAAATACGAGGCCATTTTATATACCACAGTCACGTGTGCCAGTAACTCCTATGCTCAACTTATCGAAAGAGATATCTCCGCAACGGAACTCAACGCATGTCTAAGCAAACTAAAAGGGTTAACCCCCAGCTGGGATAGAATTTCCTACCCAATGATTAAAAATCTCCCAAACGACGCAAAACAAAGACTTCTCAGACTTTATAACACCATTTTTAAAACAGGTGTCATCCCACGAAGCTGGAAAACAGCTTCTATAATACCCATTCCCAAACCCAAAAAAGGCAAATAAGCAATAGAGGGTTACCGTCCAATCTCTCTAATCCCCTGCACTGCAAAAGTACTTGAGAAAATAGTTGCAAAACGTATACTTTGGTATGCAGAAACAAAACACTACTTTAGTCGGAACCAAGTTGCATTCAAGGCCAATCGAGGCTGCACTGATGCCTTACTCTACATAGATAACTACATATCTAGATCATTAAGCTCCAAAAACCATGTGTCAATACTTTCTCTAGACTTCGAAAAAGCGTTTGACAGAATAGAATGGGGTGTTGGCCCTAAAAATTTTTATTACGTAAAATCGTTTCTCAGTAATAGGAAATTTTGTATCAAATCTAATAATTCCTATTCTGCCACCTTGCCCCTCCATGACGGGATCCTCCAAGGATCACCCTTATCCGTTATATTATTTTCTGTTGCATTTGAATATATAAGCGACATCTTATCAAAACACAAACACTTAAGTCACTGCCTATATGCAGATGACATATACAAACTCTCATTGCCAAAATGTAAAGTCCTACATGTTTGTCGCAAACATTCTTGTACACCTAGCCCTATAAATGTTAACAATGTTGAAATAGAAAATGTTAAAAATTTAAAAATACTTGGACTGATATTTAATCAGAAATATAATTGGCGTAGCCACTGTTTATATCTTAAGAAGTCTCTAGCTGCAAGGTCTAATATTATTAAGTATTTATCTTGTAAAAAGAGTAGTATGCATATTAACACCCTTTGCAATATCACTAAACTCATAATTTTAAGTAAAATCGATTACGGCATCTACATCTACGGCAACTCTCCAAAATCAACTCTTCAAATTATAAAACCAATTTACCATCAAGCAGCCAGATCTAGCGTCGGCGCCTTTCACACAACGCCCATAAAAAATATATTGGCTGAAGCAGGTCTACCTGCTATTGAAGAGAGAAGAGACTCAGTGATATCAAAACTTCTCCCAAAATTCACTTTCTCAAGCAACTCAATAATCGATAAAGAAGTACAACTTACGCTGATACGCAAACGGCTAAATAGAATTCCTTCCGCCATCTATAATATCCTTAAATCGAATGAAGACATCCAACCACCAAAACGGAACCTAATCAACCGTACAGCCCCACAACCTCCATGGCTTTTCGATCCGGACTGCTGTATAATGGATTTATCGTCACATGAGAAAACGGACACAAATAATGAGATATACCGCAAACTATTCCTAAATATTTCAGCTGATCTTAAATCCAAAGATTGGAATTTTATATTAACGGACGGGTCCAAAACTTTGGACAACACATCATTTGCAGTCACATTCGAGGATGGCAACGCAATAAAACTTGGAATTCTCCCACAAATCGCTTCCATCTTCACTGCAGAAGCCTTTGCCATCCTAATAGCCCTTCAATCGTCCATAAAAACGGGAAGAAAACACGTGATATGTACTGATAGCCTCTCCACCATAAAAGCTATTACAAATACAAACAACAACACAGATCTGATCAGTAACATTCGAAATTTATTGATTAAATCTTCCAAATCCACAAAATTGTTGTGGATCCTTGGTCACGTTGGAATCCGAGGCAACGAGCTGGCAGACGAAGCTGCCAAATTCGCAAACAAAGCACCAGTTCATCTTTTTAGTGTTTATACCAAGGCCGACCTTGTCAATCATATTAGAAAAAAGGCCAATGCTGACGAATTAAAAGACTGGATCAGTTACCAACACCACTATACAAAAACCAACCCCATAAAATCGCACCCTGCTTATCTTACGAACATTTCAAAAGCTAAGATTAGAAACTTCATTCGACTCCGGCTAGGCCACACTTCAGCCACCCACCTTCATCTCATAAAGGGAGAACCTCCACCAACCTGCGTTACCTGCCACACCACTATAAATCTTCAACACCTGCTTCAACACTGCAAACGAATAATACCATTCATCAACAATATATTGGGAGGAGAAGACGTCATAGAAGTATTAAAAAACCCACACAAACACAACATCGAAATAATTAATGATTTTTTAATAAACACAGGCATAATTGTGTAATTAAGTTATACTCGTAAATAATAATAAAATTAAGCTAAACTATAAGTATCATAGAGCGGGAGGCCTTTGCAGCTAGGAGCTCTTTAAAAAATAAATTGTTAGCTTGTAATTTATTACATGTTTAATAAATATATAATAATAATAATAAATTCTACTCCGCAGTTAAAGAAAATCACGAGACAGTTAACCAATGGGCAGCACGAGTGCGATCGCTTTCTATAAGCTGTGAGTTTGGCGATGAGCTTAATTCAGCTCTTCACGACAAATTTGTGTTGTCACTGCAGACGGGAGCAGCAAAAGACAAGCTGTTATTGGAGAGCGTGGCTAAACTAACATTTGACAAAGCCGTGGAAATTGCAAATACGGTGGAGTGTGTCAAGCACTAATACGAACTTGATGTAAGCATCAAACAAGAATAAAGTTTGTCTGATGGCATATATCGAATGGGGCAGGCGAGACAAAAGGGCAGCAGCAAACAATTGATGGCGAAACAACAGGAACAGCAGCAGCGTGGGCATAAACAACAAGGCGGTAATAACAACTGTAATGGCAGTAAGTGTGGTATTTGCGGACTATCAAATCATTTTGTAAGCTCATGTCGATTTAAGCACTATCGATGTAAGCGGTGTAATAACAAAGGGCACTTGCAACGGGTTTGTCCAAATAAACCGAGTAATTATAAGACACAGAATGATTTTAATTATATTGAAAGTTCTGAGTTATCTTTGTTTAATATTTCTTCTATCCTAGTATACTCAAATGAACCTATTAAACTAAAAGTGTGCATGAATAGTATTCCTATGATAATGGAGATTGATACGGCGGCGTCCATTTCTGCAATTTCCTCAAAAAAGTACCGTAATCATTTTAATTCTTATAAATTATACAAATCCAATTTAGTTTTCAATAATTATAATGGCACTAAAATATAGCCTATTGGTCTTTGTGTAATAGATGTTTCGTACAATAATATTTGTAAAAAGATACAAGTTGTTGTTGTTGAAAATGGCGTTCCACCATTGCTAGGTAGGAATTTCTTAAATGAATTTGGCATTAAATTTTAATTATGTGAAAAAAAATATGTTACCAGAAGTGCATGATATTACGGAAAAATTTGGTGAATTATTTGACGGAAAATTAGGTAAATTTAATAAAAACCCTGTATCACTGCATGTTAAAAGTGACTGTAGCCCCAGGTTTTTCAAGCCACGTGCAATTCCTTCAGCATTGAAAGAAAAGGTTGAGTGTGAGATTGACAAGCTAGTTGGACTGGGGGTATTAGAAGTGAATTTTAGCGAATGGGGAACTCCAATCGTTCCTATCCTATCCGGTGAAGTACGGATTTGTGGAGACTTTAAAATCACCGTCAACCCCCAATTATTAATTGATAAATATCCTCTTCCACGAATATAGGCATGGTGAAGAGGAATTCACAAAATTAGACTTGTCAATGGCGTACCAGCAGTTGGCTCTGGATAATGAGTCCAGAAAATTAACAACGTTTCCACAACGAAATGACTTTTTCGCTACACGCGTTTAGTGTATGGTTTAGCATCTGCGCCAGCGGTTTTTCAAAAAATTATGGACGGTTTGCTGATGGGCATAAAGGGGGTGGTGGTGTTAATTACAGCTCCAAATAGGAAGATCCATGTCGAAAGGGTTAAGTATGTTCTTAAAATATTACAGGACGCAGGACTTAAATTAAATAAGGATAAATGTACGTTCCCATCAAAATCAATTAATTATTTGGGCCATGTGATTGACAAATCTGGGTTAAGAACATGCCCAAGGAAGATTAAAATTATTCAAGAAATGCAAGACCCCACTTGTTTGAAAGAACTTCAATCGTTTCTGGGAGTAATTAATTTTTATAAGAAGTTTTTGCCAAATATAACAACACTTTGTGCACCTTTATATGATCTTTTAAAAAAGACCGCGAAATTCGTGTGGACCGAATCAAAAAGGAGCTTACGTCCAAAAGAGCTTTGGCGCATTTTGATCCCAAACTGTTGGTTAAGCTTACGGTGGATGCCAGTCCAATAGGTCTGGGCGTAGTATTGTCACAAGTATATGAAAATGGTATGGAAAGGCCAATAGAGTTTGCGTCTCGAGAGTTGTATGCGACAGAACAGAAATATTCTCAGCTAGATAGTAGCTTCCCTATTCTTAGCGATTCTCTTTGGAGTAAAACGTAGAGAAAGAATTTACCTTAGTGACCGATAACAAACCGCTGATGCACATTCTAGGTTCCAAAAAGGGAATACCACAGATGGCAGCAAACCGTCTGCAAAGAATTGCGCTAGTCTTCGCAGGTTATATAGTCAGAGGCAAATATAGCCGATTATTTTTCTCGATTACCAACCGCAGAAATTGAGCCTGCAAGGGAACAAGCAGGTGATTCGTGGCCTTATATTAATTATTTCAAGGAAAACGGGAATTTGCCAACTTTAGACCTTTTTACCTGAGGCGAAATGAATTAAGCGTTGAGTCTAATTGTCTGTTTTGGGGTTATCGCTTAATTATTCCCGTGTCGCTGCAGGCATCGGTTCTGGCAGAATTACACAAAACCCATATGGGTATATGAAAGATGAAAGCGATGGCAAGAAACTATCGCTGGTGGCCAAAGCTCGATAGTGAATTGGAAACTATTGTTAAATCTTGTGAACAATGCTTGACCACTAGAACTGATCCTCCGAAAGGAAAACTTATTGTTTGGGAATGGCCTGAAGAACCGTGGGATCGCGTTCACATCGATTTTTTTTGGGCCAATATTTAAGAGATGGTTTTTAGTAATAGTGGACAGCCATAGCGAGTGGGCAGAATGTTTGGAGATGGGTACTAACACAACGAGTTGAGGCACTATAAATAAACTTAGGCCAATATTTGCGCGTTTTGGCCTACCGAGAACGTTAGTTTCTAATAATGGTACCGCATTTGTTTCGAACGAACTCGAACAATTTTTAAGAATTAATGGTATTAAGCATCGAACAACACCAGTAGGCAACCCGGCTACTAACGGGCAAGCTAAAAATTTTGTCAAAACCCTTAAAAATGCATTAAAACGAGCATTAGGAGCAGATGAAAAAATTGAAATTCAAACCGCTTTGAATTCATTTCTATTAGATTATAGAAATGTTCTTAGCCTTAAGTATTCAAGATAAATAGTTCTAAGTAAAATGTAAATATAGTCGAAAGACATAGTTATAAGAATTTAGAGTAGCTTAGAGCGCCTGTGTGGGGCCATTAAGTTAGCATAAGATTGTTAAGTAATTGTAAGCTAGCATTTAAGCATTTTTTGTTAGAATGTAAGAGTTAGTGTTAAGAAAATAAAATCCATTAAAACTGAAACCAAGCTGGCAGCAGATATCAGATCGGAGCCAAACTCTGAAGGCATACTGGGCACAGTGGGACTCGCTTTTTGTGCAAGATGGATTGCTGAAGAGAAAATGGGAAAGTGCAGATGGGACAACATCTCGTATGTAGCTAATTGTGCCACGGTCCAGAGTCAACCAAGTACTCCATGAAATACATGACGGAATCTCAGGAGGCCATTTGGGAATAAACAAGACGTTGGAAAAGGTAAGGGAACGTTTCTATTGGCTAAGCGCTAAACAAGATGTCGAGAATTGGTGCAAAAAGTGCGTAAGATGTGCGGCTACCAAGGGTCCAAAAGTAAAGCCACATGGACAAATGCAACAATACAATGTCGGAGCACCTTTCGAACGAATAGCCATCGACATCGCTGGGCCGTTTCCCGAAACCTTTAATGGAAACCGATATACTCTCGTAGTCATGGATTACTTCAGTAAGTGGCCGGAAGTGTTTGCCATCCCAAATCAAGAGGCTAAGACCGTAGCCGAACAGATAGTCAACAACTGGGTGAGCAGATTTGGGGTCCCAATGGAGCTGCACTCTGATCAAGGGCGAAACTTTGAATCAAAAATCTTCCAGGAAATATGCCAATATTTGGGAATAAGAAAGACAAGGACAACGCCACTACACCCTCAATCTGATGGAATGGTCGAGCGATTCAATCGGACCTTGAATGAGCATCTATCTAAGGTTGTCAGCAACTGCAAGCGGGATTGGGATCGACACATACCCCTCTTCTTAATGGCCTACCGAAACGCGGCCCATAGCTCAACAGGGCACACACCATTCGAGATCTTATTTGGTCAAACAATTCGGTTGCCAAGTGAAGCAAAATTCGGATCCCCACCGACGGAGGCCAAAGAGGTGAACGAGTACGTGAATGACTTACGCAGCAGGATTCGTAAATTGCATGAAGACACCAGAGAAAAGATGAAGCTAGCAAGCAGCCGCATGAAAACTAGGTACGATATCAAGGCGAAATCTTCCGGTTTCAACGAAGGAGATCTGGTTTGGCTGTATAATCCTCAGCGTAAGAAAGGCAAATCACCAAAATTGCAACAGGACTGGGAAGGTCCATACAAGGTGATAACCCGCATTAATAACGTCTACCGGATCCAGCGTGGGGATCGAGGAAAATTTAAAGTGGTCCATTTGGATAGAATGTGTCATTTCAACGGGATGCTGAATGACGAAGTTGTTCGGGGCGAACAACTGTAGGGAGGGAGCAATGTGATAATCACTTAAATGTGAGCAGCGACATCTAGATTTACAGAGCAGAAGATGTCGATACTCGAAGACCAGAAGATTTCGACACTTGAATAACAAAGTCTCGACCATTGATGACTGGAGAGTGCAATCGAATCTTCTAGCAAATTGGAAATTGTATGGGACGCTAGATGGCGAGGATTGTTCTCGAAGTATGTCATTCGAGTATAAATACGAGCATCCCGAAGGTACGCAAATTAGTTCTAAAGTGAAATTTGAAGTGTTAATTAGGAGAAGTGATTAAGTGGTTTAAGTAAAAGATAAGAAAAGTATAAGCGGTTGAGAAATTGGATTGTACTGAGAGAAACTGTAACTGTACTGAATAAAGCGATTTCTATTGAAAAGAATAAGTTCTATCATTTGTACCCACACAAACATTTTACACTAATAATATCTGGAAAAGGCATTTAAATCAAATTATAAGTGCATGCGATAAGATTAGTAATCACTATACTCCAACAACTTTAAGTGATAAGCATGATAACTTAATTACAAACACATCATAACCTAATGAACCTAAAGAAGAATATAATTTAGAGGAGGGAGAAGTACGAGTAGTTCCGGAAACGGAAAAAATAATTGTATCTGAAATACTAAGAAAACCGTACAATTTAAGAAGTCGAAAAAAATAATGTATAATATTGTAACGTACTTGTAAATTTTGAAGAATTGTAAGGGACAAAAAATTGAAGGGGGATATTGTGATGAGTGCCACTAATTGCACTTATTCAGCTAAAACAGCTTTTAACATTTGCAGTTAATCATAAGACTTTATGTCAGTTGTTTGTCCACTCTTGCATGAATCGCATGCTAACCCAATCTTGTACTGTTTTTATACTTACTATTCAATAAACCATAACTGAATTATACCTAAGCGTTTTACTCGAGACATCACACCCAGCAAGATAAGATAAGGTAGGTGGTTGCCCATTGAAGCATTTCAGAATTCCTTTAGAATTCCAAACCCTTAACTGGAGATATTCACAGGCGTCAGAGGGCTTGGTGTGATTAATTGAAGACTGCACGGGATCCAGAAGGACCGTATCCCAGGCAATGTGCACAGTACTGAGTCCTGTGCTCAATTTCTATTTTTGACTTACATGTAGTATCGAGCCGTTGATTAAACTTTTCCTCTTGAGATTTCCCAATAAAGCATGTGTTGCACACTGAAAGGCATTACCTGAGTGATACGTTGTTGCGAAAATGTACCATCTGATGCATTGTTACAAGGCACCAAATTATCTGCCATGAAACGAAGGGAATCAGATTGAATACGAAACATATTGTGTTAACATGATTTCGTCCTTCAAACAAAAATGCGCTCAATTTTATTGACCAATCGTCAAGGATATAATACAATAAAATGATAACATTTCCCTGTTAAATTGTACAATAACCTAAAATTCTCGATTCTCTGAATCAGATAGATAGACTCGATTCTAATTCACTCAAATCATGAAAATGTTAAAAAAGGAAATTTCCTAGAATCTGACCAATGCTGTCAATGATTTTGACAAGGATTTCTCTTAACAGATAGGTTATTCAGGAACACAATATTTGAGGGACAGAAATGTTGTCTCAGGTTGCAGACTCTATAAATGGATGATATCGGCAAGTCAAAAAAAGGAAAGCCACATTTTTTATTCAAAAATATTATTCCGATTATTATTATAAATAATTTAATAGTACGAGTACCATGAAAAAGGTTGGATGTTTTCCATGATATTCTGTTGAAACATTACTCGTCCTTACCTATTGTTCCGTCGTAAGTGTTGGGGTATCTTTCGGAATTGCTCTCCAGTGAGAAGAGCAGAGATTCGGCAAATAGTTTATTTTTAGCTTTGACGTTTTTCGAGTATTGATGAAGGGTTCATTGTGAATATATTCTCTCTTCCACCATAAGGGTCAGTCTTAGAATTTCTGACTCAAACAACGCATTTTTCCAAATCAAATCAATCCAATTGCTCACTAGTTTCGCCAGTTTGTGGCACTCTGACTCCATTTATTGACAGGTATTTGTTTCTCTCTATCTTGTCGAAAAACTTCAGACCTGCAATCCTTTCGATCTCCTCCGGTGGCCGACGAAAAGTCTTCAGATCTATACTGTCGTCTATAAATCTATTTGGAAGCAGATATGCTTCCAAGGAGAACTTATGCTCCCGAGACACACAGACGATGATTTTAAAAAAATGCGTCGGTACAGCTACCATACTACGTCCAATCATCTGGTACTCGACATACAATTTTGAATTATTTCTCCGTTCAGGTTGATAGACTGACCCTGAGCAAACATATACCTCCGGGTAAAGGCTTGTTAATCCTCTTACGTAGATTTCAAGGTTATTCCAAGCGTCATTATTAAATCCCTTGCCTACTTGAGGTGCAACATTTGACAAGAAAAACGTTTCATTGTAATTAAATTGGCAACCTTTATGATTCGCTGCAGCTGCCAAGTGTCCTCTGTCGAATCCCGACTGGAAGTAGTCGTAATTATGTGCTCGGAACAGAGAAGGAATAACCATATCAGATCGGAATTCAGCGAATCTACGGTTAACTGAATACTTGTTCATGAAACTGCGTTCGGTGAGGTGTTCCAGGACCCAGTAAGGTACTCGATTGCGATGGTCATAAGAAAGTACATAATCTTCGAAAACTCGAAGTTCGCCAAGACTCGGATAGCCAAATTTTAAGATTTCCTGCATTCGATTAGGAGGATCCATGTCACTTATTGGGAAATTTTGAAACTAAATTGAAGTCTAGCTTGAGTATCTGAGGAGTATCGTACTATTTTACTTACAATTTGAAGAAGTTTCTCTTTAAGATAGAATGCATACGGGTCCTGCCGAATAAGATTTGTCAAATTTTTAAAAATTTGTTTTTGGTCAATATATTGACCGAGTAGAAAAGATCCGCTGGCAATAAGTGCTGCACCTGAAGCTACTTTCACTATGCTAGTGGAAGACATTTTTTTTTTTTTGGGTTTTAATGCGGAGAAAAAGATTTACATGTTGAGATTTTGAATTTAGAATTTTGATAGCTCTGACAGTAGGACGAGATTTGATTCGATTCCTTTGATTGCGTTTCTTTGCGAAAGTCAGCAGTCTATGCTGCATAAGTATAAGGACCTACTTAGGGGTCGGAAGATCTGCATATATATAGCGAATTTAATTGGGGATGGGTAGGTTTCCGTTCAGCTATAGGTGGTGAAAACATTTGCCGTAGTCCTCAGTTCTCAGTTCAGTCGACCAGCAGTAGCCAAACTCATCGAATTCTGTGATTTTCGGAGGAGGGGACTACTACGACTGCGTTGAGGCGAACGGCAAGTCTGTTAATGCTCCTCTAAAACCCAGAACAAAGAAATACTAAGAAAAGCTCTTCAGAATATGAAAGGTGTGCTTTGAACTGACATGTTCAACTACGTAAGGAGAGTAGATAACATCTAAACAAATTATTTAAGTCGAATTCGGGGGAAGATTATACTAACTTACTTATCGGGCCACCGACCCTTGGAGGGTCTGAGCCTGAACTAATGCCACTTTCCATCCTCCAATGTCCCGTCTTGTAGAGCATAATTTTGGACCTTAGAGTTAGGAGTTCGGACCCTAGTTGTCGAAGGTTATTCTTCGTAGAGAAATCTTGGTGGATAAACTCCTTCACTACCTCAAAATTATAGCTGTCGATTGTTAGATTCTGTTCTAGACGGTGTTCGACGGATCGGTTTTTAATCGATAGCATGTTCTTTGTTTTATCCTCATTCATTATGAGACCAACTCGTTTGACTTGTTCTTCTTTAGCCTCAATAATGGCACACTGGGAACGGGCGATGATTTCGATAACGTCTGCATAGACCAGCAACTGGCTGGATTTGTGAAATTCTGTTTTTACGCCGGCCTTTCGCACTATCTGCTCAAGCACAAGTTTAAAGAAACCACACGACAGCGCGTCTCCTTGCAGAAATCCGGTGCATGTTTGGCGTAATTCGGAAGTTTTGTTTCCAAGCTGCACAGTGTATTGCGAGTTCTCTAGCGTGGCACGATACAGTCGGATCAGTTTTCTCGAGATCCCGAATTCGGCCATGGCGTTATATAATTCAGTGCAATGAATGCTGTTGTATGCGGCTTTGAAGTCGATGAAGAGATGGTGAGTATCGACCTGGAGCACGATCCTGGATTTGGTCTACCATTGATTTGTCGGACCGTAAGCTATACTGGTAGGTGCCGATGAATGTGGTGAAAACGGCTTTAGTCTGTGAACACACAGTACGCTGGATAGGATCTTGTGGGCTACGTTAAGCAGGGATATGCTTTGGTAGTTCTTACAAGATATAGGATCACGTTTCTTGAAGATGGGGTCTATAGACCTGATAGTCCAGTCATCGCGCATGCTTTCGTCCTCCCATACTTTGCAGATGATCCGGTGCATGCTCCTTACCAAAACATCGCCCACCAACTTTGAAGAGCTCTGACGGCTATTCAGCTTTTTAATGGTTGTGCCGATTTCGTGTAGGCTGTGTGCCTTCTTTTTCTGCATGCACTCGTCGTCATACCATGGTAGCCTAGAGTTGTTTCGGCTATTTCTATTCAGTGCAGCATTGTAACCACATGTTGTTGGCGTTGGTGGTAGGCAATGTCATATTGTAGAGTCTTTCGTCCAGTTGCTCTCTGTAGTTTCTGGCTACATTCGGTGTGCTCGGGGATCCTGTGTTGTACTTCAATTTTATTGTTTGGCGCAGCGTTCTTTCATTGGATAGTCGAGCTCTGAATCGGGCTGCATCTAAATAGTGGCCAGAGTCGACATTTACCCCTCTAAATGCTAACATATTTAGGATGCTTGACGAACAATCAGTCGGAAGCCGTCTTCTGTTGTCGTTTCGTGGAGGCTCTGCTCTCTGATACCCTCTTTACCAATTTGGCATTGAAGTCCCTGTACACGATTTTAACATTGTATTTCGGACAGGCTCAGTCCAAGAGATTATAGAAATCCTCTTAATAGAATCATCAGCTTCCTTGGTAGGAGAGTGTGCACATATGAGGCTGATGTTGTAGAATTTCCCCTGGATGCGGATCACAACCAGGCGATTACTAATTGCTGTCTTTTCATCATTCCTGATTGTATACTGCGTGAGGATATTTTCCAGTATTTGGGTAGCATAAGTGCATAATGCTCTAACATTCCAGGAGCATACTCTTAAATCATTGTCCTTTTTCACGGCGTGTCGGCGTTATCTTCCGAGGCAGTTAGTTCTCTTGTAAGAATGTCACAACCACCACATCCGGTCGGGGTAGAAGAATGCGTGCTCTTGCCTCGAACACGGCTGCATACATTAGTTCACTATTCAGCGGCTGCTGAGATAGCTATACAGGGGCGCCATCTGGAGGCTGTACTCGTATGTTAACTTGAACTCCACAGTGACAGGGATCGTATCTGGCATCGCTCCAAGTTGAGCGCGCTCAGAACTTTACCCTATGTACATACATTTCCATGCCATTGGAGCAGATGAATCCACCAACCCATCCTAGGGTGGCTCCAAAAATAATGTAAGGCGATATACGAGTATATTAGGAATGCCTCTTAAGAAGGCTTTTACCAAAGATTTGGTGAAACCAGAAGGCTAGTCAAATTCTTCAAATGGTAGAAATCAGCTAAAATAACTCAAGAAATCTACTTTCAGGTACAGTCAGTCGAAGGCAGAGACTTACTTCCCAGGTAACCTAATCGGAACCAGCTCACAGCCAGCTCCTAGCTGAAAGCGAGCTGGGTAACATAACACGCCTTAGCTTATACCTGTAATAGCTTATGATGATGGATGAGGCCACCAAACACGCAGTTGATTCCTTTTATGACTTCAGGGTGCCAGTCACCGATGACATATATTCAGTTTTGACCAATTGCTGGTTACTTTGAAGAGACTTTTCACCGAAAACCTCGCGAACGGTAAGAGTAGCCTTTATATAGGGTTTTCTAATAAGGACTTGACAACTTTTTTCTTAAATAAAACGCAAACCATTTGAGATATTTCAAAAACTTTATTATCGGCTTGAAGTAAAATCAAACCATTTATGAATGGAACTCGACTTCGTTCATATGGCCACCGCGGGCATGTTTGCAGCGGTCGATTCGTTGGACCCAATTTTCGACGACTCGTTCTCGTTCAATGTTGGCTCTGAGCTTTTCCAACGTCGTCGGCGTGTTGGCATAAGCCAATGACAATGACACAGAAAATAGTCAAGCGGCGTTAAATCGCACGAACGAGGCGGCCAATCTTGAGATAACACGCTCACCATACTTACTCTCCAATAGATCGATTGTAGCGTGTACTGTGTGGCTTGTAACATCATCCTGTTGAAATCACGTGTCATCCAAGTCCATATCTTCCAATTTGGGCCAAAAATAATCGGTGATCATGGCGCGATAACGCTGACCATTCACAGTAACGTGACGATCGTTATCGTCGACGAAAAAATATGGCCCAATAACGCCGCCGGCATGCAAACCGCACCAAACAGTTGGATGAAGTCGTGATTCATGAAACACATGTGGATTTGCACCCGCATATTTTGCTTATTGACGAACCCATTGAGCCAAAAATGAGCTTCGTCACTGAAGATGATTTTGCGATGAAATTCATCACCTTGGCGCATCTTCTCCAGAACCCAATCGGAGAACGTGCGCAGCTTCAAATGGTCCATCGGCTTCAATTCTTGAGTCAGCTTGATCTTGTATGGGTGTAAACGAACATCCTTACGCAAAATACGCCATAATGTGGTCTGAGCGATGCCCAATTCTTGAGAACGCCGTGGAATTGATTGATTTGGATCGTTTGCTACGGACGCCTGAACGGCAGCGATATTTTCGACACTTCGACCAACCCGTTGTCTCACTGACACGACAACATCACACAACGAATATGTAGACTCAAATTTTTGCACTAAACTTGTTATTGCCTGTCTACTAGGGCGAGAATTACGACCGAAGACTGGAGTTAAAGCTCTTAAAGTTCCAGTCACCGACTCCGAATTTCGGTAGAAAATTTTTATAATTTGCAGACGTTGCTCGTTCGTGTACTTTACCATGAAAATGTTGAGGTTACTGAATAAATTGACAGTGACAGTTTGATGAAATTTTCGAGAAGACCAAGCTCAACGGCTAAATTCATGATTTCATTAAAACCGATCCAGCTTCTCTGGGAAACTCTAAATAGTTCGCCTTGCAGTTCGCAAATATTACAGAACAGAACTAGTTCCACCTACAGGATTCGTATAGGGTCACCCGACAAGAAAAACTCAACATTTTTATGAAAAGTCTGTACAAACTCTGAAGCTAGTAATGGAATACAATATTTTCCAAATGCCAGCGTCTGCTCTGTCTACAAATAGTCCTTCTTTTGATGGAATTTTTCATCACGTTTTCGCGAAATTGTAGCTGTATAGTTCTAATAACAGCTCTGCGAATTAATCGTTGGTGGGGCATTGGCGTGTACTTTGTCCTTAATTTAGCCCCAAAGAGAAAAGCTATGTGTTAAATCGCATTATATCGGTGGCTAATTTAACTCTCCATTTCAAAAAATCACGCAGCCAGATAATTGTCATGCAATAGAGCCGCGGTTTCACCAGATGTGTGGCATGTGGCGCAGTCTTGCTGAAAATAAACGTCATCCACGTCCATAGCATCAATTTTTCTTTGTTTATGTATCCAGAGAGATGCAAATGAGACCCATCATTCAGAATGATCTTGTTCATTCATTTCAAGTACCTAAAATTCGACGTTGTGAGTAGACCACGACCAATTCTTGTACCATGTAGGCGAAGATCTTTATGCAAAATGTGCTGCAAAGTGCAGGCCCATCTACTGTGATCGCTTCGAAATGGTCACATCTGGGTTTTCAGTTACACTCTCAGGTACTTGGCGATATTTCCAGCCGATCTTGCCGGATGAACACGACCTGAACAAGAGCGATATTTTTACCGTTTTTATAGTGAATTTTCACTATTTCAATAGCTTGTACAAGTATTTATCAATCTAAATTTAATAACCTCCGAGTTTCTGTTTATCAAAGGTCATGGTAGTGGTAGCTGAATGTTAACAGTTCCATAATGGCGAGAAATTTAAAATGAGACCTCTTGTTGGATAACCCCTTATAAGGAGGCGGACTCTTTCGTCAATCTGGCGCTAAATCAGTTAACCCCTAGGGCGGACTACAACATATTGTAGAAAACATTATTTTTACCAGAATTGTAAATATTTACCCCCCCCCCCACTAAGGTATCATACCAACCTCAGAACTTGTCCATTGTTCTCCTTATCTGCCCCATTTAATGCGATTCATAGTCTTTTGTAGAATTGAAGGGTAATAGCTTCACTAATAAAGTGTTATTAGAACTTTATACTGCAGATATACTCACTGCAATCGTCGAAGTCACCACTTTCACATTCCGATCAATTTAGATACTTAGCAAAGGTGTAACTTCATTTAGTGGTCTTCTCTGCTGAGGGAAAACAACATTGCCGCTGATATCTGAAGACATTAGAAGGTATTCGTTTTGGTATTCATAACAAATTGTTGCTTTTGACGGAGCAGATTCCTTATAAAACCTTTCAAGGCATTCTTCAATTTTAACGGTATTTTTTCCTATCAAATAACAGTGTTTCATCAACGTACGCAACTCGAAAATGGTCGAAATGTCATCAAATTTTGACGCATTCGAAGATTTGTAAAAATCGATGGATATGTTTTGGTACTGCTGCTCACTTTATGTCAAACCTATTATTCTGGCATCCAGACATTATAATGCTTCCTATAATCAAATACTTTAAATACTGTTTAACGATGATAGATCGCTTTTCGCATTGGCCCGAAGCAGCAGATTCCGTGTGCTCCTCCATCTATTCTCATTGGATATCCCGATTCAGAGGTTCGAGGATTTCTTCAACAGATAAAGGCACCCAGTTTGAATCAGGTCTTTTCAGAGCTCTCTCACTGATGGGTCACGGATATCGAAATCCTTCAAAGAGTTCTCATCGGAGAAGGAAGACCTGAAAGCATCAGCTGCCGCAATGTTGTATGGGACACAACGCATTTACTCGTATGTAACATACAGCATGCCTGCCAACGCGGAAGATCCTGCGAGACTGCGCTTATAAATCTGGTGGGCTGAATTTAAGGAATACTCAACAAAAAGGAATGAGGACTGGTATTTTTAGCCTTGTTCTCTATACAGACATGTATGATAGTTCAGTAAGAAAGGGCTTGTGAGGATAGGGCGTTCCATAGTCTTACAGTGTGAATGAAAAATAAGCGCGACGAGGTAAGAAAATTGCAGCGGTGTGGTATTTATTTAGTTCTTGAGGAGCGAATGAAATTAAGCCTGCTATACAAATAAGATGGACTTTGATTATTAATAATTTTAATACAGCTTCTAGTATTGATATACTGTTGCAAATTATTACCTCGTAAATCTCTAGAGTATTCTGAGATATGCTCATATCTACGAATGCCGTACCTGTAACGCACCGCATCATTAAAAGTTATTTGTAATTTACGCTGAGATAATGAATCAAGACTACTATATACGACCTCAGCATATATTATGAGAGGTAATATTAACGTTGTTACCAGCTTTCGTCGTGTTTCAATCGGAGTGAAATATGCGCTAAGCCACAACTTGCGAACGCATCCGTAGATATGACCAATGACCACGTTGATGTGATTGTGACCAGATGGATTTCGAGTTATTGTATAGCCAAGACTAGTGGTTGATCCTACGACTTTGATTTTATTATTATAAAGATGTAAATTTTTTCTTCGATAATTACTTGAGATTTTTCCGGATTTAGTAGTAACCCATTTGACACTGACCAAGAATATATGCGTTTTAAATCATCAATTAATGAGAAAAGCGAGTTCATTAAGGTTGGAGTACGGTTTCGCTAGGTGTAGTTGAACATCATCTGCATATAGGTGTACTGAAGAGTATCTGCACACTGATGGCAGGTCATTTATGAACATGCAGAGGAGAATCGGTCCCAATATTGAGCCCTGTGGCACACCCTGTTTGATTTCCACTAATGAAGAATTGGTTTAGTTTTAGTTTAGTTTATTTCATATTTAGAGCTTATACTTAAGATACAAAGTAATCTTATGAATTCTAAAGCTTATTCAAGGTTGTGACAATATTAAATAAAAGTAACAATAAATATAATAAAATAAAATAAATAGCATACGCGCGAATCTTAAATTTGGTATATGTAGATACATGGTTAGTATGCGAAAAAAAATAAATACATATTTAACAATTCAATTTTTGAAATATAAGGAAGGAAATGAGAGAAAAAAGAAAAGAAAAGAATAGAAAAAAAAATGAAGGACCAGATACGACGTTGCTATGAAAAACAGAACTAGCGAGATAGGAAAAGTTTCAATTCTTTTTTAAATTTTCCGATATCACTGATTTCTCTTAAAAAAAGCGGCAGTGAATTCCATAGTCGAATAGCAGCGATGAAAAACTGTCTTTCCGACGTTAAACAAGAAAAACGCGGAAATATTAAACAAGCTGATCTAGTTAATGTCGGAAACTGGAATTTTTCATATAGGTACGATGGTTGACGTGATTTTAAGATATTAGATACAAATGTTAATGTACGAAACTTAATGAAATTGTCAAAAGTCATCCCAAGAAGGTTTTTAGACAGGTATGAAACTTGGTCATACTTACGCATAGGTGAACACATATCGAATAATACTATTAAAAGCGACTTGGAGCTTTCTCTTGCTAACAGTGTCACAATTGCCAACGATTTCACAACCGTGTGTGAGTACAGGAATGGCTAAAGATTTTGCAAGTATTATTCTCGTTATTAACGGTGTAAATTGTTGAACTGTCCATAGTGTTCGGAGAATACCATAGGTCTTACCGACAGTAGAGCTTATGTGGTCGTTCCATGTCAAAGTTCTGTTGAACACGGTCCCTAAATTTTTAGCTGAAGACACAATCTTCAAGGCTACGTTGCCTAAATGAATAGGCGGGAAGTACGATAGGTCCAAAACTTTTTTGGAAATCACCAAGCATTTGCATTTATGTGGATTTAGAGTTAAACCGTTCCTAACCGACCAGCTCAGAATACGCTCAAGGTCCTGGTTAATATTCCGGGCACAATTTTCAATCAAACCAAGAGGACAACTCTGGTAGATTTGAATGTCGTCTCCATAAATGTGTATCGATGAGTGTAATACTCGTATTTTATTTGGAACCTCGTTAATGTACAGCGTGAAAAGAAGTGGACCCAAAATTGACCCTTGGAGAACCCCTCGGGTCAAGGAGAGAAAATCTGTTAAAACGTTATCTATAGATACAGCCTGTTTTCTATCACTGAGGTACGACGAAATAAGATTCGTTGCAAACCGAGAAAAGTTGAATGAAGCCCGTAGTTTTTTGCAGAGTACTGTATGGTTTACCGTATCGAAGGCTTTGGAAAAGTCCAATAGGGTCAAGAAGGTGACATTGTCTGCATCTAGCCTAGATCTTATGTCCTCTACCACTCTAGTTAGAGCGATACTACAATTGTGCTTGGAACGAAAGCCAGATTGAAATTGATCCAACAAGTTATATCGGCACAGATATACACTTAGTTGTTTTTGCATAAGACGTTCACAGACTTTAGAGAGAAAAGGCAAAATTGATATAGGCCTGAACTCATCGATAGCCCCATTTTTGGGAATTGGTAGAATTTTTGCCATTTTCCATTGATGAGGAAATATTCCTGTAACTAGTACTGTATTCATAAGGTGCGTGATGTAAGGCAATAAGTAAGGAAGAATGGCTTTAACAAAAATTGGGTGGACTTCATCAGCACATTTAATGGAGAGAAAACTTTCAAGAACATCCAAGTTATTAACCCCGATGAACTTAAAAGGCGTATCTGTGGAGTGCACCGTACTGTAAGCGTGATAAATTTGTTCAGATACGACCTTAGAGAGGGGGAGAGAAACAAATTTGCGGTTGAGATCACTACCATTTACGGTATGTTGGCAGGGTAATCTCTGCTTACCAATCCCTAACTCTCTTAAATTTTTCCAGAGCTTACGACTATCTGATTTTGCCTCTAAACGGCTAGAAAAGAACAGTATTTTGGCCTGCCTAATTTTGAGAACGACCTTGTTCCTAAGAGATTTGTAGAGATTATGGAGTATCTCAATCCGAAAGTGTTTCCAATTCTGATAGGCCCGATCACGTTGATCTATGAGTTTTTGTAATTCGGCTGAGAACCAGGGTTGTGATACATTAATTACCTTTCGTGTTTTGATTGGAACGTGGTGATTAAAGAAGGTGTTGATGTTAGTGTTGAGCAAATCTACTTGCTCGTCTGGTGTAGGCATACAATAAATGGAGTTCCACGGTACTTGACACAATTCTCGTTCTACAGCCGGACCGTGTACATTTCTAAAGTCCCTATACTGATACCTTGATTGAACCGGACCACTGTCAATAAAAAAATTGTACGTAAGGAATATGAGATCATGTTTGGAGAAGCCTGGTGCGGAAAGTTGATTATAAAAAAGTACTTTTTTCAAATCTGTCACAAAAAACACATCAAGTAAAGTACTTGATGACCGGGTAAAGTGAGTGGGGTTGGTTGTGTTAACGGGGTGTAAATCAAATGAACACATAAGAATTACGTACACCCTTTGTGACCTACCGGCAAGAAAACTACTCAGTACTTTCACTGCCCGTTCACTAAATCCAAAATGGTTTTTTACCTTCCAACACAAAATTTTATGATTTACTTTGTCGAAGGTCTTCGAGAAATCAAGCAGACAAAGAAATGAAACATGACCACTGTCAAAATCTTGCCTTATTTCTTCAAGTATATTGATCATGGCTGTGGAACAGCTGTGGTTAGCTCTAAAACCTAATTGTTAAGCACTCAGCAAGTTATTGAATGGCAAGTGCTTCGTAATTTATTTTGCTATTATTTTCTCGAAAGCCTTGGACAAGCAGGGTAGTATGCTAATCGGTCTAAGATTGGCAGGAGATGCTGGATAGGTTTTCTTTGCGATAGGCAAAACTATCTCAATTTTCCAGTTGATTACATATGTGAGATGAGGTACAATTTGCGGTAAGATAAGTTTAGTAAAGCGTACTGGTACGCCATCTTCACCTATGGAGTCAGATTTGGTTAATTTCGTCTTCGTGACTACTAGAAAATCTTCCAGTCTTGGCAGCGAGTGCACTACTTCCTCAGTCTGACTAAAATCAAATTCATTTATACGGGGATCATCTCCCAGAAATGCAAGATTTAGTTCATCGGGATCAAGAACACATTTAGAGTTGTCGCTGCTACTAGATATACCAATTCTACGCAAGTTACTCCAAAGTTTCTTTGCAGGAAGGGATATATTCAGTTTAGAGGTGAAATAGTCCTTCTTTGAAGTAAGGTGGCGTAGTTACGTGCCGCTTTGTACGAAGACCATTTGACCACTTACTATACCATTTGTTTCTTCTTTTAATAGAGCAAACCAATTCAGACGTAAACCATGGACATGCTCTGTTTTCTATTTTGCATTGCATTGCATTGGCATTGCTCCCAAGCGGCTGAAAAAGTAGCAATTTGGAGGGCATTTAAGTCGACGGAATTGAAGATAACTGGGAAGAAGGGCACAGGGGAGCAGTGTCTATTTTTACTGTATGCGCCAAACATTTGGTATTGCAGTCGCGTATTTCAGTTATAATGTATTCGATTCCATTGCCACTAGACTTAGTGATAGTTTTACATCTTAGATCCGATTTACAATAAATCACTACCCCGTCGTCATTCTCTCAGTCATTCCACATTGATACCAATTCGGAACTGTGTTGGGACACAAGCTCCACCCTTGGCATGAGTCGAGGCCGACCTAAAACCTCTTACTGATTTTAAGGTCACAGCACCCAGTACTTATTGCGACTCTAAATTGGGCTGATACCCTTCCCGCGATTTGGGTCTAAACCACAGCCACATGACGCTATCACAAGGGGGCCTATCTCTAACAAGTCACGCCCGGACCGAGATCCGGGGGGCTCCTGACTCCCATTGTGCCATGATTTCATTCCTGGTAGGGACTGGTGGTCTTATAACTGGCAACTTGTAACTGGTCAAATCGTAGCAACTTTCGGTGGCATCATCTGAATATGTTTACGATAAGACCCGTACTCAGTACTCTGCCCCCGCTTTTTATTAGAAAACGTCATTAATAGGTGAACCCTTGATAATCGCGTTTTGTAGAGCTGAGAATTCTCTTACTCAGAAGTCAGTGTCTGTGGTCGTGGGGGCTACATTTCCCAACTATTCAATCAAAGTTGTTACGATGCTAGTTGCAGGTCTTTTACCTTTTTAAAATTTTACGAAGAAGACAACACCGACATTGTTCTATTATCTTCATTTATCTATGTACAGCGGGGCAAACAAGAACTTTAAGCACCTGTGTTACTCAAAGAAGGTAGCCTACGAACAACAAAAAATTGCTGTTGTCAATAACTTAAGATCATCCGGTGAGTACAAACAAATACAGTCGCTACCACGTTAAAGCCCCACTTTTGAGAGAACACTTCCGCAGCCTACTCAAAGGCACACATAGTACCGCCTTATACCAGTATGCAGTTCCTCTTTTTACAAACGATTTTAGTAATCGATAATTCAAAAGTAGAAAAGCGCCAGTAGAAGACCGTATTCGTTATGAATTTTATCAAAACTGTACTCCTGAATTCGTATATGCGCTCACGTTGGAATACAATCGAATATATGAGTCGGCAAATATACCGGAAAGTTTTAGAAATGCAATAATATATCCACTACATAAAAAAGGAGGCTTCGACGACCCAAATAATTATACGGGAATATCTTTTTTGAACTCGTAGCTCAGTGGGTTAAAAGTAACGAGGTTTTATCAGAATTTCAGGCAGACTTCAGAGAAAACTATTCCAGTGTCGACCAAATATTTGTTCATACTAATATTGCAGAAATTTATAAAAAGAACCATAAAAAGTTGTACGCGCTTTTTGTTGACTTCCGAGCGGCACTTACTCCTTATCACGTGAAGCACTATTTTATAAATTGTACAAAATTGGGATCTCGAGTAAAGTCATTCATACTCTAAGAACAATGTTGCGTTGGTGTGTGATGGAGAATTCATATCTGAAGAATTTACATCAACAATGGGTATGAAGCAAGGATGTATTTTGAACGAAGATCCCGGCGTTGATGTATGCGGACGACATTATCTTCCTTGCTGACATGGCAAATTGTATACAACTCATGATGAGTAGACTCAGCGAATACTGTAAATGCTGGAACTTGCTTGTTAACCTAGAGAAGTCCAAGACAATGGTATTCAGAAATGGATGCGGCAGATATTCCAGATGTGAAAGATGGACATACTGCGGCGAGATGATTGAAAATGTGCGCTGGTATAAATACCTCGGGGTTCTGGTAACAAGCAATTTAAATCTAAACAAACACCTTGAAGGCAAAGTTATCAGATACTATATGAACAATTTCTTCCGTGTGGGGGCTTGCGTTATAGTTCAAAATATAAAATGTTTCGTGCAACCGTTACGTCACTACTGATATATGGAGCTCAAGTTTAGGGATACCGTTCTTTCCCAGCAGTGGAGATCTTCTTTCGATACTTTCTGAAGCAAATATTTAGTTAACCGTGTAATACAACTATGTAGTCAAAGTAATGTCAATGGATAGAAAAAGGTTGCCAAAAATCGTTCTGTGAATGAGTGGTGGAAACTAGCGTCAGAGTGTGGTCTTAGCCTTGAAATTACAGCAAATTACAAATTACAGTCACGGACTTATTGACCCGCCCTCGTATTAGCGGTCCTGGGACATAGAAGCCGGCAACAGGAATGATAAACTGTTTGTTATTGCTATGCAACCAAGTGAATGTTTTTGCCTTCGTTGAGACTTTGTTTTAGAAGTGCTGACCTTAAGTCTTGGCGAAATAGTTACGAATTTGAACAACATATAGTTTTGCAACTTCCACGTTTCATCGGGAAGACCCTGATTAATCAGAATGTAATCAATCACAACATTTGTTTATATTATAACTTTGGCTTATTGTCTTATTCTCAGCTGTTGAAACCAGAGCTCGAAAATAACTCTCAACCTTTCTTTTCATTTGGTTTCTCTCTGAGAGATATTGCATTGGGCATTGAGATTTAGGTCTTGCTCAGAGATATATATATATATACTCACCTTTTCGCTCCTCGCTTGAGATTTATTTTTTAATTTCAAATATATCTGTCCTCTATTGACTTTTTTTATAAAAATTAAATGGAACTGATCAACCTAAAGCATTTTTCGTCGAAAATAAATCAAAAGTGTCCAATATATAGAATTCAATCGTTGTCTTTATATTTCGCATATATAATGAGTATTATAGGTATAAAAGAACGTTTTATCATGGGATCTCATATGGTGAAATTCAAAAGTGTATGGAATAATTTTAATATTTAGCTGAAGGCCTTATTGTCCATGTTATTGAATTCGTTGTCAATAAACTTATAATAATAATAATAATAATAATTTTAATATTTTAGGAATTAAGTTTTACTAAAAGTAGACTCTCAAGTGTTTTAGAACTTAAGCTATACCTTTTCTCGCTTAAAATAAAATGTAAAGAAGAAAAAGCTCTTTCGACAGTTACTTGCGTTGCGGGAACGCCAAGCACAACCAATGCCACTTCAAAAATATAAGGAGACTTTAGCTTTAATTTGTCGAAAAATGAAAGGATATTTGTATCTAACGGCAAACGTGTGTACTTTAATTCAAAATTTTCAATATCTGCGTATATTTTTGATAAGATCTCACTACTTTTATTAACGTCACTGTTTCGATTTGCTTCTCGTTCTTGTTCTTCAATGCTATCTAAATATAAGCTTAAAATTGAGTCTTCTGTCGCTGTCTCGTTAGCTTGACTAGTTGAAGTAGTTGGAATATCATCGCTGAATATTGCTTTCGTTTCTTGAAGAACTAAGGAAAAACTCTACATAGAAAATATTATGAGATATAAATTAAGTTTTTAAGATCTTTAAATACACGAACGTAGATGGAAGGAACGATTTTTAAATTCTTATTCTGTTTTATACCTGTTTCATGTTTAATATATTCTTCGCAATTTTCTTTAAATGAATTTTTGCCGATGATTTTTGACTATAAGTCAAAACCAAGTTTAACCTAGGATCTAAAAAGATTGCACTCAACACTGCGGCGTTATCCAGAAGCAAACCTTCACGTTCATTTAGAGAATCTAGTAATTTTCTTTACAGGTCGCATGAGCTGTTCTCGTAGTTCAATTTAAGCTCCATCCAAATTTTAAAAAAATCACTTAGTACAAGCTGCTCTTGTTGCATTTAAGAGTAGCGATCCATACATGCTTTAAAGAATCAATATACTCTCCAACGAATTCCCAATCTATTGTTGCTTCAATCATGAGTTGCTCGTGTTCCTCAAGAAATGATGGTGTAGTGGTAGTAGCAAACGCTTCTCACTCGGAGGGTCCAGGTTAAAATCCTGCCCATGGCAAGTCAGTTTTTCATTGTGTAATTGGAACTAGACAGAAAAAATTCTGCGTGTGAAGGCATAACACTGACACGTAGATTTGGCTGTTGTAGAGTTTCAAGCACAGAAAAGAAAAAATACTGCGATATACGAGTACCTCGAATCACCCTGAGTGAAGAAAAAACTCTCCGTCCTATTCGGACTCCCACCCCTGGAGAGCAAACATAGAAACCAAACACACCTGAGTTTCTCCAACCACTACAAAAACAATTTTCCTTTCTCCTCCTTCTATCTTTCCGCCCGCGCCCTGGCAACAGTAAAAAGGTATCTAACCCCTTAGGCGCAACTTATGTGCTCTGTTGGGGGTTTGTTTAAAAAAAAAAGAACACTATTTTGGTTTAAACGTTATAATGTCTACTTTATTCTGGTGCTCAGGAACAACTGAAGTACTTACAATATTTTATTAAACATCTAACCTATCGTATGCAAGTTGATACCACGAACTTTGGGTTCGAAATTAGGTCGGAAATGCAGCAGACGCTGATTCGACAGGTTCGTGGTGTCATTTGCATTTGATATTACAAATTTGTGGATTTCACAATGTACAATACATACAACACATGATCGGCGTGTGACCGGATGTCGTCGTTCTTGAAGTTATGTATGCGGTGGGTAGTTGGGTGGTTTGTTGACTCGTTGGGGTGGTGATAAGGGGATCAGGTGGCAGACGTAGAACTCATGATCGGCGTGTGAATTGATGTCGTTGATCTTGAAGTTATGTATGCGGTGGGTGGTTGGGTGGCTTGTTGACTCGTTTGGGGGGGTGATGAGTGGATCAGGTGGCGGACGTAACTCGCGCGTAAATTATAAAAAAAAAAAAAAGTAACTTTTTGAGCATTAGATAGGTGGAATTCCATCTGGTGGAAACGTCAAGTGGAGGCATACATTTATCGGATTGATTTAATATACGTCTATGTAGAAGATAGAGCATAAGACATTGAAAATTGTTTTTAAATTATGGTACATACTGACACTAAACAAATTTAAAAAAAAATATATTTACAAATATATACCTATATTTTGCAGTTCTTAAAATCTTGCATAGTTTCCTTCCACTTTAAATTTTTTGGCAAATATTTACATCCTTATGTACGTCATTAACACACTGCTGAAGGGTATGAGCTGCACAACGTATTGAGTGAATATTGGGAAATATAACTGGATCCACAATTTCCTCTAACTCTAACTCGTCGTAGTCTTCGTTTAAATCGGAATCTTCATTAAGGATTTCTACTGCCTTCAGCATCTTTCTCCCGTTATCTGAAGTAATACTTAAAAACAAACACACAGAAAAGTTGTAATCTATCTATAACCGATCGTATCGTCCCCCATATGCTAGAAACATGAATGTGCAAATTTCCAGCTTTTAAGTTTGATAAATCGTTCTTTACACCCAGCTATCCCGGACCTGTGAATGTGCGGAGACCGTGGAAAAAGCAATATTAAACCTACGAATTTTTTGACAACAAACAACAATCAAACACGATTTTCAAAAATTATAAATTTTGCACATTCATGCTTCTGGCATGATACCCTATCTCTGAACCCAGCCCTATTAAAGTGTCCGAGGCCATATTTACTGTACGGGTGAATTATCAATAACGTTAATGCCAAAATATTATTTCAGCGCAATTTTTTTTATAATTTTTAGTAAAAAGAACACCAAATTTGAACTTTCTAGATCAAAATTGAAGGCCCAAAAAGTGAGAACAGACGGACATAACTCAATCGAATTGGCTGTTCATACTGATCATTTATATACATACATATATACCTTATATGGTGTATCTCTATTATTTTTCTATGTTACAACAAACTATGTATCAAACTTTATATACGAAGTAATTTTACTTCTCGAAACCTTTAGCTAGTTATGTATCGAAGAACTTACCTGTAAATTTGACAAAGCTGAATTTCAAAATCCGCCAGAATTTCTAGAATTTTTTCTTTGAGGAATTACCCCGTATGACGCTCAAATAACTGCACCATTCCTAACGTTTTTACGCCAATATTCATTGAATTCGCCTTAAGTTCAATAAACTGTAAATTTACACCAAGAGTTGATCTATCCATTCGAGTGGCACTATCAATTTTCAAAGACAGAAGTCTACCTTTTATACTCCTTCGAATTTCATTTTTTAAAGACTGAACTTTCAATTCAAAAAAACTCCATGATATTATGTGAAGATATTGGCGAAATGCCCAAATCTGTAAGACCAAGCCCCTGATGTACTCTTGGTTAGCGAAACTAAGCTTACCAAGAGACACAAAATGAGGCACAAAAGATACAAAATAGTACGGAGAAACCGACCCAACTCCATTAAGGGAGGTGGCGTTGCAATTTTCGTACGAAAAGGTATACGTTTTAAAAGAGTATACAGTCGTGTAGTACGTAGGTTCCAGGTGCTGGAAGTATGCATCGTGTATATCCCTCACCGTAGTGGAAAGCGGTTGTACATGGTGTCTGTCTGTGCACCTAAGGCTACTCAATCCAGCTTATTTATCTCAGAGCTCGAGACACTTTTTCGATTTCTGAGGCTGGAATTGGAAGACAACTATTTTATTATCGGCGGAGATTTCAACGCCAAACATAGTGATTGGGGAAATAATACACCAAATACTAGAGGAAACCTACTATTCAATTGGTGGGGTCAGCACAGTGTAATGTATCGACTCGGGCTTAAGGCGACGGATAGTCCGTCGTTTCCCAGACACGGGTCTTATTTGAATCTTCTACTGTTCGACTCACGAATACAACTGACATGCACTAACCAACAAACTACAAACTGTCTACGCACTTTCGTGTATGACAGTGACCATTGCGGTCTCAGCACCGAAATAACTGTTCCCAATGAAATCGCGGAATTAGATGAGTTTGTCCAAAGGCATTCCTACAATTATAGTAGGGTGCGTTGGACACACTTCACCAGAACACTGACTAGAGCACTCTCCTCGAATTCGCTCTACCCACCGTCCAACAGAAATCTGTCAAACGAGGAGATTGACAGGTATCTAATACGAATGGACGAGACAATCAAACAAACAATGGACAAAACGATACCTCGGTACCAACACACTGACGAAGAAGACTTATTCCGCAACGCAACTATTGACGCACTGCACCGACATAAAAGTGGACTGCTGTCAAGACTAAAAACCTTGTACAGACAGTTCACTGACAGACATAACCCGGAGATCATGACACTGAAGTCGTCGATTAAAAACCTCCAAACATTAATAAAAGAAATTACAGAACATCTGTAAGTTTGTATTGGAACAATAAAATTCGGGCTGTAAACACCAGCAACCCGAATATGTTTCCGCAAATAAATAAACTATTTCGGAGAAAAAATCAAAACGACCTTCAGTGTCTTAAAATAGCCCGGACAACAGACAACGAACGGTTACTGACAATAGCAGGTATTGATCCAAATGAGGCCGCCGATGATGACGACTTCTTTGTGATCGAGGATCCACAGGAGAAGGTTGAGGCCATAGGGGCGACTTTCCAGGAAGTGTACAAGGCGAATGTTATCATTGGCCCAAACCACGATCTGGAGAATCGAGTCCTTGTGCACAATTTCTGCCTTCGAAATGGAATTGTGAATTGGCGATTCGAGAGCTCGGGTTTCACCTAGTTCAGTGACGAGAATATGGCAAATAATGTCATCACCAACGATAGGGTACTACCCCCGTTCATTTCGAAGGAAGAGCTGCAAACGATCTTCGAATCACTTAGAAGTAAGAAATCAGTGGGAACCGATGAAATACCGAACATTGTGCTTCGACATCTCCCTCTAGAAGCGGTGAACATTTATACCACCCTGTTTAATAATGCAATGAATAATGCACATTATCCAGCGCATTGGAAAACTGCGGTGGTACATCCCATCCCCAAAAGGGATAAAGACACTTCCAATCCGGCGAATCTCCGAACGATCAGTCTTCTCCCAAACATCAGTAAGGTGTTCGAGAAGGTGATCAATAGAGTCCTGACTAAGTGGGTTGAGGACAAACATATAGTTCCGGATAATCAATTCGGTTTCAAGGCGGGGCATGATATCATTCATGCTGCGTCGAAACTGGTTTCTGATATCCAATGGAACAAAGGCAAGAAACAGTGCACTGGTGCCTGCCTGATTGACTTGGAGAAGGCCTTTGATACCGTATGGTTAGAAGGACTCTTTTTCAAGCTGGACAGGTTGGGCATTAGTAAACCACTGCTGTATATTCTTTTTGATATGCTCTCCAGTAGACAGTTCATCGTGAAGAATGGCGATGTGACTTCTGCTGGAACATTTAAAAACGGTCTGCAAAAAGGTGCGGTAAATTCGCCGATCCTATTCAACATTTACACGACTGATCTGATAGGTTCACTTCACCATGCCATAGCGTACGCAGACGACATAATCGCGTACAGATCAAGTCCAAAGATTGAGGTCATTAATACACTTTTGCAGCGTGACTTCGACAAAATTAAGCGATATTGCGATGACTGGAAGTTGAAAATCAACTTTCAGAAGTCAGAAACCATTCTGTTTAGGACGCCTTTGTCTGGGGCCTCTAGGGATACCAGAAAGAATTGGCGAAAGTTTTCTATCCTCGGACAACATGGACAGCCACTCGCTTGTCGAAATGTGGTCAGATACCTTGGGATCTGGCTAGATCAATATCTGTATTTTAACAAACATATAGATGTTGCTCTGGCCAGAGCCAGAGGTGCTTTTGCCCTTACAAAGAGACTGTTTTATAACAGCCAACTCGATACGAGGGTGAAGGTGATCTGCTACATGGCCCTTATCAGGCCCATGCTTGTATTTGGATATCCCGTGTGGTTCAACGTGAGAGCAAGTTTATTGGAAAAGATTCGGGTGTTTGAGAGGGCTTGTCTTAGGACTTGTCTTCGCCTATACAGAACACCAGAGTCTCAGTACATAAAATTCTATCCTAATGAGGTCTTATACAATAGGGCGAACCTAATAAGAGTGGACAATTTCGTCATTAAGTTGACTCGAAGGCACGTTGCAAGAGCAATGGCCTCATCGAACAACCTGATCTCCGGGGCTTACTACCCCAATTATATGTATCACGAGAGAGTTCACTTTGACGGCTTTATTCCTCCAGAAGCGTTCCTCTATCTAGATAGCAAAGGTCTGATCCAGGACAGATTGGCGGTGCCGCTAATCTTCCACGTTGCTCGAACAGCTGCGGACAGGCGACTCAATTACGACAGAGACGTCGCACATGGCAGTGCGGAGCGTCTCCGGTTCAGTAGGGCGGTAGGGAGTCGCGACATGAGGGATGTTGCTCAGCAGCACCAAAACTTTTGGTGGCTTGTTGAAGGGGAGGATGCTTCGTCGTCACACTCCTTCAGTGATATGTAGCTTCAGGTGAAGCAAAGTGGGCCAGCCTAATTTTTTTTTTCCTTTTTTAGCCATGGCCGGCTTACATAGTTTTAGGTAGGATTAAGTTAGTTTTAAGAAGAAAAAAATATATAAAATCCAAAAAAAAAAAAATTAAAAATAAAATATATATATATATGAATGTATTTATATATTATGTATATACTATACATATTATGTATATATATATATATATTTATGTATGGCTGTGTTTGTGTTAGATGTTAGTAGGTTAAGTAGATTAAGATTTATTTTTAGGTAGTTTGTAGGCTTTAGTTTTAAGTTTTATACAAAATTAAAAAAATGTCCATATACTAAGTTTTTGATTAAAATTTATTTTCTTAGTTTTAGTATTAATTAATGGTAAAATAGAAATAAAAGTAGACTGCAAGATTCGTCGAAAGACATAGTTTAAGTGTTAACTTAGAGTGCCCGCATGGGGCCATTAAGTTAGAATAAGATTATTTGTAAGTAATTTAAGCTAATTTTTAAGCGTTTTTTGTTTAGCATATAAGAGTAACTTAAGTTAAAAAATAAAAATGCATAAAAACTGAAACTGAACCGCCCAAATCTGCATATATTGGGTTAACTATTTCTCTAAATCCTTCACTGTCTAAATGTGTAAAAGGTCTTCCATCATTGGTAACTATTTTAATTATTGCATTAATAAAATCTTCCTTGTTCACTTCCAAACATATTTTCACTTTCTTTTTAGGCAATTCTTCGGAATTTTCTATGCTGTTTTTGATAACAGCATTTTCCAAAATGTCCTTGTGTTTTACCTCTAAATGCCTTCTTAAATTAGTTAAATGACGAACACGCAACTCCAAATCACAAACATTGCACTTTGACTTTACTGTACTCGCTTTATGTTGGAAAAAGTTTCTAATTGTATTATCTGGTTTTCTGCCCATAGTCACTTCAACTTGCACTCACTTCCACTGAACTTTATTAGACGAATGTTTGTTAAGCGCTACACAATAAATGACTAATCAAACCACTAATCTGCATTTCCGTATATACGGCTTGCTAACTAAGCGACAACAGTAAATGCAATTTATTTTTTTCTCTCAGTGATATACGAGTATCTCATTGATTGACCAGAACCTAAAAAAAAAAGACCAAGAGCGAAAAATGTACGGTAAAACAAATCGGTTATTAAGTGATCTTATTTTATAATCTCAACAGCAGAGAGTAATTTAAAAACCTTTGAAAAGGTTGAGAGTAATTTTCGAGCTCTGGTTGAAACTTTTGTCCCTTGGATTAGATTTCATCGATTAAAAACGACATCTACTTGGTCCAGCCCTATCTCTGTGAAGATCCCAAGGGGTTCTACCTCTTGAGGGTTGGTTGGTGAATATGGAAAGATGTAGAGCAATTTGTGAAGAAAAGGACAATGGTTTTTAAAGAATTTGCGAACGGTTGCTAGCGTGACAGGAGGACTGAGTAGCAAAGTCCTTCGAGTCTGGATTTCATCAGTTTTTATTTCTTTTTTGAATGGTAATTTGCCTTTACCTTCATGTCAGCTCCTATTCTGTTTTGGGCATTTGCCATGAATTACAAATATTTCATGGCAATTTTCTCACATGTTGTTGTTAAATTTAGTTTAATCTCAAAGTCAGCCACCTTAAAAAATAAACAAAGAATATTTCACTTACATTTTTCACATGTCTCTTGAGGTTCTTTTCAAAGGAGACTTAAATGTGACATTAAAGGGAACCCAGCTTCCTTTTTACGTAACTCACATTAAACGCTTTGGTGCCTTTTTGGCAGAACGACTTTTTCTCACTTTCATGTGCTTCCTTCCTTTAGGTTGTCCTCCTTCACCCGGGCTTATAATCCTCCCAAAATAACATTAAATCTTTTCGGTGTAGAAAAAAAAAATCCCGAGGCCATACAATATGCCTCATCTACTTGAAAAAAAAAAACAAACCCCTCAGGGTGGCGTAGATACTCGTACGACAAAAAGTATACATGATCTATGTTTACGCCTCAAGAACACCCCTTTCCAAAGCTTTAGTCAAGTGAATGCTACGAAGCTAACCCTGCTGAATCATGTGGTACTCACGGAGTCGATTTGTGAACATACGAGTACGTTTACAAGTATTCGTAGATGTGTTGTGTTGTGCTGGTTCCACAGCCGTTGTATCATTGGATACATTTACTCATACATATATCTTGTTGTCAACCTCCTATTGTTGGTGGTGCGTGTATACCCCATGACATACTCGAAAGCCGTTCTCTCCGACAGGAATTCAGGCGGCAACAAGTGGTTAGAACACTTCAGAATCGCTTAGCGACAAAGCGTGTCTAATCCAATTAAGCAGCACTGAGGAGATAGGATTATCGCTTAATGGACGTTATCTGTTTTTTTTTTTTTTTTTTATTTCGGCCGCTTTGCTGCCTGACCGGTGGAAAAGGAGGTGACATACTGGCATACCATTAATACCGTAACACCTACCGACTTACACACTGCCGCTGCAACAACCTTGCTTCAAATTCAAGAATCTGGGGAAATAGCAAATTGGGCTACTGGAACCCTGTTTTAGAGAAGGCAACTTTGAATGGCTTCGCGTTGCGCTTCATGTCACAACAATGGGCAAAGTTTAATCTGAACGTTTCTATTCATGTGGCGCTTCTTTGGCGCCTCTACGGCGCCCCCTTACCACACAATGGTTTCCCTGAATTACGCCCGCAGCGACCACGCCAAGAATGCAACACAGGGGTTGCTTTGTTTGAGATTTTTGTTTCCACTTTTGGGGTCACCACAGCAATACAATTTTCATAATGAGACGTTGAGAATAGAGCGGTGCAATTCATCTGCAAATTTAGGCCAAAGTTTCTTACTCTTGATCCTTCTACTGTCAAAGTGCAAAGTTGGTGGTTTCATTTGACGCTTCGAAAGTTGCGTTGCAGTGTTGCGATTCCAACACATTCCTTCCACAGGAGGCGCAGGTAGAGGAATAACGCGAAAAATACTTTATACTTATACGTTGGGCACGTGTTATTAATTAGCGCGTTAGATTCTGGTAATATGTGCAAACATATGTATGAGTGAACGAGTGATAAGGGCGAAGCAGACTGTGGTAATAAATTAAATTAGTACTAACGTTTCCGGTGAAATGGGTTGAGTTGGAGGATTTAATTAAAATTGTTATGTATGTAGTTATGTGTGATATTCGAATGCTAAGGAATCTGACGTATGTATGTATGAATTGCATCAAAGCATTTCAAAGCTTTCTGCCTCACATGCGAAGAATTGACATTTATCGAATGACATGCATAGCTGAAGAAACATTTCTCGCATGATTTCAAACATTTTTCTCATCTCCAATGTTCCTACGTGGAACATGGAGTCATGGACCAAAATTATAATCAAATTGGGCAATTGCACTTGACATGTTCGACATATACCATACTCACACATCTGGAGCTATACTGATGCAATATATTAGATCCGATATGGGAAGTGACATCAAAATAGCACAGAAAATGGTCTGCTGTTGCATCCTTTTTTGCACAGATGGATCGGATAGTTGTGTCTCCTGATGAAGACGAGTAAAGCCGTTGATTTCCTACTGATATCCGGAGGCTTGTTCTTGTGGTCGCATTGCTCAATAAATTCATTCCTGAATCATCCTAATCTCAATAACAAGCAACCCCAAAGCTGGTGGGGTTCTTATTAAATTTTGTTTTTGTTCTTGTTACCCTCTATCGAAGTTTTTATATCCTAAGAATTGTGTCTAATGATCTGGGACTCGAAGGAAATCAAAGAAAATCTGAATAATACATTGACAAATGTTGGCTTGGAGTTTTCACCCACAGCATTGTCAAACTGTGTGCTGGGTATTGACGCCGCAGTGGACTATGGTTTCATAGAAATCAGTGACTGTTCTTTGAAGAGAGAGAAGAATCAGGAGACTAAATAAGCAATTGAAAGGAGAAGTATAAATTATTACTTGTACGCTATAGAGGCAAGAAAATTGCATCATCAACTCTTATCGATGCCTTGTGGAAAACTATATTAAATTGCAAACAACGATGAGCACTGCTCACCTTACTCCAAACCAAGGTAGCCCATTCCTTCATCTTTCATTCCCGCCATAACCCACTCATATGTATTAAAGTTTTACTTAACCCATGCTGAAAACCAACCTTGCTGAGGGCCTAGTAAAATAGCTGAGTAGTGAAGGGATTTTTCGGATAAAAGGCGTCCCCTGAATTATACAGCTTTATTTGCATAAAACGAATCTCCGCACATGTGGGCCATTCGTTGTTGGGCGTCAAAGCTAGCTCAAGCAACACAAACCAATGAAAGCTGCGGCGAAAGCCCTTGTCCAAAAACTTATCAGGTGTGACTCTCACAGCCTCAAACAATATTGAATTCAAAAATATTTTGCACTTAGCCAATTTGAGCTGTTATAGTGCATACCGGAGCTGGAGTTAACCACTCCAGTTACTCATTGCCGTGGGCTAAAAATACTCTGTACCAGACGAACGCTACGTGCAATACTGTCTTCGAAATTAATAAAGCCAACAGTCTTCAACATATAACAGCGTTAGCCAGGGGCTTCAGATGCGCCGTCGTAGTATTCAACTGGTTTTCGAAAATAACTCACAAAATGTATTGGGCTGATACGGGGGATAAGAGAACGGAATAGTCTAATTGTTGACTTCAGCATCTAATAATGTATTTGAAGAAACGTTCTTAGTTAACATTTCTCCGGAAAACTTGAATCTCAAGGAAATTTGTAGCAATTCAGGATCTAAGAAAGGAAAGTCGACTCATCTTTAATAGGGCTAAAGCCACCAAGGAAATCTCTGGTTAGGGGTTCTAGAAGAAGCTTCTCAACAAATTTAAATCCAAGCCATTGCAATAAAGTTCGAATATGGATCTTTTCTGGTGGAACGTTGTGTATTCCTCCGAATGGTTCTAGAGGAATTGGAGTGAAGAAGTTATGAGGTGGTGTACATTGTTATTGACGGAGGTCAAGAAGGTCAAGAGGTCACGAAAAACCTTGGTTCTGCTTCGGATTAAGTCGAAAAAATTATATCGACTAAGTGGCCGCCGCCACAATTGATTACCGTGGGGGCCCGATTTGTGGCATTTTCCGTCACTCTTTCCAGAACTTCCGGCGATAGGTTCCCGCATTCTTGACGGATATTTGAGGCCTTCAAGAGTTTGAGGCTTGTTGACATAGACTCGTGATTTAAAAAAAAAACAGGTTATCTTGCCGGCCAGTGCAAATTGACAAAACTAGATATTAGGCGACCCGGAAATACTGCCTTCAGAATTTCGTTTGTGGCTCGTGCAGTATAAGCCATCCAGTTAGAACCACATGATCTCCAGTCTCAATTCATTCAATTGAGGAAGAGAAAGTCATTAAGCATGGCTTTGTAGCGCTCGCCGTCCACAGTAGTCGTTTGGCCCGTGGCGTTCTCCAAAAAATGAGGTCGATGACAACTCCAACGTAAACAACACACCATGCAGTAACTTTGAGCGTGTTAGATGCGGATTTTCGCTGCCCCTGAAGCGATAATTTTGCTTATTCATATATCCATAGAGATAGATAGGGTTGCTTCGTTCATGATGATTTTCGATGAAAAGTTGTCTCCCTTGTGGTCGAGATTTAGGATGGCTTGAGCGCAGGTTACAACAGCTAACAACTGATACACTGTCTGCTTTTGTAAGGGTACATCTTACCGTCTCTCATTAAAATTCTCAGTAATGACAGCCGATTCATGCCCAATTGCATGGCACGTCGTCAGGTCGATACTCCGATGTACTCTGCGACATCTCGTGTTGTTCAATACCCTTCCAGGCGAGCAGCTAAACGTCGTAGTATTTGCCTAGTTGATGTCGGACGACCGGGACCTCTGTGCCGAAATTCTCCGAAGAATTATTCCGCAAAGAAATCGTAACAATTAGTACAATTCACGTTTTGTTGAGGTGTATTTTGTATCTGTTTACTTCACAAATGTCAAAGTAGAATTGACATTTGCCTCCATTTGCAAAACTTATAGCATCTTCCGATAGGGTGATGCCTTTTACGCCACCTAGAATTTGAAGACTCTTTAGCCAGAAGTAGTGGTGTATATTCACTCTCAACACAGCCTAGCCATCTTAAATTTGAGATCCATAGACGTCAGGCTAGACCGACGTGTAGCCCCTACAGTTCATGATCAATACACATACATTACACCCATCAACATACACGGGAATGGAAATTACTCGCAGTATATATAAATAGGGATGATAAGATTTTCGAATAAAGCCCATATGGTCTAACGAGAGAGGGCTCTGTTACTCAGATGCCTTATAAGCCCAAAGAAAAAGCGATTGGCAAGAGAAATTCTGAGTCTGATTTATGCTCTGGTGTCGTTGCTACTTAAATTTTCACATTCATCGTCAGACCTATACTAACGTATGGCGTACTAGCTTCGTAGACAACAATGGATAATAATTCAAGTGTTTGACAGTTGGAAAGTGCAGAGCTCAGCCTGTCTGTGTATCAGCAGTGCTAAGTAGACTTCCTTCCTCTATACTCGTACATCTATGGAAGTATATGGTGACGTGTATTGCCAACCTTCACTCGTCCATCCTAAAATAAAATATGTTGGCCCTTAATTTCTATGTGTATAAGAATGCTACTCGTTTCATATAAACTCTTCTTCAAACTGTGTGCAATAGTGCAGCGTGCAATCTGCCCAAACAGATTTTGTCTAAGCTTTATTGAAATTGTACAATGAGTGTCTAATATGTGCATGTTCACATATCAACATTCTGGTGGGAGTCTTCAAAGAACTTTGCTGCACCTAATCGCATAATCTCACAAACTTATACCCTAAACCGAAATTGCCAGTAGCATTCCGCCCCTTCAAACTTTTAAACATAACGCCCGTCCCCCTATGAATGCTCATTAGTATACCTTCAAGCCCACTTTTAGACGTACTCTAAAATCGTGTTTCTTTCGTAAGCAGCGTAGTCCCCTGCCGAGCTCCTTATTTCGTAGTCATTATAACAACTAGACATTTAAAACCAACGTGCATTGGTGCCTCTCTTCCTTTCCTATCTAATTTTCGCCCTTGCTGTTTCCAAGCATTTTAGGGGAACTAAGAACCCCTTGCGGGAGCGAACAAAAAAGCAATATAAAACCGTGCCTTGAACACAGCATCAAGGATTAGGGCCAAGGGTTGCCTTTCAAAAGAAGGCGTTCGTCATAACGATAATATCTGCAACGAAAGTTCTAATGCCACAACCTTCGTAGTTACGGATCTTCGAAAGGACTGATTACCATTTGATGAGAGATGAAATATCAGGAATTAGAAAAAATGTTCTGAGTGCAGCAAAGACACTAGGACCTCAGCACATCTGCGCCTTGTCTTTTTCTATTCAAATTATTTTATAAACCCATATCCTCGCAATACCATTTCACTTCCTTGATTATGTCACTTATAATCCTATTTTTAGGTGCTACTCCACCACGTACACCAATCCACCAAACAAACTTCCACCATAAGAGCTCACCCAAAAATATCTAACGCCTTTAGAATTGCAACCTAATCTCCAAGGACGCCTAATTTTAAATTAATACCAACGTTTGTTCAGCATACTCGAGCAACCAAAGTGCTCGCCTTCTCCCCCAGGACCACAAAAACTATCTTCATTTTCGGTTGAACGGCTAAAAGCCACAAACATATATTCATATGCGTCAAAACTTCTGCCCGGCCAGGTGTAGTCAAATACTCTGGTACGTACTCGTATGTCCATATCCATGTATTCTTCGTCTTAATCACCCCGGCGATACTGTCGTAAAATAACAGTTTAGGATTACCGGCCGTGGTTGAGGTAGTAGAAGGTTAGGTGAACGAAATGTGGCCATATCTTTTTAATGCACGAAACCATTTCGGTTCAAAGATGGAAGTGGAAGATATAAAGTCACCTTCTCATCCTGCAATTGGCGTGGGTTAACAGGATGAGCCGCAAAAACTTTACTCAAATGCCCACCACTCTAGTACCGATGAGATTCTGGGCCAAGATAAAAGCTGTGTACATCTATAGATGTATGTGCCTGACACGTATCCTGTTGGCTTCAGTATGGCTCTCGAGCACTCAAGAGCCATTATACGTTCGCAAACTACATTCGGCTATCAGTAGCAATAGTAGTAGCGGTAGTTAGTTGGGCTACAGCTACAGCTTAGGGGTAAAACGCGCTCCTGAAGTACAAAGGTCCTATGGTAGGGCAGAGATCGCCCGCTTAGCACTCATCTACATAGGTATGCACTCGTTTTTCTACGTGTCTTTTGACCGACGCACTACAGTGTGCCCCAATTACAGTTCTATTGCCTGAGGTAGGAAATTAATTAAATTGAGTAACGATTCCATTCCAGGTTGAAGCATCACAATGATTGCTCATTACAGCTTTAGATGGAGGACCGCACATGTACGAAAACACTGGCATGTGGTTGGATGATGTTACCTCTCAACTTTGGATCAAGAATCGTGGTTTTCCTAGAGGACAGCGTTAGGATATGGGGTTGAGGTCACAAGTCCGTCGCTCTAGTAACAGCCATCGCAACGTTAGTGGGTTAAATGAGTCGTAATTTTAGCTCTCAGCATCCTGGTTGTTTCTTTGACGATGAATCGCTATACTGTGCAAAGCCACTAATTAGATTGACTGCTAGAGTGAATAATTGCTACGAGCTTATGTAATTTTTTTAATCCCTCCTTATCGCAAAGTACTGGAAGGATTTTATTGGAGCAATTAGGAGTTGAAGTGTTCTGGTCTACTAGTATTTCTGGTACATTCAATTGATGTAATAAGTTATGCGCTGATTTCAATGGTGACGAAAATTATTGAAGCCATGGAGGCTCTGACAGTTAGATAATGTCCTACCCTACACTTTGTTTTTAGTTCAAATCCAATCCAATCCAATCCAACCATCAAAAGTGAAGTTTTCTTCACTTACCTTCATAGAAAATAACCAAGTCTTGCTGTGAATATGGAAAGCAAAAAGAGTTTGGGACTGATTTCGCAATGCCAGAGGACCTGCATTACGTCTAAATCGCTTTGATCACCATCTAAATTTGAGAAAATGACAAGGAAAAGCTGGTCATAGATTCGCAGTCAATGTTAAGGATACATTTCCGCGGATAGTCTAAAGGTGAGGACGAATACAATACATGTGACCGGTTAAATGTACCACAATACTCGTAGCATGGGGACCGATGTCAATATTTCTGTTCAGTTGTGTTCGATAAAGTAACAACGTCAATATCAAACAGGTTTTCCTGGGCTGAACGTTTAAGAGCTGAACTATCCACTTAAGTGGGAAATGTGAAGGCATCCCCATTGACTTGATAGATCCGTTCCGGTGTGGTATCAAACCAGGAAAACTGATCATATCAAATTAAAAATAGTCCTAGAGTAGACTCTAACATTTTAAAAAGGATCTTCACCTCTGGTGATGTTGGTATCTCTTGTGGACTCATAATTTTTTGCAGAATAATGATGTGGGAGAGAGTTTGCTGCTTTCGAAGGATTGTGAGGAGATCAATAGCAATGACTAGAGGCACACCGACAAAATTTGTAGAACAAAGTGAATAATATAAGTAAGCGAGAGTCAAGGGACACTCAGCACAATTCACAGGCCCAAAGAACTTGCCGTGCTTAGAAGTAAACGAGTGACAAGCAGTGGAGTCACTTAGAATGGCTACTGCCTGAAACCCAGATCTTATCTCTATTGAATCATCATCTATGTTAGTACATTCATTTTACAGGACTTTGACGTATCGTTCACTGTTTCCAACTAGAGAATATATAGAGATATACGAGTACATGCTGCATCTTACCTCTTTCTTTTATTCAGATAGGTCTCGGCTATCATTCAGAAAACGAGGTGTTTAATAACTACGACATCTACGACGTTCGAAAAGCTAAATTTATCCATCTCATCCTTATATACGTACTTGTTGCAACGGAGGAGAAAGGTGACGTTAGCAAAGAAGTGTCGCAACAATCCCTAAAGAAGACCTATGTATAAGCCAGCAACAGGAAAGGACGGCACTTTTGGTGGTATTCGGGACATGCACAATCTGCACGACATTATCTCTGGAATCGAACACAGTATGATTAATTTTGCATTTAGGCAATTTTGCAATTAGACAGAACATCGTCGTATCAAGTAGCAGTTTCCTGTAACGAAAGATCCACTGTGGCACATGACGTTGATTGAGTTCCTTGCTTCGTCAGTCGTATACATATGTCAGACTTAACATATATTACAGAATCACATATCAGCTTTAAGTCCAGATCGGATCCTATTAGCGGTGCTGGGACATAGAAGCCGGCAACAGGAATGATAAACTGTTTGTTATTGCTATGCAACCAAGTGAATGTTCAAATCCAAGTACTTCGAACTTACATCAACAAACCGCTGTTCCACCTCCTGCGCCGACCGCTCCATCTTCATCATCATCTACGATAGCAGTTGCCCCACAGGTATCTCCTACTTCTTCATCATTATCATCTATAATAGCTGGTGCTCCTCTGTCCCATCTCCTCCCTCTTTAGTGCCCCAACTAAACTCACCTCTTCCAACTTTACATCATCCATCAGCCGTTTCTGATAACAACAGCAACTTATCAAATGCTAATATCTGGAAGCAAGTTGAGGCAAAAAAGAAGAGAAGAGGTCAACGAACTTGCAATCTACATGGAACAGCTACTGATGAATCAGCTGGTGCTATGTTGTCTACTGTTCCTAAGCTGAAATTTCTTCATATTTCTCGCCTGCGTAAAGAAGTCACTGAGGAAAACGTCATTTCTTTTGCAGCACACAGGCTTAAGCTATCTGAAAATATGCTGCTTTGCAAAAAACTTATTAAAAAAGGTGTAGACCCCTCTTCCCAACACTTCATAAATTTCAAACTCGGTATTCCTGCTTATGCTTACCAAAGAGCATTAGATGCCACTATTTGGCCTCTGGGATTGCAAATCAAAAATTTTGTACATCTTCCAAAATCAAAAAACGACAATCCAGCTGTCGAAGACATACTCGTAGTAAGCTAGAATGTGCTAACCTATGTCCACCAAATGCTACTCGGATCCATCGTACATCAAACATCGCACCGCTAAAAATCTATTGTACCGCTAAATCTATTGTAAACACCAGTGATCAGTTCTACGATGTCATCATTATAGTCGAATCATGGCTTTACCCTGAAATCTCATCATATGAAATCTTCAACCGAGAACTCTACACTCCCTTCAGGATCGATAGATGTAAATCTTCAGAGGAACGTGGTGGCGGTATAATAGTTGCTGTCCGTTCCTGTTTTAATGGTAAAGAAATTGATCTTCTCTTCTCTGGGATCGATCAAATTTGTGTATCTTTAACTCTTAATCCTAACACCAATGAACATTTGTTTTTAATCACAAGCTATGTTCCGCCTAGAAGTATGCTTGAATTATATGAAAAACATACACTCAATATTGAATACATTAATAATCGCTGTACTGAATCCGACAAGTTAGCAATTTTCGGTGATTTTAATCTTAGTAATACGAGTATCATTTGGAGTAAGGTTGATAATAAAAACTTTCTTTTAGCTCATAATATTTCTTATGGCCACGAATCTCTCTTACTTGATTTCGTACATCATGCTTACTTACTTCAAGTGGCGCTACAATCCGCGGTGGACCTGGGCCTCAGTCAACAAGCGTCTCCAGCCAGCTCGATCTCTAGCTAGCTGCCTCCAGTTCCGCATGCTAAGTTAGCTGAGATCCCCTTCTACTTGCGTACGCCACCTGAGTTTTGGCCTTCCTCTACTGCGCTGTCCCCCAGGAGTGGATTCGAAGACTTTTCGGACCGGAACATTGGTGTCCATACACTCTACATGACCCAGCCATCTCAGTCTTTGGATATTCACTCTTCTGTTTAGGTCAATGTTGCTGTGCAGTCCATAGGGTTTATTGTTATATCTCCTGCTCCAGTAACCGTCAATGCAGATGGGACCGAAGATCGCCCGAAGAATTTTCCTCTCGAACCAACCAAGAACACCCTCATCCATTTTTGATAATGTCCATGCCTTTGCGCCATAGAGCAGGATCGGGATTATTAAGGTCTTATAAAGGGTGACTTTTTCTGTCCGAGAGAGGGCTTTACTAGTCAATTGCCTTCAGAGCCCAAAGAAACAGCGGTTGCCAAGAGTTATTCTTCGTTTGATCTCACCGCTGGTGTCGTTGTCTGCATTTATAGCGGAGCCTAGGTAAGCAAAGTCCTTAGCTACCTCAAAGTTATGTAGTAATGGTTATAATATAGTCTTTATTAATTTAAATGAAAGAAACTCTAGATAGGATAAATGTAATAATGGTTATAATACAAAGTTTCAACTGGGCTGTTGATGAAGATGATCACGATCGATCCCGAAAACGGATATTTCACTACTACTGTTGCCACTGTCTGCACTTTTGCAGTCAATCTTCTTCTTCTCCTTCTTCTTCTTTTCATTTTTCTTCTGGTGTTGCCATAGGGGCATCCAGACAATCAGTGCTGACACTTCTTACAGTGATACCTGTCGAGGGTGACATTCTGCCCGAGACGTCGGTGTTTGTTGTCCTTTTTGCTTGACAACATATACTTTGTCTTGCCCTCGTTGACCGCTAAACCCATTTTCGCCGCTTCCGTCTCGCAAAAGCGACACTGACATCACGCTGCTTTCTCCCGATTATGTCAATATCGTCGGCGTATGCGAGTAGTTGGAAGGACTTTTGAAAGATAGTGCCTCTTGTGTTTGCTCGTGAGTTTCGCACTATTCTTTCAAGTACGATGTTGAAAGAATCGCATGACAGCGCATCACCTTTTCTAAATGCTTTCTGGACATCAAAGGCCTCGGTGAGATCTTTAACGACCTTTATGGATCAGCGTGCATTCTCCATTGTCATCCTTCTCAGACGGGCGAGTTTGGCAGGGATGCCGAAACTAGACATTGCTCTATATAGCTCGTCTCTATAGATGCTGTCATACGCGGCCTTAAAGTCGATGAATAGGTGGTGTGTATTGATCTAAAGCTCATGGGTCTTCTCCAAGATCTGCCGTAGTGTGAATATTTGGTTGATGGTGGACTTGCCTGGGTTGTTGACGAACGGCTTCACACAATACAGCAGATAAGATCTTGTATGCGATGTTAAGGAGACTGATGCCTCTGTAATTGCCGCATTTCAGAGGGTCTCCTTTCTACATCATGCTGTAATTGAATTATTTCCTGGGCTGTATAGCATGTGCCACCATCTTGTTGAAAAACATGTCGTTCACATCCATATCTTGCAATTTATGCACAAAAATATGGATTATCGCGATAGCAAGCACCATTAACTGTTATTGCCTCACCAGCTGTATTTTTTTTTAAAGAACTTAACACTCAATTGGGTATGAATACACTTATAATACCTCAGCATGTGTTAAGTTGTTAAGATGTTTGGGCTCAGTGTTTATTTCGCTCCATCCAACATTTAATTTGAAGACTATATTCTTAGTGGAGGTTGGCTTGTTGATTTCTAGTCAACTACTCATCGTACTTGATTTTCGTTAACTGAAAAAATGTATGTCTTTCGGGCGAGGTTATACTTCGAACACCGAACCTTCTAATTTGCAAGCCAGTCCACTATCGTATCCAGCCTCCAGCCCAAAATCCGCACCAAACAGTGACATGTTGTGGATGCATTTGTGTCTCAACAATCGCTCGTAAGTTTCTGAACCCCAAATTCGACAATTTTGATGATTAACAAAGTCATCAATATGAAATTGAGCCTCATCGCTGAACATGATTTTGTTTGAAAAATCAGCATCCACTTGTTAGTCCATAATCCATTCAACGAACTGTCTTCGATGAGCGTGGTCAGTAGGCTTCAGTTTATGCACTTTGTATGCATAAAGGTGCAAATATTTCGTGAAAATACGCTGTAGAGAACTTATCGAAATGTCAAATTCTTGATCGCTGTAGCGAATTGATATTCCTTGACTCTCAGTCTCTATACCCAACGAGGACGCATCAAACGAAAAGGATTTTGAGGAATAAAAAAATTCTTAAATTAGAAGGTGTGGTTAGCTTCTCTTATATTAATTTAAAAGCTTGCTCTTGAGCACAACCCCAAACGAAAGCATTTTTTTTACCAATTAATCTTGAAATAGGTTCAACAATTGACGATTTATTGGGAATGTATTTTCCAAGAAAGTTGATCATCTCAAGTCCATCGACCTTAAATTCTGTCATAAATTAACGGAACAATTTTTTGGTACAGCGCCTACAAATTATGTTATTCCTTCTTCTCGTCTATAACTTTAGTAATCCAACTTGTTCGACATTTTTTTGCAAAGTGACCAATCTTTCTACACGTATTATATGCTGCTTTCTGTGATAGACACCTTTCATACTTATGGTACTCATACCCACACCCCATGTACTTTTCCTCACCCCTCTTGCTTCTACGTATTTCCTGATCTTTTTTGCTATTGCAGACGGTTTACTTCTTATCAATGTTTCACTCTATAAACAGACGATGTAGATGGACAAAGCTCCTTTTTCTTCGATGTCATGAAGTGCTGTTACCACCTTTTCTAGAGTCTGACCTGAATCTAGTTGCAAGCTATCACTTAGCCCCTAGTCCCTCATACATACCTACGATCAGAGTTAAGAGAATTATTTAATTGTGCAATGCTTTACAAGAGCATGTAGTGTTATGATGAAGTCTTTCTTCCCGTGTCATCCTCTTGCATGATGCAAAAATTTACCTGACATTGATCGGTGCAATTCAGTTTTCAGCTGTACCTTTCGAATCGTCCCATTTCTCCCAGTTCGATCGTACGAATGAAAATACTAGTCCCCCCAGTGTCGTCCCAACTAAAGCATCGTAAGGCATATCGGTGAGGAAAAAACATATTAGAGTGCCTAAATGCGCTCCTGAATTATTGCTTACAGGGAAATATACGGGTCCCCTTGACGATATGATCAGCCAATAAAATTTGGAAATTGGGAACTACTGTAAGTTTTATCAGCAGACATTTGCTGGAATGGGTGTCAGATATACGATGATGTATTTTAAAAGTATAAAATTTATTGTACTGGCGAGTATTTGTTTTTCAGGTAGAAACGATGTCGTAAGGATCGTAAGGTGATACCTGATTATGCCAGCATCATCAGCTTCTGTGCTAGTTGTAAATAATCCGCTCTTAAGTGTCTCTGTAAAGGGTCTGACGTTCGACGATTGCCAAGGAAAACACTTCTGCTACTAGCAGCTCCACCGATAATTCATCCCATGCCGGTGACTAATAGTTGAGAATCTACTCCACTAATAACCGTTGGTAAGTTATCGGATATTGACTTAAATCTAAGCGAATCCGAAGTAAGGTGTCACGCTCGTATTTCAAGAGTTTAGCGACAAAATTCAAAGTATGCGGACGTACTCGTATTGACAATAACTATTGGAAGGACATATTTTCGTGTACGATTTTGAAAGGCAGCTGTTTCTTCCGTTATTTTCAATTCAAGAGATTCCTTACCGCTGGTGGGGGGAAATCTTTTAAGTGAAACTACTTCGTTGACTCTTAATAACAAAAAGCGATTTTATTTATTGAATAGCTTCAATTTATACAGAAATTTTGCTTACTTTAACAAAAAGAAATTTGTACAGAAAATTTGCTTATCTAACAAAAAAAGAATAATTGACACTCGAGCGCGACAGGTAAACGTACTTTTTGTCTATTCGACACTTTACGTATTGTGCGGTTGCAACTTGAGTCATTAAATTGTTGTTGTCACAACAGCAGCAAAAGATAGATGGCTTCACTTGGAGGCAAACTATCTCTGCCTTATCAAAGACCAATTGCAATTTTGTAGGCAGCTGGTTATTGTTTGAGCTAACCAGGGTACGTAATATTAATCCCAGATTGACTTCTATTTATTAATTCTGATACTCTGTATGCAGTTAACACATCCTGGTCCTAATGGCTTCCTCTCCATAGTTCGGCAAAAATGTGTCAATAACCTTATTCAACCCTTCGCAGGTTAGGTTAGGTTATACAGGGGTTTGATGGATATGCCATCACAGAGACACCAGACACCAAAACGGCCCCATAGCGATCCCTATGGAACCAGTTGAATTTGTCTTCAAATAGCAAAAGCCTTAACAATCGCCCTGATGAAACACCCAATTTTCCTGCAAAAGCCAAGAAGTTCGTGTCGTCTATTTCTTCTAGGTTTTCCCTAAAAATGTTCTTCGACTACGCAATATTGCCTCGCATTCATACAGTATGTGTGTTATGTCCTCAACAGCTTGCAAATCACCGCAGAATCTGCAAATATCCGTATCTGACAATTTGAGTTTCTATGCGCGTTTTCGCGTGGAGACAGTGTCCTGTCAGGATTCCTATTATTGTCCTAAGTTTAACCCTGTTTAATTTTATTAACTGCCTACATCTTTTGCCGTCAAAAATTGGGCAGAGAGAGTTCGATACCCTGTGTCCTTCAAGACTTGACCACCTTAGTTTGGTAGTCTTTGTGATTTTTTCCTCGATAGTGCCCCTCACTGTGCAAAGGGGTGGTTTGATGTTGGCAAACTCACTATTATCGAGTAACCCTCTTCTTCTTCCAAGCTCATCCGCCAGCACCCAGCCTCAACCGGTTCTGAGTTCATAATGCCCTGAGCATTGTGCGACAGCCTCTGACTATATCAGAATTGATGTTGGCCGATTCCATTCCCTAGAGTGCGGCCTGGCTGTCAATGTAGATAACGATATCTCATTCGGATACCGATTAGACAGCCAGAACCTCTGATTGGTAGTCTTATACACACTCTTAGTTCTGGATCTTCTGATGATGGTGATACCAGCACCTGTTCCTTCCTCTGTTTTTGAACCATCTGCGGAAACTGCAATTTCGTTCGACCTGATTATTGCATTTTTTTCCCCAGTCCTCCCTCTGCGGATAAATTATATCATACGGGATGTCAAAGTCGACCAGGGAGGGAATTTCATCCGTTAGAATTGGAATGGCTGGTAGTAGCTCTGTTCGGGCCGTGTCATGTCCGAAGCTACTGCTCTTGAAGTGACCCAGATTTGACCCAGCAAGTTTTTTGATCTGTAAATCAAGCGATGTTAGGTGAAAAAAGGTGTCCAATGCTGCCGTAGGGGTGGTTCGGAGCGCACCTGTTATGGCTATGGAAGCCGTTCTTTGAACTGTCGCTAATTTTCCGTAAATCGTTTTCTTGTTTGTTGCTTTCCACCATACTATTTATTTTCCTGATTGCAAGCATGTTGCAAACCCAGTTTCTAATGCCATATTCAGTGTTAGCGCCTACTAGATCACTATTAATGGCGGTGCTCTAGACTCCTTCAATATCGAGGAAGGCCGCCATTGCAAACTCTCCGAAGTGTAGACGCTTCTCTAATTTTCCCACCACCTCCTGCAGGGCGTTTTCTACAAATTTTCCATTCATTTCCAGCCATTACTGCATCTATTCCTAACGTGAATCTGCAATAATCGCTCCGGGGTTTTAAGCATAAATTATCGCAGTCTGAAATCAACCATTCGTAAGTATCTTTAGATTTTCGATCTCCCATGGGTTTTTTTCTCGCCTCTGGAAAAGCGATTATCCTGCATCCCAAGATCTTTGAAAGCATGAATTATGATTGAATATTCTTTCATTGAAAATCTATCTTTGCACCGAACCGACATGGACTTCTAGAATGCAAACCAACCTTATAGAATTTTTCTTCCAATAGATTGTGTGCCATAAACCAAGGGAAATAAGTAGAAGAACGCCACTGCCTAGTCCATTTTCGTTTTCTTTTATTGGGTGTTCAACAAGGAAGTTATATTGGTCCATTTTGACTTTTAATATTATATTATAAAGCGTCCTCACATATCTGTCTATGCCGAGGATAAGAAAGTTTTAACTGGTTCTCAAGATGATCGTATCTTCGTAGGTTTTTAAAACGCTGCTAACTTAAGTTCAACGTAAAGAAATGCTTCAGTCTTCAGTAACCTCAATGAGGGATTTAGGCATCATTTATGCTATAATACAAAACAGGATTTCTCCTCATATTTTGGCTCCATAATTAGCAAAGTTTTTGTATTGTATTTCAAGGGATTCTCTGATCCTTACGTCACAAAATTCGTTTACATTACCTTTGTTAGACCATTTCTCGAGTATGGTAGCGTAGTATGGTCCTATTTCTATGAAAACTTTATATATTCTACGTATCGAAGCTATAGAACGCAGATTCTTACGATCCGCATGCTGCCCCAGTATACTGACCAACTCAAACTGATTGGCTTCCTTTTTTTTGGAAAAACCCCGCGAATACACGATTTTGTCTTTATCCGAGCTGGTGGATTAAGTGGCAACTTCGATTCTCCCACACTACTGTCCCAGGTTTTGTTTAACACTAACACTAACCGAATGCAACACGGGTTCGGGATCCATTATAGCAGTAGTACCCTCAGAAATGCACTTAAAATAACCTCCCACGTCCATGATATTTCCCGTAATTTAGCTTTTAGTTTTAATTTTAGTTTTAGTTTGTATTAAACTTAATAAAGTTGCTGGGGGATTAAAATAAAAAAAATAAAATATATTAATGTGCACAGTAAACTTTCCAACGAAATATAAATACTCTACTGATGTTTGGCACTTTTTACCTTGACCGCTGCATTTTCGACATCATACCATACCAAACAAGGAGAAGCACTTTATATTAAAACTTTCAATATAACGAAGTTCAGGTCGGTGAAATTCATCTGCAGAAATGCTTTCCAACATTAAAACGCCAATGGCTTCAATATTTGAGAATATGGAAGGTTCTTGCTTTGAGTTTGCATTTTCCTTGGATGACAGACTACCAGTACTTCAACTTGTGGATAGCTCTGCGGTTGAGCTGTTGCAAATAAAATCCCTTTTTGCCAGACGTTTAATTTCAGAACCAGTACTGGTAAAATAAAGTTTTCTCCATATTGCCCCCCAGATGCATTTAATATTGTTTATGAACTCATTTAAACTAAAGAACTTTCATAGAAATATTTTGAAGCCGTTTAGCGACTGCTTATGGATAACTAAATTCGATGTTAAGTTCTGTGAGATTTTCATTGAAGTGTGGATACGATCAAAGCTGCTCTTAAGCATGCGACGCTTTGGCTGCCTCTTAATAGCAGTAGTCGATGAACCCCTACGATTCTGAAAATAACGCAGATGAGACATCTAACCAATGGTCGATGACTAGATGTTAAATAGTTTAGCAGTATGAGGGAAATGAAATTTATTTTTAATAGATTCTAGGAAATTTAGGCTCTGACACAGAAGTTGATTTATCTCCGATTCTTTCTACTACAAGTCCTGTAGATCGAGCTATATATAATATTGAAAAGCTTACCAAAAAGAATGTCGTCATCTCTTCTCTGACACTTCAAATTGCGAAGGCTGCAGTGATGTGATGTGATGATACGAAAAATGGAACACTCGAGGTGAAGTGAGGTGCGTAATCTGGTGAATCGCAGTACAAATCAGGAAAACGAAGGATTGCAATTTAATACGCTGCTTCATCCTTTGATGGTTATAATTCGCCTGCCATCTAGAGCACATTTATATATGGAACAAAAGTGTAGATCAGATGCTATTCTACAGGAATTCTTCAAATTACTCAAGGTGAAATGGGCTTTCATCCCATCCTTTTAGAGGTCAGCTGACACACCTGACTTATTTGCAAAGTATCTGGATGTCGTTCTAGATAGCAAACTTCCTTGAGCTAAACATGTCGCGACCAAGAACTCCAAGTACTGTCACCTTGAACTACACTACTATGATAGGGCTTTCATGTAAAAAGTTCTCCAGAGAACGATTTGCCTTGCATACTTGAGGGATCTCTAGACTCTGCTCTAGACGCACCTTCCTGCCCTTGATATTCAAAACAAGAAATGGAAGTAGTTTTTGGTGCTACTTGTAGTTTCGTTAACCTTGTGGCCGAGAACCATTTGACTCCAATTTTTGCAATGATGTAATAACGTCAGAGCTTCTGTTGATGTGGGAATACGAAGTCGACTTCTATTGTACTGAACCAAAATCAATGCCAGGAAAGAAATGTAGTTGGCACCGGCGGAGCTAAAACCGAGGAAGACAACTTTCGATTTCATTCTCTGTTAGGCAAATTTGCGTTTGTCTTTCAAGCGGAGCAATACGGCGTACGGATGGTAATGACTGAATAGAGATGGTAAGAAATCTGCGTCTGTTACGGCAGCCAATCAGCGCTTGAAGTCTTACTGAACCTCCTCACCACTTCCAGGCTGGTTTACGAACTAAAGGCTTCTTTGATCTCGGTCTCAAGTTACAATGGTATTGTCATGCTTCTTTGCTGGGATCTTCTCGGAAAAGCCTTAAATGGAGCATGATGGTTTTGGAGGCCGTCTGTTACCGCGCAGCTCATATCTTAATCAGATATTTCGGAGAGTAGGGTTCTTAGGTCCGGGTGTTCGCTAACGCTCAACTCTCTAATTTACCAAACTTACTGTGCTTCGTAATGCCATTTTGTTTATATATAAGTGCAGGGGTGTTAGTCCTTTTATGGCTTCTTTAGCAGCTGTTGGGCAGGTTTGGAAGTCAAGACGAGTGGCGATCTTTTGCGTGACTTTAGTCCACCATACTATAGAAGCATATGTTCTGATGGACCTGACCATCATTGTATAGATTCCTCCTGCCATACATGCGGCGGCAGGCCTATAAAGTGTTAGTTGCTTTAGTTATTTTGTTGTTTAGGTGAGAGTTCCAGCTGAGTCTTTTGGATTACTCGTTATTTTGTGCTAATGAAAGACGAAGTTACCGGCTTCAGATTTGTTTACTTACTGCAACAGAAATCTGAAGTATTTGAGCACTTGGAGAAGTTCTTGGCGCAAACCAAGAATGTGCGGGGCTATCAAACGAAGAGAATTTGTCAATAATGCTATTCTGAGTTTGTGGGCCAAAGATGGAATCATTGCGGACCGAATTGCTGCCTATAACCCCGAACAAAATGGTTACATCGAATGGAACAACCGAATTGTTCAAGAATCAGCGCGGACTATGCTGATTTCTAGTGGTTTAGCTAAATCACTTTGGTCAGAGGCAGTACGGACAGCGGTGTACATACTTAATAGGACTTCAACAAAAATTGCAAGTCAGACACCATACGAGCAGCGGATTTGTGCATATTCCGAAAAACGTTAATCGAAAAAAAATGGGATTCTAAAGCAAAAAGGATTCACTTGGTTGGCTACGAATCTACGCAGAAGACTCTAGTTGTGATGTCAAATTTAATGAGAACTTCATTCGAAGCACATATATCACATTTTCTCATGACGAAGATCCAAATTGCATCGAAAATGGATCATCGAATCAAACTTGTGCTATGGATGTCAAAGAGGAGGACCCGAATTCGTCTTTAGATGTAAGTCAGAGCAATGGAAATATCGACGAAGAAATAGAGGCTGGAATACGTTTACGCAGCAGTCCAAGAAAGGTTATTCCATTTGATGCTGAAAGTGGTTGCCTAGCTATGTTTGTTGAACTATCTTCGTACGAAGAAGCTATTCAATCGGAGCAGCATATGGAATGGAAAAGTGAAATATTCTGTGCAAAGTGGTTTAACTGTTTTTTATTTTTGTCTAGGAAACCTTAAGCAGCCAGCAGAAGATATGTTAATTTTTAATTTAATTTTAATTTAATTTTGGTGGGGGCGAACGCCCCCATTTATTCGGCTTAATACAAGCTATAACTTACAATTTAAACTTAAATTAAACTTAAAACTAAGGTTGGTTGGAGTGGTGAAGGAGAACGGATTTGTGGTAGGGAGTGGTGCGGTGGAAATCAAAGACGGTAGGGTTTGAGTTGATTTGACGTAGCATACGGGAGATTGGTTCGTTCGCGCCATAGGAGGTGTGGTGGGTTGGTAGATAGAAGAGTCGAGGGGTACGTAGATTACGAGGGTTAGTGTTGAGGAAAATGGAGTTGTGAAGGGACGCGCATTCAACGTGACCTGAAAGGAGTCGATGAATGAAGAGAAAGTCTGCTGCATCTCTGCGATCTTCGAGGGTGTTTAAGTTGATAAGGTTGAGACGGTTTTGATAGGGGGCAGATTAAAAGGATCTTCCCAGGGCATACCTCGGAGAGCAAATCGAAGAAAACGGCGCTGAATGCCTTCAATTCTCGAGATATGAACACGATGATATGGGGACCATACTTGACTGGCGTACTCTAGGAGGGGGCGAACAAAGGTAATATAGAGGGACCTGGTCACGTATGGGTTGTTGAATTCTTTGGACCACCGTTTTACAAAACCTAGAGCAGAGTTGGCTTTGGGGATTATCTCATCCATATGTAAACGGAAGTTGAGCTCGCTATCACACAAAATGCCGAGGTCACGAAGAGATTGTACGGAGGAGATAGGTTGGTTATGGAGAAGATAGAGTCGGGGAGGAGATTGGTTCCGCTTATGTGAGAAGGTGATGGATTGGCATTTGGCGATGTTAAGTTCCAAAGAATTTTTGAGGCACCAGATCGAAAAACTATCAAGATCTTGTTGAAGGAGGAAAGAGTCATGGGGAGAGGAAATGGTTTTGAAAAATTTCGTATCGTCGGCGTAAAGGGAGACAGACGAGTGTTTGATGATCATATCGAGATCATTTATGGTTAATATAAAAAGAAGTGGACCCAGATGGCTGCCTTGTGGAACTCCAGAGGTGGCCAAAAATGGAGCGGAGTGGGCTGACCTAAAACGAACACTGTAAAAACGGTTTTTGAGGTAAGAGGATATCCATTTCAACAATATGGGTTCAAAGCCGAGGGCAGACAATTTAAAGATAATTAACCGATGAGAGATTTTATCGAAGGCTTTGCTAAAATCGGTTGCAACTACATCGACTTCATTGCCATTCTCTAGGGCAGAGATGGCAAAGGATACGAATTCAACGAGATTTGTGGTGGTTGACCTACCCTTTAAGAAGCCATGTTGTCTAGGGGAAATAAGTGATTTGCATTGAAAGCTTAGAGAAGCTTAACATCCTTCATCACTCAGAAATTTATCATCACGCAATCTGGGATGGGTAAAAGACATTGTATTGCAATTAAGATACATCACCTTGGAACGTACAAAATCACACGTAAGCCTTTTGACTCCATAGCGCGAAAACAAAAATTGTCCTCAAGTTTGACATAGTCTGAGTTATACCCCCATATCAATAGTCTCACTTGCTCTAGATAGAAAAATAGATACAAATTGTAAGTCCATTTCAAGGGCTCATAAATTGCTACCACTATTCTAGCAATTTTCTTACATAAAGTTGATAATTAAATTGAGATTTTAACACGACTGTAAGTCCTCGATTAAATTCAAATTTTCATCACGAAAGTTTTGTTTGATTTACATGGTGCCATCCTTAAATACATGTCACTTATAACAAGGTGTCACTATAACGAAATACTTTCAACATTCCGACGTCCTGCACTGTGTCCTCTTTATAGTAGATTTAACAAAGTCGTTAAATAATTTGAAAGGATTCCTTTGCCAAAGTTTCGTTTGGGCTAAAACCTACGAGTAAATCAGGTGATAAGTCACCGTTCCAGGGATAAAAGTTTGTCCTGGAAGGATTCGCTCCCCGTTACCGTCACCGTCTTCGTCGTCTCTATTGTAATGCTATTCATATTGTACGCATACTTGTTCATTCACTTACTTCAAGTAGAAAGTTCCCTTTCAAGGCGAAAGTTTTTAAGTATTAAGCAAGACAAGGCCAAGAGGTGGGTTATCGTTTTCGTTTAGATCCGTCTCCTCCCATCGTTCTCCCTTTCACACGGATGCACACCCTGCACACCCAACGTTTAAAGTTTTCTATGTTTTTCGTTGTTGTTGGTTTTTTTTTTTTTATTTCCACTTTGTTAAATTTTTCATCCTCAACTAAACTTTCACGTTTAATAATTCAATCCGGCGAGTGACCGAAACAATAATTTAATCTTGAATGGGATTTTGTTGCAGTTCGTGTGCCGCTGGGTTAAGGACTTAAATCGTGGTTCTCAGACCTCACGGCCCCACTCGTTCTCTCAATTAGTTTTATTTGTGAATAAAGGACACAAGTACTCGTTACAGTTGGGTATTGGTAGATACTCGCAGATGCTCGTCTAATGCTCAAAGATACGAGCACTTTTGTAGATTTGTTGTTTTTATAATTTTATTTTCCACTCAATTTAGAAAGTAAGGATTTTTGCAAAATAATTTATTGCAATGTCCTTTGGTACGAAATTCGGTGTATTTATCATTGTAATGGGTCTCCTTCGCTTATCGTTTAAGTGTAATGTCGCGAGCAAGAAAATTTCTAAAATTCTAAAATTCCACACAAGTTCAACATCACCGCAGTGTCAGCTTGGTTTGGTGGATCGTATCTATCGGTATGTTTCTACAGTTTTAGCTTAGACTTTTCGATGTAAGATGCCTGAAATACTCCCTCCCCCGCCCGGCTAAAAGGCATTTCCCAGTGAAACGGAAACCATCGCAATATAATTTAAATTTTCTGGAATGCATCCAAGTAATAACTCTTCATGTTGCCGTCGGCCGTCGGTCGTTGGGATAAAGCTATGGTTGCGACATTTTGTACTTTCGTCCAAATCTCTGATATTTAAAGCCAAATTTTATGGTCGAAGATTATTTTTTTGTCATGGGCGAAAAGAAATTTATGGTAACATTCATGTAAGATGGGCTCGGGTGATGGCTAGGTGCTTCCCCGTTGACTTTGCCGGCGCTTCTTCTCTCTATATGGGAGGTATTGCATCGTAATTTACAAAAAGTAATTCCCTCCTCGATATTTCTGCTGGGGGGAAAAAAAACAAATTGAGTGAAAATACACGGAGGCACTGCCTAAATTGAGGACGCCAAGGGATGACACTGTGGGTCGATGGTTTGGGGCGAGACTTTTACTGGAATTTGTGCAAATGGAACAACTCTTTTCACTTTTCAGGAATTTCTCTGGGGATACCTACAGAAAGCTGGAGGAAAACATTTGTAAAGATACATTTGGTCACATGTGGCCCGTTGGATGTAAGGACAAAATTCAGATCGGTCGAATGGAGTATTATATCGAAGAGGAAGCATGGGGCTTGTTCTACATATGTATATGCATCTTTTTCAGAATGTGTACTGTGTAAATAAAAATAAATATATTGCAGAAAATATTAAAGTTCGAAAATGTGTTCACAGAAAAATGTGACAGCACAATAGTTGTCACAAATTATTTACAATAATTGTACTCATAATCAACTCATATACGAGTATTTCTTTATTTATTTGTTTGTAATGCTTATACACTTTAAGGTACAATATCTTATAAGATAGTGAAAAGCTAATTAAGAAGAATGAAAGCTGGTAGAGTAGTTGTACAAAATTAAAACTTGACAAGAAAAATTTATATAGGCACAGATTAAAATTGTGCGATGAGGCACATCGAGTTTTTTCGTATAAGTATACTGGTTGATGTGTTACGAGAATACCCGATAGCAGGGCTACAGTGCGAAACTTGAGATAGCTCTCAAAAGGCAAGTCAAGCAAATGAGAAGAATAACTACTTACTCTGTCATATTTGCGTAACCCGAAAATATAACGTATTTTGCTATTAAAAGCAACATTAAGCTTTCTTCCACTGATCGAGTCACAGCTTTTTTTTTTTTCCATTTCATTTCACTTTATTTCATTTATTCAATACAATATATTTACAAGTTTTGTTAATTTCTAAAAAATGAAAACAATGAAACAGTTATGTACAATCTATTGTCCAAATGACAAGAGTTGATCGTACAAAGAATTCTATATTTTATAAAGACAATATTGACATAGTTGAAGGGGATTTGCATGTGGAGGCAAGGAAAACAAAAAAAAAAACAAATTATGAGTTGTCAAATTTCAAACAAAATTTAGATACTCAAAGAACATTCAAAGAAGAAAATTCATTGATAAATAATCTATTTAGGGTCGAATAATCAAAAGACAAAACCCATTTTTTAATGTCATTAAGAAATGTATTTTCCACTCTTTCGCATCTTATAATGTCTGGCAGTAAGTTAAACAGGCGGGGTGCCGTTGAAAGCTAAAATCGTCCAAAGTGAACTTTGTGATCAACAGGAACTGCTACAGGGTTTCTCACATTTCCTCGCAAATTGTAGCTACGAGTATCTATATACCTAACTGAGTAAAACCCGGCATTTTGAAAAAAATATTTTTAGAACTTTGTAGCAGTAGAGATGCCTCAAAGGAAGAGTATTAAGTGTTCTGAACAAATTAAGACTTGGAGTTCTGCGTTTTACTCTGAATAAGATTCTTATTGCATGTTTTTGTTTTATTAGAAGTGGTTCAGTCTTGGTAAAAAATGCACCACCCCAACAAGAGATACCATATTCTAATTTAGATTTTAATAAACCATTATACACAAGTTTTAAAACTGATTGCGGACAATAGAGACTTAAGTGATATAGTTGTCTAAGCTTATTATCTAAGACAATACCTAAATATTTAAAACTGTCAACGCACTCAATTTTAAAACAATTATTGGTACAAGATGTTAAGTAGTACCGAGTCGACCACCGTCGAGTGCACAGCTCCACCAGTGCACTCGCAATATTGTTGTGTGCTGTGCAGCAAAAAACAAAAAAAAGTGCAGTGCAGTGACAGTGAATATCACACAGTGCGGGTATCCCACCTCACCCGCTCCTTGGCGAAGTACTGTTGCTTGCACTCAGTCACTGCCGTTACTGTATTTAACCATACGGTACGGGCAGTGGCTGAGTGTATGTAACAACTGATGGATAGCGGGGTTGTGAGTGAAAATTTTGTTGGTGCACTGTTTCATATTGTTGTAAGGGCATAACACCTACAACAATTTGATTCGGTAAACCAACGTCAGAATTTCCACTTCGCAGCCTTGCTTAGTGTCGTCGGTGCTTGTGTTTTCTGTGTTTGTCTGTGATTATGACTAGGGAATTCAGGGTAGACATAGCCAATATACGCGGGCTAAAAAGTAATCACTTTTCTGCGTACGTCCACGTATGTAAGTACAGACCAGCTGTTTTGGCACTTAGTGAAATACAGTAGATCCCCGCCCACACCTCTCAGATCATTCTGATCTGAATCTACCTGGCTACGAACTAGTGCCATTATTCTTTTCTCACCGCGGTCTCGCCATTTATGTGCGTAGTGATGTAGCTTACCAAACTCCACCACAATGTGATCCATGTTCCAATCCGGAATTCAACTTCATGTGGTTAAAATTCCATCTCCGTAAGCAAATTATCCACTACTGCTTTATTTACAGAAGCCACAAACTGGACAGCAATTCGACTTTTAACGAGTTTGATGCGCTGTCTGACTCCATTCAAAGAATTGTATCCCTGTATCCTCATACTGAAATCGTTATTACGGGCGACTTCGATATACACAATTCTGGGTGGCTTCGACATTCTGGACAGACAGCACCCGAAGGACGGTGTGTTGAGATCTTCGCTGCGGAAAACAACATAACGCAGCTTGTAAATGAGCCCACGCGAATACCAGACGTTGATAGTCTTGTTTTTAACTTCTCACCCTGATAAGTACACCATTGATGTGCTCTCCCCTCTAGGCTCGTCGGACCATTGTGTCATGTCAGCTAATTTCTCGTACATCGACCACACAGTTAGAGAAAAAATTCCGAAAAGAACCGTATGGCAATACGAGAAAGCCAACTGGAGCGGTCTTAACAGCTTCTTTAGGAATTTTAACTGGTCGTTATGCTTCCTCGATAACGACGTGGATGCCGCTGCTGATATGATTACAGACACCATTCTCTTTGGAATGAGATCCTTTATTCCTTATCGGATGAAGAGTATCAAACCAAAAGAAAAGGCATGGTACGACTCGAGCTGTAAAGAGGCCGTCAGGGTTAGAGAAATGTTTTTTCGGTCCTACAAGACCAACCCGACAGAGGAAAACCGAAAAAAGTTCAAACGAGCCAGAAATGACTGCAACGCCCTTCTTAAGCGTGTGGAATTCCAATACGGCCAAAAACTGAGGCAAAAAATACTGCAATGTCCCAAAGGCAGTACAAATTTTTGGTCGTTCGTCAAAAACATTAGAAATTCCGCCTCATCCTCCATGCCAACGCTCATTTACAATGACATTCCAGCTGTCAGCTCTTTGGATAAGGCCAATCTGCTTGCTGCACACTTTGCGGCCAGCTCAACACTCCCAGATTGTGCTTTATCTCCGCCTAGACTTGAGTGCGTTGAATCTTCAATGGGACGAATCTACTTTCGCACTCGTGTAGTAGCAAGAGTACTTAAAGATCTCAACATACATAAATCCGCTGGTCCAGATGGTATATCTCCCCTTCTTCTGAAGAGGTGTTCTTCGTCGCTGGCAAAACCACTGCGTAAGCTTTTTCATCAATTCTACACTTTAGGACTCTTCCCGAGCAGATGGAAAACAGCATTTGTCCAGCCCGTCCCTAAGAAAGGTGAATCTCTCTCTCCTCATGTAAACGCTGATAAATTGTCAGCTCATGAAATATCTCGAAACACGAAAACTTTTCAATGACCGGCAATATGGTTTTTGTAGCAACAGGTCCACTGGTGATCTGATGGCATGTCTCACCGGAAAGTGGAACCAAAGCGTACATCAATCGGGCGAAAGCAGGATAGTTGCACTTGATATTTCTAAGGCATTTGACAGAGTTTGGCATCAGGCTCTTTTGTCGAAAATGCGTGCATGGATTAGAATTTACCTTTCGGAACGTTCAATTCAAGTTGTCTTGGACGGTTTCAAGTCTGATATTCACAAAATAAATGCTGGTGTGCCCAAGGGCTCTGTTCTGTCTCCAACACTCTTTTTAATTTTCATTAATGATCTCTTGTCTGCTACTTCTAATCCAATATATTCCTTTGCTGATGACAGTACTCTCTGCTTTTCATATTCGTTCCCGGACTCTCGTTCCTACTCTTCGGCGGTAGAACGGGAACGCCAGTGTATGTTAAGCTCATTAAATTCTGATATTAACAGCATAACTAATTGGGGAACCACTAACAGAGTGGAATTTAATGCTTCCAAAACACAATGATGTCTACTGTCTTTAAAGCGAAATTTAAACACCCAGCCATTATCCACGAATGCCATTTGCATCGTCGAAACCGATAAACTTTCCATTCTCGGTATGTGTGTCAATGACAACTTACGTTGGAATGACCACATATTTGATGTCGCCAAAAATGCTGCGAAATGTCTAGGTTTCCTCAAGCGATGTAAGAAATATTTTACCCCCTCTGATCTGGCCTCAATATATAAGGCATTCATGCGCCCAAAATTGAAGTACAACTCCCACATCTGGTCAGGTGCTCCTAAAACATCTCTGCACCTGCTAGATAGGATTCAAAACTGTGCGATAAAACTTATTGACGATACTAACATCAGTCAATCAATGGACACGCTCGAACACCGACGAAATGTCTCGTGTCTCACTTTGTTTTATCGCTATTTCCACCACCAGTGCTCCACTGAAATCGCCAGTAACATTCCGCCCATTCAAACTTTCAACCATAACACCCGTCTCGCTATGGATGCTCATTAGTATACCCTCAAGCCCATCTTCGGACGTACTCTAAAATATCGTGATTCGTTCCTAAGCCGTACAACTCGCTTATGGAATGCCCTGCCGATCTCTGTATTTCCTGGTCGTTATAACTTGCAAACATTTAAAAACAATGTACATCGGTACCTCTCTTTTCTTCCTCCCTAAATTTCCTTTGCCCGCGCTGTGTACAATCACCTTAAGGGTACTCAAACCCCTTAAGCGCGCGCTCATTATAAAAATAAAAAAAAATGGATAATCTACATCATTTGTAAGAGTAAATAATTGGAAGCGTGTACAATCCGGAGAGTGATAAAATAATGGCAAATCATTACAAATTATATTGCTGATATTAAATATCATAAATTTCGTTTTATCGCTGATTATGAGTTTATGTATTAAGAACCATCTCCCCAGTAAATCAAGGTCATGGTATACCTCAGACATATTATTCAGAAGGCTTTTATTTGAGTATGACAGCGCAGTATCGTCAGCAAATGCTGTAACTTTGCCTTTGAAAGGTTGGATGAATAGGGAGTTTACGTACATCAAGAATAGGATAGGACCTAGTACTGAGCCATGTGGGACACCAGTTACTATATTTTTCGGAGAACTGTAAATATTCTTGATCTTCACCAATTGCCTACGATTATTTAGATAAGAAGCAAACCAAGTATATGTACATCCTCTAAAATCCAATTGGACAAGTTTATCTAATAGTATTTCATTATCTACCATATCGAAAGCTTTAGAAATGTCATTAAACAGAGAAGCAGGAATCTCAGAAGAGTTAATACTGTGATATAGCTCCCCTGTCAGTTTCAACAGTGCAGTTTCAGTAGACATTCCGCTTCTAAAACCAAATTGACAATTACTGAAAAAATTTATTCTTTCTAGAAACGACAACATTCTAGATTTAATACCTCTTTCAAATATTTTTGAAAAGACCGACAACAACGAAATAGAACGATAATTGTTCAAAATGGTATTGTCACCCTTTTTGTGAAATGGCATAACTATAGCCGTTTTGAAAGATTGAGGAAAAATACCTTGTCGTATGTTGTTATTGAAAATAAAGCACAAAACATCCGAGATTTGAAATTAAATTTTTTTCAACATACGACTGGAGATCATGTCAGCAGAGGTAGAAGCAGAGCATTGAATGGTTCACAGAAAAAACTCTCAGTTTGACTTCCAATCTCAACTAGGTCATTGTTGATCCTATTATTGTAGTTGTGGTTGGATAAGTTCTGAAAAGACCTAACATTACAAAAGAAATCATTAAATGAATTAGCAATTTCCAAAGGGTCAGATATAGTTGAGTTATTGACGTTCAGAATTATATCCATTTCTGAAGTTTTTCTATTAAGAATTTCATCAATAATACGCCATTCTTTTTTAGAATTACCAAAACTTGCTAATAATTTTCTACGAAAATAATTATCTCTGTAGAAAGGGATATCAATTTTAAGCTCATTATTTAGTTTTTTGTAGTGTTGTGTGCTTGAAGGTAAAGTTTATGTTTCAATCGAATTTTTTCCAGAAGTGAAACCGTCATCCATGGTTTCAAACACTTGTTTTTATTGTTTGAGCGACTTACGAGTATAACCTGTTTACTATTCACAATATGCAATTGAAGCTTCTTAAGAAAAGTATCGAAGGCTATCGTTGGATCAGTTGCGCAAGTAACTTCTTCCCAAAATTCGAAATTTAAACAGTTTCTAAGTCTGCTACCTATAGTAAATTTTATCGAATGCCATATGCACAGATGATTCAGTTCTCAGAATACAACTATTCATTTGAAAACTTATTAAACAATGATCAGTTAGATTCAGGTCAAGTATCATAGTTTTGAACTTGGTTTTGTTGTTTCGATGGACTCTTGTAAATATATGGTCCAAACACGAGTTTAAACGGGTAGGCTGATCCAACAAAAAATTAAAACCAAATAAAGACAGAGTTGTCAGAAAGTAATCAACGCAGAAGAAGCACACATTAAGTTAATGTTAAAATCGCCAAGTAGAATGGTATTTTTACAAATTTGGGACTCCAAGAACCCATAAACTCTTCAGTAAAGGATTTCACTGAACATTTGTGAAGTCTATAAATACAAATAAAACAATATAAAGTTTCAGTAATTTCACAACAGAAACTGATAATATCAGCACTTTGTAAATTATATTTTTTAATTTGTTTGTTCACTATGTTATTTCGAAAATATACACCAACACCACCAGCTGCATATGTATTATTGCATGCTGCATCAAACAAAAAATTAGGAATATGGAAGTTGGAGATTTCTTCGTCAAAAATCCAGATTTCTGAAACAAAAATTAGATCTGGTAAATGGTTTAAAGATGAAAGGTGAATGGAAAATGCATCGAACTTTTTTATCAGACTACGAATGTTTTGATGGATTACCGAAAAACCAGAAGATTGTTCATTCTTTGAATGATCTATATATTGTAGTAGCAATTTAAATATTCAGATCCGAAACGAAAGTTAACATTGTTATTATAGCAATTTGAAGAAGATTTACAAAAATTGTTACTAAGACTATTATTACAATTAAACATTATTTAAAAGAGGAAAAGAAAGAATACTTAAAGTTAATTATCTATCCCCTCGATTTTTTGTAAATCTTCAAAAGAGTATATTTTTGTTGTTCTATCACCTTCCTTTTTTCTGATGAGAACGGTTGTATTTCTCACCCAAACAAATTTACATTTATTATTGTTCCTTGTTCCATTGCTTTATTGAGTAGAGATCTTGTAAAGGGAGTGAGACAATCGTTCATATCAATTTTGACAGCATCTGGAATAGAAGTATTCCTCACTCTCGCCTTAAACTTAGGTTGTAGTTCAGTCAGTAGATCTTCAAATGCATCTTTGGATAAACGCAAGTGTTTGAAAAAACTGCGAAGTCAAAGTAAGAGATCATAAGCATAAACCAGTTTTTTGTAAACAATACTTTCATTCTTTCTTCCATTTCCAAAGGATTAGAAGTATCTCTCACAATTCTTCTTTTTCTGGCCTATTCTAAGACTTGATTCTGATTGGTTTCAGAATCAGAGTCACTAAACCACAACTTCCTTGATGTCAGTTATAAAATTTGACTGACAGATAACCAAATAAACACCAAATTCACAAATAAATTCGTAAACAAATAATATTTATTATTATTATGTTTTTTAAATTTTTTTAAATTTCTCCTTAATGGGTTCAAAAAATACCTTTCGGAAGCCTTGGCCTAAAACAAAATGTATTGCACTTAATTTAAATATATGTATTATGTTTAGTTCATAAATTTTCTAGTAATATGACAGGTATCAATGATAACTGACTTCTGCATAGTATCGATGAGGTTCTGCCGGAGTCCTAGTACGTTCGTATTTGTACAGAGATGTTTGTCAATCACACCTTCAGCGCTTATTATTATTGGGATGATCTTGATTTCCGTAAGGTTCCAGTTTCTTTTCGTTTCAACTGCTAGCTTAGCGTATCTGCTAATTTTCTCTGTGTATGTACGGTCCATGTTTCTAGTAGCCGGAACAGCGACATCAATGAAGAAGCCCTTACGTTGTTTTTTCTCAAGGATCGTGATATCAGGGCGGTTATGGAGTCTCGTCTGGTCTGAGTATATTGTTCGATCGTAATAGACTTTCAAGTCTTCATTTTCCATAACTGGTTGTGGATTATATTTGTAGTAGGGTAGATCATCGGCTTCAAGCTTATATTTGCTGAGCAATTTTTTGTAGAGAATCTTTACGACGTTGTTATGTCTTCGTGTGTACTCAGTTTGGGCTAGACTCGTACATCCTGATATTATATTATGTGGTCAATTGTTTCAGTTTGACTCATACATCTTCTGCAGGTATCATTGGTGGCATTTGGGTCTTTCATGACAGTCTTCCTGTAGTTTTTCGTTGGAATTACTTGGTCTTGTATAGCAATCATAAATGCGTCGGTCTCAGCATACAAGTTTCCGTTCAATAGCCATTTGTTTGACATTAATTTATCAACATTATCAGCGTTAATGGACCTGTAGTATCGACCGTGAATAGGTTTTATTGACCACTTTTGTTCCCTTGAAGTTGTGTCTTCTGTTTGTCGGTGGAAGCTTCCACTCAGGTTTAGAGGTGTAAGATTTTAATCTGCTTCAGTTATTGTTTTTATTAGTCGAGATCTGTCTGATTTAAGTTGAAAGTACCGACGAAGAGACTCTATTTGATTATCATGGAATGTTTGGAGATCGACTAGCCCTCTTCCACCATCTCTCCTTGGCGTTACCATCCTTTCACAGCATGATTTAGGATGATGAAATTTATAATCTGTCAGCATTGTCCTAATTTGTCGTTGTAATGACTGGATTTCAGTTACTGTCCATTTGATAATGCCGAAACTGTACAAAAGAACTGGTACTGCATATGTATTTATGGCTTTGATTAAGTTTTTGCCATTAAGATTTGCTTTAGCTATTTTGTGTATACGTGATTTAAACTCTCTCGTTAAATTGCTTTTGACTGTTTTCTTGTCGATCCGATTATTTTGGGCCATGCCTAAGTATTTATAAACGTCCTTTTCTTCCATTTGTTCAATGTTTTGAATGCCCCTATTTTGCCCTTCACTTCTTGATATTTTCCCTTTATTAATGCTTATTCTTTTGCACTTTTCTAGGCCGAATTTCATGGTTATGTCCTTACTAAACATCGATACGATTTGTATTAAATAGTCTAAGCTTGGTCCCGTTGAAGCGTATATTTTCAGGTCATCCATGTACAAAAGGTGACTCAGTACTTGGGTAGAACTGCCCTTTATTTTGTATCCATATTTGCTGTCTTTCAGGAGATTACTAAGTGGATTTAGGGCAATACAGAACCAAAGAGCAGATAGACAGTCACCCTGAAAGATTCCACATCTTATGTTGATATCTGAAGTTTTTACCATCCCTGTATCAGTAGGTATTTGAATACTGGTTCGCCAGTGTCTCATATTGTAGGTTAAGAATTCAATTATATTTGGATTTATTTTATAGATCTTCAGAACCTCTATTAGCCAACTATGTGGTACACTGTCAAATGCTTTTTGGTAGTCTATATAGCATGCATTTAAATTTCTTGATTGATTAATCGTCTGTTGAAATATAGTTTGATCGATGGTTAGTTGTTCTTTACAGCCTTTAGCATATTTACAGCATCCTTTTTGCTCTTCACAAATGATATTATTCTGTGTTAAATGATTGTTTATTAGAAGGTTGAGGCAATCTTATAAATAGTAGGCAGGCAGGTAATTGGCCGCCCGTTTGCAGGATTTCCGTTGAACCCCTTGTCTTTCGGAAGAAGAAATGTGATGCCATTAGTAAGAGTTTTCGGAAAATTCCTTGGGTCTTGGATGCAGTCATTTAGAAGATCTTTTAGTTTCTTGTGCATTTCAGGGAATTTTTTGAACCAAAAGTTTTGCACTTTATCTGGCCCCGGTGATTTCCAATTGTGTGTCTTCGATATGACTTCTTTAATTTGTTCACATGTAAGATAATTCGTTGACATTTCCTCAAGTTGCTGGTATCTGTTTTTTTCTTCACTGATCCATGTTGCCTCAATGTTATGGTTTACTTGATTGGACCATATAGACGACCAGTACTTTTCGGTATCTTCTTTCTTAGGGTAAGTATCTTTTTCGATATTCGATGGTGTTGTCTTTCTGAGACCTCTGTAAAAGCTTTTCTCGTTTGTATTAAATTTTTTGTTATTTTCACGTCTTTTATTGGATAATTTGTACTTTCTTTGTCTTGCTATTTGCACGTTTAGTTTTTGTTTAATAGTATCTCTTGTTAATATTGCGTTTGAGTTGTTAACTTCATATCTTGAGTGCCTATTGTGTTTTGTGTATATTCTTTTTATTTTATTTTTAAGTCTGCTGCTTCTATTGCCTGTTATATAATTATTTATTCTTTCTAAATCACTTCTTAGGTTTTTGATATTATTTTCAATTCTTTGAATCGTTTTATTTTTGATGGGTTCTCTGTTTATTCTATTATTGCACATATGTTTAATCTTATATCCCATTTTTATTGCGATTGTCACAGCTGCTGAATATACAAGTGTGTGTAAATCCTCTAATTTATCGATTTGAGGAGCTCTTCTGGCAATAATTTCATTATCTACATATTTTATTACTAAGCTGAGCTTCTGACTAGAATTTATTTTTGGTATTGTAGGTCTCATAAGAGGATTGATATTAGTATATATCTCAAATTGTTGTTGAAAGTGGCTGTCGATATCAGCGTATTGGTTATCCACTATTTCTGTTTGGTGTATCACATGTTCGGTTCCTTGGTTCTCGTAACTTGTTTCCACACTATTATCGTCACTTGTTATCGTATGGGATTCCTGCGCTGTAGGATGGTTTGTTGGTTGAACTACCATAGATTCTCTAATAACATTACGCCTAATCTCTGGAATAAGATTGTTTCTATGGATCGTACGAATTTGGCCTGCCAGGCGTTGCTCTGATACATCGCAGTCGGGATGTTGTGCTACGAAGATTTGGCGAAGTTGTGTTCGATATAATGTGAGGTTTCTTTCCTGATTTGTTGCAATGTAGTATGCGCGTAGAAGGTTTTCGTTAATTTCGTTTGTCCATTTTCTGCGCTGTCGTGGTCTGCCAGCTGCTGTGAGAGCTACATCGGTATGTGTATGCTGTTCATTTACAGCCTGATTATTGTTGCTATTGTTATTGTTCTGTGGCTCACTTATCACATTTGACCCAGGTACCAAGCCAAGTGCGCGGGAGTTATGATGCGATCCCGACGCGGTGGGGTTATCCGAGGTCCCCAGGTTATTTGTTTGGTTTGTACTTTCCATTTTGATTGTTGCATTTTATACCTCCTGGCAGGTTACTTTTTAAGGCCGCTTTTAACATAAAGAACAGACGCCCACCTCCATGCTGTCTGGTTCCCAGTCTAGGATGAAGAATTTTTGGTTGTTGTGTGGTCCGCGAGTGGTATTTTATTTCCCACATTCCCGATATTTTATCCGCCACCTGAGGACGCGCCCTCTAGGGATACAACACCCCCCGAGGTTTATTATTATTATTATTATTATTATTATTATTATTATTATTATTATTATTATTATTATTATTATTATTATTATTATTATTATTATTATTATTATTATTATTATTATCTTTATTTCATTAAAAAAAACTTAAAGCTATACAAAAGATAAATCAATAGTTCTACAAAAACATTTTTTTTTTTGATAGAATACAGCTTTTAGCTTTAAAGAGAAATAGCTACATACATTCCAACAAGGATTAATTTATCGATGGGGATGCGATAAATGCAGAGACAAAAACAAATCATAAAAAATGAAAAAATAAAATGAGAGATTAAGTACAAAAAAGTTATTAAGTTAGAAAAATATAATCAGTAACAAAAAGAAAAGAAAAAACAAATTAAACCAAAGGAATCAGCAAGTCACCAATATCATAGTTTAAAGAAAAAAGCCAACGCTTAACATTTTTAAGGAAAACGGATTTAACTCTCAGGCATCTTAGATTACAAGGCATTTTGTTAAATAAACGGGGCGCAGTAACAAAAAAAAGCGAGAAAAATGCGATTTTTTTATAGTGGGTACATTGACGAAATTTCTGGTGTTAACACGTAGATTTTGGTTATCATAAACCCTTGAGGAGTTATATCCGGAATTTTTAAAAAATATTTTTAAAACCTTATAACAGTACAAATATCTTAAAGGTAGAAAACCAAGACTTTTAAACAGCTCAAGACTATGAGTTCGACGATTAACCCTACATAAAATACGAACAGCATTTTTTTATTTGATTAACAGTGGCTCTATTTTATTGGAATGTGTACCACACCAACAAGCTATACCATACTGGAGTTTAGATTTAAGTAGGCCGTTATAGACTAGCTTTAAGATAGGCAAACTGCAATATAGACTAAGATGGTAAATATGTCTAACAGCACTGTTTAAATATTGCTTTAATGACGTGGTTTGTTCTATCCAACTGAGCCTATAATCCAAAGTGATACCTAAGTACTTAAAGTTGTCTACGCGTTCGATTACAAAGCAGTCGGCAGAGCAATATGCATGGCAATCAAAAGTGGGTATATTACTATCGTGTATACAGGAATTAATTAAACGGAATCTATTGCAATTGGGTGAGTGGTAGTGTAAAGGCATTTCTTCACAGATTTTACCCATTATGTTAAAAAACATGAACTTCGTTTTATTGCTTATGACCAATTTGTGAAGTTTGAACCATCTCCTCATTAAATCTAGGCCATAATTTATATCCAAAAAAATGTTGAAATAGCACTTACCGTGATAAGACAAGGCGATGTCATCGGCAAAAGCTGGGAGTTTACCTTTGAAATGTTGAATGAAAAGCGAATTTACAAAAATTAAAAACAGAATAGGACCTAAAACAGATCCTTGTGGAACACCTATATTGATGAGAACTTTTTCACTCAAACAATTTCGAATTCTAACTCTCTGACTACGATTTTCTAAATAAGTAGTAAACCAGTCATGGATAAAACCTCTGAAACCTACGTTATAAAGTTTACTAAGCAATATATTATGATCAACGATGTCAAAAGCTTTAGTGATGTCAATGAAAATGGAAGCAGGGATATCAGATTCATTTAGACTATTATATATATTATATTTCACCGCACAGCTTTAATAAGGCATCTTCAGTCGATTTGCCACTACGAAAGCCAAACTGCGAGGCACTGAAGAAATTTGTTTTATTTAGGTAAGACAGCATTCTTGATTTGACCTCCTTTTCGAAGACTTTTGAAAAGACTGATAAAAGGAAAATTGGACGGTAATTATTCAAAGACATTGTATCACCTTTTTTATGTAGTGGAATTACAACAGCTGTTTTAAGTAAATCTGGAAAAATACCCTTTTGTATACTTAGATTGAAGATATGACATAATACATCTGAAACAAGAAGAGATATATTTTTCAAAACGTTACTTGAAATTTGATCACATGAAGTTGAATTTCAAATTTCAAAAAATATTTCAAATGAAGAAAAACATTTAAAGAAAAAACTTTGTCTTTCGAAAGGGTCATGAGTAAGAGGGCTGTCACATACACAATCATTGCTAATGATAGAAAGATGAGATCCGGTAAGTGATCTAAGGATGCAAGGTGAGTTAAAAAAGTATCAACATTTTTACGGATCATTCATCACTCTCTCACGCGATTTGCATTACTGACGCCAGGAATACCAACAACATCCACTGCACTGTTTCTCTCTTTGCTCTAGCAAATTCACTTTCACCTCCAAGGAAACGATCTTTTTGTTGAGAGATTCATTGTCATTTTCCAGAGCTTTGATTTTTAAGAGTGCATCGGTATTTAGTTGTTGCAATTTCATAATTTCAGCAATCAGTATCTCCAGAGTTATGGCTTCTTAACAGACTCAGATGATGAAGGTTCACCGCCAGTTCTTATGGTTGTAGGGAGAGCGGCCTGATGGTTGCTGCTAACATCACAATCCGTTGAGAAAAGACTTACAGGTGGATCCCTAAGTCTGGTGACGGGTGAAGGGGAGTTTAAAAGAGTGTGATCATACATGATCGATTTTCTTCTCAAACTAACACAGCTATCACATCTGTAACCTTGCTCACTTTTTCCGTAGAATTCAATTTCTCTTCCTTCAAGTTTGGCGCACTTTGCATGAAAATATTCATTGCAATTTGAGCACTGAATTTTCAGATCGATTCTTTCGATTTTTAAAACACACAATCTTCACTTCATTATTACTTCACTAGCACTTCTTTCCATAACTTTCACCTTAAAACCGGAGCTAAATATCCCAATTTCGTTAGGTCCCATATTATAAATTCCTCACCAGAACATGTGTCTAATTCCCCTAGTTAAACAGAATCATAATGGCAACTGAGACGATGATGGTGAAAATTGAGCATCGCGCTGTAATTAAATTTCTCACTAAGCAAGGAAAAAGTCAAAAAACTATTCATGAAGAGATGGTGGCTGTTTACCAGGGTTCCGCACCTTCATTATCAACTGTGCAAAAGTGGTCAAGTGAGTTCAAGCGAGGCAGAGAGAGCATTGAAGACGACCCCCGCTCCGGCGCCCCGGCTACTGCTTGTACGGGAGAAAGCATCAAAGAAGTCGAAAAACTTGTTCTTGAGGATGCCCGAATAAAGGTGAAAATGATGGCAGAGATCACCAAGCTTTCAATTGGTACCATTCACACCATTCTTCATGGACATCTTAACCTTTCAAAGGTCAGTGCAAGGTGGGTGCCACGAATGCTCACAGCGCCTCAGAAAAAAGTGAGAATCGCATGCTGTAGAGAGCTTTTGGAGATGTGTAGTGAGAACGCGGACGGTGTTATGGATCGAATTGTTACTGGGGACGAAACATGGGTCCACCACTATGACCCTGAAAGCAAACAAGAGTCCATGCAGTGGCATAAAAAAGGAACAGACCCCCCGAAGAAGTTCAAAGTCACTCCGTCTGCCGGGAAGCTCATGGCCACAGGACTCAAAGGGAATCTTGCTCATTGAGTACAAAAAAAAAGGTAAAACCATCAACGCCAAATCCTACGCTTCCACTTTGCATAATTTGCGGGAGGAAATTAAAAAGAAAAGACGGGTTAAACTCGCAGCGGGTGTGTTGCTTCTTCATGACAACGCTCCTGTTCACACGGCGCGAGTTTCCAAGGCTGCTGCGCGAAATTGTGGTTTCGAAGAAATCCAACACCCACCCTATAGTCCAGACCTTGCCCCTAGTGATTATTTCCTGTTTCCGGATTTGAAAAAATGTCTTCGTGGAAAAAGATTTTCGGATGATGAAGAACTCAAGTCGGCAATAAATTGGTATTTTGCAGAGAAAGAGGAAATTTATTTTTTTGAGGGTTTAAAAAAGCTTATCTCAAGATGTAACAAATGCATTGATGTTAGGGGAGATTATATTTAAAAATAAAAACAATTTAAATTGAATTCGCATTTTCCTTCATATCGATACCGAGAATATATTGAACGTCCCTCGTAGTTAAAGGGTAGTGATGCGATACCAAGAGTACACAAGCGTTCTTACTTAGCCTCTCACTACCAATTCCTACTCTCATGTCCATATTTGTGACTTTTGCGAGCCTAGTACCTCGACTGGAGATTGTTTAACCAACCCCTCGTTGGTGGTAGCGGACGGGAGAGAGGGGAAGGAGCGTCTTCCTTTCAGTAGGCATTTCTTCTTGTTCTAGGCGGCAGCGGACGAATTTTCTAGATAGAATCAACGGTCGCGTCTACAGTTCCAGTTAGGCCGAACTACTAAGCGTAATCTCTATATGAGCTGCTTCGACGTATCCGGATACTAGGTCTATAGGGATCTCCAATACTGAGCCAGGGTGCTGGAAAAGAGTTGAACCCTTAATGTGTCAACGTCAATGCTTATAACCCGATGTGGGTTACTGGCACCGGAATATATGGCCTCAAAATAAGGGTCTGGCCTTCCAGTTAGAGAGTTGTGCCGTCGGGCTAACTTGTTGACCATGTCAATAAAACTTAGTTATGAATGAGACACATAAGGAATGTCAATGGACTACCATTGAATTTACGAACACTGTACACCCCAGGTTCTATTCAAAAGCTTGAATCTGTCCTCACGCGGTACAAGGCAGATATTATAGCGATCCAGAAGATACGATGGATAGGATCAGATAAGATGTAAAATTGCATGTACTAGGATGTGGATTTGTCGTGGGAAATCGGCTTAGGGAAAAAGTCATGGACTACAAGCCGATATGTGATCGCCTGGCTATGATCTGCATCAAAGCTACCTTCCAAAAGATAAGCCTAATACGAGCACATGCACCCACCGACGAGGCTAAATACCTTATCAATGATGGAGCCTTCGGAGCCTATCCGGAGTATGATGTCAAAATTTTTCTCGGGGATTTCAAAGCTAAAGTCGGAAAGGAAAACATCTCCGGTTTAGTTGGTAAGCACAGAATCCACAATCTCGTAATACGGAGATAATTAGCACTAGATTTCCAAGGCTAAGGGTCCACACATCAACCTGGCGATCTCCAGATGGTCAAACCGCCAACCAAATCGATCATGTGCTAGTCGATGTGGGGAACGCATCGAACATCCTCCACGTGCACACATTCCGAGGGACAAACGTTGACTCTAACCATTTTCTTGTTGTGGCTAAATTCAGAAATCGACTGTTCAATGAGAAGAAGCTGCGAACTGCCCATAATTGCACACCTGGCATCCAGAGTCTACAGAGAGCGCCTGAGTGAGAAACTCTCCACTGTGCAGTCACCCGCCACCAAAGTCAACAATCGGTGAGAAGATCATGGGTAGAAAGAGGTCCTACGCAGTCTCTCAGCTCAAGAAGATTGAAGGGTTCCGCGGTCATAACAACATCCGGAGGCTCTTCGAAACTACGAAGGAAACTTAGTCACCCAAGCACAGGGGATAGTAGATGTGTTTAAGTAGCATTTCCAGCTGCTGCTAAATGGGCATCATGTAGAGAGAGTGATACGGCAAGAAAAGAACCCACATCCATTCAATGAAGAACCAGTTCCACCACCGAGTGGAAGAACAACAAGGCCGTATGCTCTGATGGCCTATCAGCGGAGCTCTTCCAATAGGTGGCGATGCTTTTGTAAGGTGCATGCACCAAATCATCAACCAAGTATGGGTGGAAGAAAGCATGCCCGATGACTGGCCTATCAACTCCATATGCCCCATCTACAAAAGTACAATGTGAAAGTCTCAAATCGTTCTGCAACACACTAATCAGCATGTAAAAGTGTGACTTCCGGCCCGGCAGATCTACTATAGAACAAATTGCTGGAAAAGACCAAAGATCAACGAATTTTAGATCGAGACCCAAAATTTAGATCATCGACTTCAATGCCGCATCTGATAGTAGTCATCGTTGGGAGCTCTATACGGCGATGGTCGAGGTAACAGATGTTCATTATTTAAGACGTGTCAATTTATCTTCTCCGCTTATATCAACTGCGGTACATTTTTCTACGGTCTGTCAATGAAAAACTCTAGCTTGCTGATGGTAAGCTCAGAATTACTTTTATTCAGCCCTTTGCATTATCCATAGAATGTAATCTATCTTGGTTTGACGTTCGCCACTGCAGTAAGTACTCGCAATTAAGTGTTGATCTATCTAGGTCCATTCTATGTCTGTGTTATGTGTTGAAATGAATATAAAATATCAGAGCATTTAAACATTTTGTATTCTTCAATGGCTACTGTCCATATAATGTAACACAACAACCAAACCACTAATAGTTCTGGTCCAATTTAATTATTTCAAAGCTTACGAATATAAGCGGGGTAACCATGAAATTATTTCCACACCGTCATCATTGTATCCGTAACATAAAATTGGATCAGCAAAGATTAAATTAAATAATCTTCCGACCGGACTCCCTAATTCACAATTTAACTTTATCTCATAAATGTTTGATGACAAGTTTCCTGCGATAAAATGACCTACCGAAATGATGACGAACATTTTTTCCGGCTGAAAATACATTTTTAAAATGTTATCAACACCAAGCTGCTGTATAATTAAGGAAGCAACCATTAATTTCCATGGTGACCTTGATTGTGCTAATTCCCCTAGACTAGGACATTTTTCACTGACAGACTTTCTGCTCCTTCAAAAAAAAAATATAGTGTTTAGTTTCGCAATGCTTTCGTTGCTCTTTGAACATTTCAAATTTTAAAGCACAAGGTGGAAAGGCCATTTTCTTACACACATACCTAAACATACGTAACCTTTTGTAATAAATGAAAGACAATATTTTGTGGCAGTGCTCCGCTCCGACAGCCGAACCCCATTCGATTTCCTTTCTCGGAGATACGATTAGGTACGGATAGTTTGCATAGGAGCTAAACGCCCATTAGGCTTGAAAATAAATTTTTAATTTATTGAGGGAAAACGGCTGTCAATATTAAAATTTATAGCTTCTGAGGATTCCGAAGTGAATTTAAATTTTACTCTCCCTACAAGGAGTACCCCTTTTATTTCAAGGAGGACTTTCGTTTAACCCATGTCATGGTGTTGGGAGGGAGTTGTATTCTAGGGTTCTGCCAAACGTAATGTGGATATGTTCAGGAGGGTTTCTATTTGTAGAAACAGAGTGCGAACTGTGTGGCTTCCGACCAGTAATAGAATAAGAGATGGTTTAATAAAAGTTTCTCCTGAATTTTCGAATGGATTGAATATTTCTGCATAATTTCAATATTTTCTTTCAATTATTTTTTGAATACATATACGAGTACATGTACACGTATAGTACATCCATATATGTATGTAAATTATGCAAAGATTTTCCGGTGTAAATTTAATTATTGCTATGGGTCAAGCAAATATAAATTCTGTGGAAGACATTAGCATAAATTCAGATGAGATACATTGATGCTGAGATGTTTATACGACAACGTGACTGCAAGTACTCATTTCAGGAGCATCTACACACTTATTCTCAAGGTTTTTTTCTGGACCAAAAATAGGCTCTGTGAAGACGAATTTTACGGACAAATATTTCGTCCCTTTCATGTTTCTCAGGATCCAGGCCATAAACCACATAAATGCATCGTAAGATCCTAAAGGTTTTCAATTTAGGAGTCAAGTGATAAGAGCAGATAGAGAGGGGGAAAGAGCTTGATAGTCTAAAATTTATATTAGTTCCTTCACCGGAAAAACCGTGTAATACAAGTCTTATAGTTTCGGAGTTGGAGCCTCCTTCGTCTTCTGTCGTCTACGGGTAAAGTTATCTATAAAAAAGACGGAGAAGACTTACGAGGGGCTTTCAACATATTCTCGGTATCGGGGTGAAGCTGTGGTTGTATATATAAATTGACTTATTTATCAAGTAATACTATTATTTTAGTGCATTCATGTAAAATTTCATATAAATGTGATTATTAATTCGCGTTTTATCTCTAGTTAAACAGAATCATAATGGCAACTGAGACGATGATGGTGAAAATTGAGCATCGCGCTGTAATTAAATTTCTCACTAAGCAAGGAAAAAGTCAAAAAACTATTCATGAAGAGATGGTGGCTGTTTACCAGGGTTCCGCACCTTCATTATCAACTGTGCAAAAGTGGTCAAGTGAGTTCAAGAGAGGCAGAGAGAGCATTGAAAACGACCCCCGCTCCGGCGACCCGGCTACTGCTTGTACGGGAGAAAGCATCAAAGAAGTCGAAAAACTTGTTCTTGAGGATGCCCGAATAAAGGTGAAAATGATGGCAGAGATCACCAAGCTTTCAATTGGTACCATTCACACCATTCTTCATGACCATCTTAACCTTTCAAAGGTCAGTGCAAGTGGGAGCCACGAATGCTCACAGCGCCTCAGAAAAAAGTGAGAATCGCATGCTGTAGAGAGCTTTTGGAGATGTGTAGTGAGAACGCGGACGGTGTTATGGATCGAATTGTTACTGGGGACGAAACATGGGTCCACCACAATGACCCTGAAAGCAAACAAGAGTCCATGCAGTGGCATAAAAAAGGAACAGACCCCCCAAAGAAGTTCAAAGTCACTCCGTCTGCCGGGAAGCTCATGGCCACAGTTTTTTATGACTCAAAGGGAATCTTGCTCATTGAGTACAAAAAAAAAAGGTGAAACCATCAACGCCACATCCTACGCTTCCACTTTGCATAATTTGCGGGAGGAAATTAAATTGAAAAGACGGGGTAAACTCGCATCGGGTGTGTTGCTTCTTCATGACAACGCTCCTGTTCACACGGCGCGAGTTTCCAAGGCTGCTGCGCGAGATTGTGGTTTCGAAGAAATCCAACACCCACCCTATAGTCCAGACCTTGCCCCTAGTGATTATTTCCTGTTTCCGGATTTGAAAAAATGTCTTCGTGGAAAAAGATTTTCGGATGATGAAGAACTCAAGTCGGCAATAAATGGGTATTTTGCAGAGAAAGAGGAAATATATTTTTTTGAGGGTTTAAAAAAGCTTATCTCAAGATGTAACAAATGCATTGATGTTAGGGGAGATTATATTGAAAAATAAAAATTGCATTCGCATTTTCCTTCATATCGATACCGAGAATATTTTGAACGCCCCTCGTATGTCATGAAATTGACTAGAGTTGCAGAAACGACTACGCTTCTCATCCAAAATCGTTACTTTAAGAGAGCGGCAATAAGTCGGAAAACAAAGAAGAAACCGACATTACAAGTGCTCGTTCCGAAGAAAGCCGATACACCAGGAAGCGGCCAACTTTGTCAATGCCACCGTGATCGGGATTGCGATTTCCGCAAACTTCAAATCATTTTATATACGTTGATTCAATCCGGTTGCACCATCACTTCGTGCTATCGCTTAGTATCTCATAAGCTAAGATCGAAGAAATTTCAGTATTACGCTTGGAACAAATCGGAAAGCCTAATAAGTGTCCTAGCTAGAGAACTAAAGGGTTTTCCAATAGGGACTTGGCTTTGAATTTAATTTGCGAACGCATTCTTTCACTAATCATCAAACTGCCGCTGTCAATTTATTCAGTAGACTCAACATTTTCATCATGGTAAAGTACACGAACGAGCAACGTCTGCGAATTATAAAAATTCGAAAGTCTGTGACTCCAACTTCGGTCGTAATTCTCGCCCTAGTAGACAGGCAATAACAAGTTTAGAGCAAAAATTTGAGTTTACATATTCGTTGTGTGATGTTGCCGTGTCAGTGAGACAACGGGTTGGTCGAAGTGTTGAAAATATCGCTGCCGTTCAGGCGTCCGTAGCAAACGATCCAAATCAGTCAATTCCATGGCGTTCTCAAGAATTGGGCATCGCTCAGACCACATTATGGCGTATTTTGCGTAAGGATCTTCGTTTACACCCATACAAGATCAAGCTGACTCAAGAATTGAAGCCGATGGACCATTTGAAGCGATGTACATTTTCCGATTGGTTTCTGGAGAAGATGCGCCAAGATGATGAATTTCATCGCAAAATCATCTTCAGTGACGAATCTAGTTTTTGGCTCAATGGGTTCGTCAATAAGCAAAATATGCGTCGGGTGAAAATCCACATGTGCTTCATGAATCACCACTTCATCCAGAAAAATATCTGTTTGGTGCGGTTTGCATGCCGGCGGCGTTATTGGGCAATATTTTTTCGTCGACGATAACTATCGTCAGGTTACCTGGAGCCCTGGTAAACAGCCCTGGTAAACAGCCACCATCTCTTCATGAATAGTTTTTTGACTTTTTCCTTGCTTAGTGAGAAATTTAATTACAGCGCGATGCTCAATTTTCACCATCATCGTCTCAGTTGCCATTATGATTCTGTTTAACTAGAGATAAAACGCAAATTAATAATCACATTTATATGAAATTTTACATGAATGCTCTAAAATAATAGTATTACTTGACTTGATATTTGGGAGGCTTCGGCAAAGAATTGAGTGGTGGGTTAGCAGCGATGGTAGTTTTTGAAACTAGACCGTGTTCTCTGGAGGTGTAGTATGCGCTTGGAGCTAACATGAGACGCAAAAGAAGAGAGATCATTAGCCACGTCATCAGGAGTCATATCTAATTGTTCATGAAAACGTATAAAAAGTTGCCGCAGATCATTATGATTAGTGGGGAGGCCTTCTTGCAGAATGGAAACCATTGCATTGGTTTTCGTTATATTTCGTTATACAGACAGAGTCAGGCTTGTCATGTAGGTAGGCGAGATATAAGCGAACATTATCATATAATCTGCGGTCTCTTAAACGAGAGAGAACATATCGGCCATCTTCCCCAGAATCGATAAGGTGCTTGGTTAACTTTGCCTTTGGAGGAAGAATGGGGTCTAAAAAAGCAGGTGGTGTGGTATTAGGGTGGGAGTCTAGCTTAGAACATGGGGAGGGATTTAAAATATGGGAGCGAATAAAGTTGGGGTATGCCGTTTTTGTATGAGGGGAATGAGAAGATGTTGGGTTTTGTAAATGACTGGGAGGAGGATCTAGATTGAAAGATACGCGCTTAGGAATTGAGTTGGACGCGGTGGAAGGAGAATGTTTAGTATATACGCGATTGGCAGTATGAATTGAAGGAGGAGTGAAGATAGGAAATGTGCCAACTTTAAAACTAAAATTTGCATCAGGAGTTTGTTTGTTAGGAGTTGGGTTTTTTTTGGAAGAGTTAGGCTTCGGTATAGGATTAGACTTAAAATTAACATTATTCTGTTTTTTAGATTTAGTGGATTTTGAGGTAAAGGTAGTATCCTTGCGATGTTTGTTGTTTCCTCTATTCGGTTTAATTCTTTCCATAGTTAATCCACCCAGATTGATGACGTCGGAAGCAGGGTTGATAAACATCCATTCATATTTTGACGGGATGTTGGTGGAGATCTTACGGCAGTTGCTGACATCTATTTTAAATTTAGATTTGAAGAGACTAGTTAGCCTGTTTCGATCGAGGAGAGTACCTCTTATTAAAAAGGCAACTGACTCAGCTTTGTTGAAATTGTTAAACTTTTTTATTCTCGTGTTCCACTCCGAAAGTGTCCATAAGATTCCGAATCTTGAGATTGTGGGTTCAGGAGTTGGTATAGTAGCATCGTTTACCGAAGAGGGTTGTGGTGGAGGAGAAGATGATCCAGGAGTTACTGGTGGTTCCATAATTGCAGATTCAAGCATCTCAGTAAGAAGCGAGTTGTTGTATGATGCAGTCGGTGGGGGCTGGGATTGCATCGGTATATCTTCGATTTTACTGGAAGTTATCCGGATGTGATCAGCAATTTCGATTAACAGCGCGCGTGATTCGGTTATCTCGTTGCTTAAATCGCTTATTTGGCACATGATGTTTATGAGCAACTGATCATTATTAGGCGGAGAGGGAACGCTGCTTCTGGATGTGCTTTGAAGATGAAAATCGAGGGAAGACCGTAGAGAACTTAAAGAGTCTGTTATTGTGGGGATGTAAGATTTTATTATAGATTTAACACTATGGGATAGAAAATTTTTTCAATCTTCACTAAAGTCATGTTTGTCATTTCGTTTTATTTAGTCACTGTATATCAATATATCAAGGATAACAATATATCAAAGATAATATATCAAGGCTTGTAGCCTTAGACTTTATTTGAAGAATGGCGCATAGAACGTCGTTTTCATCTACTCTAGTAAATTGGAAGCAATCAAACCTTTCAAGATTAGGAAGAGAATGAGCCGTAGATACTCGGTTCGGCAATGTCGGGCAATGTACTTTGAACTTTAGCGAATTCCGTATTTAAGTCGGGACTTATATTTTCAGAGATTATCACCTTTTGTCGACCCACATCAAGCTCTCGGATATTTTTCCACAAGATTTCATTAAATCGCTTTGAATACAATCTCTTCTTAGCTTCTGTTATTTTCATAGGAACACTGTTTCTTAAAGTCCGGAACACTCCAATGAGAGAGAGAGAGAGAAAAATTTTTCTTAATTTGGCTTACATCTTCAAATGAAATTTCTCTTGCACAAAGGGATGTAAGTTGAGGTACCCGTAAGTTGAGTGCGCCGGAAATAGTGTTTCAAAAAACATAAAATGAACGGCTATATCACACAAAATGAAAACGAAATGATTTTTTGAAACCCTTTATCTAGTTTTTACACTCAAACCTCCAAAAATTGATTTTTAGGTGACCTTAAAAATTATTCAACTTTGACTGGCTCTACAAGCAAAACTATTGATCCAAAAGAAATAATTTTTTTTCGATTACCCGAGCTGCAAACGTTTGTTAATCCATCCAGTGAATTAAAAAATTTTGCATTATACTCGTAGATCCACCCGAAAATTGAATTATGTAAGCACTTTTGCCTAAATGAGCCGCTGTGCACTGATTAATACTTGTAGCCCGCAGAAGTTTGGCTTTATGTACACCACTAACTCTAATACTAAATTTCCGCTATTTTGTCACCTGTCAAAAAATGACAGCACAGATGACAAGTAGTCAAAAATTACGTTCCTAAAACTAGAATAACGTAATGAAAAGTTCACTTTAAAATTTCTGGAAAATTTGCGGAGATGCTTCGAAAAGTTCAAAGTTTTCTCGCCCACCAATTGTTAAATTTAAACAACATATTGGAATAAATAAGTGAAGTAAACAACCGGAATCGTAACCTTCGCGTAAGAGCAACTGGAAAAATTGCTGTTGTAACTCGAAGTATGGCAGAAAGCCCAGGTTTCTTGATTTCAGGAATTGGACGTATAGCAAATAACATTCCAGCGAATTTTGAAGAAAGACTTGAGTCATAGATCCTACAACGTTCAGTTCACACAAAAAGGTAAGCCTACGGATCATCAGCAATATCGTAGCTTCGCCCGCTGGATGATAGAAATTCACGAAGTTTATCAAGAATTTAACTGAAAAATTATTTTGAACGATGAGACACATTTCCATTTTCAAGGCATTGTTAATAAGCAGTATTATCACATCTTGGGAATAAGGCTGTGTCCGAGTATAGACTGCGCTCTTGAACCATGATCAGTGGATTTTCTTGACCGAGGCTTGAAGGTGTGGATGTGGGCGGTGTATATTTCCAAACGTCCCGCAATAACTATTTCTGTACGACGATGCAGTTACTTTTTTTTAAGTCGAAAATAGCCAGATAGGTGCAAAATAAATAGCGTATTAGTATGTACGAGTAGGTCTGCAACACTAAAACTCATATTGCAACGCTGATTCAAGTTTGTGACGTTCAATTGATATATTTTAGCTAAAGGATGATTTTTTATTTTTTTATCCGAGAGCCCGCATCTCGCCAATTGATTTCAGCTGAGTTAGCTACAAAAACAATTCAATAATGGCTCTGGTGTACTAAAGATCTGGAAAGCTGAAGAATTGAAGTGCTCTTCAACAGATACACCTGTCTTCCCCATTTGATATATTATAGTAGGACGAGAAAAAAAATAACCGACATTGGTGTAATCCTCAAGGGATCATTGTCTGGTTGCGGTTTATTTTTTTTTTTTTTCAATTCAAATAAAAATCCCTGTGACAATTGATGCGGCAAAAAAAAACCATGCATACTCGTACCATTGACAAATAACAACTCATCCGGTTGCTTCTTTGTCATGGACAGAGCAATTATCCTTGTTAACACGAAGCCACTAACACACACAGATTGCCGGTTCGCAAAATAAATGAATTCATTAATTTAATTTATCCGAGACCACGGTTTTTCAATTGGACACATAAATTCAATTGACACTTCAAACACGTCCTAGAGAGTCCAAGGGAATGACTGGCACCAGTACAGTTTCTAGTGGCTGCATGCATAGCTTGAGTTGTCGAGCTGTTGTCCCGTGGGTGGTGACAATGACAGTCATGCACTAATTATTATTGACACGTATGATATGTATTTGTGTGCAGAAGAGTCCAAATAATGAATGACGGACTGACCGCGACAAACAGTCAAAAGGAAATTACCAAATTTGGTTTATGAATTTCCAAAGCACCACAAAGTCACGAGAGTATGATGTTCGAATGAATGCCCAGAAGTAATTTGGATAATAAAGTCATCATTTGATTTATGCTTTGTTGTATCTGCTCCAGTTGATACTTTTATTGTACTGCAGTTGTTAGAGCATAGCTTTTTCCTAATTAAGTGAAACAAAGTAAAATCCCGGAGATTTACAAATACAAAAATTTTTTTTGGGCGATGCACTTCAGTTTTGTTTGGAGTGTTTTTTTCTATCGGAGCACTCATGGGGCTCTTCAAAGGCAAATCTGATTGTTTTCAATGCAAAGTTGATAAAGTTCTACAGGGATGATTTAAATCAATATATAGATGTCTGTTTAAAAAAATGGCCAATCACAAACATGCGTTTGTAACTGGAAAAATTGGAAAAAATGTAGTTGAATAGTAGCTCTAGCTGCTTTGAGCTTGACAGCCGACGTTGTAAAGCAGAATTCTATGGAAATTGTAATCAGATTTTTTTTTTTAATTTACGCGCGCCTATAGGTTTGGATACCCTTTTACTGTAGCCATGGCGCAGGCGGAAAGGTAGAAGGAGGAGAAAGGAAAAACTGTTTTTTGTAGTGGTTTGAAAATCTGGTGTATTTGGTTTCGATATTCGCTCTCCAGGGCTGGGAGTCTGAATAGGACGGAGAGTTTTTTCTTCACTCAGAGTGATTCAAAGGTTATAATTCGCACTAGTTTTTTGTGCTTGAAACTCTACAACAGCCAAATCTACGTGTCAGTGTTATGCCTTCAGTAGCAGAATTTTTCTGTCTGAGTTCCAATTACACAAGTGAAAAACTTGAAAGACTTGTCATGGGCAGGATTCGAACCTTGGACCCTCCGAGTGAGAAGCGATTGCTAGTACCACTACACCACAGCCACCCCACGATTGTTCTGTAGTTCAATGCAAAGTGGCACTGTTGACTCATTTCAAACAGATTCACCTTTTCATACAAAACCCCAGTTTGGATGTGTACGGCCGTGGTACGTTCTATCCTCACATTTACATACGAGGGTTGTCTGAAAAGTTTCCGAACGCAACGTAAAGATAGCGGCACTCGTCAATAAAAGCTAGTGAATGCTAGTGCATCTTTTGACAGTTACTTACCGAAGTTTCAGTCATTTGGGACCAATTTAATATCAATTTTTAGTTGACAATCGTTTGAGTGAGTCGATGTGAGTGTTTTTTGTGAAAATGGAAAAAAATTGAGTATCGAGCTGTTATTAAATTCTTGTTTTTGAAAGGCAATACTCCTAAGCAAATCAAAAATGAGTTGGACTCTGTGTATGGGGACTCTGCACCATCATTTACCACAGTGAAATTTTGGGCAGCTGAATTTAAACGTGTCCGTAACACCTTGAGAGATGATGAACGGTAAGGACGTCCAAAAACTGCAACCACTGACGACAACATTGCTAAAGTTCACCAAATGGTGTTAGACGACCGCCGAATTAAAGTAAGAGAGCAAGTAGAGGTTATAAAAATGTCCAAAGAAAGTGTTTATTACAATTGAATCAAGTTTTAGGCATGAGAAAGCTGTCCGCGCGTTGGGTGCCGGGTTTGCTTACGTTAGACCAAAAACGTGTTCGAATGAAGATTTCCAACGCTCTGTTCCTAAATCCGAGTTTTGGCGCCTATTAATTACTGTAGATGAAACTTCGATACACCATTATACGCCCGAAATAAAAATTCAGTCAAAACAGTGGATTGCCAAGGGCGAGCCAGTTCCAAAAAAAGCAACAACTGTTTTTTCGGCTGGAAAAGTGCTAGCGACTGTTTTGTGGGATAGTAAAGAAGTTATCTTAATCGATTATCTTCAAAAAGGAGAAACAATTACAGGAGCATACTATGCATCATTACTTGCCAAGCTGAAGGCAGAAATTGCGGAAAAACGGCCACATTTGCAGAAAAATAAAATCCTGTTTCACCAAGACAACGCGTCGTCTCAATCCATGAATTACGATTTGAACTGCTTATTCACCATATATAGCCCCCTCGTATATGTATAGGTCATAAGTACCGCTGTCTAGCTTTAGCAAACCCTACAATATCACAAAACTGACTGGAGATCAAAAACCGAAGATTAGAAATGACAAGAAGCGTACAGTCGTGTTCGAATGAAGCGTTTTATACGATCCTACCCGTTCATGTGCTATGTCGTGAAGTTCAGTAAGTTTAAAATATTGGGTTGTACCACATCAAATGTCCGATTTTAAAGTAAAAATTGAAAAGCCAATATTATTTTTCCGTAAATTTTTATTCAATCAAAATAGAATCCGTTGGCATCTATGACATTCTTCCAACATGATACAAACTCAAATATACCTTTTTCGTAGAAGTGCTTACTTTTTGAGGCAATGAATTCTTCAAAGGCTTTTATGACCTCTGCTCGGTTCCGGAAGACCTTCTGCCAGCAAAACGAATCCAGATTGCGGAAAGATGGTAATCCGTTGGGGAAATATCAGAAGAGTACGGTGGATGCGGATGCGGGTCTAGCATTGTCGTGCAAAAGGATCGGACCGTGCCTATTGAACAACGCAGGTTGCTTTTCAGCCAATTTGGCATGCAATATGTCGATTTCCTCACAATATTTGATAGCGTTTATCGTTCCTCCTGGTTGAAGAAATGAAAAGTGGAATGGTCCTTTCGATGTCCACCAAATTTTCACCATAATCTTTTTCGGGTGAAGATCGGGGTTGGGTATGTTTTTTTGATTTTCATCTGCATCCAACCACTGCCCAGATCTTTTACGATTATCATACAGTATCCACTTTCCATCACAGGTGACTATCCAGTGCAAAAACGATTCAGTTTGGTTTCTTAATGTAAGCGATGCACAGATTTCCAGGCGCCGTAGTTTTTGTGATTCGTTCAGTGCATGGGGTACCCACTTATCGAGTTTCCTTACCTTTCCTTTACCGATTTCGTTTGGTCCGCATCCACCGTCGTCTACTAACGTTTCCGGCTTCCCAAGTGGTTCATAATCCAGGCTAGAATCTCCCGAACGGAACTTTCCAAATCAACGTCGTATAGTCCGTTCGTTTACCGCTACATCCCCAAATGGGTCATTAATGTTTTCCATTGCCAATGACTCATTATATCACATTTTAAATTCGGAAAGGAAGAGGGTTCGAATTTGAACTGCCGACAGCATGGTAAATAATTCCTAGAACAAAAATAACGGCACTTATAACGAATCCTAAAATTCTCATCTCTCTTCTGGCACAGATATTCACTCGAGAACTCCTTATTTATTTCGGGACATCGGGTACAACCCAATAATGTGAATATTTATCAAAAAGATCCTACAGATATACCTGAATACAATATGCGCTACATAGCGGTATAAGACTTAATATCGATGAATATAAAATGCCCAAACTTAACTTTAAAAAACTCTTTTCTTTTCTAAAGAATCAAACACTATTATTCCATAGACGCTCCTTAAATGGGCATGTAGTTGGGTTGGCCATAGAATTAAATACATTTGTGTACCATATTCACCCAGCGCCGTCCATTAAGAAGTCCTAGAATAGAGGAAGTGTAAAAGCTACTCATGAACAACTTAAACAAAACAAACATAGTTATCTTCGTAGACGGTCAGGCTGCAATTAGGATTCTTGAACCAACCACGACCACCTTCTACAATAGATTGTCGGGACTCTAAGTAGACGCTGAACAAGGTTGCTGTAGCCAGAATCATGGAGAAAAATAAAATAGTCAACGAACTGGCAAGGTGTGGTTTTACACATTAAAATTAATCGGGGAAGGAAGTGCTTTTTCTACTACTCGTAGGCTTTGTGAAGAGAAGAATTCTCTTTCACTTTACCGCAATGATACTGTCTAGGTCAACAAGTCTGACAAATAACAAAATTCAAAACACAAATCTTAAGTTGCCAGACTAGTTTTTAAAGTAACTTCTTCCTTTTGCAAAATCTTAAAAGTCTGCAAATAGTAATTCCGTGTTCTCTCGGCAGAAAGCCGTAAGCCAGCCTCTTTAGATAGCGTAATCTAGCCCTTTGGAAACCATACTGCGTTCAGTGTGTCCGCAGGTATACAAAATCTTTAAAGATAAAATTACGGAAAATGAACGAGATTATCAACTTTATCCTACCACCTGGTCGAGTATGTATCAAGTTCTTTGATCAACAAGTGAATGCCTAGTTAACGAACTCGTTAATTAATTTTATGACTGGAAACAGTCGTTACTGAAGTCGAAGCTATATTAAATTCAAGACGCACTACACCAATGTCAACCGACCCAAATGACTTAATGGCGTTAACTCCAGGCCATTTTTTGATAGGCGAACCACTTAATTACTCGATTGATTCGCATGCAAAACCCCTTAATGTCAACAGTACCACAAGATGGAAACTTGTAACACACTTAAAAAATGAATTTTGGAGGCGGTGGCACCTGGAATACCTAAACCAGTTGCAATATCGATCGAAATGGAAACAGCGCGTTGACAACATAATTTTGGGAACCATGGTTATCATCAAGGAAGAAAACGTTCCTACCTCTCGATGGAAGTTGGGTCGAATCATAAAGACATATCCTGGAGACGATGGACTAGTCCGAGTTGTTGACGTAAAAACCTCGAGTGGGGTTCTACGACGCCCCATACACAAATTGGCACCACTTCCGATTGAAGACATATCAACTGAAATTCCAAGTTCAAAAAGCGGATCGACAAGCACAGTATTTCAACCCAATAAGAAATCAGAGGTAACTATCGAAAATAGTTCGTCGAACAACGCACAGCCTAAGAAAAAGATGAAGGTATCTTTGGGGTCTACTCTTGTAACATTGTTCATCATCTGTTTAATGGTGACTAAAACACAAGCGACACCTATTGAAACTACAACATTCGACAATGAACCAGGAATATTCTTTGAAAATTTGGGACCAGCAGGAATAATAAGCAGTGAGTGGAACTTAATAGTTTATTATAACATGAATATATACTGGAAGGAGATAAAACTTTCAAATGGTTACTATGAGAGATTTAGTGATGTGTGCAAGTTACTGCACCACACCACTTACGACTGTCAGCAGGTCCTAACCAAAAAGAAATACACTTGTTAAGAGTTCAGCACAAGAGACGGTGTTTTTTATTATTCAGTTGTACTGGTTTATGTGCCTTTACACAATCAACGCATTCGACAAGTTTATGTGCTTGACGATCATCTTAGAATCAAAATAGATTCTCTCAAACAATGACACTAGAATTCTGCGTGGAACAGGTTTAACTAACATGCCTCCTGTTACCCATACGAAGTTGGCTGAGGTCTCCTTCCATTTGCAGGTGCCACCTAAGTTGAGGTTCTCCTCTACTGCGTTGTCCCTCTAGGTTGGAGTCGAAAGCTTTTCGAGCCGGTCGATAGTGCTACTGCGTTCACGATGATCTAGCAATCTAAGATGGGTTACTCCATATATTCTGACGAAGTCGGCATTGCTGATCGGTTTGCTGCTGAAACATCTCTTCCATCCCCCATTGATGCAAATATGACCGAAAGTTACCAGAAAAACTTTTCTCTCGGGGCGCTCGAGAGCACTGTCATCGAGTGTTCAAGTTTCTGCGCTGTCAGGGTCCTGTACAAAGCCTTACTAAACAATTGTCTTGCAAGCGTATAGAAAAAGCGATTAGAAAGAGTGATTCTTCGCATGCTTTTCGCTCTGGGGTCGTTGCCGGAGTTCTTGGTGGAGTGTAGCTAAATTAGATAAAGTCTCTTACTACCTCAAAGATGTAGCTGCCTATCGTGACGTATTGTGCTAGAAATCGATGCAACTCCCGATTGTGACCGCCTTTGTTAACAGCATCAATTTCTTTTCTGTGTTACTTAATCCATCTGCGCCTCTTCTGCTTCAATAGTCGCAAAGGCTCCTTTGACAACTCACTGCGTTCTTCCCATTATACCAATGTCCTCTACGTATGCGTGTTACATAACATACTTTTGAAACATGATGCTTCTGAAGTTGATTTAGGAATTTTGCACAATTATTTCAAGAAGGATTTTAAAAACGTCATATGACAAAGCATCGCCTTTTGTAAGTCCTTTTCTGACATTAAAGGTTTTGTCATTATCGACATTGACGAAACCGAGTGCATTCTCCTACGTCATCCTGCGCAAGGATGCCAAAACCAGACATAGCTCTATATAGTTCTTGGACTTTCCTGGCCTAAAACCATGCTCATAAGTCATAGAATCAGACTGTTGAAGAGGGTTCCTACGCGTTCACCAAATACGGCAGACATGATTTTATAAGCGATGTTGAGAAGACTTATTTCCATGTGGAGAATCCAAGGATTCTCTGAACGCTGTTGGAGAGCTGAACACACTGAGTATTCTCCGAGTCCCAGATCGCAGTAAGATTGTCGGGTTCAGCGCCTAAACACGCTTTTTGTGGCTCCTTAGCCCCTAGGCAGGATTGCTTCTAATGCTTGCAGAAATGCTTCTAGATATCTCTAAAAGGACAGCAGCATTTCAACTGTCTCTGGTTTACTGCCCGCTCTATGTGATTTAGCTCATTAGGGAGGCTAAGAATTTCTTTATGCGGGTTTTTCTATTTGAGTGGTCCAATTAGTTTTCCTTTAAGCCTCTTTTTGAACTATGTTTGGGATGAAAACAAATATTTCTTCAGTGGGTATATGATTGTCAATATTTTATAAGTGACCTCCTGCTGCTGTAGCTTCTACGCTTTTTGATGACATTTTGCCATAACTGTGGCTCAATTCCTTGAATCCGATTCCTTTATAACTTCAACTGACTGCTTGTGACTTGTTGGCGAAGAAAAAATCTAAAGATGCTACATCACAAGGTCTAGGCTGACAATCTAGATGTTATGTTTTCGGGAAATGATTGGGATATCACAGCATTTTTACCTAAAACATCGACTGTGCCTGCTGCTTTATGAGAAGTGAATCTGTTTCATATTCATGTTCGATCTGAACGTTAAATAAAATAAAATTCTCGGCCTGCTGGATGCTGTTTAGAATTTGTTGTTCTGGGTAGAATTTAGGAATCAGTTGTTTCAGGTATTTAACCTCGCGCTTGCTCTCTGCAAGTGTAGTAGACACTTATTTGTGGTGATTGAAGAGTTTCCATTTCTTGCTGCTTTTTTTGACGGTAACGAGTGGCCGCATTCTTATTTTGTTCTTTCTTACGGTTTTTGCGATCCTCTAATCCACGACCGTAAGGACGAGTAGGTTTCATAGCGAGACTGCTACTCGATTGCATTTTACCACCACCATCGCTGGACGACAATGAGTCTCCGATCACGGAGGAAGCCGACGGCAGTGATGATGATGAGTTTGATGGGGAAGTTGGTGCCCAAACTTCATCGGTTTGTGGTGAAATATCGATATTCTGTATTATCATCAAGCCAATCAGGTAGTCCTTTTGCACGATTTTCAAAAATTTCATCAAAGATTTGACAGTTTTGGGCAATATCAGATGATTGGGCTGCGTTATAGGCATTTGGTGTGTAAGTAATTGGGACAGATGGGGATGGCAATGTTACATTGACTGGTGCCGCAACTATACTATACAATGTTTTGAAAGACTTCAGGAATACTAGATGTCTGCATATGATGGTGGTGTTGATGCTGTTGCTGTTGTTGCTGTTGGGCAATCTGTTGCGATGAGAAGTAATCGAAAATCTCTTTGACATCCTGGGATTCTTGTGGTGGCGATTAAGGTTGTGTTAGACCACGCTAAGGAGGTGATTGGGTGGTGTTGATTGGGTTAAAACTGCCGCATTGTTATATAATGGTTTGCTGTAATTTTCTCCTTAATACACATTTTGTACTTTTATTGCCATAGATGGGTGATGAAAAACTGATTCAAAAACTGTCGACTCAAAGTCAATCGCTGGGTGGGATGAAGATCATTTGACTTCAGACCATGGTTCTTCCATAACATCGAAATCGAGCTCAAGGGCGAATTCTTCACCATGGTTGTAGTCGTGACAGACTTCTGATGGACTATTTTTTATCATTTTTATCTACCTTCTCATGTTTTACAAATAAAATATCGTTTGCAAAGTTATCTTCTAATATCCAAGTCTCTACCGACTCAGAAGTCGGAAAGAGCTCGCTGCTGCCCGGCGATGTTGGTTCCATTTTGGCGTTCCAATATAAATCCTGTGCATTGTTAAACCCTTTGAAATCATATTTTAAGTCCGATATTAAAAGTGATATTAATGATGTTTTAAATAAGAAACCGGAGTCGTATCCTGATGCAAACTTGATTGTTGAAGGGGCGACATTGTGGCAATTATTTTTGACAGTAGTGTGTGTAGCAAGCAGGATGCATTTGCTTGCTTGCTGCAAAACAACTAGAAAGCTAATTTCATCTCAAAATAAACACAGAAAATTCACGGGACGCTTTGGTATTTTTCGGTTTCATTGTTCCATTTTTAAGTGTCACAGCTTGAGCATATGCTAGCGCGCTTGATGTCCGCTTTGAAACGCCTAATGGTTTTTCTTCGGTAATTAGCTGGGTGTTTTCCTTTAAAAGTGTTTGCTTTCTTGCAGTCTGTGAAGAGGTGTTTCCCCCATTTTACACTATGCAACTCCTTATATTACGTGCGCAAGTTGTCAATAGATGGCTCCAGCAGTGCTGTGCTATTCGATTTTGACATATCTAAAACATCATGAACCAAGCTTAGATATATCGTAAACAAACCGTTTTGACAAATTAGTGATTTTGTTTTGGCGTCATAAACATTTGGTTGTGTGAAAATGTCTGATCTCGGGCCAGATAATCGTCATTTGCGGGAAGTGTTGATTTTCTGATGCTGCTGCTCTAAGTGAAACAACGTGGCGTGATTGGTTCCATCACTTTAAAGATGGTGACTTCGATGTTGACGACCGTCCGCGTAAAGGAGGTTCAAAATCCTTCAAAGTCGCTGAATTGGAGGCATTGATCGATGAGGATCCGTGTCAAATACAAGAAGAGTTTGCTTTAGCAATAGGAGTTACTCGACAAGCGATTGGGCTTCTTATGATTTGAAGAAAAGGGACGTTGAGCGCCGTTTTTCGCCAATATTAGTAAAGCAAATGTAAATAAAGTCGAAAGACATAGTTATAAGAATTTAGAGTAGCTTAGAGTGCCTGTGTGGGGCCAGTAAGTTAGTATAAGATTGTTAAGTAATTTTAAGCTAGCATTTAAGCATTTTTTGTTAGTATGTAAGAGTTAGTGATTAAGAAAATAAAATGCATATAAAACTAAAACTATTTTTGTAACCTACTTAATGCCCCACAATTCTCACCGCTTCCACACTACGCAGCACCACTTTTTACTGACGACTTTTTAGATGCACCATTTACAATTTATGTAGTTCAGAATGTCATACAGAAAGCAAAAGCGCGAAAAGCTCCAGGACACTACATCGTTCCAGCTGAATTCTACAAAAATTGTTCTATGGAATTTCTTGAATCATTAACAAGAGAATATAATGGAATATTTGAGACGGCAAATGTTCGTGCATGCTTCAAAAGAGTGATCATCTATTCCCTACATAAAAAAGGATCATATGATAGTCCTGAAAATTACAGAGGAATCTCCTTCTTGAACACATAAGTCAAGTTGTTTAGCACTCCGATTTTTAATACACTTACGGAGTGGATCAATGGAAAAAATACTGAGCGATTTTCAAGCTGGGTTCAGGAGAAGTTATTCTACTTCGGATCAACTATTTACACTGATAAATATTTCCGATAGCAATTTTTTACAAGCTGAACAAGTCAGGAATTTCAAGCAAAATTATATGTATATTAAAGGCTATGTACGAAAACAATGTAGCTTGTGTGTGGAATGGTGAGTTTGTATCAGAAGAATTCACAACGCAAATGGGAGTGAAACAAGGATGCGTTTTGAGCTCAATTCTTTTCATTTTGTTTATAAATGGTATCGTAGAAGAAATCGGAGGAGGAATTCTGTTTGGAAACATACGAATACCTGGTCTAATTTTTGCGGATGATATAGTTTTACTATCTGAATCTGATGAATGAATGCAGCTTATGATAAACCGTCTTGAAAGATACTGTAGACTCTGGAATTTGTCCGTTCTAAAATGATGATCTTCAGGGATGGGGGTGGAGAATATTCACACAACGAAAAATGTAAGTACCAAGGAGAAAATGTTGCAATAGTTCGAGAGTACAAGTACTTAGAGGTTTTAATCACGGCGAACCTTAATATGAGAAGACACTTTTAATGCAAACTGGCTGAAGCAAACCGAGCCATTTCTTCTTCTGGAGCCGCTGCATAAATAACGTGTTTATCGAATATAGTTCAAAAATGACAATTTTTCGTACGACTGCTGCATCAATATTGCTCTACGGTGCTCAAGTCTGGCGATATTGCCCATTTGAAGAAGTGGAAAAATTTCTGAAGTATTTCTTAAAACAGGCTCTTCAGTTGGAAGACTGTACGCCCAACTATAAACCACCATTGTTCCTAGACACCATCAAGATGCACTTTGAATATGTCGTAAAAGTAATGGAAATGGGTGAAGCAAGGCTGCCTAAACAAGTACTGAAGCACACTTGCGACCAGAGGAAACCTTGTTGCAAAGTGGGAAGAGCTTGGATTTGACCCCGGTAATAACTTCCGTATCCCATCCGATACAAATACCACGAACTTGAAGAATATGTTTAGTACTATTCTTGAAAGGGTAAGCCGCATTTCTTAAAAAAAATTTAAAACAGAAGCACAATCCTCACAACATCGAATGATATACAGTCAACTGAACTTTGAAAATACGTACTTCCAAAGCCGTTTTCCACTAAAAATGATAAACGTAATATTTAAATTAAGCAGTGAAATTATCAACCCAAATTACATTCCACATGGACCGGATCTACCAATTCTATGTAACCTTTGTAGCCGACAGGAAAGAGAAGATATATACCACTTCATTGCCAGATGTCCCATCCCAAATGAGATACGAGTGAGTTGTTTTGGAGTAACCTTGATGGAAATGAATGAAGTCCTGGACATTTTGAATAGAAAATTAGGTTGGGAAATATTATATAAATACGCGTCAACTGCACTGAAATACAGAAAGAGGATAATAGATGGTGACTTTTAATTAAATACCAACTAGCATATTAAGTAGTTAAATTTATAAATTGTCTATCTGGTAGACGGCCTTGGGCCAAAGCATATTAAACTTTGTTATCCAATTATGTAAAATTATATTTTGATCAATAAAGCTTATAACAACTGCTACTAATGAATTGGCTTTGTTTATGGATTTGGTAGTTCCAGGGAATTACGAAATCACGAAAATATTAGCCAGAGTGATACTTCAAGGCATTATGGATCATACTGCAAGGCGGCTTTTAGAAAGTAAAAGTGAGCATTTCCAAGAATTCTTACGAGTACATTACGAAGTAAGTTGGGCTGTGATGTGATCTGGACAAGCAAAAACTAAATACACCAGATGAAGAAACAAAACCCTCGTCAATCATCGGCTCTTTTTTGCCGAACCAAAATATTCCAATATGCGAGGGAAACTGGAGAACTCATAAAAAGTGCAGTCAACCGATATCAAAAGACAAATTGCTAATCTTTAACCTACTGAATCTAATGCTTATGACAAAATAAGGATAGTTGTCAACCACCAGTTCTTTTTAACTATGATTGACAGAGAAAATTTCTGAATGAAATAACGGATTCAAAGTCAACGCGGTCATTTCTGACTTATAGAATTGACTTTTCACTTACTGCCACTCCCACTTATAGAGACTAAAGCACATAAACTTTGACACACTACATACAAATACTAATGCAATATGTTGGAGTCAATGCATGTTTATTTCTGGTCCTAATGAAAAATTATCTTTCTTTCAAAACACTGTTCTACAGCTATTTGAGAAACATGTACCACTCAAGACAGTTAATATGAAAAATTCTCAATGACCCTGGTTTTCTTCTGGTGTTCCTGACTCCATTAATAAGCGAAGGAAAATATATCACAAATGGAAAGAGAGACTAACTTCGAGTAACTGGGAACATTTTCGTCAGGCCAGGAACTACTCCAATAATGTAAAGCGGTAGTCCAGGCGCCATTGTTACCTCTCCAAATTAAATATGTCATTAGATTCCAAGACTCTATGGAGGAATATGCGTAGTATTGGTGTTAGCAAACAGAATGACACTGATTGCTATTTAGATTCTGACGGGTTAAACAATTCATTCTTATCGAATGTAAGAGGGGTGGACGTGGTGTAGTGGTACTAGCAATCGCTTCTCACTCGGAGGATCTAGGTTCAAGTCCTGCCCATGGCAAGTCAGTTTTTCATTTGTAATTGGAACTCAGACAGAAAAATTCTGCGTGCGAAGGCATAACACTGATACGTAGATTTGGCTGTTGTAGAGTTTCAAGCACAGAAAAAAATACTATGAATTATAACTCGAATCACTCTGAGTGAAGCAAAACCTCTCCGTCCTATTCGGACTCCCAAACCAAACGCACCTGAGTTTCAAACCACTACAAAACAATTTTCCTTTCTCTTTCTTCTACCTTTCTGCCCGCGCCCTGGTAACAGTAAAAGGGTATCTAAACCCTTAGGCGCGAGTAAATTATAAAACAAAAAAAAAAAAATAATAAGAGGTAGTCATCATTTCTCGTTTGATAGAAATTTGTGCACGAATTTAACCAAAGACTTTGCGACTGTTGTAGAAAGTGACATCCTTGATGGAATACCTCTTCGGTTCTTAAAATTAATTTTTCCATAGATCTTAAGTTCACTGTCAGAGAATATTAACTTCTTTTTCACTTCATCGACTTTTACAGATTCTTGGAAAATGGCGAGGGCTATTCCTGTTGCTGAAAAACCTAATCCAAAAGGCCCTCAAGTCTTAATTGGGAGTTTTTTTTGTCGTGCTCGCAACCACTCCACTTTTGTGACCCGAAGAGCGAAAAAAAGATATTTTCTATCGAAACTAAGCACCGACCAAACCTCTAAGAAGCTATGGAGCAATCTACGATCCATTGGTGTAGGAAAAAAGGCGGTTGTCGATAATGTTCCGAATGCAAACGACCTTAACGAGGCGTTTCTTTCAAGTTCTCCGAATAGTCCGTGCTTTACTCCAGATTGCCAACTGTTTTTTAGCTCTGAATTTGACTTTGAAATCGTCTCAGAAATTGATGTAGTAAATACCATTCGTTCTCTTAAGTCCAATGCTATAGGTGAGGATGGTGTACCCATTTGTTTTGTGAAGATGATATTACCGCATATCATAATCTCTCTTACACACATAATCAATTTTTGCATTACGTGCTCTACCTTCCCTGATAGTTGGAAGTTGGCTAAGGTTATTCCGGTTCCGAAAAAACCTCAGCCATCTGTAGCTTCTGACTTTCGCCCAATAATTATTTTGACTTGTCTCGTTTTCTAGAACATCATAGCTGTTCGACAGCTATGATTAAAATTCTAGACGATATAAGAGTCAAATATGATGCAGTCGAAATAACGGTGCTTTGCTTGCTAGATTTTTCCAAGGCCTTTGACAGCGTGGATCACAAAGTACTATGTCACAAGCTCAGGCTATATTTTGGTTTTAGTGCAAGATCGGTGGGCCTGATAAGTAACTATTTAAAAAATCGCTTTCAAAGGGTTGTTATTGATGGAAAAAAATCAGAGTTTAAAATCTTAACGGCAGGAGTACCGCAGGGATCAATATTAGGACCAATACTTTTCTGTATTTATATTAATGACCTACCCAAAGTATGCCAGAATGTAAACACTCATATCTACGCTGATGATGCTCAGATATACTTGCCACGACCGATTTGGCTCATTGAGGATCTTTTTGACAGAATAAACGAAGACCTGTCAGCAGTATACAACTGGTCACTATGCAATGGTCTCAGTCTGAATCCTAACAAATCCCAGCTTATTCTTATTTCTAAGAATCATTACGATACTGATCTGCTGCTGCCTGTAAGCTTGAACAATAAGCAACTCAAATTTGTGGATGCTGTCACAAATCTCGGCTTCAAATTAAATTGCTCTCTCTCTCTGCCGTTGACCATACAAACTATGTTATTGGACGAATCTATGCTGGGCTACGTAAACTTCGGTTGTCTCCTAGTTTTACTCCGGTTGACACTAAACTAAGGTTAATTAAAACGTTATTTATGCCTATTATTGACAATGCCACTGTTGTTTACTGCAAGCTCGACTCGCTTTCTCAGCACAAGTTGCTTGTGGCGTTTAATGATATGGTTAGGTACGTGTATGGTCTCCATCGGTATGAGCACATTTCACACTGTCACAAGCTGGTTCTTGGTTGTTCGTTTCAGCAGTTCCAAAAAGTTCGATATCTTTTGTTTATGCACAAGGTCATAAACAGTAGATCCCCCAAGTATCTTTTTGATAAACTTCAATTTGCTCAGTCCTCCAGAACATTTAATATCATAACGCCCTCTTTCAACTATTTGAACTCGTCGCGTCTCTTCTTTGTGTATGTCACCAGGCTCTGGAATCAACTTTCGACAACAACAAAGCAAACAATTGAAGCTCTTAAATTCAAAAGTGCCGTATTGGTAGACATTGAATAAGCAACACATAACTACTCTCTTGAAATCCTCTATCTTTTATCTATTTTCTGCACTATTCTTTAAATCTTTTCACTATCCTTCTCTCCACAACTCTTTCTTTTCCAATATTTTTATTTTTAAGTAATTATTCACTAATGTTTATATTACATTTAATTTAATTAATAATTAATATTGTAATCTATCCGCTACTTTACGAGTATGTACTATAAAAGACTAGGTCTTATTTGTACAATGTTTTTATAATAAATTGAAATTGAAATTGAATTGAAAAGAACCCTCTGATTATGGACCTACAAGTATACTCCCAATTCTGTCTAAGGTTTTTGAGAAGTTAATAGCCAAGCAGATTGCCGATCAACTTCGCTTAAATTCCCTTATTTCGTCATATCAGTCGGGATTTAGACCTCAACTTAATTGTGCAACAGCTATGGCGAAGGTTTTAGATGATATCAGGGACATTTAACAGTCTTATTACTCCTTGAATTCCCTAAAGCATTTGACACAGGGAATCACGGAAACTCTTGTCGAAGAACCTATAGTAATGGTAAATGCTCTCAATCTAGATGTCTACTACAGGGTGGACCACAGGGTTCTATTTTAGGTCCGATTCTTTTCTGCAGAAATACCAATGACATAGCTATCTGTTGTTAAAATGCATCCTACCATCTTTATGCATATGACCTACAAATTTACCTCTCAAGGCCCCGAAGCCTAATGGAAGATCTTTTTCGTAGGGTAAATGAAGATCTGCATGCAGTTTATCTTTAGACAAGTCAAAAATTCATTTGATGAAAACACTACTGAAATAATATCACTGGAGTACACGCATGGCCTACTATAGTCGACCACAGTAACAGGCCAAGTTGGTGAGGTGGAACTCAGGAAGCCGAAACGCATGAACCTGGATTGAATGACTCACACGTCTTCTTGGAATCGGATAATGTTCCTCTCGTAGAATTGACTGGTAGGATTCCAAGAACAAATGTCCAAATGGTACAATTTGGTCACAAAAACGTACCACCACCAACTCGAACCAGAGCCCATAACATTCGGGTAAGACTACCGGGCCCAAAAGCAGAAGCATCTAATAATGCAAAGGATTCGGTGACCAGTTTTGAATTATTTTTCACACCAGAAATTATGGACATTCTTGTAAGTTGCACTATATATACATTGATAAGATAAAAGACAAATTTCAAAGAGACCGTAATGAACGTCGAAACCTAAAAGATTTTTGGGATAACTCCCAAGGCACTGGGTTAGAAATTGTGTACACGACGATGTCAATAGAACTTTTTACTGTCAATTGCCGCAATAATTTCGTTCGCAGTGATTATTTGAATTTAGATGAACAACTTGTGGGTTTTCGAGGCCGTTACGAATTTATTATGTACGAGTATATACGGAACAAACCAGATAAATTCGGAATTAAAATTTTCATGGCGGTGGATACAAAGTTTCCGTATTTATACAATATCGAAATCTATGTCGGAGCACAGCCTGAAGGTCCGTTTCAAAAATCGAACAGAGTGAATGATGTTGTGCATAGAGTTCTAAAGCGACTTTACAGCTTAGGTTGTAGTGTGGCTATGAATAATTATTTCCCAAATCTTCATTTGGCTAAAGAACTATTGAAGAAGTAAATCACAGTTGTGGGAACAATGAAATCCAATAGACCGGAAATACCTAAAGAATTCAAAGCCTCTAAGTCTAGAATAATTAAGATTTCAATTTTCGATTTTCAGAAGGATGCTACACTTGTGTTATATGTCCCAAGAAGGAACAAATCGCTCATTATTTTCAACCATGCATTACGATGCAACGATTGATCTCGATACACATGAAGAATTCAAGCCGGAAATAATAAAATTTTATAATCGTACGAAGTGTTGTGTTGACGTCCTTGATAAAATGTGCAATGTTGTCGATGGCCACTTACAATATTTTTTGATATCATGAACATTGCTGCAATAAAGGCTCTGGTTATCAGCCAAACAAACGTCAGGTTTGAAAAAATTGTGAGGCACAACTTTTTGCAATACCAGTCCTTCAGTCTAATCAATCTAATAAAACCGCCGGTTGCCGATCGAAACAATTCCTAGGCAACTTAAAATTAGAATTGCGATGCTTCTAGGTACATCTGAAGAGACACAGCACGATCTGACACAGGCAGATGCGCTTGTTGTACTAGGGCCCGAAATAGATCAACCAAAAAATGGTGCAAGACTTGCAACAAGTCCCAATCACCAGGCTGTACGAGTAGTGCATCTTCAATGCTATGAAAATTGATTTTTTTCTATTTATATAAATTAACAAAAAAAAAACATGAAACATTGATCTCTAAAACGCCATTAAATTTGAAGTTCCTAACTAATATTTATGAGTTAAAGTTATTAAATGTTTAAGACAATAAAATTAAATCTTTATAAACTAAAAATGTATTGGCATCTTTAAATGGTCTACCCTAGTAGGCCACGCGTGCATCGGTGTAAAAAAATAAGGCGCGCGTACTCCACTAATATACTGTCAGTATGATTCAGCATCGAGAAATAAACTCCAAGTTGCCTATAACAATATTGCGCAGATATGGCCACATCTCACCATATGCAAATATCATCCTTGGTTGTACCCTGAAACAATATTTAAATGCTCGGGACTGCATCTTCTGTCACAAAATAATTTATACGAAATCCCCTCCATATTTGTTCACTTAGTTGCCAGGTCATCTAAAATTTATAATATTACAACTCAGCCCTTGAATTGTGTCAATTCATCGCGACTCTTCTTCATTATTACCATTAGGCTATGGAACTCACTGCCAGAGCACTTAAAAAGAAGGTCGAGAGCTTCAGATTTCATAACAGACATATTTAAATATTTCTGGGTACAGCAGTAGTACATTTATATTTTTTTTAGATTTTTCAACGTCTATTCTCTTTCTTTCTCATTACTATCGTTTACTCTGCTTCCTTTTAACCATATACTTATATTTGCTTCCTTTATTCATTTTTATATAACTTGAAATCATCCACATGATTAAATAGCTTTAACTTCATTTATTTTTATTGTTTAATTTTAGTCAATTTTGCTATATTGTTAGCCTTTTTCTTTATTAGTACTTGACGTTTTTAAATAAACATTTGAATTTGAAAATGTGAGAACTCATAAAACTTCAACAGTTAAGGTGAATCCAATGATGACGAATGTAACTACGAATATGGAATCTCTCCATTTCATGCATGGAATTTATTATGAAACTTGCATATACTCTTCGACAAGAGGGAGAGAATATTGATGAATCCATTGGAATACAGAATGCATCCATTGGATGCAGAAAAGGATTTAGAAATACCAATGATGGAAATTGGAAATACAACAGCTCGTATAACTGGGGTCAATAACGAAGCTTGATGTATTACTTAATGTTTTGAGTTGCAGAGAAAAGGTTAACACTGTCAAGTTTGGGGAGTATGCCCAGAAAACAACAGAATTATTAAAGCAAAAATGTCTTGAAAAATAACTCACACCTACTCTTCATAAAATTTTGCTTCATAGTCAAAATATAGTGTAATGGAATATCAATCGTCACTCCTTAGAAAATTGTCGATAGAAGACTACAAGAAATATAGACATAAAAATACGTGCAAAGTTTCAAGGATGCGGCAGAATGAAGGCTTTTTCAATATGCTTGCAGCCTCATCGAACCCAGTCATTTCTTTATTAAGGCATGTCAGAACCGAAAAAGATCTGAAAGCGCAATATTCTCCAGATGTTGGCGAACGTATCCAAGATATTGGATTTTCTTTTATTTACATTTTTGGTCCGTGAAGAACTGTTTGACTTGAAATGAATCACTGAAATATTTTATTATTGTAAAATGTTTGTGTGGGTACAAATGATAGAACTTATTCTTTACAATAGAAATCGCTTTATTCAATACAGTAACAATTCTCAATTTAATCGCTTAACTCAATACAATACAATTCCACTTCTCTTAATTCACAATTCAAATACAACTGATGAACTGACTGCATGCATTGAGGACGCTGAGATTTATACTCGAATGATATACTCGTATTTTGAGAACAATCCTCGCCATCCACATATCACACTGCTGCCACCTTAAAGTTGTTCAGGAAATAACACATTTTGTCCAAATGGACCACCTTCACTTTTCCTCAAACCTCACACTGAATCCGGTAGACAACGTTATTACTACGGATTATCAACTTGTATGGATCTTCCCAATCCTGTTGCAATTTTGGAGATTTTCCTTTCTTACGCAGAGGATTATACAGCCGCACCAGATATTCTGGTTGCACGCTAGCTTCATCTTTTCTCTGGTGTTTTCATGCAATTTACGAATCCTGCTGCGCAAGTCATCCACGTAGTCGTTCACTTGCTCGGGCTCCTAAGGTGAGGAACCGAATTTTGTTTCACTTGGCCAAATAAGATCTCGGATGGCGTACGTCCTGTTGCACTATGGACCGCGTTTCGGTAGGCCATTAAGAAGAGGGTTATGTATCGATACCAGTCCCGCTGGTAGTTTCTGACGACCTTAGACAGATGCTCATCCAAAGTCCGATTAAATCACTCGACCATTCCATCGGATTGTGGGTGTATTGGCGTTGTCCTTGTCTTTCTTATTGCCAGATATTGGCACACTTCCTGGAAGACTTTTGATTCAAAGTTTTGCAAATGAACAGAGTGTGATTCCATTGGGACCCCAAATCTACTCACCAGTTGTTGACTATTTTTTCTGATATGGTCTTAACCTCTTGATGTGGGATGGCAAATATTTCCGGCCACTTACTGAAGTATATCCAGAACCACGAGGGTGTATAAGTTGCCATTAAAGGTTTCGGAAAACGGCCCGGCGATGTCAATGGCTACTCGTTCGAAAGGTGTTCCGACATTGTATTGTTGCATTCGCCCCTGTGGCTTTACTTTTGTGCCATTGGTAGCCGCATACCTTATACACTTTTTGCACCAATTCTCGACATCTTATTTAGCGTTTCGCCCTTTTCTTTTACCTTTTCCAACGTCGTGTTTATTCCCAAATGGCCTCCAGAGATTTCGTCATGTATTGTACTTCATGTTGTACTTTTCTGATAGTGGACCGTGGTACTATTAGCAATTTTCAATTTCCTCTTCAGCAAATCATATTGCACACAAAGTGAGTCCCACTTTGCCCAGTATGCCTTCAGAGTTTGGCTCCGGTCTGATATCTGCTGCCAGCTTGGACTTTACTCGTGTTCCTTCCAGACAAATAGAGATTCGATGTCATTATCTGCCTGTTGGAAGGAAGGTGGCCTTTTCTTTCGTTTCTTTACCACTGCCTACTTCTGCTGGGAGACTTTCATTGCATTGTTTTGCCTGCTACCGACTTCTGCCCCGCGAAGTAAGCATTTCCTGACTGATGGCTTCGGCAAAGATTGACCGGCTTCTTGGTAGCCATTTCTGTCGGTTTTTCCCTCTATTTGCATGTATCCCTAGTGAAGGCAGCCTTTTCGTCGTATCGGTTCCTTACAATTCCCCTGCAGATGTCCTACTTTATCACAGTTCCAGCAGAGCATCCTTCGTCTCTCCCGCGGAGTATTTCGTTGCTCGGTAGGTAGTCTTGAGCAGGAGCATTCACCAGATGCTATTTCCCTGACGAAATGTATTCCTTTGGAAGCCAGAGCGAAGGCAAATGCTTCAGCAAGGGTTCTTTTCCTAGACATCCTTACTGCTGACTATAGCTCCGAATCTACGATTCTCCTGATGAATGCGTTCTTTGCCATTTCGTCGATTATTTCTTCGCCTGCGGTTGGATATGACAAATGTGCCAGTCTAATCACGTCTGCTTTGAGCTGTTGCAGTGTGTCCCCTCGTTGCTGCATACGGCTTTGCAATTGAACCTTGTAAACCTCCCGCATGTGGCTATCGCTAAACCGTTTCTCGATAGCCTGCACTAATGCAACTCTTATACGCAGACCATGAGGCTTCAAATCTTCTCTCCTTGGACTGCTTAAAGAACATTCTCGGAGTTTCTGTTTTGGCACTGTGTCAAGCTGTTTTGTGCTATCCAGCGTCCCATACAATTTCAATTTTGCTAGAAAATTCGATTCCATTCTCCATTCACCAATGGTTGAGTCTTTGTTATTCAAGTAAGGAAATCTTCAGCAATTGAAATGTAGATGACGCTGTTTTCATTTAAGAGATGTCACAATAGGAAAAGCCGCCGCTCGGACGTGGTGTAGGTTTTACTTTTGTGTCCAGCTTTTTTTTTGTTATAATAGTGCGGTGCGTTGTTTTTCATTTTCGTTTTAATTTACTATTATTACGAGTAGATTGAGTTTAGCAGTGATTGCGTGTGGTTTAGTTTGCTCTATAATACATCGAGATTCCTACTTTTTGGAACTTCCATTTAAAATCCGGCCAAAAACGATAATCCCCAATAACTTCGAAGCCGATTTCTATTGTAATTATCTACCACTATAGCAAACATGACATCAACTGATATCAAAATCTGTCACTCGTCCACTACTCGTGTATCGAGTCGTGTTCCAAAGCCACCAGGTGGTGGTCATTCGAGACGTTTCGATGCAGTCGATGTGAAAGTCAGTGTCAACTTCGTCCACAATATTGGTGTGTGAATATGAAGTGTCAATTCGACTAACAGATGGCTTAACTAACTTACTAAATATGGTTTGTGTCAATGATTACAAATATGATATTTTGGAGGGTAAACATCTGTCAATAAAATCCAGTATGTCTGAGATTGTGATTGTACAAACAACATTTTTTTTGTCGGCTTGAAAATGTCGAATTTTAAGGCATATATGGACCTTTTTCGGGCAGTTTTAATAGATTTTTTTTTCCAAAAAAAAACGACTGCTGAAACATATTGATTTTTGATGGAATGTGGACATGCTCCAATACAAAGGACTAGTGAACGTTGGTTTGTTCGTTTCAGAAGTGATGATTTTGACATCGACAGTGACCGTGGAAGACCAGAGAAAAAATTCGCAAATGCAGAATTGCAAGCATTATTATATGAAGATTCGACTCAAATACAAGAACAGCACGCAGGCAAGCAATATATGCTCAAGTTCCAGACACGCAGGCTCACGTTTCAAGTATTTAGAAAGGTACGAAGTTTGCAAATTTACCCAACTCTGGAAGCGGCGTATAATACAGTCTCCTGTCACTGTCACTGCTTTCCCTTTTCTTTTTTTTAATAAACTCTAAGATTGAAAATGTTTACCCTAAGGCAAAGTAAAAAACTCACTGAATTTCAATTTGGCGATTTAACTACAAGTTTCGCATACGGTGGTAACACTGTCTCTAACCACTTTGCTGTAACGTTCCCTTGAGCTCAGGATGTTCTTAGTGCTGTGCTACAAATTCCTGGTTACTTAAATCGCTTCGACTGCTCAAACATCCTTGACTTATACGCGAACTTGCTCTTCTTCCGCGGGGCTATATCGATTTTCTGATGTGGTTTATGTGCCCACATCCATCCACGAATCAATCTGGAAGACCGACCGATATGGAGAGGTGTTTTACATCCGTGACACCCTTATCTACAGCAAAACCAATAAGTGATGTCAGACTTCTGTGACTTTGGGAGCAGAGTGTTTTCCACAGAAGATTATGCGGGTACTTGGAGGTTGGCTGGAGCACCCACCCGCTTACGTCGTTCGTTCTATGGGGGTTGCGTTCGAAATTAGTGTTATGTGGAAAGTTTCTTCATTAATTTGAAATTGCGGGATCTCCTCTTCGGGATAATACAATATAATTCGGGTGGGTTGCCTCATCGTAATGTAGTTCATTATTGTTATGATGGCGAAGGCGGATGTGCTCCCCAATGTGTGCATGTATGTGGCTCAGGGGTGTATAAATTTGCAAACCTTTAAACTTTTCATCATTTAATTAGATTTTCTGTTGGAGAAGTTTTTGTTAAGTTTTGTGAATTTTTGTCTGTGCTTTGCTTTGTACGCAGATGGGATCTTCAAAAAAAAAAAAAAAAACAAACGCTCCACTGGCCGTCAGACTAATAATATGTAAAAATCCAGCATCGACGAAACAGTGATGAATACATACTCTTACATACATCCATACGTAAGAAGATTAGCTTACGAAAAAAGTGGAAAATAAGGGTAGACATCCATACATTTGCGAGTACAACAGATTTCGTATTCAAAACGATTTTCCACAAGTTGAAAAATGTATGATTCGAATATTGCATTCAGAAATGGATATGTGGGTCGGGTTGGAGGGTCCCGGGTGAGGCATTCATATTATTCGACAAATTCTAAACTCCTTCGGGGATACGACGAACATTTTTCTTAAAGAGAGGGAACTGATTCTGAAGTTAAGGGTTGGCAATGGGAAGTCGAAAGGCGATTACTTACGAGTATGGGAAGTGTCGCAAAATATCTCTACAATATCTTGTTGTGGTGAACTGCAAATGGTAAGCGGTTTTTGGTCGAATTACGAATAATACTGAGAATTTTTTTTTTATAAGTGAGATCGCTTAACACTGGCTTTTAAAGGAGGAAGACCAAATGCATAACCCTGATTAGAATACACTATACTACACAATGCCACCAAGTCGAATTTAACAAAACGATTCGGATATCATCTTTAAAAACTGAGGTGTTTGGCGTTGATATAGAGGCCCGAAAATCCTGACCCGCCAATATAGTTTTAAACCACTGCCTACTTGCATTCAAGGTACGTTTGCGGATATTTCAAGTACCCCAACAAAGATCAGTGGCATCGGTGCCAAGAAGACGTCAAAAAGGTCGCATTTAATGTCATGAGATTCCCAACCCCAGGAAACCCCTGTATTAATGACAAATGCAGGCAAGCACATATATCAAAACAGGTCGCATCTGAAGCGACATTGCGCCTGTTGGCGAACTTGCGACAACAGCACTAATTTTTATGAACGAAAATAAAAAAGACTTGTTCAAATAGTTTGTTCTTTTTTATTGTGGAACGTTATAAAATCCTATTTAAATAGAAATATATGTAATTCAAGTAGTACAATAATTTTAGATGACTTACTTTAGTGTTAAGATTAATTTAGCTTTAAAGAATTTGACAAAGGAATTCCAATTATTTAAAAAAGAGAAAAAAAACGTGTTCTTAAGGTGACCTTTTTGGGGTTAGTCGCTTTTATTTTTTTTTTTTCGTTTGACATGATGACTTGTCCTCAGCATCAGCAGCAGAGGTACCAACGTTAGAACTATATGTGCCAGGGTTGTTAACACTCTCCCCCGGTATATCCGCTAACGGATTTACCCTTACAAACAGCCTAATTTACGGCGGGTTTTGCCACTAGCGGATCTACTGCTGCAGAATCTCCTATGTCCAAAACAGCCAACTTTACGGCAGGTCTTTCCAGGATTCCCACCTGTGTTAAAACAGCAGCTTTTCGCACTTGGCCATCCTTAGATACACGAGTTTCGATTACACGTCCCTTGGGCCAGCAATTTCGAGGACTGTTGGGGTCCACAACAAGTACGATGTCTCCCACTTCGATTGGCTTAACCGGCGCGAACCACTTAGTGCGGCGGGTGATTGTAGGAAGATATTCTTTAACCTACCTTTTCCAAAACGATTCAGCATACAATTGAGAAATCAACCAATTCTTTTTAAGTGTTGCCTTGTCATCATTGAGTATTGCAATCGGCTTTGATCCACTGGAAGAACCTAGAAGGAAGTGATTAGGGGTTAGCGCTTCTTTATTTTCATCATCAAGAGGGACATATGTTAAGTGACGAGAGTTGACGCTGCTCTCTACTTCCATTAGTATGCTACGCAACAACTCATCCGATGGGTAGCGATTTGGCATTATCTTATAGAGGACGGTTTTGATTGAGCGTACCAGCCGTTCCCAGCAACCCCCCATATGCGGCGATGCAGGAGGTATAAAACTCCATTTCATATTAGCTGTGGTGAAAATTTCCATAAGTCTATGCTTATCAACATCCTGATATGCCTCTTTCAATTCCCGTTCCGCGCCCTTAAAATTGGTACCGTTGTCGCTATAAAATTCGATTGGACTACCCCTTCTGGCAATGAAATTTCGAATAGCAAGTATGCAAGAGTCCGTCGACAAAGTGTGTGCAATCTCACGTTGTTAGACAAGTAAGCAGAACCCCCCACCTCTTCTCCTTTCTTCTTAAATTGGATATGAAAATAGGGCCAAAATAGTCAATACCCACATATGAAAATGGCCTGGTAAAAGACGCTAGTCTAGCAACTGATAGTTGACCCATGAGCGGAGTCTGTGGCTGTGCTGTCCGAATTTTGCAAAGTTGACATGACCTTCTGACTGTACGAAGAACGACTCTTAATCTTGGGATTCTGTATCTCTGGCGGATTTCATTGATCACTGTCTCATGGTTTTGATGATGGTATCGACGATGATAGTTTTGAACGAGTAAGTTTGTTGTCGCATGGTCCTTAGGGAGAATTACTGGTCGTTTCAATTCTACGTTGGCTTCTTGACAATGATCTAATCGTAGATTAGCTCGCAGAACGCCATTCTCGTCTAAGTGGGGACAAAGGGATACTAATGGACTTGACCGATGAATGCATTCTTTTGCTGATAATGACGCGGTCTCTTTTGGAAATCTCTTGGGCTTCTCTAAATAATATCATTTCTGCTGCCTCCAACTCAACTTGGCTAAATTTACCATACTTTCGGTCGGTTTTCTTATGCCTTGACTGTACGTTGTGCAAAAAACGGAGAACATAACAAGTACTGCGGACTAGCCTGTTCCAGTTAGAAAACCTTTCTGGTTGGAACACACGGATATGATGCACACGATGAACTGCGATAAATTGTGACCTTATTTCCTCAGATGTTGCTGTTTCCGGCTGTTCTGTTGATGGCCAACTTTCCGGAGGCAATGTCAGAAAGGATGGGCCTCGGAACCATCGGTTTGAGGCGCTAAAATCTGGATTTTTCTTCCATTTCGTGGCCTCGTCCGCCACGTTTAGTTCATTGGGGATCCAGTGCCAGTCAGTTAGGTTTGTGGTGTCCAGGATTTCATTTACTCTGAAGGCAACGAATTGGCGATATCGTCTGTGATCTGAACGCAGCCAGCTTAAAACGGTCTTGGAATCCGTCCAGAAGACTTGCTTTTGGAATTTTATAGAGTGATAATCTATGATGCTTTTTGCGAGACGAGCACCAAGTACAGCTGCTTGCAACTCCAGTCTGGGAACAGAAAGACTCCTTAGGGGGGCTACTCTCGTCTTTGCCCCTACTAATGCACATTCGACTAATTCCCCATCGCTCGATCTTATGTATGCAGCTGCCGCAAATCCATTTTCGCTCGCATCGACGAACACATGAAGGTGTCTCTCTGGCTGGCGTATTAATCTGTTGGTAATATAGCACCGCGGGATTTGTAAATTTACTACTTCCGGAAGAAAACGAATCCACTTGAGCCATTTGTCGTACTGTGGATCTTGGATTTTCTCATCCCATGCAACTCCTGAACGCCAGATTTCTTGAAGTAGAACTTTTATATACATAAGAAAGTTCGCCAGAAGTCCTAAAGGGTCAAATATAGTCATCAGAATCCTGAGTACTTCTCGTTTCGTTGGGCGGTCATTACCAGAAAGAACTGCAGCGTTTTTTATCCTGGGTGATAATTTATACGTAAAGGAATCTGATGTGGTGCACCACCACATTCCTAGGACTTTTTCTGTCCCCAACTCACTTTTCGAGCTAAAATTTATCTCCTCCCTTTGATTTGATTGCAATGCGCTCAGTACAGTCTGAGAGTTCGATATCCAGTTTCGTATGTAGAAGCCACCCTGCAGATGGATGTATCGAATTTGGTTCGCCAGCTCAATTGCCTCCTCTTCAGAATCAACACTATCCATGAGATCGTCAACGTAATGATTTTCCCGAATTGACTTAACCGCTCTAAGATATTCTTGTTGGAATTCATCAGCATTTCGATTTTTAACATATTGAGCGGAGCAGGGCGAACAGGTTGCGCCGAAGGTCATCACTTTCAAAACGTAGAAGTCAATTTCTTTTTGCTTACGCCCGACCCATAGAAATCGCTGATAGTGTTGGTCCTCTTCTCGTATCTGTATTTGGTGGAACATCTCCATAATATCACCACAGATCGCAATCTGTCTTTCTCTAAATCTGTAAATAACTGATGTCAGGGAAACCAGTTGATCTGGACCTTTGAGGAGTACCGAATTAAGTGAAACCCCCTGAACCTTGGCAGCAGCATCCCAAACGATTCTTAGTTTCCCAGGCTTGTTTGGATTTATTACTGGAAACACCGGCAGATACCAGGCTTGACGATTCTCTTTGATTTCCTTCGTCGAAAGCTTTCTGGCATACCCTTTGGAAATATATTCCTCTAATTTTTCGTGAAGGGCGTCAGCAGTTTGGGGATTCCGATTCATTTGCTCTGAAGACCTATAAGACGCCTTTTCGCCATGGGTAGACTGTCTGGGAGACTGATATTTTCGTACTTCCAAAGCAATCCTGTTTCGAATCGACCATTTTTTCGGCGGGTCAGACCTTGCAGCAACTCTTGAGCTCGCTTTTCTTCCGCTGAGAGTAAGTTATGTTCAGATTTTGACGCTCCAAACTGCTCACTGCTTATAAATTCCTTAACAAGGCGTTGAAGCTCGATGTCGTCACCATTATTACATCCGCATGTGTGAAAATTAGCCCGAGTATTTATACATGCATAGTCTGGCGGTGAGTGAGAACAATGTCCATGTATAGTCCATCCTAAACGTGTCTTGGTTGCCACTGGTTCTTCTGTTTTTCCTTCTCTGTAATTTATCGGTAGCCCAAGTCTCCAGTTATTAAGCCCGATCAACAAACGAGGTGCTGCGTCCTCATATGATTCAATTGGCAAACCTCTTAAGTGCCTAAACTCTTCTTGTAGCTTTTTACCGTCTACAGTTTGTCGGGGGAGTTGAAGACTCTTAACCGTGTGTATATTAGCCAGGGGGTATTTTTTACTATTTTTGTCAGTTCCAGATATTCGGATGCTCATCACTTTAGAATCATTTTCGTATCGGTGTGTGCTAGCAGTCCATCTCAGACACAGGGGCTCCGGTGTTCCTGCAACATTCAGATCTTCTTCCATTAGCGTTAGGGTAGATCCATCATCTAAAAAGGCAAACTCAAGTAATTGAATGCCGTTCCCATATAAAACGACTGGCACAACTCGAAACAGCATCGATTGAAATTCTCGCGAATGAGCATTATGCGACGCTGTCATTGAAACACCTATTAACCGTTGGCGATCAATATCCTTCTGGTCGTTGTGCAATAATCTGTGATGTTTAAAACTGCAATTACTTTTTCCACAAACTACGTCAGATTTGCATTTATTGCTGGTATGCCTTGTTAAACATTTTCTGCACAGCTTATGTTCTCTGACAGCTGCCCATTTTAAAGAGTGGCTTAGCTGTTCGAACTTTCTGCAATTGGCAACAGAGAAACACGTTCCAGCACAGATAGGGCATTTGCTCTCTTTCGTATTAGTACATGACGTATCTCCATGACTGCAAACCTCAGCATGAGCATTGAGAAAACCTCTCTCTTTGTCACTTCGAATGGGCTGTTTAGTTTCTGGTCTGTGTTCGTTAGGGACTATTACATAGTTGGCAGCTTCATCGATCTGATAAAGCCAAGTGCTAAAGTGCGAAATTGTGCAAGCTGGCAAAGTTTGCCTGAAAATTGCCCAATTTAAGCGAATAGAAGGCGGCAACTTGGCGACAAGCTCTTGAAGCAAGGTCGGGTTATTTAAATGTGCTGCCATTCCAGACGCTTCCATCGTTGCACACATGTTCTGGACAACAACGGCGAAGGCAACTATGGTTTCCAACTTATCGGCCTTGGGTGGGGGAGTGGTGTGGATTCTCTGAAGAATAGAGTGAATTATTAGCTCTGGTCTTCCAAACAGCATCTTAAGTGTTGATATAATGCGCGGGACACAATTGGGTTGGATGAGTATGCAACGCACGGCCTCTAGAGCTTTTCCTTTTAAAGCCCTTTGAAGTCGAACCAAATTTTCTTCCTCAGAGAATCCACATAACTCTGTGGATCTGTTAAAATTAGAAATAAATAGCGGTCAATCTTCAGGGCTCCCACCAAACTGTGTAGATCTCTCGATATTGAGTGTCGCGCTGCCAGGTTACTTCTTGTCAGGGTGTGAGTGTGATCATGTGAAGACGAATTCCTCCGAGAGATGCTAAGTGGAGGAATTTCGGCTGGGTCACATAATTGAATATTTGGCAGGCATTGCGGTTGCTGTGGTGGAATTTGCATTTCTATCACTGAAGGCAAGCATTGGGTTTGAGACGGCTGGGGCTTAGTGACAGATCGCTGCTGGGGTGATAGTCTATTTATTTGCGATAACTTAGCTGAAGGCACAGTGATGGGTGTAGTGAGGGGTTCTGGTATCACACTTGAATTTGCGGGCAATTGTGATTGATGTGGTTGCCTTTGTTGTTGTGCAACGACGGCTCCCGTCCAGGAGGAACTAGCAATCGGTTCGTGGACGTAGGGAACTGATAACTCAGCAGCTACTGTTTGGGAATTACCTGCAAATTTAACTGGATTCCTGATACTTACGGTTGAGTTACGAGCGTTCTGCAACCATTCCTGCACTTGCTTTGGTGAATTAAGTGAACGGGCCTCGTCATCGCTTTCGGAGGAATCTTCTGCCTGACTCAATAAACAATATTTCTTGTCAAGGTATTCCTGATCTCACTTCTCCTTCAAGGATCGTTCTTCTTCCAGTCTCTGCAGTTGAAGTTGAAAATGTTTTGCTGATGAAGATCTTGAAGTTTTCGAAGGCTTGGATGACGTCGTAGATCGTGGTCCCGCATGTTCCACAACAGGCGCCGGAATTGGTGGAGCACATTTTTTACATGCCCAATCTTGGTATGCCACAAAACTATCGACTTGTGCGCATTGATAATGAAACCATAAGTCGCACTTGTCACCTTGGACCATGTTGTCATGAGCATCTGGCGCGGTACACATTTGGCAATTATGTTGCTCTGATGGTGACATCTGGTCTTTTGATATTGCCATAGTGATCTTCTATAAAGATTTTATAAAATGTTGGCGAACTTGCGACAACAGCACTAATTTTTATGAACGAAAATAAAAAAGACTTGTTCAAATAGTTTGTTCTTTTTTATTGTGGAACGTTATAAAATCCTATTTAAATAGAAATATATGTAATTCAAGTAGTACAATAATTTTAGATGACTTACTTTAGTGTTAAGATTAATTTAGCTTTAAAGAATTTGACAAAGGAATTCCAATTATTTAAAAAAGAGAAAAAAAACGTGTTCTTAAGGTGACCTTTTTGGGGTTAGTCGCTTTTATTTTTTTTTTTTCGTTTGACATGATGACTTGTCCTCAGCATCAGCAGCAGAGGTACCAACGTTAGAACTATATGTGCCAGGGTTGTTAACAGCGCCTTTTAGAGAACTACGCCAGAAACAGCATTCAAAAGGTAAGAAATAAGGGGAAAATAGCATGTCAACCTAACAAGATCCGAACAAAAACCTGTAGAAATGAGGAAGGAAATTTAGTAATAGAGTCACAATAGGGATAACGAACTATTCCACGTGGGCCAACATTTCCGTCCATCAAGTAAGCCAGAAAGAAGACGACATAGTAGAGAGCATATAAAAACTCATTCCCCAGATCTGAGTGGAGGAAAGTATGTCTGGTAAATAAGGCCTTCACATCGCACGTCAGAACCACAAGAATGGACAATTTAAAAACTGCGACTGCTTTTCCCCCTAAAATAGCGTTAAAAATCTTTTAAACAATTAATCAACTGGCACCTGTTGTTAAGTCGGGTAAATATACAATTAAATAAGTGTACACCGAATGTGTGAAATCTATAAATGTAAGCTTTACAGAGCCATGCCTGGTTTTGGCAGTTCATTTCAACTTGGCAAAGCAAACCCACCGAGATCTTTGATGTCAAAAAAGGATTTAAACAAGTTGCTACGTGTAATGTGATTTTTAACATCATACAAGAGAAAATCATGTGATACTCGAAACGTACGATGATGACACTGACATCATTGGCGGAACGCATTGAACTGTCGCTAATGCATTCGCAAGTAATAAAACAGAAGCGGCAGAAGGGAGGATTCAAAGATATGTTGTCAAAAACACGGCCTGTACAACACCGACGAATTAGGCAGATGGTCATAACCACGAGGTACTCGTAGTTAGAGATTTTGTTTGTCTCGGTTTCGCTCTAATAATGATACCTCAACAGAAATCAAATGACTGATGTCAATCGCGTACCAAGATTAGTAGTAAACTCTACGGAGAATCTATAATCCCTATAATCCCAGTCCGCTTCTATGACGCAGAAGCATGGATTTTTGCGAAAGTGATGAGATATCTTTGGTTGTTTTGATCCACTACATTATTTTGATCCTGATTGCATTGACATACTTCGATATATCAATAGTGAACTCTACAACCAGTACAATGACGCCGACCTGGGCAGAAAAGTGCGCATTAGTCGCCTAAAATAGTTTGAATAGTATTAACCCTCTGGTTAGAGCAATACACACTTTCTACAAGTAGGGATAGCGCAGGAGACAAAGACTCCGCTTTAGATGAAACTGACAGGGGAAAGTAGTCCGCAATCATCTTGGAGTGTGCTACTGGAGCATTTGGGAAAGAACTGCGCTAACTGGAGGGGTTTATTAATTTAGTAATTGAAGTTTGCTGTCATGCGTGGGGGAAAAAATGTTTAAAAGTAGTTCTGATTCGGCTATTTGTATGAAAATGAATTCATTCAGGAATGGAAAAATATATTGCCGAGGATATGCGTATATTGAGTCCTCAGCCTTATTAGATAGGAATGAATCTGTATTTTCGATGCTTAAACCCTTCTAATTATTTTTAGATTCAAGTGACTCAAAAAACAAGTGCCATGATAATTTGGTTACTCGGGTACTGAACTGAACCATCTTTGCATTCATTAAGAATAGGGCATCTTCCGTGGTTAGCATATTGCATCATGCTATAATGATTTTTATTTAAATCACTCAAGCGGTTAAGGTACCCTTAAAATGTTTGCACACAGCGCGGGCGAAGGAAAATTAGGGAGGGAAGAAAGATAGGTACCGATGAACGTTGGTTTTCAATGTTTGAAGATTATAATGACTAGGAAATAAAGAGCTAGGCAGAGCATTCCCTAAGCGAGTTATACAGCTGAAAGTGGGCTTGAGCATTCATAGCGAGACGGGTGTTACGGTTAAAGGTTTGAAGGGGCGGAATGCTACTGGCGATTTCAATAGAACACTGATGGCGTTAATTTTGTGATGATAGAAATCTGTAAAAGTATGGGATAGATCCGGCGATTGGCATGCTGCCGTCAGACGTATTTATTTTTGTTTGAATCAGGACCCTTAATGGTATAGATAGTTGCATCTTAAAAGCATATAAAGGGTGATATCTTGTCTGTTTGGTTTTTCAGCTGTCAAAAATACAGCTCACGCGTGATTCGTGACATGTATCCAAGTCAAACATGCTCAGTTAGCATTGCCTTTTCATCATTGAAAGACTTACACTCGAACAATTCTTAGAAATCATTGCATTTCATTATAAAAATTCGTGGTCTATGGAAAATATATTTCGCGCACCTTGACCATTTTACTGTGTAGAGCGCGTACAGAGAAAAATATTGCTGCTGCATCCGCCCGTGTTAATGAAGACCGTGATGATTTTACGAAAGGATCTTGGTCTAAATCCTTACAAAATACAGCTCGTACAGGAACTGAGGCCGAACGACCTGCCACAGCGTTTAATTTTAGGTGAGTGCGCCTTATAAAAGCTGGAAGAGTATATGCTTTTTTTTATCGAAAAATTATATTTAGCGACGAAGCTCATTTCTGGTTGAAAGCGTAAGGTAATAAACAGAACTGCTGTATTTGTTCCAATGAGCAACACCAGACAACACTAGAGCTGTCACTGCACCCGGAAAAATGCACTTTTTGGTTCGGTTTATGGTCCGGCGGAATCATATTTTTTCAAAGATGACCGTGAGAACAACGATACCGTCAATGGCGCCCGCTATCGTTCAACAATTTTGAACTTTTTTTTGCTCAAAATGCACCAGCTGAACCGGCGAATCGATGGACCAATTGTAAATTGGGCGGCTAGATCGCGCGATTTGATGCCTATAGACTATTTTTTATAGGGATAAATCAAATCGCTCGTCTGTGCCGATAATCCAGAGCCAATTGTAGCCGTGGAAGATAACCTAACACGTGTTATTAGCGAGATACCAGATAATTCAAAATTTAACTCTCCGAATGGTCCACTTAAAACCTGGTCGTGGTCAACGTGAAATAATTTTTAAAAAGTAAATGGTTCCGGAACTGGTTCTTTTTACCAGAAAGTACATGATACATGATACCGAAAGCAACAATCAAGAAAACGATTTACGGAAATTAGCGACGGTTCAAAGAACGGCTTCCATAGGCATTACAGGTACGCATTGGACACCTTTCTGTACCTAACACCGCTTGATTTACAGGTAAAAAAACTTTCCGCCAACAGTGCGATACGACTCATTAATCTATGTTACTTCAAGAGCAGTAGTTTCGGATATGGCATGGTCCTAACAGAGCCAGGCAATCCAATTCTAACGGATGAAATCTCTTCCTTGGTCGACTTCGACATTCCAGAGGGAGGACTGGGAAAAAAATTGCAACAATCAGGTCGAATGAAATTGAAATTTTCACAGATCGCTCAAAAACAAAGGAAGGAACAGGTTTTGGTCTTTTCAGAAGACCCTGAACTAAGTGTGTCTATAAGACTACCGGACGCAAGCAGTGTCTTCCAATCAGAGGTTCTTGCTGTCCTCAGAGCGGCTGAGCTAATGCAGATGAAATCGGTATCCGAAAAAGATATTGCTATCTACATCGATAGCCAGGTCGCACTCTAGGACACTGCACTATTAAAGGACACGAACAAGTGGACGAGCTTGCAAGAAAAGGAGGGCTACTCGACAGTAGTGAGGTTGCCAACATCAAACCACCCCTTTGCATAGTGAGGGGCACTATCGAAAAAAAAATCACAAGCACTGCCAACCTAAGGACACAGGTATCCAGGGCTCTTTGGCTGATTTTTGCCGGCAAAAGATCTAGGAAGTTAATAAAACTAAACAGGGATAAGCTTAGGACAGTACTAGGAATCCTGACAGGACACTGTCACCTGCGGCAACACGTAAATAGACTCAAATTTTCAGATTCGAATATCTGCAGTGATCTGTTGAGGACATAACAGACATAGTAAGTGAATGTGAGGCAATATCGCGTAGTCGAAGAAAATTTTTAGGGAAAAACTTTTTCGAAAGCCTAGAGGAAACAGACGGCACGAACTTCAAAGGCCTTTTTGGCTTTTGCAAAGAAATTAGATGTTTCACCAGGGCGATTGTTTAGGTTTTTGACATTTGAAGACAAATTCAACTGGGATCGCTATGGGCCTGTTTTGGTGCCTAGTATATGTGTGATGGCATATCCATCATACTCCTGTTTAACCTAACCTGACTATATTAACTAATTCGAGTTGCGATTTGTCACTCCCTTATATTTACTTATGTTCCTGACTCATCTATTTTGGATAACCCGTGTGTAATTCGCAAAGGTGATATTACATCCATTGCAACATCGTTGTCGCCACGGGTTCATTGCTTTACCTTGAATAGGTGTGGGAAATTAAATTTTTCTCACCTTGCTGAAGAGAAAACACTGCTGTACTTGTATGCACGTCTTCTTCTATGTACGTCCGCATGAACTGACTGGAATGTAGGTGGATACAATACAGAAAACATTTCCCCAAAATTCCCTCTTATGCATCCCCAATCACAGTGTTTGCAGTTGAGATGACCTCCCATTAACAACGCAATGTTTGCAGTTAATAATATTCTGAAATGCTTTAGTGGAACTATTACTTACAGAAAATGTTGTAAAGGTAACTTAAATGCTCAGAAGTGATGCTACTAAAGACCATACCAAAGCACTGGGCTGTCAAACATGTTTTGTTCCGCAGAGTTTTGTTATTAGAACCCAAAGATACATTAAGGGTAGATACTCAGATAAATGGAAGAGCTTTCCACCCCTCATTAAAACAATTTGTCAGTTCGAGTTTTTCCCTAGTGGATGCCAGAAGGGGATTATTGTTAAATCGATAAGCAGGAATGGGAATAAATATTCCCAAAATTCTGTACAAAAAGAGCATCCGCTTCATGGCTTAACATTTTGAAAAGGTCTAAAGTGCTGAGAATGATTTTCAAGAACGTGGTACTTTACAATTATGTCACTCTTATTTGTTTTCGCTGATAGCCAAGATAATTGCTTTTGCAAAGGCAAATATTGCCTTATAGAGCTCCTGTACTGCTACCGACAGGCTAAGTTCAGATTTATACGATTCAGCAGTTGTTTCAAAGAAAAATTCAGCCGGTGATAAACAGTCCTCCATCGAACGAAGATTTCAAACACTTAGCCACACTTTGAGGTTTCGTCCAAGTCAAAGCTAATTTTTGGTTGTCTCATAGAGCAAATATTATAAGAATTAGCCAACATTTGACCGAAGTTTCCTGAAGAATTTAACAAGAGGTTAACTGAAGCGAGGATGAAATGTAGTCTCAGCTATGACAAAACTTGCACGGCTGTCAGTCGTTGCGACTTTCTACACAATCCATAGACCAATTTAAGTAATTCGTTCGTCAAGAAAACTATGTAATTTGGCCTCTTTTCATGATCGTTGGAAAAGTTGTGAGAACCATAGTCATGGTAGAACCATTTTTGAATTAGTTTAGTTTAAGGCAACTAAAGATAATTCAAAATGAAATTTAACATTTAATTTAGCCTTCTAATGGGTAAGACCGTCTCAAGACTGCCTTCAGTTTTTTTCCCTCCTACGTCAAACTTAATACTTGTTTTTGCTTTAAACAACAGAAACTTGTTTTTGTTTTCCAATAGGGACTTGACTATTTTGAATTTAATTTGTGAACGCACTCTTTCACTAATCTTCAAACTGTCACTGTCAATTTATTTAGTAAACTCAACATTTTCATCATGGTAAAGTACACGAACGAGCAACGTCTGCAAATTATAAAAATTTTCTACCGAATTTCGGGGTCGGTGACTGCAACTTTAAGAGCGTTAACTCCAATTTTCGGTCGTAATTCTCGCCCTAGTAGACAGGCAATAACAAATTTAGTGCAAAAATTTGAGTCTACATATTCGTTGTGTGATGTTGCCGTGTCAGTGAGACAACGGGTTGGTCGAAGTGTCGAAAATATCGCTGCCGTTCAGGCGTCCGTAGCAAACGATCCAAATCAGTCAATTTCACGGCGTTTTTAAGAATTGGGCGTTGCTCAGACCACATTATGGCGTATTTTGCGTAAGAATCTTGGTTTACACCCATACAAGATCAAGCTGACTCAAGAATTGAAGCCGATGGACCATCTGAAGCGGCGTTCTCCGATTGAGTTCTATAGAAGATGCGCCAAGGTGATGAATTTCATCGCAAAATCATCTAGAGTGACGAAGCTCATTTCTGGCTCAATGGGTTCCTCAATAAGCAAAAAATGCGTTATTGGTCGGGTGAAAATCCACATGTGCTTCATGAGTCACCACTTCATCCACAAAAAATAACTGTTTGGTGCGGTTTGCATGCCGGCGTCGTTATTGGGCCATATTTTTTCGTCGACGATAACGATCGTCACATTACTGTGAATGGTCAGCGTTATCGCTCCATGATCACCGATTATTTTTGGCCCGAATTAGAAGATATAGACTTGGACGACATGTGGTTTTAGCAGGATGGTACCAGAAGCCACACAGCACACGCTACAGTCGATTTATTGAAGAGTAAGTATGGAGAGCGTGTTTTCTCAAGAAATGGGCCAGTCGATTGGCCGCCTCGTTCATGCGATGTAACGCCGCTTGACTATTTTCTGTGGGGCTACGTTAAGTCATTGGTTTATGCCAACACGCCGACGACGTTGGAAGATCTCAGAGCCAACATTGAATGCGAAATAGCAGCCATTTCGGCCGAAATGTGTGGCGGAGTCATTGAAAATTGGGTCCACCGAATCGACCGCTGCTAACGTGCCCGCGGTGGCCATATGAACGAAGTCGAGTTCCATTCATAAATGTTTTGATTGTTCTTCAAGCCGATAATAAAGTTTTTGAAATATCTTAAATGGTTTGCGTTTTATTTAAAAAAAAAAAAGTTGTCAAGTCTTTATTGGAAAACCCTATAGAACACAATTGTGAAAAAGGGAATGTATACGTGTTGAATATTTCAATGCGGTTTGAAGTGGTGTTTATTCGAGCCTATTGAACCAATGCGGATTGCTTCAATGCAAATTGAGCTGTCGGATAAACTGGGTAACAGATTTGTTATCAATTGAACTGTTTATGTTGTTAATGGTAAGGTTGTTGTTCGTAAGATCAAAACTCTTTTTTAAATTATGTATCATTTGAAATTAATTCGATATTGCAGCTAAATCTCCAAATGATCTTATAACTACAACCTCACCATTTTCAACTATTCGCAATAAGATTTTAGAGTTGTTAAACCACAAATTTTTAAAAAATTTTCAATTTTTACTTTTTTCGCTGTTAAGAACAACTTTCGGGTATATTTTGTGAAGCAGTCGTTGATGTAAATCCTACTATCCTACTGTCAGTGGCAAATAACGAAGAGTTCAACTTTTTTGTTTACTTTTCATAATTTTGCTCTTAACTTCAGCCGAAGAGAGGTGGACACATACAATGTCACTGTACATTTGCTTCGATTTGTTAACATTCTTCGAGTCGTTCATGCACCTCCACGGAGAGCAGAAGTGTTTTGTGTTTCGGCTTAAAAAGGCAGAAAAATAAGTAGCATACTTTTAGCCAGTGAAATTTCAAGTGTTCGGTAGCCGAGGTGGTAAAGACGTGGACGATATAATACCTAGTGTAACGATCCCGAGGCCTGGGTTCGATTCCCATCGTCAGACAACAATTTTTATTAAAGAGAAGTGTACAAAAAAAAATAAAAATAATAAAAAAAGCAAAAAAAAGTCCCGTAATGGATTGTGGAGAGCGGTCCGCTATTCCAATAGCGGGACCTGCTGAATTACTATCAGGCGAGGCTTCAAGCGGGTCAAGCCAAACACCCACGGCTAAGAGAAGGAGGAAGCTTAGGCCATCCTCCAACATAGTTCAACGTCACGCCCAACCAACTTCCACTGTAAAACTGCTTGGTGGAGTGAGGGAAGGGAACAGTTTCGCTACATTGGCACAGAGCGAAACGGAAGATGAAGAGGAGGAAATGATGGCCATAAGTAGCAGCATCAAAATGCTACAACAAAGAGTACTGGCCATGAAAGAAAGGCAAATGGTCAGAAAGAAGAGAGAAGAGGAAGAATTATCCCAGCAACAACAGCAGACGCTACTTGCTCCAAAGCAGAGCCAACAACAACACCAACAAAAGCGGAAAAAACACCAGCAACAACAGCAAGAGCAGCCACAACAACGGCATCAACAAAAACAACAGCAACCACAAAAACAGCAGCAGCAGCAGCAACAACAACAACAACAAAAACAAAAACAACAGCAGCAGCAGAAGAAGAAGGAGAAGGTGCCTCCTATAAACACCTATAAACTAGAGGTAAATGAAACCAAGGACCTGTGTAAGTTGGTCATTGGTAATAATTTTAAAATTGTGAGATTGGGGAACGATCGCCATGCCATCCACTGTAATACAGTGGAGGGCTACGCGAAAGTGAAAGAGCTCCTAAGGGAAACGACGACGGAGCACTACTCATTTACACCAAAATGTAAAAACCGGCAATCGATGCTGCTAAAGGGGTTGGAACCGTCTTCTGATCCTGAGGGGATCTTGGCACTGCTCAAAGAGAAGGAGTGCGAAGGACTCAAGTTTGTGGGGGTAAAGCCGTTTACCACAGCTAGAGCCAGGCGGGAGAAACGGAGTCTGCCGTTCTTCCTGGTGCAGCTTAGTCCCGAAAGCCGTCTGGATAGTCTAAGGAGTATCAATGTCCTAGACTACCAGGTGGTTCACTGGGAAAAACTAAAAAGGAGCGAAGGTGTTATACAATGCGTTCGCTGCCAGAGGTTCGGGCACGCCGCGTCGAACTGCCAAATGCAGCCTCGATGCGTGAAGTGCGCAAAGAACCACAGTTCCGAGGAGTGTGCTCTGGGTAGGGACGGAGCATCCGATAGGACGCAGCTCTCGTGCGTGTTATGTGGGAACGTGGGACACACCGCAAACTATCGGGGTTTTCCTAAGTTCACCGACATTAAAAAAGCAAAATTGGCTCGGCAGCAGAAGGTGGAGGTCAAACGTTCACCTGTGAGGTTTTAAACACCAGCCGTCACGCCCTAAATTTCCTACGCCCAAATGGCGTCAGGTAGGGGGGCTACGGTACAGCAAGCGACTGTTGCTTCTCCGGCGCCGATGCCGAGAACAACGGAAGCTGCACCTAACATGCTAGCCATCTTGCTCGCAATCCAAGGGCAGATGGCTCAGCTGCAAAAGCAGGTGCAAGAACAGGCCAAGCGGGTGGACCAGATCTACTCGCTGCTGCCGGGCCTAACGCAACACTTGTCGTAATGGGTACGCACATGGTGGAGCAAACTTTGAAGGTCCTTGCGGTGAATGTTAATTCACTGATTAGGATCGAAAGAAGAGCCGCGATGTTTAAATTGCTACAAGACCAAACTCCTGATGTGGTTTTCGCTAGCGAAACCAAGCTAACCGATAAGCACAAACTGGAGTACAATAATTATATTGTTAGAAGAAGAAATCGGCCCAGATCCAAATGTGGAGGCGGTGTTGCGATCTTCATTAAAGAAGGTATACAATTTCACAGAGTGTACAAGGGCGTGTTGCGCGGGTTTCGGGTGTTGGAGGCAGTCGTCGTTTACATCCCGCTCCGCAGTGGAAAGCGGCTGTACTTGGCATCTGTTTATGCACCTGAGGCTTCACAATCCACCCTATTCATTACAGAGCTCGACACGCTTTTTCGACTTCTGAGGCTGGAATCGGGGGAGAATTATTTTATAATCGGCGAGACACAGAGATTGGGGAAATAATTTGCCAAATACTAGAGCGAACCTACTACTCGATTGGTGGGGTCAGCACGATGTCATGTACAGACTCGGTCTTAAAGCGACGGATAACCCGTTGTTTCTCAGAGGCGGGTCTTATTTGGATCTACTGCTGTACGACGAACGTATACGACTGACAGGTACGAATTTATAAACGCTAAACTGTCTGCGCACATTCGTGTATGACAGCGACCATTGCGGTTTTAGCACCGAAATTACGGTTCCCAACGAAATTGCGGAATTGGAGGAGTTTGTCCAAAGATATACTTACAACTACAGTAAGACTCGATGGACACGCTTCTCCGCAACCTTGACTAGAGCGCTCTCCTCGAACACGCTCCACCCACCGTCCAATAGGAATTTGTCAAACGAGGAGATCGACCATTACCTAAAACAAATGGACGAGACAATTAAACAAACTATGGACACTACAATACCGCGGTATCGACGTACGACTAACGAAGACCTGTTCCGCAATCCTACTATTGACGCACTGCACCGACAGAAAAGTAGACTTCTGTCAAGACTTAAAAACTTGTACAGACAGTTAACTGACCGACGAGACCCGGAGATTAGGACACTGAAGTCGTCGATTAAAAATGTGCAAAAGTTAATAAAAGAAAGTTACAGAATTGCTGTAAGCTCATATTGGAACAACAAGGTTCGGGCTGTAAACACCAGCAACCCGAACATGTTTCCGCAAATCAATAAACTATTTCGGAGAAAAAATCAAAACGACCTTCAGTGTCTTAAAATAGCCCGGACGACGGACAACGAACGGTTACTGACAATAGCAGGTATTGATCCAAATGAGGCCGCTGATGATGACGACTTTTTTGTGATCGAGGATCCACAGGAGAAGGTTGAGGCCATAGGGGCGACTTTCCAGGAAGTATACAAGGCCACTGATCCCATTGGCCCTAATTACGACCTGGACAATCGCATCTTGGTGCACGACTTCTGCATTCGAAATGAAATAGGGAACTGGCGATCCGAGGGCTCTAGTTTCACCCGGTTCAGCGACGAAAATATGGCCAATAATGTCATTGCCAGAGAGGGTGACCTACCCCCGTTCATTTCGAAGGAAAAACTCCGTGAGATCTTCGACACAATCAGGGCTAAGAAATCAGTGGGGACCGATGGTATTCCGAACATCGTGCTTCGACATCTTCCTCTAGAAGCGGTGGACATTTACACCACCCTGTTTAATAATGCGATGAATAATGCACATTATCCAGCGCATTGGAAAACGGCGGTGGTTCAACCTATCCCCAAAAAGGGGAAGGATATATCCAATCCGGCGAATCTCCGGTCGATAAGTCTCCTTCCGAATATCAGTAAGGTTTTCGAAAAAGTAATCAATAGAGCTCTGTCTAGGTGGGTTGAAGACAAACATATAGTTCCGGATAATCAATTCGGTTTTAAGGCGGGACATGATATCTCACATGCCGCGTCTAAACTGGTGTCCGATATCCAATGGAACAAAGGCAAGAAACAGTGCACTGGTGCCTGCCTTGTTGACTTGGAGAAGGCCTTCGACATCGTATGGTTAGAGGGTCTTTTCTATAAGCTGACTAGGCTGGGGATCAGTAAACCACTCTTGTACATTCTTTATAACATGCTAACCAACAGACAGTTCATCGTGAAAAATGGCGATGTGACTTCTGTTGGAATATTTCAAATTAAAAATGGTCTTCAGCAAGGCGCGGTCAATTCTCCGATTCTATTTAACGTTTATACAAGCGACTTGATAGGTTCACTTCCCCATACTATTGCGAACGCAGACGATTTGGTAGCATACAGAACAGGTCCAAAAATCGAGGTCATTAATACTCTCTTGCAGAGTGACTTCGATAAGATAAGACGATTTTGCGATGACTGGAAGTTGAAAATCAACTTTCAGAAGTCGGAAACCATTCTCTTTAGGACGCCGTTGTTTGGAGCCTCTAGGGATACCAAAAAAAAATGGCGAAAGTTCTCAATCATTGAACAGCACGGACAGCCTCTTGCCTGTCGAAATGTAGTCAGATACCTTGGAATCTGGCTAGATCAGTTTCTATATTTTGGCAAAAATGTGGATGCTGCTCTGGCCAGAGCTAGAGGTGCTTTTGCCCTTACAAAGAGACGGTTTTATAGCAGCCAACTCGATGCGAGGGTAAAGGTAATCTGCTACATGGCCCTTATCAGGCCCATGCTGGTATTTGGGTGTCCCGTGTGGTTCAATGTGCGAGCAAGCTTAATGGAAAAGATTCGGGTGTTTGAGAGGGCTTGCCTTCGCTTGTACAGAACACCAGAGTCGGAGTACAAAAAATTTTATCCCAATGAGGTCCTTTATAATAGGGCGAACCTAATACGAGTGGACAACTTCGTAATTAAGCTGACTCGAAGGCACATTGCAAGAGCAATGACCTCGACGAATAACCTGATATCTGGGGCTTACTACCCCAATTACCTTTACCACGAGAATGTGCGCTCTGACGGCTTCGTTCCACCGGAAGCATTCCTCTACCTTGATCAGACAGGGTTGATCCAGGATAGATCAGCGGTCCCGTTAATCTTCCATGTCGCTCGGAAAGCTGGGGACAGGCGACTCAACTACAACAGAGACGTCGCACACGGCAGTGTGGATCGCCTCAGGTTCAGTAGGGCGGTGGGGAATCGCGATAAGAGGGATGTCGTTCGGCAGCACCAGCATTTCTGGTGGTTGAATGATGGGGAAGATGTTTTGTCGTCGTTTCCGTCAATTACGGACCAGCCTCACTAATGAGGCAGAGCTGACCAATCCGTTTTCTCTGTGAATAGCGATGGCCAGTTTGCATAGGTTTAGGTTAGCATTTAAGAAACATATACATATATCAGTGTATACAAAGGTGTATACTGATATATGTATATGATTATGTATAATGTCTATGTGTGTTTATGTGTGTATTGTGCATTTAGGTTAGGTAGGCTAAGGTTTATTTTAAGTTAGATACTAAGTTTTTATTAAAAATAAAAAATTATGTCCATATGCTAAGTTTTGTTAACAAATTTTTTTTCTTAGCTTTAAGTATACAAAATAAATAGTTTTAAGAAAATGTAAATGAAGTCGAAAGACATAGTTATAAGAATTTAGAGTAACTTAGAGCGCCTGTGTGGGGCCAGTAAGTTAGCATAAAATTGTTAAGTAATTGTAAGCTAGCATTTAAGCATTTTTTGTTAGAATGTAAGAATTAGTATTAAGAAAATAAAATGCATTTAAAACTGAACTGAAACTGTTAACATTCTTCGGTTTTAAACGTTTGACGAATACTTTTCTAATTTCCTCAGAAGAGACAGAGACATTCAATGCACAATTGAAAATTCTTTTTGCACACATAGCTCAGCATTGTTGTTATTCACTTGAGGAACACCAACAATTTCAATGATGTTCTTCATTTGCGTCTGCTACCCCCAGTTTAGTTTGCACACAAGGTTATTGACCTTTAATCTGAGCATTTCATTTTCTTCTTTAAGTTGAAGTACCGTACTAACGAAATCGCTGTTAATTTTCTTTAGAGAAAGAATTTCCTCGTAGAGAAGCTGGAGAGTTACAGCACTGCTCCGCTGTTGTTGTTACTGGAACTCCGTTGCTGCTGTTGGCTCATATTGTATCTTGCTGCTGCACCTGCTGGTGCGGCGGCTGAGATTTTTCTCTTTGGTAGCTATGTGCTGACTTTGCATGCTTTGTTGTTGTTGCTGTTTTGATATTCCTATGTTGTTGTTGCCTCGATGTATTTGTTGTTCGTTGTTGCTTTTCAGTGGTCAGCTGTTTTTGTTGCTGTTGCTGTGGTTGTTGTTGCAACGTTTGGTGCTGTTTTGGCGGCGAAATCAAGCAAATCAATCAAATTCCATATGTTGTAGATGTAGAGATTTGCGGCATAGTACCGTGCATTTGTCTTATCGATGCTTAAAATTGCTTGTATCGGGTTTTTCAACAGGGACGCTACAAAAGTAGAGCGACAGGGACAGCAAACGACGCCATATTTCTTGCCGCTCCTTTGACATTTCTCTTCAGTAAGGTTTGCCATTTCATGATGGAAAGATATACGAGCCAACAACGAGTCGAAATTATTAAAATTTACTACCGAAATTCGGAGTCAGTGGCCTCAACTTAAGAGCGCTACGTTCAATTTATGGTCGTCATAATCGTCCTAGCAGATCAACAATTGAGCGTCTAGTGGAAAAATTTGAATCCACAGGTACAGTACAAAATGTTCCCATGCCAGCGAGACAAAGAAGTGCCCGTAGTGTCGAGAATATTGCTGCCGCTGAGGCTTCAGTTGCAGAAAGCCCAAATGTGTCTCTCACACCTCGTTCTCAAGCGTTAGGCATCTCTGTGACGTCGTTGTGGCGAATTTTTCGAAAAGATCTTGGCCTACATCCTTACAAGATTAAATTGACGCAAGAACTGAAGCCGCCAGAAGCGTCGTATGTTCGTGAATTGGGCTGAGCAACAACTTGAAAATGATTCGGATTTTCATCGAAAAATCATCTTCGGCGATGAGGCTCATTTCTGGCTGGATGGCTTCGTCAATAAACAAAATATCCGGTATTGGTCAGACAGCAATCCATACGTACTCCATGAGTCATCATTGCATCCCGAAAAAATTACGGTTTGGTGTGGTTTATGGGCCGGCGGCGTCATTGGGCCGTACTTCTTCCGTGATGATCAAGACCGGCACGTTACTGTGAATGGGGATCGCTACCGTTCAATGATAACCGAATATTTTTGGCCCCAATTGGATGATATGGACTTGGAGGACATGTGGTTCCAACAGGACGGCGCCACAAGCCACACAGCGAATGTCACAATCAATTTATTGGAAACCAAGTTTGGAGAACGTGTTATGTCACGAAATGGTCCAGTCGCTTAGCCGCCTCGGTCGTGCGATTTGACGCCGTTAGACTATATCCTGGGGGGCTATTGCAGCAGTATCGGCCGATTTATGCTTGAAAACCGTCGAAAATTGGGTTCAGCGTCTGGATTTCTGCAAGCGTGCCCATGTTGGCCATGCAAAAGAAATCGAGTTCCATACATAATGACATCGAACGTACTTTCACAGGAATAAAGAATTTCATTGATATCCAAAACCGTTTTTGTTTTATTTAAAAAAACTTTTGTAGCGCTCTTATTGAAAAACCCTTTAGTTATAAATTCAGCATCTGATTCCGTCAAATTCACACAAGAACAGTGGACTCCAAGTATAACTGCGTTTGATTTGATTGAAAGCAGACTCTCTACTACGTTGACCTGTTGAATGCAAAAAAAAAGCAAAAGACTCGTTTGGAAGAGGTTGAATATTTACAATGGTAAAGTTACTTGGGACTAGCTAACGGAGGAACGCTCGAAGAAGGATGGGATACAAACTTCTTATTAAGCTCATTGTCTGCTTTTTAACTTTCCGACTCAAACCTCCTCGAGATTCTTCCACAACAGTCTACAACTTAGCGAAGGATTCAGACGTTTTGAATAATATGCAATTTTGGAGGCCCGTATTTTACAAACAGCCTTATTGCGAAGTGAGCAATACATTCTCTGAAACGTTTCCATTTAAAGAAAGCTTCATCACGTTTTTGCATTAAGTGGTGAATTGCTTGAGTGGCTTGGTCTAGGTGAAGACATGAAGACATTAATGAACCTACCTTCATAACTAGCAACTGCAGACTGTAGCGACTTAAGGATACAAATCCAGTAATTCTTTGGTCTCAAAAATTTAACAGAAGATTTCCATTTTATATTTTTAAAACATAAAATTCCCTGATGGCTGTCATTTGTACAAAACCAGTCGAAAGAGATTCAAGAGTATAGCGACAAGTCCTAAGCGCTTCAGTTCCTACCTTGTGTTATCCTATGAAGAGTACAACGGAACCATCTAGAATAAGGAAAATCTAATATAAGACACCATACATCCTAGGGTCTATGACAATAAGGATACTAAGAAACACAACACAAGCCTGTGTTAAATGCCTAAGCGCATCCACTAAGTCCACAGCAATTTTCGAATTATGAGTGTGGCTTAAGAATACAAGGTTAGCAGGACATGGACGTCTGTCATTGGTACAATTATTAGTGACTTGTTGCATTGTCACATAAATACGTGACGTAGAATTCTATGCTCACCAAAATAAAACAATTATTCTGGAAAAGATTTGCTTGCCGTGCTGCGCAATTTTATTATAAAGCCAAAGCACGCTTTGAAAATTACAGAACACGTCACTTTGTCGGCCACATTCACGTGGGAAATAATCTCTTTTAGATTTTTCTATAGTTTCTCGCCTTCACTCTCGGGGTGCTTGCCTGAAATTCAAAGGCTAATGCAATTCTTTGTGTGCCGTTTTATTTAGTTACCGTTGCGTCACATATGTAATTAACTCCTTTGGCATCTGGTCTTCTGGTGTTCTGGTATTGCATTTGCCACAAATCACATCCTCTCTTCGCCTTTACTAGAAAAACGTGCTCCCAAAGTCAAAGCTAAAACAAAAGTAAAGAACTCTAAGAGCAAAACGTGATATTCTTCGCACACAGAACCACCATCTACTCACAATCGTGCTTCGTGAACTCAACACTGGGTATGCACTCACGTTGTGCGCGCGAGAGAAAATTACAATTTAATTATAAATGGAAATCCCGTGCCGTTGACGAACCTCCTAAAACCGACCCCCCCACTCCAACATTTCGTCATTCCCTGGCAAGCTATCAGTATCTGATTTGTGACACAACCCATCCGAAGCATACGAATATCCATGGAACCAAGAAACCAGAAATGCTAACACATCCCGGAATGAGAGATCTGTTCTTCCGCGTTTTTTTATTTTTAATAAAAAAGATTTTGTCCCGTAGCCTGAGTGAATAGTTAGGGCTGACACTAAAAACTCTCAGGAAATGGGAATAATATTCCAAATGATGTTTTCTTTTAGAATAAAAATGAATTACTTTGCTTTGACGTCCTTCAAAACGTGGGAGGCAGAAAAGACTCCGTACATGGCATGAAGTGCTGACTGGATGACAGAGCACGAAAGCGTTTCGCAAGCTGGGGTGTCGAAATGAAATGTCAAACTCTGCGCTGAGATAACATGTCCTTGTTCTTGTCCATGTGCTCGTATAAGTTGGTGAATGAGAATGTACGTATCTTGTTGATTTGCAGGCCGGATCTCATTTCAAATGCAAAAGGTGTAAAAGATACCTGTTTCATGTTTTCAAGGAGTAATTTGTTTTTATTGGATATGAATACACGAGGATTTGCTGAAGGATATCACAACGAAACCACACAGACCTATGTACGAGACGAGTACTCGTATCATACGAGTATCTACGAACATCACAGCTCCACATACAGATTCGAAGCGCTTTTCGACATGAAAATGCAAACAAAGAGCTGTTGATTCACAAGTAAATACGTTTGCGTTTAGGTACATGAAGAATGAAATTATGGACTCGAAGCGTTTTCAAGGTCCCTGCCACTTGGAAATTTTTTTCACTTATTGAGTGCTTGCGTGGAGTAATTTCTTAGGATATAACTTTTTCTTTTTATTCTTTTTGATACATTGTTTGCATGGAAATGTTTGTTGAACGAGCAGAGCCAGGCCATTATCTGGCGTTGTGTTTACGAGCACTCCCATACGGATGGGTGTTTGGGAATCGTCAGCTGAAGGGGTTATTTCATACTTTATGAAATGTTTAGACACAAAACTCCTTTGTAATTTTATCCTTTTTTTTTGTTTTTTTGTACCACTGGTAGGGTTCCGCGCCCTAACGACAAAAATGCCAAATAAATGCTGCCAACACTGGAACGTAATGTGAAGGCATTTTCATAAACCCTGCAACATTGATCATACAAGATTAAATGAATTTTTACGTTCAAAATATTTCAGCAAATGTCTTTTCATAAGCGGATAAGTCAGTGGTGTCATGAAGGTTCCAATCAATCGTTTGGATTGAAATAAACTCGAGTGTTGAGAGAATATAGGAAATATTTCTTACTGCCTATAATGAGTAGCGACTTCCGAAATTTACTACAAAATTTTGTTGCGGTAAATTTTCTCTCAACAAGTTTGGTTCTCTTTTCCCTTGTAAGTCCTTTCGGTCCCTCTTTTCTTTGAGTGGGTGGAGTGAGGTGGAGGGCAGCCATGGTCCCATCAGCCAGTGGCCCACCAATCCCAGACCTCGGAAAACAACCCACGTAGGTTCACGGGAGGAACCCCAGGGTGCGACAGGAGGTCCACCAGGAACACCGTTGTCGGAGCCCATAAATAGACGGGAGACTCGCAACGGGCAGCATCAGACAGGACGTCTGAAAGTTGCCGACGGGTAGGGACGGACGGTCCTTTCAATCCAGACACCTCAACACGATGATGACGGGTGGGGGGAGACGATCCCGGGAACCTACACCCCAACGAAAGTCAAACAACAGAAGGCGAAGAGTACACCCCATTATGCTACCGAGGGGTGTACGAACCAAGCATGGGTGCAGAGACGACGATCTCTTTTATAGCAACACCCCAACGAGGGAGCAACAAAGGAGCAACAGTGGTGTGCAGGGGAACAGGAAAACATAAACAAAGAACACCAGCCAACAACAACCAGCAAACACACAACAAATATCGAATAACAATTGCAAAAGAAAACAAAAAAAAAGGACAAACTGGCAGAGAGGCCAGAGAGCAGAAGGGCCCAATTACAAAAAATAATAAACAAATAAAACTGAACGCCGATCCACCGGAGTAGGTAGGGACCCCGGGAAAAAAAATATAAAAATTTAAATTTGCGCAGGCACTGTACTTAGCTTTCGTGAGGGGAGGCGATCCAACGCATGGTTGGATCGAGATACAATCCCTTCTGGATTGTATATACACTTTTTTTCTATTGTCCCAATACTCCAGCTACCATTCCATCGCATTTCCTTTCTCCTTCGCGATCGTTTAATTAGTGTAATCCGATGGGGGAAAAATTCCCGGGTAGCAGAAATAAAAGAAACTCTGCTTTTCGCATTTTAATTGTATGTAATTGGATGTAGAACCTAAGAGTAGGCAATAGCTAGGATCCTCAGCTTCCACAAACTCGCTCAGTGGAGTTCCCAGTCATTAATGGAAGTGGGAGCGAACTCCGAGACTGAGGAGTTTGGTATGAATGTGGAAAATGGTATGTGTGAGAGGCCTAATCGGACACGGGTGCACACACTAGCAAAGTTTGCTAGTGTGGTAGCTAGAAATCCCGTCGTTGGGTCCATTACGCCTGAAAGGATGTTTTTTTTTTTTTTTTTTTTGGTTGCGCCAATGGATGTGGTAATCTTCATAGATGCGGTAGCCCGTGCCACCAACATGCACGATTCGCAACACCCGAATGTTCGATGCCAGGAGTGCGCCTACGTACTAATCCACACCCTTACGACCTTCAACCACTCTCCCCGCGGGACTGCCGTTAGGTATTACTTCGCGGGGCTGGTTAGCAATTATGCTCTATTCTACGAGGGCGCCTCTTGAGCTCTTCTTAGGGCTTCTGCTCTTCGCAGCGCGTACTGTACGCGCACTATAAATGAGCAGATCTCCATCCACTTGTCCTCTGACTGCGTCATGTGACTAATGAGATTTTCTGGACTTGGCAGATTTACCCTTTCTTCTGCAAAGCGTCTGCAGTAGAACACTGTATGCAATGCATCCTCTTCCTCATTTTGGCATTCTGGGCACTGCGGCGAACTATCGTGTCCAAATCTGTGGAGGTATTTCCGGTAACCGCCGTGCCCAGACAGGAACTGTGTGATAGTTACAGTTCCCCCATGATCTCTTTGTCCATGTTTCTATGATGGGAATAAGCTTGTACGTCCACCTGCCTTTTGTGGAACGGTCCCACCTGGTTTGCCACAGCATTGCGGATGCTGCCTTTTCTTCTTCCTTGACCCTCTTTGCCTTTTGCCGGTTCGATGATCGCCTAAGATACACCCTCTTCATCTCATCCGCGAGGATGTCTATTGGGATCATTCCAGCTAAAACACAGGCTGCATCATAGGAGATTGTACAGAATCCGCTGATCACTCTGATTGCACAGAGCCTGTGAGCTGATACTAACTCTCTCCTACACTCGTTTGTCACCAGCGCACCCGCCCATATAGGAGCAGCGTATAGAAGTACTGAGCTGACCACTCTGGTCAGCAAGATGTCCGCCGATGTTCGGTAGCATTCGGGCGAGTGCCGCCTGCATCAGCGATGCTTTCTTAGTAGCGTACTCGACGTGGGGTTTAAAGCGCAGCCGATTGTCGATCATGACTCCAAGGTACCTTAAGGATTCTTTGGATCTAATTGTCTGGTTTCCGACGCGGAAGTTCGCGTATTCCGCCGCCTTGCGACTGGTTATTAGTACAGCTTCAGTCTTGTGTGCAGCTACTTCCAGACCCGTAGACTCCAGCCATTCCTTTATCTTTGAAACTGCCTCGTCTGTGGCAGACTCCACCTCGTGGATGTACTTGGCTACTGTAACCACTGCTATGTCGTCAGCGAAGCCAATAACCTTGACTCCCTCAGGCAGGGTTAGTCGCAGAACTCCGTCGTACATTATATTCCACAGGAGAGGTCCAAGGACCGACCCTTGTGGGACTCCCGCGGAAACACTGTAGTGCTTAGCACCATCGTCCGTATGGTACTTTAATCTCCTGTTACTGAAGTAGTCCGTGACTATCCTCAAGAGGTAGTATGGTGTATCCATCCTGGCCAAGGATCTCCTAATAAACGACCAGTTCGCCGAGTTGAACGCGTTTTTGACGTCGAGCGTTACTACTGCGCAGTATCTTTTTGTCCCCCATTTCCATCTTTTCCCTTGTATTGCTTCAGTTGCTGTATCTACTACCGCCTTTATTGCATCGATGGTAGAACGAGATTTTCTGAAGCCGTACTGGTGATCTGACAGCGCTCCGTTTTCCTCCGCCACCGCCAGCAGTCTGTTGTATATAATACGCTCTAGGATCTTATCTAGAGTATCAAGCAGACATATTGGGCGATACGCCTGAAAGGATGTGAGAGAGAATGTGCGTGTGAATGTGTGTGTGTGTGTCTGGCGGGAGCTGTGGATCGTAAAAGATCTGGAAGACATTTTTGTGACGACCAGCGACCAGCTAGGGTCTACTAAGTTTTTTTGTGAGATTTGCGCAAAGCAAAGTTTTTTTTCTTTTTGAGTTTGCGAATTGCGAAAAGCAATTCTAGACTCTTTTGTTCGAGTAAAGTCGCGAGTTCTGCCCTAGAAAAAAAAAATAAAATAAAAGCAAGGGAAAGGAAAATTGCGAGAAATTGAAAAAGGAGAAAGGACAGGGACGAGGACTGGATAGCGGGAATAGCGGACCGGAAGGATCGGTGCCAGAAAAGGAGCGCAATCTGCTAGGACACAACAAAAATAAGTATAGAGTAGCAGGGTAAAAAAAAATAAATATATATATATATAAGCATTTGAAACGCGTTTTTTTTAATTTTGCAAATTGAGACTCCGGTGGGCCGCGCGTGCGGAAAATCCCGAGAAAAGACGGGACACGCGACCCGTTGCTTAACGTTTTTTTTTCTTTTGTTTCGGGACTGTTACATAGCTGGTCACTCTATCGACGAGTGTACCGCTACGTGAAGTAAAAATAAATCGTCGAGCTCCAACGGAGCCGTTATAACGTGGAGGATATCTGTTTTTTTCTCTGTAATTTTGGTTTTTTTTTTTTTCGGGAAAGTTTTTTTTTTCTTCTTTTCTTTTTCTCATGAAGGTTTCGTGATTCCGAGGAAAAATCACGTGGCGCCCATTTTTTTTTAACACACACAGGTCTAGCCGCCGTCAAAGTGCTACCTGGGGGAACCCACAGTTGGGATAGCGGGATCCCATAGGGAAGTTGTTATCGTTTGGTTCGGGGCATCGCCGTATATCGGTGCCGGGATCCAAACATAACAATTTACAACTGCAGTAGCTTAGCAAAGAATTTAGGAAACCATTATTTTGTTTCAACAATTAGGGTCTTTAAGGGCCCAACACTTTCAGTGAGATAGTCAAAAATCGTAAGTCAACGGACATTGTTATTGCTTGTGTTGACGACATAGTAGAAATTTGTCTGAAATGTAATCCTAACTTGATTCAGAGCCAGCCAAAAGTGTAACCAAACTCTATTTAGTGGAAATAAAACAACTGCACTTTGTATTTTAAAGGCCTTGACAGAGTTGGCTTCAGCTTCTTTCATCAAAAATGTGTGCATCTCGGGTTGATGATAGTCTTCTTCAATGGTCAAGAAGTTACTATTCGGAAGGTGCAACTCAAGTTGTTTTGAACACTTTCAAGTATGAAATCCACATAATAAATGTTGGCGTGCCCCAAGGTTCTGTTCTGTTTTCGATATTCTTTTTCCATTTCATTAAATGTTTCTTGCCTGCAGATTTATTCTAGAGTATTTCTAGTATTTTTGACGAGGGTAATCTTTACGGTCCATATCTGTTTCCGGCCTAACGTCGCTGCTCATTGGTTGTAGAACGGGAACAAGAGCGTATGTTCTTTAAATTTCGATATAGACAGCATATCATATGCCTCTGCGCGATAGAGCAGGACCGGGATTATTAAGGTCTTACAAAGGGTGACTTTTGTCGTCCGAGAGAGGGTTTTGCTACTCAATTGGCTTCTTAGCCCAAAGTAACAGTGGTTGGCAAGAGTTATTCTTCGTTTGATCTCAGCGTTGGTGTCGTTGTCTGTATTTATAGCAGAGCCTAGGTAGACAAAGTCCTTAACTACCTCAAAGTTATACCCGAGACCTCGGTGTTGGTTGTCCTTTTTGCTTGACAGCATATACTTGGTCTTGCCCTCGTTGACCGCTAAACCCATTTTAGCCGCTTCCGTCTCAATACTCGTGAAAGCGCCACTGACATCACGCTGCTTTCTCCTGATTATGTTAATATCGCCGGCGTATGCGAGTAGTTGGACGGACTTTTGAAGGATAGTGTCTCTTGTATTTGCTCGTGAGTTTTGCACTATTCTTTTAAGTACGATATTGAAATAATCGCATAACAGCGCATCGCGTTGTCTAAATCCTTTCTGGACATCAAAGGCCTCGGTGAGACCTTTACCTTGATGGAGCAGCGTGCATTGTCCATCGTCATCCTGCACAGACGGACGAGTTTGGGAGGGATGCCGAAACTAGACATTGCTCTGTATAGCTCGTCTCTACAGATGGTGTCATACGCGGCCTTAAAGTCGACGAATAGGTGGTGTGTATCGATCTGAAGCTCATGGGCCTTCTCCAAGATCTGCCGTAGTGTGAATATTTGGTCGATGTAATTGGCGCAGTTCAGAGGTTCTCCTTTCTTGAGAATCGGACAAACAATGCTGAGGTTCCATTCGTCGACCATATTTTACAGATGAGTTGGTGTATGCGCCTTACCAAGTCATCGCCTGCCGCTTTGAAGAGCTCGGCAGTCAGTAGGTCCGCTCCAGCAGCTTTGTTGAACTTAAGCTTAGATATAGCTATCTTCACTTCGTCCAGGTCGGTTGGACGGAATTATTGGTCATCATCGCTCAGGTTTATTCTACCTGACAGCAGTATTTGGTTCGTCATCGCCGTCATACAGTCTGCAGGAATGGCCTTTCCAAATCCTCAGCAACGGCTGCGATTCTACCACGATGTTTCCTTGTTCATCTTTACAGGCTTGGGTTCGGGGTTTGTTACCGTGGCATGTTATTTTTACTTTTTGGTAAAACTTCTGAACTTCATTCCTGGAGTAGAATCTCTCAATTTCCTCGACCGCGCGTTTCTCATGCTCTTTCTTCTTCCTCCTGAGAAGCCGGTGTTCGTCTCTCCTCTTCCGCTCATAGAGCTCATGAGCAGCTCTGGTCCTTCTATGCAGCGCCGCTTTATATGCGTTTTGCTTAGCTGCATGTGCTTGCCGGCATTCATCATCGAACCAGGGGTTTTGTTGTGGTGGACGAGTGAAACCCAGCACATCAGGAGCGGTTTTGACAGTGTTTCCAATGGTCTTCGATGCTTGGTGCTGGCGGTATTGGACCCCTTAAGAGACTAAGAGACACACGATAGGAAAAGGACTTGGCGATCTCTTGCGATTGTGGCCGTTTGACGTCGAATTTCCGCACAGCATTAGTTTGCCTTGTCGTAGTTTGGGATGTTGGCTCCTCGGAACGTACGGAGGAGTATCTTGCGTCGATCCCAATGTGATCAATCTGGCTGACTATTGAATGATCAGGAGTTCTCCAAGGCATTTAGTCGCCAAAATTTGGTGTTCATCAAGTCAAGTGCTCCTGTGCATTTCCGAACTAACTCAAAACTTTGAGAAAGAGAAAATACTTATTTGGCACCAACATTGCCTAGTCAGTTAATGCCTTTCAATACCAAAGTATCATCAAAGAAGCTATTGAGCCATACGAGTACAACGGATAATTGTCTGATGACCTCTGGCTCTTATAAGTGGAAGATGACAGGAGCCTTAAACATAGAGCTTCTCACTTCTCACTATTGGCCATCAAAAGGAAAAATTTCTACAACTGTGAATATTCATGCCCTACAAGATAGGGCAGCTGAGCGAATATACTCGTAGATGGTTTGATGCTGTAATAACTCCTCGCCAGTTGGAAATACTACTACACCTTGGCAAAGCCCAACTCTACCAGCCTCGACTGAATATGAGAAGGACAATTTCTATAGTCATCTCATCTAGGTGCCATCTATAAATTTCCTCCTATGGGTGACATGGCAACAGATACCAACGTAAGCTAAAAGAACTGACAAATATATGAGAGGTATGCACTATGTTGGAGATCGAAATAATAACGGGGAGCAGTTTCCGGGCTCCTTAAATGGCAATCGTCTAGTATTAGGGACTTTTTTGAGCATAAAACTTGCCACAAGATCAACTGGATTTTATATAATAGGCAGACGAAAAACAATCTAGGAATCCCTTATGCTAGCTCAGGTTCCCTTCATTTGTTAGTAGCAACCACTTTAATGTAATTGCTATACTCGTAGGCATGACAAATACCAACAAATTTCGGGATCGTGCGGTGCAAAAACAATTCAAGAATCGTGGTAGCGTAGGAACGAAAACACCTTATACTCGTACATCTGAAAGCAAATTCATAAAGAGAATTTTTAGTAGTAAAGAAATTTGAACTTCAAACTTAGCACTGTCCTAGTACTGCGTGAAAAGAAAGGAAGAACAATGCAGTATAAGACTTGACAAGTGTAATCATGGCTTAGCATTAGCTATACATGCTGAATGCTCGACAAACTGGTATGATAATAGGACCAGTTACGCCTTTGCCAGAGAATTTCTCGGACACATAACTCGAAACAGTATCCCAAGTAAGTTTAAGAAATTTCCTTGCTAGTTTTGGATGAAGATTAGATCAGGATATGGAGGGAGTATTTCAAATTTAAAAAGGAGCGCAACGGTCCTGAATACGAGTATGTTTTAAAGCAGCAAATCCCAGAACATGAACTGGCGGTCTTTGCAATATAAAAATTGAAACCGCGTATAAGGCTTTCAAGAAGAACTAGACCGAACGCAACGTGAAATATGAAAATTTCCCAAGATGATCCACATATAAGTATGTGGGTCAGTGGATCTATTGCGGCCCAGTATTGATATGAAGGGATAACCATGAACAAGCCGCAAAAAAGCCGGAAAAATTAACAAAGAAGGAAAAAGAGAAAAAGAGAAAAAGAGAAAAGAAGAGGGGCTAGTTAAAAGAGTTAGAGAAAGAAAGAAAGAAAGAAGGTGCATAGACCGTAATCAATCAAAGTGAGCAAATAGTGATTTTATAAATAGTTTTTCTCCTATTATCTGTTTGATCGTTGTTGGCAAGGTATTCCATAATCTAGCGGAGTGGACAAGGAAAAGACGCGTCGTATTCAAATAATTACAAGACGGAGTTATCAAATTAAGCGTTCTCAGCGACTGCGTAAATATAAGTTTTTGAAAAATGTATGTTGGTGATTGCTTTTGTATAATTTTATACAGGAAAACACAGCATCTTAATTGCCAAAAATTAGAAAAAGAGCACCCAAGAACACTTTTATGTAGGTGGGATATGTGATCATGCCTTCTAACTCCAAAGGTATACCGAACCATATCGTTGAAAGCAACAAGTAGTTTATGGTGAGAGTGCGAATCTGGCTTACTATAGACAGGGATGCTATAATCGATGATTGGCACAAGTAGCGATTTTATTAACCTCAGTTTGGTGTCAATTGGCGTAAAGCTGGCGAAAAGCCACAGTTTATGTAAACCTGCGTAAATCCTTGACACAATATAGTTGCTATGGTCGGTAGAAGAGAGAGATCGGTTTATTTTATATCCCAGGTTGTTAACTACATTAGCAAACCTAAGCCTTGTGGAATTTAGCGATATCCGTGGAATGTCTTCAGTATCATAAATTTTTTTAGAAATAAGAATTAATTGAGTTTTTACGGGACCATTTAGCTATTGCGGATAAATCAGAATTGAATCTTACCACAAGGCCATCGATTAATCCAATAGGACGCGACAGGTAAATCTGCGCGTCATCAGCGTAAAGATGAACTGAAGCATTGTGGCATACATTGGGCAGATCATTAATAAATAGACAAAACAAAATAGGACCGAGAATCGAACCCTGGGGTACACCAGCACGCATCTTAACGGGTTGCGAGGATGTTTTATTAGTAAACACTCTTTGGAATCGATTGCATAGATAGTCCCTAATTAATCTCACTGAGGATTCACTAAAACCGAAATATAGTTTCAACTTTATGCATAAAATTTCATGATTAATTTCGAAGGCTTTCGAAAAATCAATTAAACAGAGTAGCGTTAAATAGTCTTTATCAAAATTTAGTCTTATGTCATCAAGAACTTTAACTACAGCCGTGCAGCAACTGTGATTAGCACGAAAACCTGATTGAACTTCTGATAGTAAGTCAAAGCGAGCAAGATGAGCAAGAGATTTGCTTCGAAAGAATTTTTTCTAAGATCTTAGATTTTTTTTTTTTTTTTTAGTTTTAAACGCATTTTATTTTCTAATCAATAACTCTTACATTGATACCACGAACTTTGGGTTCGAAATTAGGTCGGAAATGCAGCAGACGCTGATTCGACAGGTTCGTGGTGTCATTTGCATTTGATATTACAAATTTGTGGATTTCACAATGTACAATACATACAACACATGATCGGCGTATGACCGGATGTCGTCGTTCTTGAAGTTATGTATGCGGTGGGTGGTTGGGTGGCTTGTTGACTCGTTTGGGGGTGATAAGGGGATCAGGTGGCGGACGTAGAACTCATGATCGGCGTGTGAATTGATGTCGTTGATCTTGAAGTTATGTATGCGGTAGGTGGTTGGGTGGCTTGTTGACTCGTTTGGGGGTGATAAGGGGATCAGGTGGCGGACGTAACTCGCGCATTTGATAATATTTTGACTAATGTTCCAACCTCAACCTCAGCCACCTCACCAGTTACATACCTATTACACGCCATATTCATAAAGATAACGTCGAACAGACAAACAAACAAACAATAGGATCATTTTGCATGCTCTGTGTGTAAACGATTTTCTATGTACAAAAAGAATAGAGAAAATAAAGAAAGAACAAAGAGTAGGCGAGAATTGGGTGGGGTAATGGGCGTGGGAAAAAGGTAAACAACTAAGATATAACATTTTCAAATAAAAATGAATACAACAGCAATAGTTATTAAACTGTTCTTAAAGCTCCAATGTTCAAATTAAAGAAAAAGTTGGACATTAAAGCAAAAATTAATTATAAAATTGAATAACAATTATTTACTCGTAGATGAGGTTGGTGTTTGAAGGAATTTTCAGCTCAGTGTCATTTTTTGTCTTCTTCACGTAAACGAAGCCATTGCGCGTTCTCACAGAAAACAGCAAGCCCTCACGACGCAGCTGGAGTGCATGACGCAGATGTGAATTGTTTTCTTTTGTCAAACTCTCATTCATGTAAATGCGGCTAATGGGCGTAAGTGAGTCACCAAGAAGCCGAGCGACTGTGAGTCCTTTGTTCGCACGAAAAGCTGCAAGCAACACACTCTGCTCAGTCCGTGAAGAGAGCCTTATCAGCAACGGATTATCACCAGTATTTGATTTGTTTCTCAAGCGAAAAGCATCAGATGGGGGATTTAGGTTGTGGTTCAGTTTGGCAGCGATGGTTTTTGCCAACTCGATTGGATCTTCGTTTGGTTTTTGCGGAATGCACCGAACAATAACATCTTGCAGGCGCTCTTTTCGCTGAAGATCAGCGAGCTCTTCTTTTAGCTTACAATTGTCATTACGAAGCTCCAAAAAATCTCTTTCAAGGCTTTGCACTCTATCATTAAGAGAACCGACTGCTTCACTTAATTTTTTGTTGAAGTTTGTTTCAAATTCTGAAAGTAGGAATTTAAATTTTTCAATAAGACTTAATTCTAAGTCGCGAAGCTGTTCAGAAATCGTTGACTTTTTTTTCTTCATTAGGATGTTGCCTGTTACAGATTTATCTGGAGTTACTGTAGCAGCCAGTGTGGTTTTCTCTTTGAGTACCTGTTGACGGGTAACTGACATCTTTAATGATAAGGGGTTACAATAATCACCAAACAGAAAAAGATTTTATTATTTGGTTTTTGGGCAATGTAGAAAGGTTTATTATGGGAGGAAAACGTCTTGCACACCAAAACGAAGACTGTGTAGGATACTTCTTTAGCACTGTTTAATATTATGTGGGTAATTTTTAATTGAAATGGAGCGATCACAAACACTTCTATTCACTTGACATTTGTCATATCATCATCGGCTGCACTATTCACATCCTGCACCAAAGAACTACTTATGAGAACGGGTTAGTAGAATATAAACATTTAAAGGAAGTGTATAGGTCACACCTCGAGGAGTGAGGACAACATTTCTATTGCGAATTTATCGAATCAAATCCGCTGATTCGAGCAGGTTTCTTATTCCAGCGATTCTGTAAAGGTTTAAACACAACAAAAAGGACACCCTATGAATGGACTGAGTGATGGACTGTGATAATAGTAGACGTGTGCTGGGAAATGACATTTTGAATAACTATTAAAATCATCAAATAGAAGGTGGTAAGTACTATGAATCGGCCGCAGTAGCAAACAAATGAAACTTACATTATTATATAAGGATTCCACAATCATGGTATAGAAAAGGCAGTTTATCCTGGATGAACTAATAGAAACTGGGTGGCACTTAGCATTTTTTTTGATAATATTTGATCGGAACAGATCTATTATCAGACAAAGAACTACTCCATTGTGCTGACCATAGATGACTACAATTCCCTATTAAGTAGTAACCATAACAACCAAATACTCTATTAGGTATAGACTACCATATACTGTGAATACAAATTTGGCTCTGGTTATGACATACTCTAGCAGCAGGATCAGCTTAGATGTTAAGCTTTCTTTGTGGAAGCAATCCATCAAAGAAAGCGTTTAAGAGACTATTGTATTGTCTCACCAACTTTGGGTACTAAACGGCTTAAGCGAAAATTATAATCACTGATCATGGGACATATGTACCTCGCTATAAACTTAGATAGGAAACTAAATTCGAAGCTAAATAGTAGTCGTACTTCAGCAAATTATTATTGGCCCAGGTCTACCCCGGACAACTTTATTAAGCTTATTAACAAGCCAAACTTAAAACTAGACTTAAAAACTAACAAAGATATACTTAACCTAATGGGGCGAGGAGAAATGGTGGACGGGGGAGATGTTAAGGGAGTGGCATATTGAGCAGCACTGTTTTTATTTCTTGTTTGCTGCTATTTAGGTCAAAGACTTCAGCGAAGTTGTTCGTTATACGCAACATTCTGGATATGGGTTCAAAGTGACCGTAGTTGGTGCGGTGAGTTCGAATCAGGAAGAGTGGGACAAATCTTAGATTACGGGGATTGGGAGTGAATGCAATATTTTGCGTTATTGTCGAGCAGTCGATATTTCCAGTCAGTAACTGGTGGATAAAAAGTACATCAGCGACTTCACGACGTTTTTTTAGGGTGTGCATGCTAATTAGTTTTAGCCTATTTTCATAGGGGGGTAATCCATATGGATCGGGCCAAGGTAGACCACGAAGTGCAAAACGGATAAACCTGTGTTGGACTGCTTCTATTCTTTGAATGTGGGTTAGTTTATAGGGTGACCAAACTTGGCCTTACAAAAGTAATGTACAGGGACTTTGTAACGTAAGGGTTGGAAAATTCTTTTGACCAGCGTTTGATAAAGCCGAGTGAAGAGTTAGCTTTATTTATAATGCTGTCAATATGTGAGTCGAAATTCAATTCTCTATCACAAATTATACCTAGATCCCGTACTTGGGTAGTGGAAGGAATAGGCTCATCGCAGATGAAGTAGTTTCTTGGAGGGGGAGGTAGACGTTTACGGGAATAGATTATCGCTTGGCATTGGCTGACATTAAGCCCCAAAAAGTTTTGCTTGCACCGTACCGAAAACTTATTCGAGTCATCTTGAAGGCAATGAGAGTCAGAAGGCAATGAGATGACTTTGGAAATTCTCATGTCATCAGCGAAAATAGAAAGATTAGAGTTCGTTAAAATTAAATTTATATCATTAATTGTGAGGATAAAGATGATTGGACCAAGGTGACTACCCTGAGGGACACCAGATGTTGCTTTAATGGGTTCGGATATTGAAGATCTGAAGATGACCCTGTATTCTCGGTCTTCTAAATAGGATTTGGTCCATGCCACAAAATGAGAAAATGAGGGGAAAAGCCAAGTTTTTTTAGTTTAAAGATGATAAGTTGGTGAGAAATTTTATCGAATGCCTTGCTGAAATCTGTGGAAATTGAATCGACTTCATCACCGTCTTCTAAAGCATGAAGAGTCCTAGAGACGAACTCTGTTAGGTTGGTGGTCGTTGATTTACCTTTCATGAAGCCGTGCTGATTTGTGCAGATAGTTGGCCTACAGTACGGAAGCAGTTGTTGATAGACTATGCTTTCAAAAAGTTTGGGTATGCAAGAGAGTTTCGCTATGGGCCTATAATTATCGACTTCGGCTTTACTTCCTTTTTTATGAATAGGGATAATGTAAGATTCCTTCCATAGGAAAGGGAAAGTATCTGTTGATCCAGACAAGTTAAATAGAGCAGCAAGAGGAGGATCGAGATGGGTAACACACTCTTTTATTACAATAGCCGGAATTCCATCAGGGCCGGACGAGAAATCATCTTTAAGTTTGGTAATGTTTTCAGATACCAGAGTTGTTGTTATATTTAGTGAAATGGCTGACGTCTCAGGATAGTTTCTCATATAGCTAAAGTACCTAGGATCGGGTTCAGCTGTTTTCTTAGAAAAGGATTTGTTAAAATGAGAGGCAAAGAAATTTGCAATGGTTTTTGGGTCGGCAGAAGATTCACTAAGAAATTTAAGAGTAGATGGGTAGCCGTCTGACTTTCTTTTGGTATTAATAAACTGGTAGAAGCGTTTAGGGTCCGAGACTAAGCTACATTGCATGCGGTAGAGGTACTCAAGGTAAAGAGACTCACAAAGTTCAGAAAAACGATTATATACCGATCGATAATTACTGTAGTCGGAATCAGATCGAGTTCTTAAGAATTTGTGCCACAACTTGTTTCTGTTATTACGGAGAGAGCGCAACTCATTGTTATACCAGGGAGGAGCAGATATGCAGTCCTTTCGGAAGGTATACGGAACCGATTGGGCAAAGCAGGAGAAAATTAACGAATAGAACGTTGATAGGGCAAGATCAATGTTAGTTATCTCACCAATAAAGTCAAAGTTAATGTTGCTGATGAGGTTTTTAAGTTTGTTAAAGTCGGTTCTACGGAAGTCAAATGAGAATGAATTTTCCGAATCGACACATGTGTTGACATTTTCATATGAATATATAATTGACAAGGGGGGATGAAGGCGTTCTAGTTTAGAAAGAAGATGATCACTCCTATAAACGACACAGTTATCTGAATCGGATGTGAAGACAAGGTCGAGTTGTCTGTTCATTGTATTAGGTATTCCACTAATCTGATGCAGACTTGAGTTGGTTAGGCAGTCCACCATCAATATTTCTATTTCAGATGTCGAATTACGAGAGACAAAATGAGACGAATCATCGGAAGGCTCCCATATAAGGTGAGGGAGGTTGAAATCTCCTACTAGAACAATGCAATCTTCAGGTTGTGCATCCTCAGTCAAAAAATCAACTGCGTGAATTACAGGTTGATAAGACTCAATGGGTTGAGATGGGTGAATGTAGCAACATAGTACGTAAAGACATCGTTTGGGGAGCGTAATGTTGGCGCATACTAACTCAAAGTTTTCAGTGTGGGGAATATCGACAGGAGTTGCGTGAAAGCAGTTCCGGATTGCTAGTAAAACACCGCGGCCATAAGGATTATCAGCTCTTTCAAATCCATCTTTTCGAAAAACGTTGAAATTTGGAGGAAACAGCTCATGGTTTTTAATGTCTGGAATTAGATTTGTTTCAGTAAGAGCAATTAGGTCATAGGGAAACTTTTGAGAATTGAGATATACCGAGGAGATTTTAGAGCGCAAACCTCTTACATTTTGGTAGTAAATGGACAGGCATTGTGGACTGGAGGATACAGATTTCAGTTTGTTAGGAACTGTAATAGTTCTTAAAATTTGAACGAGTTCTTTGCAAATGGGAAAGACGTTTGGAGCTGACATGCGAAGACAACGTAGAAAGATCATTATGAACTTCGTCGGAAGAGATGTCGTAACTCTCATGGTAGCGAACGAAAATTTGCATTAACTGCGCTGGCTTAATAGGAAGACCTTCTCCTTGAATCGAAACCATTATGTTGGTTTTGGTTATACCATCAATGTAAACGGAGTTGGGTTTGTCGTGTAAGTAGGCAAGGTAGAGCCGAACATTTTCATAAATGCGGCGGTCTCTCAAACGAGATACTACATAACGACTGTCATCATTCATATCAGAAAATTTTTTAGTGAGTTTGACAGTTGGTGGAAGGAGTGGGTCAAGGTATTTTAGGTGAGAATCGGAGGCACGAGCGGATGATGGGACAGGATGGTCAAGCACCCCGGAACTAGAATCTTGACTAGTGAAGGGGGTTGGATCAGGTGGATTGAAAGATGAAGATGAGGAATGGGTGGTAGGGTTTAGTATATGAGAGCTAATAAAATTAGGATATTTGTCGGATGGGGCATTGTTAGTTGGAACTTGGGTAGAAGGCGCAGGAGCAAGGTTGAATGAAACTCTGTTTTGAAGCGGCTTTAAAGATTTGGTGAGGGGAGGGAGAGAATTTATTGTAGTGACTCTGGTGTTCTTTTTAGATGGTGCAAAGGGGGGAAGGAGTGAGGAGAATCTTGGAAAGATATTGGTCTTAAATGACCAGTTTGAGTCGGGATGTTGATGGGATGGGGCAGAATTGTTCGGGCTATGTTTTCTTTTAATAGTAAACTTATTATCTACCATATCCTTCCGTTGGGTGATGACCGTCTTTTCCGTTATTGGTATGCTGTCCGATGATTTGAACATCCAATCGTATTTAGTGGGTAAACGTATTTCAAAACACTGGCCGTTTTTGCTCTTGACTTTGCCAACTTGTTTACATTTGACGTCTTGTATACCGAATTTACTCCTAAAAAGGGCTTTGATCCAGGACGGGCTTGCGTGACGTGGGGCAGCTTGGAGGAAGAAAGTAGACAGTTCCGGTTTTTTGATGGCTTCAAAATTCATTTTATTTAATTTTTGAATTCTGTTGGTCCATTCAGGGAGAGTCCAGGATGTCCCAAAAGCCCTAATTATTGGCAATGGTCTTGGGTCGGGATTGGTGATCGAAGTTGCATTTATCGTAGAGGGTTGAACGGGAGCTTCGGTGGTAGCGGCTATTGAATGAGTTGGGGCTGAAGTGGTTGAAGGTGATGTATATAGCTCGTCGTGCAAGGATTTGTTACTCGGGCTTACTGCAGATGGAGGCGCATCCGGCTTACTAGAGATGTGCTTTAATTCCTCCAATATCTGCATCGTGGTTGATCTAGTGGATGCAGCTTCCTCACTAAGAAAATTGAGGACATGTTGGATGGATCCGATGTTTTCGGTATGTTCAGCATGCTTGAGATGTAGAAGAGTTGATTGGTCAGCCAATGTTGACATAATTTTTCTCAACTGAGTTGAAGTTGACTGAATCGTTGGTAATGTGTTTGAGCAGAGAGACTTATCGGAATCTGCTAATTTAATGATTTTAGAGTGCAGGGATTGAACTTATGGTGGTTATGCTGTTATCGATCGAACAGTTTAGATTGTCATGGCTCTCTGAAATGAGTTTAGTTAAATTGTTTCGCATTTCAGCTCTGCAATCGAGTCTGCAAGCCCAATTAGTTGCTGGTTATTACATTTTATAGCCAGTATTATATGTGCCAGGGAGATGGTCCGGCACTCTACACAAAAAAAAGCTGAATATGCGCTTATACTCTTCGAGATGAGTTTTAGCGTTTCTGCTCAAACCAATGCATATGGGATGGAATTTCTTTCCACATATCCCATTACATGTAACCATTTCCACTGTGTTAGTAGGTACAGCGCAGTGAGCAAATCCACAGGAAGGACATGGTTAAATTATTAGCAAGTAGGTTATTAAGTATTATTATTATTATTATTTTTTTTTTTTTTTTTAAAGACACTGTGTTTTGATGACACTGAGAACGAAGTCACTGTGTTTTGATGACACTGAGAAGTTATGGTGTAAGTGAATGGGAACAGGTAATGTGGTTCGAATGGGGTCAAACACGAAACCAAAAAAGAAAAAGTCAAACAGAAAACAATTATTCACAAATTATCGCGGAGCGAAATTAAAACACGTCCGAACTTGACGGTGGGTAAGAAGACGTCTGTGTGTTTGAAACATTGGTATCTGCAGTTGATGAAACAAAGTAGTCCTCTATCTCATAACTATTATTACCGCACACATGTCTGCTTTTTCAACGTTACTTTGTTGATATCCTGCATTCGTTCTATAAGAATAGGCTCCTATCGTAATAAATCAAACCCGAACGTAGTTGTTCCCTGGTATAAGAATGGATTAAAAAATGTCTGTACCTTGACCACATCTGAGACCCTTTAATGAGCTTAAATCCAAATCACCATTTAGTTGATAGTATTTTGTGTCATGCCTTCGAAATCAGATCTAACGTCATGTGGTCCCTTTACGATAATCAAACAAAAAATGGATATACCCTTCGCTGCAACTTTTTCTAACGTATTGTAGGGCACTCTATTTCAATCAAAATTTCAATCGAACCTTCAATCAAAGTGCCAGTACTACTTGAGTGCACTGGTTATCATCTAGTCCGCTTAAGCGCGGTGAACAAAGAACAAAACAAAAAATTGTGGCTAGAACAAATGAATTGGTTCCTATACCAACTTGCATCCACAGCATCGCATACAGAATGCCATCGAATGGATAGCGGATGCAACCGTGCTTTATGGGCAGCGCAGTCCAATTCGTTATCTTTTCATTGCCTGAAAAAAAAGAAGAAATTTATGTTATATGCACTTTTGTTGGTCAGCTGTAGGACTAGCATCAACAGAGTCCACTTAAACAAGCACGCCATGTAGCCGCATCACAATCCCTCTAGACGCCATCGTGCGAATGAATTCCCAACTTTCATGCTATCCCGGATACATACCATCATCGGCATCATAAACATAACAAAACTCAGCAATCTAGCACCAGGACCACCATTATTCATCCTTTGTAGGTTCAGTGCATACGTATGCGTTGTACTCACCCTAAAATGACAGACATTTGAAGCAGTACCACCCCAGCATTCCTTTAGCACTTTGTCTGGTTAGCAGTTCATGAACATAAATTTGCTTCCTCTCTGTGGACCAACAAAGGATCCGCACTGAAAAGCGCAGCACTAAAAATGAAACCATGTATCCATCTGTAACTGCAGTCCAATGGTCATTTGTCGGATTTTTCACGTTAAGTGTTTGTGAGAATCAAATGTTCGCCAAGCGTGTGTGACGTATTATTATCACCCTTCAACTGCGGGCAAGCTGCTCTAACTTCACAGACTAGCAATTCCAAGTGACCTGCTTTGAATATGAATTAGCTTCAGTCTCAGCTACCGACAACAGATAGAGATAAAGTTATAGCGATAACGACGGCGACGGCGACGGCGACGGTGAGAGGAACACCAACAACATATGGCTGGGGGAAGCAAAACGTGTGACTTAGTACGCAAAATGTGAAAAGCCCCTTTCAAGAATGTGAAAAGGATGCCCCTTTGACTTTTGGAAAATTTAATTTCGTTCCTTTGCTAAGCATTCGTATACCCCCAGCTTTACATCGGATCGGGTTCCTTCGCTAAACCTTTGAATCCTCAGAATCTTGTGCAGCACAGTGTGCTTTCCTTTGACGAAATTGTCGCACATAAAAGGCGAATGCTCTTGCGGTGAAAAGCAAAGCATAACGTACAAGGAGTTGGAGGAGAACAAATTAACATCCCCCTCAAAGTGGACGGAATTTAATCTCAGCTTTTCGGTTGGTTCTGCTTCTGTTCCCGTAACTGCTTCCACCCCACGAAGATGGAATATTTTAATTTATTCAAATGCACGTCCTGACCCGTACATGTAATAATGGATGAGGACACTTCATACTCCTGCTGCTCCTTCTTCTGTGTAGCAATTGTTCTGCTGTACATAAAGCTTAAGATTAATCCTCTTGGCTTGTACCGAAAGCCTTTGTCGTCACACTGGTGGTTTGAACTGATTCTATGGAGGATGGTTCTGTTCCATCTAACCAAGGGTGCTCTACTTTACTTTACTCTACTCTTCTTTGCTTGAGTTGGGCATTCTTCTACTCGTAGCTGCTGGTGACCGACCAGTTTATCGTTGTTTATGACATTTTGAAAGCAAACAAGTTTCCCTTTGGGACACAGCACACAAAAACGAAAGGGACGACAAGCAACGGGTTGCGACACTGTGCGGTCTTATAATTGCGTACAAATTTAATGTCCTATGGCGGACAGAGGTTGCAAGGAGTCGACCAAGCGGCCGGTCAGTCGGGTGACGTTTGTTGCCTTTGGAGAAAGTAAAGGTTCTTATGATGGTGGTCTCATGATCCTGGTTCTCTCTTTGCTTGGTAAAGGTTCATTATGTTGTGGGAAGGTAGGTCCTCTGTGGTTTGTGCTTACATGAAAGGACACAGCTTTTGTTTATATTCGGTGCTATTTACATATATTTCCCGGTAAGATGTACTCTTACTGATATGACCACAGGACCTTCATAAGATGCATGGCTTTGCATTGTTGACAGCATAGCCAGTTTGTTTGCCGTTTGCTGTTTGCTGTTTGCTGCACTCCATTACCACTTGGCTGGTGTTGATTTAATGTTGATTTTATTAGAATTCTTATGAGAGGCAAACAAGCGCAATCATGGGGGCATATAGACTGCGTAATTAAAATTGCAGAGACCTATTAAATTAGTTCCAGTTTAACGGAGCATTTTATGGGAAAATAGGCCGAAGAGGTTTCTTAAAGTGGAAAGATACTCGTATTGCTGGAGTTGACTTGATATTGATAGAGTTGACTTGGACAAAAACAAACTGATAAAATTGTTTTTCACCGTTTTCATCTTTTTTCCTTGCCTGCCGCCATGTGGATGTCAACAATTCTTACTCGTCGCCTATCATAATGTTAAAAAACGAATCTCCATGACAATCGAGGATACATGTCCATTGCTCTAAATATACGACAGCTTCAATATATCTTTTAAGAGATGGATTATGGCAGTTCAAGGTAAAAACACTTGAATGCTTTGTTTATCTTGACGGTAAGCTAAGGATCGGGATTGAGACTATGCAATTAAGGTAGGCAGTAAGTCAGGATATCAGGAAATATTTCCTTTACCATGAAAATCGGGGTTTACCTTTAAATATCTGTTCCAAGGCCTCATTATCACGTCTACTAGGTACGCTCGCGAGTCAAAGTATAGCAGGCTGCACGCTTATTATTTTGCCGGTTGAGTACCGCTGGTAAGATGTGGTAGAGGATGAGCTTACTATCATGCAGTTTCCTGAGAGAGTGCGTCATTCAAGAAGTACTAGCCTCAATTTTCTGCACTGTAATATCATCATTCTATGCAAGCAAGGTGTAGCAAAAGATAGTAAGAGGTTATTAACAACTAATCACAGCGGCAAGAAGTTGCTGAACATATCCTAAAGTAATAAGGGCAAACAATCGCTTTTCAATAACAATCACCTAACCGATCTTCACAAAATCTACAACTTCTACAAGTTACAGGGCTAAAGTGTGATAATACGAGTATCCGCCTTCCTTGGAACTAACTTACTTACTTGGGTGGCGTTACAGTTCATGGTGAATCTGGGCCTCAAGTCAGAATCCAGTTAGCCCGATCTATAGCCAACTTCATCCAGTTGCTGATGATGTCTTCCTAAACTGCGTTGTGCCATTCGCTCGTCCATTCGTTCTATATGTCCAAGCTATCTCAGGCGACTGATGCGCAGCTAGGTCAACTGTACAGCATGTACGAGTATAGTTCGTTGTTGAATCTTCTCCTCCAAAGCACGTCAACGCAAACGGGACCGAATATTTTTCGGAGGATTTTTCTCTCAAAACCCCTGAGGATAACTACTTTCGATAGAGTCCATGCTTCATAACACGCCATAAATTAGCACTGGTATGATCAAGATTCTAAAGTCTGCTCAGTTTCTCCGGATAGGGTCTTATACTTAGTTGCCTTCTTAGCCCAAGAAACCGTGGTTGGCAATTTTCTTCTGCTTAGGTGCTTTTTGTAGAATTAATAGCAGATTCAAGGTAGACAAAGTTCTTTAGTAACTCGACTGCATTTTATCCAATTCGTCGATGTTGGGTGTCCTTTCTTGTTGACTTCATATACTTAGTTTTGCCTCATTCACCACTCACGTTTGTATCATACACAACGCACAGTTGAGTTCTGAAAAATGTCAATATCATCGGCGTACGCTGGTAGTTGCGCAGACTTTTGAAAAGCTTGTGAGTTCCGCACAAGTCTTTCAAGTATGATGTTAGAGAAGTCACACGACAGTGCGTCACCTTGTCTAAAACCTTTTTTGATGTCAAAGGTGTCGGTTAACCGGTCGGCACACACACCTTAATGGATCAGCGAAGGTTCTCCATCATCACTTTGCACAAACGGACGAGTTTGGCAGATATGCAAAAACTAGACATAGCTCTATAGAGTTCGTTTCTATAAATTCTGTCATATGCGGCATTAAAATCGATGGAAAGATGGTGGGTATCGATTTGGACGTCCTGAGTCTTTACAGGAACTGCTGGAGTGCGAAAATTTTGTCGATTATGGACTTTCCTGACTCGAAACCAGGTTATTGACGAAGGTCTTTAAACGGTCATACAATATGGCAGATAAGATCTTTTATCTGATGTTCAGGAGACTTATACGTCTATAGTTGGCGCAGTTGATAGTGTCTGTTTTTTTGTGGATCGGGCATACACTCCTCTGACCAGATCTAAGAAATGAGTTGGTACATACTTCCCACAATGTCATTTCTAACAGTTTTGAATATCTCGCCCGGTAAACCGTCAGGTCCACCTGATGTGTTGGGTTTTAGTTTAGATATTGATATACATACAATATCTAAACTATTACATACTTCTGCTCAAGTGGACAGAAGTTTTGGCTAACATCATCTAAGTTGAATGGTATATTGTGCCTGAAGGCGAGATGTTGTATGTCTTCGCCGTTAAACAGTCTTTTGATGTTCTCGCATATTCTCAGCAGCGACTGTGAATTTACCGAAAGGTTTCCTTCCTCATCTCTAGAGGTTTCTGTATGGGGCTTGTTGTGTTGACACGTTCCTTTTACCTTTTGGAAAAACTTCTTCGCATAGTTCCCGGATTACAAGCTCTCAATATCTCGAATGCCAGCTTTTTCCTTCTTCTGACGAAGCCGAAGTTCTTTCAGTCTCTTCTGCTCGTAGAGCTCACGACGAGTTCTCGTCCGTCTTTACAGCACCGCTTTGCATGCATCTTGTTTAGCTGCATGTGCTTGCCGGCATTTTTCATCAAACCCGGTATTTCTTGGCGGTGGCCGGGTGAAACCCAACACATTAGTTGTGTTGGCAGCGTTGACACTGATTTTCGGTAGTTCATGCTGACGATATAGGAATTGTTGAGAGATTTCGGAATACGCGTTCGGCAAAGATCCTGGGATCTCTTCCTGTAGTTTTTCCAGGTTTTATCTTTTCACAATAGTTCTTGCTTATTACGGGGCTTGTAAAATCTGCATTCGTTCCTAGGCTGCAAGAAAGTAGTGATCGGAGTCAATGTTGGCTGCCCGGAAGTTTCAGAAGACCAGAATACTGGAGACATGTCTTAAATTGGTCGAAAAATTTCAAAATCTAGAGATCATCTTTCCCCTCGTGTACTTCCCTCCACAAAGTCAATAATGCTAAGTCCGTTACCGTTCAACAAACTGTATTGCCAAAATTGTAATTTTTTTTTTATCTTGGCGTAAAATCGCCGTACGTAAATCATTGCTCATATGTCTTGTCGAGGAGCTCTTTGGCGGCGTCGTCCTTGCTTTCCTTGTGCCATGGCCACATATTAGGCTTATGGCGCTCACTTAAGTATCGGAAGCTCAAGACTTTTTGCCTAAGTATGTCTCATATGACAAATCCGCACACGGATTTCTGTGCTGTTTCTTTGCCCTATACCAATCACAGATTTCCATCCTCCTTTATGCTCGGCCCAATCCATCGCCTTTCGTGAATAGAGCTGATATCTACGATGTAGCAGTTAATGGCCTCTTGTAGTTGTTTGGATGCACGTGGCCTCTTAAGGATATAAAAACAAACTTAAGTTCGTATGTCTATGAGAACAGCTACGATGCGCTAGAATCGTAAAGGTTGGAAGCCATTAAAGCTAGCGCTGACTATTTTAACCCCAATGGGATAGATAGCTTTTGATTGATTTTACTGCTAACTACCCTGCAAACGATAGAGGTGTAAGGATATTCGGATAATTTGTAGGCTGCTACTCAATAAGTGCGGTAGGATAAACCCAGAAAAGTGATGAAAACTTGTGACAGTTACTGCGGTAATTTTTCAAGAATCTGAAACAACTGACATTGGCTGGCTGATTTCTCGCACGAGGAAATTTTGGTTCACTATCATTAAGGTGACCTCCTGATGTCCTGTTAAATCCAATGACATGGCGATACTTATATCATACCGTTAGGTAGACTGATTTGTTGAATAAGAAACGTCTTCAGTATTTTAGATGTCAAAACCTTGCGGGCTCCAAGTATCGGGATGCATCTCTACATGTTTCTATCAAAGGTACAGAGGCTGATTTTCCATACACAAGAATGAAGACCAATAAGGAGTTCGAAATCAGGACGGTTACAATCGCCAATGAACGAACGATTATTATACGATCTTTCAGCCAGTGGTAAGATTTCCCGGCCAGGAGTCAGTCAGGAGAATAAGCGACTAGTATGACATTATTGAACAGAAATATTTAGGGAACAAAGATGATTGCGACCAACGATAATTGCATTCACCCGACCAACAAGAGGACAGGGTATAGATACTGTAACTCGTTCGCTCTGCTCGAACCGACTGTCTGTTCCCGCTGTTGTTCAAAATAAGCAAGTTAGAGACTGGTGTAGAACTTGGAACAATTCATCAGTAAATATTCGGAGTGATGAAAGCATGCTAAATGAGTGAAATCTCGGTGTTGCTTGTGCCAACTATTGTAAATTCTGTCTCCTAGGTATTCCTTACAAGGTTTTATGTGCAAATCGCGTCAATACCTGAGCGCTTAACTTATTAACTTATTCTATCGTGAACAGAGAAAAGCCTTACATCGTATCAAACTTAGTCTTCGATAGCGTTCAAATTCAGTGTGGATCAAAATATCCACCAGTAAAGCTTTTCAGTTAGCGTGGTTTTTGACCATTTTGGAGTATCCAAAAATATAAGAGGTCCCTTTACATTTGTTTCTTTGGACAAAAATCTATAACACGCCTGGCCGGAGGGTTAGTAAACATTTACTCGGCATCCATTAGCCATCTCAGGCAACTTTGATACTACAAAGCCTGATATAATTTTATGGCATTAATGATGTTCCCATCATTCTTTCGGGTAGAATTTCAGGAATTAAATCCTGAAGCTCGACCAATTATCGAGCAATTGAAGCCGTATTTCACGGTCCCGTATTTTTATTTACTTCAAATTCTCTAACACAAAATAGTCCAGCGGCCTCATATCACACGATCTTTGAGGTCAGTCCATGGACCCATTTCCGGAGATAATGTTGTCATCGAATACTTCCTTCAGTAAGAATTCATTTGCCTGCAGTATGGCATGAGGCACCATCATTGGAACCGAATATCCTGCAGACAATGCTCATTGTACCGACCGCATGGACGATGACATTTCGATTTTCTTAATTTTTGAAGAAGTACGGCTCATTTATGACGCTAGCCCATAAACCGCTCCAAACAGTGCATTTTTCAGAATGCGGTGCCTAAAGGATAACCTTTAGAGTGTCCTCGCTCCAAATGCGGCAATTTTGGGTAGCCGAATAAGGTCTTATTTACTTTATTCCGGGATTTTACTTCACCGTAGATTTCATCTGAAGAATCAATCCGTTGTCCCGTTTATAGTGCTGCTATTGTTCTGCTGCTTCAGTCTGAGTAGGTTTCTAGATTTCGAAGGATTTCCACAACTTCTACATTGTTGGTTAATAAGTCAGTTTTATGGCTTGCTTTAAGCATCGATAACTTCCTCTAAAAAGAGCTTTAGCACATTGTGGCAAACTAACCAGCAACTACTTCAAATCCTTGTGAACAAACCGATCCTAAGTTTTTGCCTCTCTGAGCTTGTGAAAACAATTCAAGAAGAATTGATTTGTAGAAGTGGATACCTATAACCTCATTGCTTTCCGTTTCAAAGTGCAGGCAAACCTCAATACACATCTCGCCAACGATGCTTAAACCTATTGAAAATCACTTTAGCATCATTTAGCAAACGTATTGCCTTATTGGAGGTCTTGAATTAAAAGCCTACGATTAATTACCCCTAACAATGGGGCCACCTCTCCTATTCGAGGCGAGGAGTAATCATATAATTACATGGTTTATGTCTGCTATGCTAATTGCAGGAGAATTCATTCATCGCTCCTGAGCTCTGTCCAATTGAATTTCGCTCGAGTAAATCCCCAACCAAGCCTGTTAAAGAGCTTGTTGAAGGTAATGAGTAAAAGATTTGCTCACACCAGCCACTTCCTATTCGTACCGTCGGTATTCCTTTACAATGACTCGGAAGCTGTACTAAAATACCTAAAACTCCCTGTTTTCTGATTAATTGAATGTGAATTCTAATTAAAGCTAAACAGAGGCACAGAGTTCCTACTTTCAGGATGCCATTCATACGTGAAGTCCAACGGAGGTCAGGAAATGTCATCACCACATCATCCCTATCGGAAGCATCATAATCATCAACTGAACACAACATAAATCAACAATTAGCATGCGATACGCCCAAATCAGGCTCACGTCGAGTAGATGTAGTCGTACGTACATACGTACGAGTTGTACGTCCTTCAACATTGGAAACCACACAATGATACAATGACATGTCGACGATACATACACACATAACGAGGAACAATAGAAATTGACCAGGACAACAGGTTTGTCCGTTAGATTAGGCCATCAGATACAGGCTTCAGCACGGATTTACCCGGAAAGACTGATGCCATCAACAATGGCTGAGTTCGCTGACGGGCAAAAACGAATTAGGGAAACCAAGTTGGGATGTTTGCTTCCTGTCGCCCATTGTGGATGTCGATGACTGACTTCGAAATTAGCTATTGCTGGCGTGGTTCTTCTGCAAATCTGGGGAAACAATTCAATTTAATGATGTGATGAGCGAGGAGCTTAAGTGCGTATACAAATACGACATCAGAACATCGAAACATCGCAATATGCAAACATTGATAATTTGGTTAGCGGGACATTTCCCATCCCTCAGCAGAATGTGCGATATTGAAATGACATACTTTAGCGAATGACAATGATGTTTGCTCATAGAATGAGAACATCCGGAAAACATGTGTTTAAATGGTGGACCAAGTGCAGTATCCTGATTTCCATTGGCGATGGCATCAATTTTTACTCAAGTCAAGATTTAAACAAATTGAATTCGATTTCACGTGGTTTGGGTTCTTCCCAATCGACCATCATGCGGCAGTAAAGAGGACATCCAAAGGGCTTTCCAAGACGACCGAGATGCCGACTCATCGACTCATCGACCACTGACTTACCGGCTGACGAATCCTGAAAAGGAATGCAAAATTAAAATCACTCCATTTATCACGTCAAGTGCCTGACTCTGAATCTGAAGCCGGAGCAGGAAATAGATCCTGGATGCTTGATTAATTGATTTTGGTTCTTGTAGAAAGTAATGCCAGGGCCAGTGCCAGTGCCAGTGCCAGTGCCAGTGCCAGGGGCTATGGCCATGGCCATGGCCACTGTGCCACCATCGGGGGTGTTATTGAATTAAAAAGGATGTCACTTAGACTCGGTGAGTCTTGACGACAATGACGATGAATGGAAAAATAATAGCTTTATGCCATTATTCGTGATTTTTGCTATTGATTTACATAGTACACAGATGCCCATGCCAAGTACAGTAAGTGATTTTCTACAGGGATACTCATTTTGAGGTTTATTTAGGGGTTGGGGTGATGTGATTCCTCACTATACTCGTGCTCGTTTATCAGTGAATGGAAATCCATTAGTGTAGGATTTTATTTCTCTTTGTTGCCTAGATGGTTCATTAGAAGTGTTTTTATAACGGAAATGACCAGCCATAATGGCCGAATGAAAGAATGGTATTCCTCGTTCGTAATAGCCAAGCGATTTGTGGTGAGAACAAGAAAGACTTGGGTTATGAGGTTAATGGTTAGTATGAACGTAAATGCAATATGGAACAATGGATCTATTATTTGGACTAGAAGGTGTTTCGTTTAAGAGGAAATTAAGTACTGTCCTAATGGTAATAGATTGGCCTTTTAAAAGGTCCCCTAAAGGCGCTCCTTTTTGAACGAGACTATTGTTAACTTTGCTCTATGTGTGTAAGTTGTGTTGGTAATATCTTTTTCGAAAATAGCTTTTATTTTCGCATCTACTGCTAAAGTAAGTTAGGCTTTGGAGCATAAACAAGCTACAAATACAGTTCTATAAAAGCCTAATATACGGAATTTTCCAACTGCTGCACCTTTAACATAAACAATGTAGGGTTTGCTTAAATCGATAGATTCAATGTTATTTGAAAAATGATGTTTTGCTCTATGGTTTCAGGGAAAAATCAGGAATTGGATGCTTGAAAGGACGAATGCACGTGGAATATGTGATAGTGATTGATGTGATTAATGGGACAAACACATTTTTTGTAATAATATTTAATACACCAACTACACACTTAAGTTGTACGATGAAAAGGAAAATGCCCCTTCTTAATATGTCAATGCTTGTCACGCTATATCAGTATAGCTTGGCTTGCAAAATTGATAGCAACTACGTACAAATCCGGTATGCAGCAATATTGTCTGGTATCCCACGATAGTATAAGTGTTTTTGGTTTGAGCAAGTAAGGAAAACTTACCGAATTATGCCCAAAATTGTAAGACAACCTAATTTTGAAAGAAAAACTATATACCATACCCCTTGATCAAAATGTTGCCGGGATAACAACTGTGTGGCGCTCCCATTCTTCCGATTTGAGTTCTGTCTTTTTTTTATTAAGTTGGTAAATCTGTTGTTGAGATTCCCTCTAAATCTTATCGTAATAGCTTGACATTTGCAAGAGTTACGTAGCCAAGAGTACATTTATCTCTGTGTGTGTTGGCGATTTTTTACAATTTTAGAAATGGATTTAAATTTGCAACAACGAACTTGTATTAAATTTTGCGTAAAGAACGGATTTAGTGGTGCGCGAACGTTGGAAATGTGGGAAAAGTGTTTCGGCAACGATTCTCTAAAGAAAACGGTCGTTTACCAGTGGCACGAGCGGTTCAAAAGTGGTCGTGAGTCAATGGAAGATGATGAACGCAATGGCAGACCATTGACACCGAAAACCGACGAAAACTTTGATGGAGTAAAAGAAATGTTGGTCAATAACCGCAAATTAACCATCAGAGAGATAGCGGAGGACTTGAACATTGCCAATGGATCCGTCCAAGATATTTTGGTTATTGATTTCGGTTTCCGCAAAGTTGGTTCCAAAAGACCTCAATTTCATGCAAAAAAAAGACCGTGTTGACGTCGCAAAAGAGATGATTTAAGAGGCTGAATCTGATCCCACATTCATCAAAATGATCATTACTGGAGGTGAGGCGTGAGTTTATGAGTACGACACGCAATCCAGACATCAGGAGAGTGAATGGGGTTCACCAAATGAGCCGAGACCAAAAAAACCATGTCGTTTTCAGTCAAAAAAGAAGGCAATGCTCACGGTTTTCATGGATTACAACGGTGTAGTGCATCATAAATTTTTGCCAGACCAGACAGTAAACAAAAAGTATTATTTGGGCGTTATGTGACGTTTGCGAGATGCAATTCACCGAAAGAGACCAGAATTGTGGGCAGAAAACTCGTGGATTTTGCACCATGATAACGAACCGTCGCACAGTGCCATCATTATTCGTAATTTTTTGACGAAAAATGCAACAAATACCATCCAACAGCCACCGAATTCACCTGATTTGCCTCCCTGTGACTTCTTTCTGTTTAATCGAGTTAAAAATCCACTACGGGGAACGCGTTTCAGCATGCCGAAAACCGAATATAAAAAATGTTTCGAGGATTGGATCAAGCGCTGTCATAAGTGTGTTGCAGTCGATGGGGATTACTTTGAAGGGGACAATATAGACAATTTCTGAATAAATTTTTTTTCAAGGTAGTACGTTATTCCTGATGATAACTGCGATCTGTGGTCGCTTAAAATAATTTTTAATACAGAAAATGATCGTTCAAGGCTTACTTGTGTTGCAGGCACTCCGTGCACAATATTTGTCAACCCTTTTAAAGGCATCAACAAGAACGTTTTTACACATGTGTGTTGATATTTTAGTCATACTTTCATACACGAATTCTGCCTTGGATTCTAGTTTTGACGCCTTTTCAAAGTCAATATAGACCTGGATATTATATGCCTTTTTAAACTTGTCACAATAGATGGGTTCAAAATATTTCTACACTGACCCACGTTAACGGACTTTGTTTGTAGAAGAAATACTAGTTTTTGTAACGACGTTTAACCCGGCGAGAGTGTGGTGAAAAAATGTAACATGGAGTTTGTGGCTGGGTATGACATACCCAAATACAAAATACCTATAAATATTGTAATAATAAATATAAAATATTTAAAAAATGGTATTTTTTTGTAAAGACTATATAATAATTAGTTGCAAATGAAACACATGTAATATTTTAAGAATTTTTATCCTTTTATCCACGTATACTGAAAAAAACTGAATTCACTAAACTTTTAAATCATAATTTGCTCACATTCAAAGTAGCCCGTTAAACTAACAAATTTTTCTTCTTAATAAGTAAAAAATCAATAAAATATAGATAATTTAACAGAATAAAACAAAAAAAAAATTAACATGTTCTAAAGCATACATATTAAGAACTGGTGTCGGAATCGTAACAGTCCTTACATACAAATATTGCATGTTCCATACATATGGCCTTTCCACAGGTTGTACATGCGTGTTTTGTTTTCCGATCTTGTTTGGTTGGACAATCACGACATCTGATATAGCGACTTGTAGCATTTTGGGGTGTTGAGGGTAGAAGTTCATTGATTTGGGATGATATTCTCTGTCGAATGTACGTTGGAATATTTCTTTGATTTTTTCGCAATCGTAGATGTTCATAACCAATTTTAGTCCCAAATTACGAATAAATTCTGTTCGTTTGGTGTTGTTGTTGTTGTTTTCCCGAAAAATTATGTTTGCGTTTATAGCAGCTATGTTCAGCATCCCATAAAATATTGTCTTCGGCCAGCGCTTGCTGTTACGCGAAACACTGTAAGATGCGCACAATTCATCGACAACATCTACTCCTGCTTTTGTTGAGTTATAAAACGTAATCATTTCTGGTTTTTTCTGGTGTCCTGTGGTATTATCAATTCTGTCATCATGATGTAAAGTAGACATGAGTATGACTACTTTATTCTTTTTAGGAGCATACGGCACCATAGATATGTCCTTTTGAAAGCAGAACAAAGAACTTCCCGGTTCCCTTAGAGTCTTCAAAAAAGCGGCCGGGATACATCTTTTATTTTTCCGAACAGTTCCAGTAGAAGTAAGCCTGTGCTCAACTAGTAGATGCAACATCAGTTCGTAACTGGTAAACCAGTTGTCAAACGTCAAATTGCGGCACGACCGGGATATGGGCTGAATAAGTCTTTCCACTACATCAAAGGCCGCGTTGCTGATAGCATACGGTCCTGCAGGTTGCTTTCCTGTATACACTTCTAAATTATAAGTGTAGAAAGATGTTGCATCTACAAGGCTTTGTATTTTAATGCCATACTTCGCAGGTTTATTTGGCATATAGACACGAAATTTGCATCGCCCTCTAAATGCTAATAGCATCTCGTCAATCGTCATATATTCATGAGGAATGTAAGCTTCTTGGCAGCATTGAACAAATTGATCAAAAAAGGATCTTATAGGAGCCATGTTATCATTTTTCTTGCGCTCTTCCCTCGTTGATTTGTCATCAAAGCGAAAACAGTTTAGCAAAAAGTAAAATCGTTGAAGTGACATGGTTGTACGGAATATATCCACTCCTGTTCCATCCGTTCTCCACAAATCTTTGAGACTCTGGCGGTTTGATTTATTGAGACCAGCAATGTATAGCAAACCAAGGAATGCATCCAGTTCCGTAGCTGTTGTTTCTTTCATATGTAATATTCCAGTATCTTTATGCTTGGCCTGTCGTATTTTTATTTCTGCGTTCGTGTATGTCAATATGACACCTTTCATTTCCTTGGTAATAAAAATATTCCAGCATTCGGTTTCAGTCTTCGCTTCTTTTGCTGTTCCTTTTGCTCCAGCCTGAAAATTTACTATGTTCTCAGCACGAGTACGTACATTTGTTCGTGGAACATGTTTACTCCATCTTTAGTTATCCTTCGACGTATAGTGTGGCGCATGCACTTGAACAGATGAACGTAGCAGTGTTCTGAGAACTGAGAGTGGAATATTGTCTACCGAATCATCAATTTCCCCTCCCTCGACTTCGCCTTGATCACTAACTTCCTGTTCCGTATCAGTTTGAAGGTAGTGTTCACTGCAATGGTCGGATTCTATGTCAGAACTCGACTCGACCGAAGTATCTTCTAGCACTTCTTCCAACATGGACCAAAGTCGCCTTTCTCTAGTTTCGAAATCCATTTCTTAATCAAAGACTAAAGAAAAAAAGAGAACAAAAACAAAGAAAACGAAAACAACAATAGTTAATTTTGGCGCAAAATGCATACACCAACTATGTGGCAGGGTATTACATACCCAACAGATGTTTGCACACGCGTATCTCGAACAATGGCTATCGCGACACTGCGAACACAATACTACCCCCTCTTACATAATTATAACTCCAGCTACACCTAACAACAATGTGTTTGTGTGCTCGGTTAAAAAAATACAGTTATTTAATTAACAGGGTGGGTATGTCATACCCAGCCACACTCTCGCCGGGTTAAATAAAGTCGATACCTTGTTTGAGTCTTCAGATTATCCAGTTTCTAAGCCTATTCCGTTTTTCCTTGCCCATGGTAACGCAACAATAATAATAAACAAAAATCATCAACAAGTTTACAGAAAACCCATCGATTTTATGATACGCGGGAAAACAAAAAGGGGTTTGTTTTGCTTTAAGGTCCAAAGGCTATGAATAAAAAATTATTTTTTGTGGTAATTTTAGGTAATTTTTATTTTATGTGTGTACTAAAACAGTGATAACTCAAAGTGTCCTCCTTGGTTTTGTATGCATGCTAGAGCCCGTTTTTGGATTTCCCTGTGAATGTTTATTGATGCTATCTGCTGCCTCACTTCTGATGATGCTCTTCCAATTCACTTAAATTTGCTATTTCGGTTGAATAAACAAATTATTTTATTCCTCCCCATACAAAACAATCCAATACTGTAAGGGTAGGAGATTTTGCAGGCCAGTGAAATGGTCCATTTCTTCCTAGCCAACGATTACCGTACTCTTCATCTAGCCAATTCTTAACCTCAAGACCATAGTGGGCTGGAGCACCATCCTGTTGAAATCTGATGAATCTAGTTGAATCAGTGGAATGTCCTCCAATTGTTCTGGTAAATTATTTCGCAAAAACTCCAGATAGTCTGTAGAATTCAGTCTAGGTGGTAGTTTGAAGGGCCGATTAACTTGTTTCCTATTACACCTGTCCACATATTGACGCTGAATTTATATTAAAATGATTTATGTCTCCTTGTATGTGGATTATCGGTAGCCCACGTATGAAGATTATGAAAATTTGTGATCCCATCTCTTGTAAATTGAGATTCGTCCGTCCAAAGAATTCTGCTAATAAACTCGTTGTCATCCAAGCTCCGCTCCAGTTAGAAAACTCATGTCACTTTTCTAAATCATCGGGAAGTAGTTCTTGCACAGGTGTATGGTGTAAAGATTTTATCCATGAAGTACACTAGTGTCTGATTTTTAACGTAAACCACCTGTCATGGAGACTTATGTTTACGGGATGCCCATACATCCATGGGGGCAGGGATGCACCTTGCCAGCGCTCTGCCGCCTTTCTGAGATACCAATTCGGAACAGTTTTGCACAAGTTCCACCCTTGGTATGAGTCGAGACCGACCTAAAACTTCTTACTGTTCTTAGGGTCGCAGCAGCCAGTACTTATTGCAACTCTACATTGGGTCAACCAAATGAAGACCATTCCTGTGACTTTGGGTTTAAACCACGGAGATTATAACGCTCCCACAAGGGGGCCTAGTTCTTCAACTCCCATGGTACCGTGATTTAAGTGCTGGTAGGGACTACCGGTTGTCCAGCCGGTGACTTGTGACTGATAAAATCGTAGCAACCGTAGCAACAAAGGCCTGACACTCATGCAACTGGAGAAGAAGATTAACAACACCTCCGCCAACTGCAGCAGTTCCAGTTCCACCAAGAACAATTCTAACACCAACACGTCCCGTATTTACGTGAACGAAAGTCTTACACCAGTCAATAGCTCTCTATTAAAACATGCTCTTCGACTGCGCAAAGAGGTCTCTGTTAAAATTCGTAATGGTTTCGTTTATGTACAAAAGAGTGCAGATGATAACGCAATAAAAATCTCATCAACATCGGCATTGACTTGAAAATGTTCTTTACCCGGATCTTCAACACTCCAGTCATCTAGAGCGAATTTTAAATATGCATGTTGCACAAGAAAAATTTTAAATTTGTTTCTTCTTAAAATTATTTTATATCTGAAAATGTTTATAATTAAGCTCTCTTACGAGTATATATACTTTTATTCCTGCCTTTTCCTTTTCTCCTTCTTTCCTATTCCATCTATTTTAGCTCCTTATGTTTTTCTGTCTTCGTCTTCCTGTTGCGTTTTTAAATGTAGATTTATTAACAATATTGTACTACTTTTATTTATTTATTTTTTTTTTGTAATGAGCGCGCGCTCAAGGGGTTTGAGTACCCTTAAGGTGATTGTACACAGCGCGGGCAAAGGAAATTTAGGGAGGAAGAAAAGAGAGGTACCGATGTACATTGTTTTTAAATGTTTGCAAGTTATAACGACCAGGAAATACAGAGATCGGCAGGGCATTCCATAAGCGAGTTGAACGGCTTAGGAACGAATCACGATATTTTAGAGTACGTCCGAAAATGGGCTTGAGGGTATACTGATGAGCATTCATAGCGAGACGGGTGTTACGGTTGATAGTTTGAATGGGCAGAATGCTACTGGCGATTTCAGTGGAGCACTGGTGGTGGAAGTAGCGATAAAACAAAGTGAGACACGAGACATTTCGTCGGTGTTCGAGGGTGTCCATTGATTGACTGATATTAGTATCATCAATAAGTTTTATCGCACGGTTTTGAATGCTATCTAGCAGGTGCAGAGATGTTTTAGGAGCACCTGACCAGATGTGGGAGTTGTACTCCAATTTTGGGCGGATGAATGCCTTATATATTGAGGCCAGATCAGAGGGGGTAAAATATTTCTTACATCGCTTGAGGAAACCTAGACATTTCGCAGCATTTTTGGCGACATCAAATATGTGGTCATTCCAACGTAAGTTGTCATTGACACACATACCGAGAATGGAAAGTTTTTCGGTTTCGCCGATGAAAGTGCCATTCATAGATAAGGGCTGGGTGTTTAAATTTCGCTTTAAAGACAGCAGACAGCATTGTGTTTTGGAAGCATTAAATTCCACTCTATTGATAGTTCCCCAATTGGTTATGCTGTTGATATCGGAATTTAATGAGCTTAGCATACGCTGCCGTTCTCGTACTACAGCCGAAGAGCAGGGGCGTGAGTCCGGGAACGAATATGAAAAGCAGAGAGTACTGTCATCAGCAAAGGAATATATTGGATTAGAAGTAGCAGTCAAGAGATCGTTAATGAAAATTAAAAAGAGTGTCGGTGACAGAACAGAACCCTGGGGCAGACCAGCATTTATTTTGTGGATATCATACTTGAAACCATCCAAAACAGCTTGAATTAAACGTTCCCAAAGGTAATTTCTAATCCATTGAAGAAGAGAGTCGTCGGCATCTCGGCATGCATTTTCTACAAAAGAGCCTGATGCCAAACTCTGTCAAATGCCTTAGAAATATCAAGTGCAACTATCTTGCTTTCGCCAGATTGATGTACGCTTTGGTTCCACTTTTCGGTGAGACATGCCATCAAATCACCAGTGGACCTGTTGCTACGAAAACCGTACTGCCGGTCATTGAGAAGTTTTCGTGTTTCGAGATATTTCATGAGCTGACGATTTATCAGTGACCTTGGAAAGAAGGGAAGTAAGTGCAATGGGTCTGTAGGAGGAGAGAGAAGACGATTCGCCTTTTTAGGGACGGGTTGGACAAATGCTGTTTTCCATCTGCTCGGGAAGAGTCCTAAAGTGTAGGATTGATGAAAAAGTTTACACAGTGGTTTTGGCAGCGAGGAAGAACACCTCTTCAGAAGAAGGGGAGATATACCATCTGGACCAGCGGATTTATGTATGTTGAGATCTTTAAGTACTCTTGCTACTACACGAGTGCGAAAGTAGATTCGTCCCATTGAAGATTCGACGCACTCAAGTGTAGGCGGAGACAAAGCACAATCTGGGAGTGTTGAGCTGGCCGCAAAGTGTGCAGCAAGCAGATTGTTTTTGTTAATAATGATGGCTCATAACAACACGTACTCGTATGTGTCTGATGGCAATCCTGAAGTTACCGTGCGCTCAATGATAAATATTCTATCGAATGCGCGTGAGGTGTTACAAATATGTTATATCAACGCACGCAGTTTAAATACAATATCTCTAAGTCAGATTACTTACGTCACATTTTTGATGGTTCTGATGTTGATGTTATCTGTGTTACAGAAACATGGCTAAGGTCTGATTTAAGAGAAGCAGATAGGTCTGATTTGGAAGATCCCCTGTACCATATTCCGGGGTACAGAATAGTTCGGAACGATAGAATCACGAGTACAATAGGTGGTGGAGTAGCTCCTTATTGTAATATTTCCTTGAATTGCCGTGTAATTGTGAAATCCGATGCTAGTGCTACTGAGTATGTTCTTGCAGAAGTTACGGATGGCAATACCAAGTGCATTATAGGCGTTGTTTATAGTCCCAACCGGAGCTGTTCTCCTGAACCTATGTTCCCCGCACTCCAAGAAATCTCCCCATATTATGAACATATACTCGTAATTATATGCGAGTAGTGAGTAGATCTCACCAACTCTTAGATTTAGCTGCAAGTTCCGCGTTAGCTGTTGTCAATGCATATGCTACCCGCTTTGCACCTAACTGCTCTCCAAGTCTTCTGGACCTTTTGTTGGTATCTGATCGGTCAAATGTGTTACTGCAGGACCAGTTGTCATTGGAAGGTGTCACTGACCATGATCTAATTTTCTGCACCTATAACATTGACTTATCTCATACCTCTATACCATCAACTTTCTAATTCAGAGATTTCGCTTCAGTAGATAACTGTGCACTGCAAATGGAGGCGAGTTTAATCCCCTGACATAGATGTTATTTTGTCTCAGATGTATGTGATAAAGTTGACCTATTGCAATCGCATGTACTTCAGCTATTCAATAACTATGTGCCTTTAAAAATAGTGGTGGTGCGCAATAGAATTTGTCCATGGTGTACGTCTGAGGTTCATAATGCCATTAAAGTTCGTAGGAAACTCTTTACGAAATGGAAGCGAAATTCAACAAATCTGAATCCCAAAAGGCTCTGGAGCAATTTACTCTCGGTTGGTGTTTCTAAAAACCATGTTGTAGACGTCTTACCCGATCTCGATGATCTTAATGATGCTTTCTTATCCACTTCATTAGAAAGTACAACTTCTCTACCCTACCTTCAACATTTTTCTGAAACACCCACAGTTTTTGAATTCGAAGCTGTATCGGATATTGACGTCATTAATAGCATTCGATCACTCAAATCAGATGCTGTTGGTGAGGATGGAGTTCCTATCCGGTTTATCAAAATGGTATTAACCCACATTATTCGTGTAAGTACTCACGTAATTAATTTCTGCATTACGCCATCATCATTTCCATCTAGTTGGAAGCTGGCTAAAGTAATTCCTGTCCCGAAAAACCCTCAACCGACTTTGGCTGCGGACTTTCGACCCATCAGTATATTACCTTGCCTTTCAAAAGTTTTGGAAAAAGTCCTTGCCAAGGAAATCTCAAGTCATCTAAATCATCATAAGCTACTTGCTTCGGTCCAGTCTGGTTTTCGAGCCAACCATAGTTGTTCTACAGCTATGGTTAAAATTCTCGATGACATAAGGATCAGCTATGACTTGGACTTCCTCACTATATTTTGCCTCCTTGACTTTTCAAAAGCTTTCGACACAGTCAACACTCAATCCTTTCTGAGAAACTACGAAGGTATTTTGGTTTTAGTGAAAATTCGGCGCGTCTCATAACAAATTACTTAAGTAATCGTTGTCAAATGGTTGTGGTTGGTGACAAATCCTCTCGTATTATTAATATACTAGCAGTAGTACCACAGGGCTCAATACTAGGTCCACTATTGTTCTGCATATTTATTAATGACCTCCCCAAACTTTGCTCAAACGCTAGTCTTCACTTCTATGCGGATGATGTGCAAATATACTTATCTAGACCTATTGGTCTAGTCGAGGATCTTGTTTGCAGGTTGAATGAGGATTTATCCACAATCTACCAATGGTCCGTACGTAATTGTTTGACCCTCAACCCAGCAAGGTCTCAGCTGATTTTAATATCTAAAAAACTTCATAATACTGAACTACTGACGCCCATTTACCTCAACGACACGCAATTGCAGTTCGTGGAGACCGTAACCAACCTAGGTTTTAAGATAAACCGATCTATTTCCTGTGTAAGCCACATCAATTACACTGTGGGACGAATTTACGGAGGTCTACGCAAACTTTGGCTGCTCTCTAGTTTTACTCCTGTTAATACGAGACTGAGACTTGTTAAAACCTTACTTGTTCCGTATATTGATTACTCATCAGTAGTGTACTGCAAACTCGACTCCTTATCTCAGCAAAAACTTACCGTGACATTCAATGATATAAGGTAAGGTATATGTATGGGCTATGTCGACACGACCACATCTCTAATTATCATACTAATATCCTTGGTTGTACGCTTCAACAATTCTTGCATGTTAGTTGCTATATCTTCAAGCACAAAATTATTCAGAACAAGTCGCCACCATACCTTTTTGAGATTATTAAGTTCTATAAAAGAATGAGTCTTATTTGTACATCCCTAATTGAATAAATTGAATTGAATTGACAAAAAAAAAAAAACCTTCGGTAGGTAAGACTAGTACTTTGCTCTACCCCCGCTTTTTATTAGACAACTTCATTGATGAGCGAAGCCTTGATAATTGGGCGGGGGCCTCCATGAAGTACATTAGAAATTTCATCTCTGGAAACATTGAATTGCAAAGCTAGACCTCTGACGGATCAGTTGTAACATCTTCCAATATTCTTTCATCAGACGAAATCCTTCTTACTTGTGGAGCTCCCTCATTCGGTCTTGTATTTGAAATTGATTCCGTTTCTCGAATACGATACGTATTTCCAAATACTCCTTCACAGTAAATAGTCGGTTAGGATAAAGTTCATGGTATCTTGTCGCGCACTAGTTAAACTTCCATTGCACAGCCGATCAAGGTAGATAATGTCTGCGTATTCTTGATTTGTAAATGCAGGTATTTCAAATAGCTAGTTAGCTTATAGAAAAGACCCTCTAACCATACGGTGTCGAAGGCCTTCTCCAAGTCAACAAGGCAGGCACCAGTGCACTGTTTCTTGCCTTTGTTCCATTGGATATCGGACACCAGTTTAGACGCGGCATGTGAGGTATCATGTTCCACCCTAAACCCGAATTGATTATCCGGAACTATATTTTTGTCCTCAACCCACCTAGTCAGAGTTCTATTGATTACTTTTTCAAAAACCTTACTGTTATTCGGAAGGAGACTTATCGACCGAAGGTTCGCCGGAGTAGATGGCTCATCGGATGCACCACCGCTGGATAATGCGCATTATTCATTGCATTATTAAACAGGGTGGTGTAAATGTCCAACGCTTCTAGAGGAAGATTTCGAAGCACGATGTTCGGAATACCATCGGTCCCCACTGATTTCTTAGCCCTAATTGTGTCGAAGATCTCATGGAGTTCCTCCTTCGAAATGAACGGGGGTAGGTCATCCTCCCTGGAAATGACATTATTTGCCATATTTTCGTCGCTAAACTGGGTGAAACCAGAGCCCTCGGATCGCCAGTTCTCCATTTCATTTCGAACGCAGAAGTCGTGCACAAAGACGCGATTGTCCAGGTCATAATTAGGGCCAATGATATCAATGGCCTTGTATACTTCCTGGAAAGTCGCCCCTATGGCCTCAACCTTCTCCTGTGGATCCTCGATCACAAAGAAATCTTCGTCATCAGCGGCCTCATTTGGATCAATACCTGCTATTGTCAGTAACCGTTCGTTGTCCGTCGTCCGGGCTATTTTAAGACACTGAAGGTCGTTTTGATTTTTTCTGCGAAATACTCGTAGTTTATTGATTTGCGGAAACATATTCGGGTTGCTGGTGTTTACAGCCCGAACCTTGTTGTTCCAATACAAACTTACAGAAATTCTGTAATTCCCTTTTATTAGCGTTTGAATATTTTTAATCGACGACTTCAGTGTCCTAATCTCCGGGTCTTGTCGGTCAGTTAACTGTCTGTACAAGTTTTTAAGTCTTGTCAGAAGTCTACTCTTCTGTCGGTGCAGTGCGTCAATAGTAGGATTGCGGAACAGGTCTTCGTTAGTTGTACGTCGATACCGCGGTATTGTAGTGGCCATAGTTTGTTTAATTGTCTCGTCCATTTTTTTTAGGTAATTGTCGATCTCCTCGTTTGACAAATTCCTATTGGACGGTGGGTGGAGCGTGTTCGAGGAGAGCGCTCTTGTCAAGGTTGCGGAGAAGCGTGTCCATCGAGTTTTACTGTAGTTGTAAGAATATCTTTGGACAAACTCCTCCAATTCCGCGATTTCGTTAGGAACTGTAATTTCGGTGCTAAAACCGCAATGGTCGCTGTCATACACAGCTATCTATGGGGTTTCTCTGCAAACATGTTGATCGTTTTTATTACGCATTTTGTGGGGAAAACCGACCTCAAAGTCAAAAATTAGCACGGGCGAGATCTTTAATTTAAGTATGAACTTTATTTAAACGCAGTTACAAAGGCTGGTATCTTTTTCTTAGAATACAGCCAAGACAAATTAGCGGACACCCTGTATAATACAATATATTACTTACTAAGTGTTAATGGGTAAAGACTTGCAGATATTCTTATAAGATTAGTTAAATCCCCTTTTTGTAACACCTAATATTAAATAAATGCAACGAGATGAAAATAGTGAATTCAGATACGAATTCCATTTAGAATTTAAAGCAGATTTAAGAACAGCACAGTCATAGTTCACTCTTTTTGGCCGAACAATAGACATTTTCGAAGATAAGTGAGTACCATCGCAATTTATTGAAGATCCATTTAACCGTAGTCCGTTGGGAACATCTATTGGTAATTTCGACTCAAATAACAAGTTTGCTTCCTTTTATCTCAAGGGAATATTCAATTTATTGAATTTCAGAATTTTCTCTCTCGCAACTGCACCGAGACGAACGAAGTAAAATTAGTTCAATAAAGTCTCTAAGCTCCCTAACTTTCAACTTTTCCAAATACCATTTGCAGATAAGTGTTAAACGTTCAAATTCCACTCAAAACCTCAAGTGCATTCAAATGAACCGAACTTTTAACCCACCCTCTCCACACAAGAACTTCCACATCCAAGTTCTAGGAAAAACGAAAAACGAAACAAAAAAATCGAACTTACCCATCTCTGAGTTTGTGTTCACCTAATTTCTGCAAAAGGCCAGTTGCCCTTGCTGTTGTCGTAATCGTTGTCGTTGTTGTTGTCGTTGTCGTCATTGTCGTTGGCATAGTTGTTGCATAGTACGATTACAACGACAACAAGCTCCGAACCCAAACATCAAGACATAAAGATCCTTTGCATCCCAAAGTGTGGAGCAGGCGACCGTCATTGAGGCGTGCACACTTAAGTGAACACAATTGCATTGCACCCTTATTCACATTCTATCGAATCGAAGAGCGAACAAACCTTCTCTCGTTGTTATTATTAAGATGAGTTGAGAAAAGTGCCTAATAGAAGAAGATGTGGCAGTGGGTGATGGCCTCGCCACCACCTTTTTCTGTTTCCTCCAATTTCGATTCGCAATTCCATTGAGTATCTACTATCCTTACATCGGTTTGGGATTGCAGAAAAAAGCCCTCTTCGTTTTGGTCCATTTCTTGTTCGTTTTCCTTTCAAATCGTCGTCGTCCGTAATGCAATGAAAACAGTGTGCACAAAGTGCTATTGCAAGGAGTAAACATTGCAAAGTTTGTCCTTGACAAACAGGGAACAATGCTTTTATAATACTACGGCAGCCAACCAACAACTAGACGAATCACTCGACGATCTATAAGGATTAGGAAAGGATCAAATGAATGGAAATGGACAACGTATCCGACTGGAAGGTGACACATGCTAGAGATCTTATTACTTCTGTCCACTTTGTGTGCAGTGTGTACTGAATCCACTTGAAGGTGGAACACTCTACAGAAAACACTCGTTAGTGTATGCAGGGAGCGCATCAACTGAACTGAACTTAATCAAGAAGCGGCTTTGTTGCTTGGGAAGATAGGAATATCTTGCATACATACCTACGAGTACATATGAACACACGCGAGTATTTCAATGTATCCTATAACGATTGATTCTTTACCCTTGCTGCCCCATCTGAGAGTTTGAACTTATTGCAACACTGTTATCTCGCATCCAGACTGTTTGCTTGGTGTTTGTGCTTTTTATTTGTTTCCCTCTTGCATCTCATCGAGTGGTGCAATCAAACTGTGTAGCCAAGCCATCTGTAGTCGGATATGTGTCTTTATTCAATAAAAATCAACTGAGGGGCACACAACCGACTGGATGTGCATGAGATGCAATGAACAGCAAACAATCGGTTATGGTTATGAAGGATAGAAGCTCTTCAATTTGTTCAGATACTGTAACTGAAGTGCTAGTAAAAATTGTTTTTCTCTTCTTCTATTTTACGTTTCCTATACGTTTTTAAATTGTAATTCAGACCGTTGGGAATTTATGATTTCTAATACGAGTAAAGGACGGGAAAATTGGTTTCCTGGATGTAGGAATAAATTGCGCACCATGCATGGATACAATGTGCTGGAAATTGTATTTAACAAATTTGAAAAATTTGCGGTAGAGAGTTTTGAATGGTAGGTACTCGTATCTACTCGTATTTGATGCGCCATGAAGGAAATTCTTGTCAATGCGACTTAAACAGAACCAAATCTCTATTGAGAAGTTCAGAAGCTTGATTCTGTGGTGATGAACAGGCCTATCTCATTTATTGTGTCACTACCTAATTAACCCTTGCCCGATGAGCACGAAACAAAGAAGATGCTTCTTTGATGCAAGCGGCTCGAATTGACTTCATCTATTTGACCCTGTTTGACAAATCTGGCACGCCGATATAGTGTCTGCTACGTTGAATGACTCAATCTGAAGATCCTTGCGTTAAACGTTAACTCACTAATCAGGATCGAGAGAAGGGCCATCTCCCAAAATCTGTTGTTAAGTGAATGCCCAAATGTGCTTCTGGTGAGCGAAACTAAGCTTAACCAGAATCACAAAATTGGCTACAGTGGCTATAATATATATAGAAGGGACCGTCCATACTCCTAACGAGGGGGTGGGGTTGATATCTTCTTACGCAAAAGCATGCGCCATAGAGTCATATATAGCGGGGATTTAGTGAGAGTCCGGGTATTGGAAGCCTGCATCGTAAGCTTTCTTCTTCATAGTCGAAGGCAAGTGCATGTGGTGTCGCTTTATGCACCAGAAGCACCTCATCCAATCCCATTCAATTTATAACTGGGCTCGAAATACTTTTTCGTTGCCTTCAGCTTCAATCGAAGGAAAATTAATATTTTTTGGCCGAAGATCTTAACGCCAGACATGCGACATTGGAAAATAATCCGCCAAACACCAGGGGCAACCAGTTATACTACTGGTGGGGTGAACATATGATTAAGTACAGACTTGAACTTTGCGCGACGAATATCCCATCCTTCCCATCAGCTGGTACTTTTCTATACTTGGCAGTAGATTAGAACGCGGATTGAAACACAAGGAACTGGCCACTAAGGACTTGCCGCCACAATTCGGATCCCAAACGAGCAAACGCAGCTGGAGCAGTACGATCAAGTGTACCCCCCATACGACTACCGTACGGTACAGCAGAAAAAATTTAGTCATCGATGTTAAGGCCGCGTATGACATCATCCACAGAGACGAGCTATACTGAGTTTTGGCAGCTATGTCAAACTCGTCTATTTATGCAGAATAATAATAGAGAACGCTCGCTGCTCCTTCAAGGTCGGTAACGACTTAACCCAGACTATTAAATCAAAAAAAAATTAAAGGATTGTGCGGAACTCACATCTTTCAAATGTCTGTGTAAATTCTAGAGCACGCCTATGATATTGACATAATTGGCAGAACTCAGCGGGCTGTAAGCGGCGCGTTCGCTAGTATTGAAACAGAAGCTACCAAAATGAGTTTAGTGGTGAATGAAGCAAAAGTATATGCTGTCACCAAAAACTGACACACAACATCGGCGAATTGGATAGAACGCAGTCGAGTTATCAAAGTTATTTTTGTCAGCAGAAAAAAAATGCCAACCGCTGTTTCTTTGGGCTAAGAAGGCAATTGATTAGTTAGGCCCTATCCCGAAGAACTAAGGAGACTCTATATAAGATCTTGATCATCCCAGTCCTACTATATGACGCTGAAGCATGGACTCTATTGAAAGTGGGTGATGAAGATATCCTCGGTCATTTCGGAAGAAAAATCCTTCGAAAAAATATTCGGTCCCCTATGCGTTGACTGGCTTTAATTGAGAAGAAAAATTACGAACTATACGAGCTTTGCAGAGGTGTTAACCTAGACAGAAACTGTGCATCGCTTCAGATGGCAGAGTCTTCGAATCTAACCCGGAGGTAGCATCATCGGTGTTTGTGTCCTTTATATTTGTTAATTTGTAATTTAGAGTGGACATAGCAAATATACGTGGGCCAAAAAGTAATCACTTTTCTGCATACTTCCACGTCTGTAATTTCAGACCAGCTGTTTTGGCACTTAGTGAAACACAGGTTGATTCCCGTTCACACCTCTCAAATCACTCTGATCTGAAGCTACCTGGCTACGAACTAGTGTCACTATTCGTTTCTCATCGCGATATCGCCATTTACGCGCGTAGTGATGTAGCTTACCAAATTCCACCACAATGAGGGACTACTCAATTTCACTTGGTAAAAACTGCTTTATTTACAGAAGCCCCAAACTAGACAGCAATTCGACTTTTTAATGAGTTTGATACGCTGTCTGACTCTATTCAAAAGATTGTATCCCTGTATCCTCATACTGAATGGCGACTTCAATATACACAATTCTGGGTGACTTCGACATTCTGGGTGTTGTCTACCCGGTGGTGTGTTCTTCGATCTTCGCTCCAGAAAACAATTTAGCGCAGCTTGTAAATGAGCCCACGCGAATTATGACGTTGATAGTCATACCGCCAACACTCTGAGCTTGTTTTTAACTTCTCACCCTGATAAGTACACCGTTGATGTGCTCTTCCCTCTAGGCTCGTCGGACCATTGTGCCATATCAGCTAATTTCTCGTGTACCGGTCACATAGTTAGAGCGAAAATTCCTAAAAAAACCCTATGGCAATACAAGAAAGCCTATTGGAGCGGACTTAACAACTTCTTCATGCATTTTAACTGGTTGTTATGTTTCCTCGATAACGACGTGGATGCCGCTGCTGATATGGTCACAGACACCATTCTCTTTGGAATAAGAACCTTTATCCCTCATCAGATGAAGGCTATCAAACTAAAAGAAAAGTCATGGAACGACTCAAGCTGTAAAGAGACTGTCAGGGTTAGAGAAATGTTTTTTCGGTCCTTCGAAACCAACCCAACAGAGGAAAACCGAAAAAAATTTAAGCGAGCCAAGAGTGACTGCATCGTCTTTCACAAGCGTGTGAAATTTTAATACGGCCAAAAGTTGAGGCAAAAAATACTACAATGTCCCAAATGTAGAAACATTTTTGGTCGTTCGTCATTGGTCGTTCGCCCATTTACAATGACATTCCAGCTGTCAGCTCTTCGGACAAAGCCAATCTGCTTGCTGCACACTTTGCGACCAACTCAACACTCCCAGATTGGGCTTTGTCCCCACCTGCACTTGAGTGCATCGAATCCTCAATGGGACGAATCTACTTTCGCACTCGTGTAGTAGCAAGAGTACTTAAAGATCTCAACATACATAAATCCGCTTTTCCATATGGTATATCTCCCCTTCTTCTGAAGAGGTGTTCTTCCTCGCTGGCAAAACCACTGCGTAAACTTTTTCATCAATCCTACACTTTAGGACTCTTCCCGAGCAGATGGAAAACAGCATTTGTCCAGCCCGTCCCTAAACAAGGCGAATCATCTTCTCTCTCCTCCTACAGACCCATTGCACTTACTTCCCTTCTTTCCAAGGTCATGGAAACACTGATAAATCGTCAGCTCATGAAATATCTCGAAACACGAAAACTTCTCAATGACCGGCAATATGGCTTTCGTAGCAACAGGTCCACTGGTGATTTGATGGCATGTCTCACCGAAAAGTGGAACCAAGGCGTGCATCAATCTGGCGAAAGCAAGATAGTTGCACTTGATATTTCTAAGGCATTTGACAGAGTTTGGCATCAGGCTCTTTTGTCGAAAATGCATGCCGAGATGCCGACGACTCTCTTCTTCATTAGATTAGAAATTACCTTTGGGAACGTTTAATTCAAGCTGTTTTGGATGGTTTCAAGTATGATATCCACAAAATAAATGCTGGTGTGCCCCAGGGCTCCGTTCTGTCTCCGACACTCTATTTAATTTTCATCAACGATCTCTTGTCTGCTACTTCTAATCAAATATATTCCTTTGCTGACGACAGCACTCTCTGCTTTTCATATTTGTTTTCGAATTCACGTCCTGCTCTTCAACTGTAGAACGGGAACGGCAGTGTATATTAATCTCATTAAATTCCAATATTGGCAGCATAACCAATTGGGGAGCTATCAAGAGAGTGGAATTTAAAAAACACAAAACACCCTGCCATTATTCATGAATGGCACTTGCATCGTCGAAATTGAAAAAACTTTCCATTTTCGGTATGTGTGTCAATGACAACTTATGTTAGAATAACCACATATTCGATGTCACCAAAAACTCTACGAAATTTCTAGGTTTCCTCAAGCGATTTAAGAAATATTTCACCATTTCTTAACTGTCCTCAATACATAAGATGTTTATCGACCGGAAACTGTAGTACAATGCTCACATCTGGTCAGGTGCACCTAAAACTACTTTGCATTTGTTAGACAGAATCCAAAACCGTGCGATAAAACTCATAGGTGATGACAATATGTATTACACAGTCATTCGACACCCTCACACACAGACGTAATGTCTCCTGTCTCACCTTGTTGTATCGCTATTTTCTCCACCAGTGCTCCACCGAAATTGCCAGTAGCATTCCACCCCTTCAAACTTTTAACCGTAAAACCCGTCTCGCTATGAATGCTATCAAGCCCACTTTCGGACATAATCTGAAATATCGTGATTTCCTAAGTCGTATAACTCGATTGTGGAATGCCCTGCCGAGCTCTTTATTTCCTAGTCATTACAATCTTCAAACATTTAAAACCAACGCACATCGGTATCTCTCTTTTTTCCCTCCCTAACTTTCCCACGGGTACACAAAATACCTTGTGCGCGTTCCAATTATAAAAAAAAGAGGAAGACCTCACCTTAGATGGCGCGCACTAGTAGAAGGGATCAGACTTGGAGTACGCAACTGGAGGCAGTTAGCTAAAGACCGGACTAATTGGAGAGACTTATAATTTGAGGCCCAGGTTCACTTCGAACAGTAGCGTCACCTATGTAAGTGAGTATACATTTGTAAGATAGATAGTGTAGATGGTTTCAGTTGTGAACATGTACTATTTGCCAGCGATATGCAATCAAATTAAATGAAATTTCCAATGGAACAATTTCTTCTATTCGTACCTCAATCTCTAGAAAACATGGGATGACATCCACTCAAGAATAGGACTTAATGACATTGTCATGGGCATACCAAAACTAGCTATATGGTTCTAAGGTTTCAATTGCTGTGCATATTAATTTTCTTCATACTTGCACCAAATGCCCAGCTTTGAACAAGTCGACAATATCACAAGATTAGGAGTAGGTAAAGCATCAACTGATGCTCCGCCCAGGAGAAGTATTGCCAAATCAGTGGTGCCTCTTGCCAGAATATCATTCTGCCTCTGAATGGACAAACTGCAAGCTTCAGTTGTTTGCTCAATTTTTGAACGAATCTCATCTGTAACAAAATCTGTTGAGCTATCGAATGTGGTTTCGATCTGGGGCAATTCAAGTTGAGCTCCTTATAATATCTTCTCATCATGGCTTCTGTTCGGTTTCGATAACATCCCATAAGGCCTGCTTATCGAATAATGCTAGCTTTCCTTCGAAATCGAAATCCTCATTTAAACTTGGATCATCGACCGATGTCCCAAAAGTTTGATTTTGCTTAAGACTTCCCTCACGACGACATTTCTTTCGTTGCTTATGAAAACTAAGCCGATTGCTGCATAGCTTGCCATTACTATTGACCCCGTTTCCATTAAAGGAACTGCTTTCACAATGTCTATGGGTTTACTGCTGCTACCAAAACTCTCATGAGTCGATACAAATGAAGATCCCATTCGTACTTGTACTTTTGGTGGTATTAAATTGCCGAAGAATTGCTATTAGCTGCTGGCGGTGATTTGTTGCCGTTGGCAGCCGATGATGTGCAAGCAGTTATAGTTGTCATGAAGCCATTTCCATTGCCACTGTCATTGCTGTTACTCGGGATAACGATGAGGGGTTTGTAGTATCTCTTTGGTGACTTTCTGTGTCCATTGGTTATTTTCATATTTCAGATTTTATTAGTCAGAGCCGAGGTAGCCTCTCTTCCAGCAATTATTCCATTCGGAAGTGTATTTATCTCGAAAGCAGTCGGTGCACTAGCGAAATTTGGCTGCTTTACTGGTGTTGGCTTATTGATCAGAGTTGGCCTTACAGTACTTTGGCCATTGTACGATAGTATTAACTTGATATCAAATATATCCTGTGCCCTTAAGGTTACCTCGGCATTTTGTTTCCGCAACGGGACCCAATTGCGGAACGCACGTATTATAGCAATATGGTCCACACTGATGTCTTTTATCATGCCTTGGAAAATACCCAGTTTGTCATCGCATTTTATCGAAACAGCTCGTCCAATCCAATCGTCTTCCATGGTGTCCGTTTAGGTGGCCTTTAGGAACTCCTGCGGAGCAAAACTTAATAATAAAGGACGTGGAGCGAAAAAATAAAATATTTGGATATTTTCTTTGAACCGCAATAAGAGGGGAAGCGACCCAGAGTGCCGGTTTCAGTTTTTTTCACCACTGTTTTTGGAAAGAATTTTTCGATGCAAATTTGCAGCCCTGGCGATGTAAAATTTTACAAAATCAATGGTAAAGGCTTCAGAGTAAATGTTCTGATTGCCTTTTGCAAAATGCAATTTTTTCGGCACGAATTTCTTCGCTACAAATTTTTATACTTTCTCATTGCACAAATTGACAAGTGGCCGACATATATTTTCGGTTTTTTTCCATACTGTAACACTGAGGAACAGAATAATGGTTTCTGACATCATCACCCCTTCTGCAAGCTGTGGCATATCTCTAAAAATAAGATATCCAAGCCGTAGATCCAACTACGCACAAAACGAACAAAGCTGTAAGTAGGGAGACCAGGCCATGACGCATCACCAATTTATCCAAAGACCGATGAAACCTGTGGTCTTTGGATATTGTAACATAGTAAGGAGAAAATAGGGGCTTCCAACTTACCAACTCAGAGTTGAACTGGTTTAAGTTTGGACAGAGAAACTAAGCAGTAGAAGACGATAGCACGGAAACTGCTTTGCGATTTCGCAGTTCCAGCAGTTCTTGATAAATTTATCTGATATTTTTCATATGCACGTTCTTGTAAATGGCCTTGGGTTAGAAATCGGAATACAATTTTGTTTAATCCTCTCACAACCTTGTTCAACTGCTGATGTAGTAGATCTGAAATACGGGTACTAAACAATTTCCTGTTGGTTTCTGACCAAAGTATGGTTATTGGTTACATCACATCTGTAATTGGTAGTTTGAGACATTCCACCTCCTGTCCAACCCGACCAAAAGGAACATTTTTGAAGTGGCTACTTTGAGAATTAAGTCGTATAACGAAGTTGAAGTCGGAGATGTTTTTAGAGAACAACAACATTCCATTCTTGAATATTCTAGATGTTGGGTTACATACCATACTTCCACTAATAGTACCCATCATTTAGAATGCCTAAATAACTGGAATTTCAAAGTATTATTTGGAATAATTATTCGCTGGTGTTCAACAGTCTGGAATGCATCTAATTATGACACAAATACGTGTTAGGGATCGCATCGATTGTCACAAAACTAACGAAATTCCAGCTAATACCTCCAAATGACTGTTGTCTTCACTGTCTTCATTGGGGTCTAATGAATAAATATAAGTAGTTATCTTTAATGAAATTAACAGACTCTCATGCATCATGAACAAAAGATTTATTCACGTGTGTCAGAGCACCTATTTATCACCTCCACCCACTTCTCTGCTTGGGACTTGTTGACGCAGTAGGCATGTAGAGTCTGTTGTTCGAGCTCTCTTCACTGTCTGCACATGTAAACTCTTAAACGCTACGATCAAATCCAAAACCCTAACATAATTACAATAAATTAAATTCTCTGCTTAATGAGCCGATTAATTTTGGTATTTTACGAGCTCAAAGCCACAAGGGTTGAACACCGCCCGCCGCTGGGTGGCCGGAATGCCGGTTGGCACTCGAATGCGGTTAACTTGGCACTGAAATCTGAAGCCATCACCCCAACTCTGGACCAGTCACAAATACCTGTGGTGAATATTTATGCGACACAGATTCCGGGCACGTAGACATACGACATGGCCCCCATCGTAGTCGTTTTCGTTGTCGTTCACATACAAATCTCAAGTGTACGAGTACAGAGAAGGTGATAAAGCCACCCTGCTTCCAAACTTCCGCTGTTGTTCGAATAATTTTGTGCCACCGTGCGTACACTCAAGAGCTCATCCTTACCCCAGAACAACACATGAAAAACCAGAAAAATAATTCTCACTTTCAGAATGCACACACACGCAGGAATTTCGTTACGTTCCAACTGAAGACAATATATTAGTATTCGGGGAGCGTCTGTTTTCGTGCTGAGAGATGCTTGTTTTTGGCGGCAACAGCATCACATCTCAAAGATACGGAGTACGAATGCGGTGAGTCAGAGTTGGAGTTCGAGTTCGAAAACAAGGACATAACTGGCATCACCACACAAGAGGGGTTTAACTGTGGCGGAGATCGTTATTAATGAGAGGATTAAATCCACCAAGCACCACAATTACCATTCATTTTACTTTTCACACTATGACTCTGACTTGGTTAAGTACGACAAGGCTATCACCATTGAAGGATCAACCTGTTGTGGTCGCATCCCAAGGCAACGAACCACTGCAGATACGTACTCGTACGTACATACATAGATACCTATATCCGTGTATCTATGTGCGTATCTGAGTTGTGCGGTATGCCAGGACATAAATTCGCTCAAGGCGTAAGGTAAACCTCACATTTTTCAGGTTTTTCTTCCCACTTTCATATGAGATAAAGCATTTATGACACATGGTCCATACTCGATGAGCAAATCATATTCAAATGGATATTTCTTGCATTTCACTAATGGATGTCATTCAGTCTGGTAGTTGGGGGGATGGCCTTTTAAAGCGTAGTACTAGTGTTGCCACTTTGCAAATTTGTATCAGTTTGAAGAAAGAAAATTCATGGGCTGTACTCTACTCAGCCACGCATGTCTATTGATTGTGAGATGAGAAATAGATGTCGCTGTGTTTATGCCAGACATGTGCCTATCAAAGTCGTAGGGCTTAGGTTCTAGGTGACCGTTATATGGTCCATTTATTCAAATTTGGCAATGACATCAATTTGGAAATCCGGCAGTGAGCAAAGCGAATATCGGAATGCTCATTCAAATTCAGGACTGTTGCGCTGCCATCAGATTGATGTGACAACGATAGTAGAAGTAATTTATCTAAACTCTTCAAGGAATGTTATCTGAAGCTACCTTCACCGGCAGCCTAGGCATGTATGGATAAAAGGCAATGCTTGTCGCTTTAAACAGTTTAATGGGCCCTTTGTTCAGAATTCACTAGTAGAACTATATACAGCAACTTAAAGTCTGTAGGAGTTGAATCTGGGAATCGTGATCATGATGGCACGAGAGCCTACTCAATTTTCACAATTTAGCTAAAAGATCTACACTGACGGCATGGGCACATCTAATCCAATTTCATACACTGCTCCCCCCAGAGCACTGCGAGCTGATTTAAAGGTATTCTGCTTATGCTATCTTATTTGAGCTCGAATTGGTTATTAGAAAGTTAACTAAGCTGTGCAGTGTTAAAGTGTAAGTGAAGAATTACCAGTACCTCCATATCAGCGCCATGTACTTGAAGCGGTCACTCAGGGATATAGTGCTCGGTGACCGAGAAAATTTAGTTGCTTAGGAAAGTCGCTGACCTTTGGAAGTATTCGACTCATTTGCCGGATTCCTGGGGACCCATGCCATGTGCAGTCAGGCTCACAAGAAACCCACATATAAATGCAAGGCAAGTCCAGGTCCTGGGAAATTCTATCAGAGACGCGTTTAGAAATGTCATATTCCTGACCTGAGACCTAAACAAAATTCACTAAATTCAGCCTTCCCACTGCTATCTAATAGGTGTCTTCGTAGCCGTGAAGACTCAACAGTACCATCTGTTCCTGGTTCAGATTCTTGCTAAAACCATTGTTTATGGCCGAGACCTCGGATTCGATTTTGAATTCTACAACACATATCTTTGGTCTGGCAAGGAAAGCTTCGACAGTTCTTTCTATATCTTTTGGGTAACTTTAAGTCGATTCTTTTTTGTCTTTTCTTTCGTAGCAAATGATGGCTAAGAGTCATCAGTCAAGTACAGAGCGATTTTAACGTGATACTTCGGTCATTGTCAAGGAGCTTGTAGACACGTTTTTGGTGGCATCGCCCTTGTCTGTCGTAGGGGTATGGGCACATAGAAGCATAATGTTAGAAAATGTTTGCTTTCATATTTTCGGTCCATCCCATCACACTTCTTCGATGACCGTGATATCTGCGCTATAGTGGTAAAGGGCTTCTGCTAAATTTTCGGCTGCACGTGGCCTATTAAGAGTATGAATATTCCACATGCTGATCCGAAGGTCGTTGTCCTTTAAACGTTTGCTAGGGTATTCAATAGTGAGTCCGTTTTTATCCGAGGCCATTAGTCTGGTCTCATGGTCTATCACGACTATTCCCACTGCAAAAAAAAAACTCTCAACACAAAATCGAACGACCTTGCCGTTGTAATCTTCCGCCACCCACTAGACAACAGCTGGTCCACATCGAAAGATGATCAGCTGACTTTCTCCTAAAAGCCATTGACCTCTTAATCTATTCTTTTCTTTACCTACATTCTTAAGTCCCCATTTCTCTCAATTGGGTTCCTGTCTAAACTTATACTTAAATCAACTCCCACACGATCTACCTCCTTAGCTAGGTTTACCACCTCCTCCTCCTGAATTTAAATTAGTTAACACAACCCTCTCTCTACGACAAAAGGGACATACCATATTCACCGTAGTAACAAGAAAGTGGAATGAGGGAATTTGAAAATAGAGGGACGTTTAATAGAGTCAGGTTTTGTTGTGAGTTGGGAAGGAAAGGTCTAATGAATAGACTGGGTGGGGAAAAGGTCTGTTTTTGAAAAGGGGTACATTTACTGGATTTGCTACAATGAGGGAACACCAATAGAACATCACAATTAAACATATTTATTTTTGTGTTAAAACGCTAACGCTACAAGGTATTAACAACAATATTATTGATTTTTTTTATTTAATACCGGAAGTTACGAAATAGAGGTAGAAATCTGTAGCGGTCTCCAGGACCGCACGTAAGTTGTTAAGCGACTGCGTTGTAAGTAGTTAAATGTTAAACTACAATAAATACAGAGGAACCAGCAGCTTGGACATCATGGAAAGTTGTAGTTTTAGTTTCTTTTAGTTAGATGTGGTCTTTATTCAATATTCATTTCATTTTCATACATACTCGTATGTCAGTCAAGTCAAAAAAAAAATGGCGTGCAATTATTTTCGGGAAAGTGAATGCTGCATAGTTTTTCTTTAATATTATCTCTGATAGTGAAAATTATCTCCAATTACCATTGCCAATTTAAGGTGCAACATTTTCCCCATGAGGTTTTTGATTAGATTTCGGTATTTTACACATGATGTACAATGAAAATAATCGACTTGAATTAAACGTGTGTGTGGGTCTTATCCCACAAACAGTCTAAAAATGTCAACATTGGTTTTGCCGCGTTGAGTACACTCTGTAATTTGGCATCGAACGTTTATTGAAAATAATTTTTTAATACAAATTCCATGTATTTTAATTAAGTGTTTAAACTTATTCCAAATAAGAATAAATATACGCTGTGGAAAGGCTCTGTTATTTGTGTGGAAGTGGATTGCGCTAAGAGACGCTTATTTGATAAGTGGCAAAGTCTGGGTAGTTATCCAAAGTATTTAAGATTAAATAGAAAGAAAAAATGTCAAACATGAAACAAGACTTTGATGGTGATGTGTTTGAGTCCAAACTGGAGAATTTAAAGGATACACAGGATGGAATTCAGCAAATGTCATCTTGGTGCCTCCAGCAGCGAGGCCATCACAAGAAAATCGTTGCAAGTTGGTTAAATGTGTTTAAAAAAGTGCGAGTTGAACATCGACTGGTTTTGTTTTATCTGGCCAACGATGTGATACAGTATAGCAAACGAAAGCGCTATGAATTTGTTGAAAGCTGGGCAACAGATCTACAAAGAGCTACAACAATGGTTCGAGATGATAAAGTTCGACATAAGATATTTAGAATATTTAAAATATGGGAACAAAGAGGCATCTATAGTGAGGAATATCTCAGTGACTTAAGTGGTCTACTGAGTATGAATCCTTCAAAAAAATCTCAAAATAATAATAATGCTGTAGAAATCAGTTCTGATGAATTACGAGATTGTGTTGATTTATCATTGACAACAGATAAAAGTTTTAAAAATTTGCCCAAGGAACCAAATTGTGATGTTGAAAACATTAAGACAGTACTAAAAGATAAAAGCCATTCTGAGGATGTGGAGAAAGAGCTGGAGAGATATGTTGCAAACGTAGAAAGCCATAGAAAACATTTAACAGCAGAAATAAGAAGTCGAAAAGCTGTTTCAGCAAGTTTAGAAACGGCAATAACTTTCTATGTCAGCCAGAGGGGAGAAGTCAAAGTCGTTGTTAGTGCGTATAAAAATTTCGGTAGTCGTATAAAACTGGTCAAAAAGAAGTTGGACGAAATTACGCCGAATTTACCAAGCCCTCTCCCATCGCCAGACGTAAACGCGCCATCACCAGAACCAGATTCAGATATTAATCTGCCTGATGAACAAACCCCAGCAATGAAAATCTTCAAAAATGCATTCAATGGGTATACTAGTTACTTGGATGGCAAGCTACCATTCGACATCAATGATTTTAAGCGAGCCGACAGCCCAAAGAAAACAAATTCTTTGACTGCAAGTCAACCCATTGAAGTGATAGCAAGTCGATCAGACTCGGATTCTATCAACGACAGTTTTAATGGTCCGAATTTTTACAAACCCGAACCAATCAACCCAATGGGAGCGATAAATCCGTATTCTGCCAGCAGTATAACACTTCCAATTCCCTCAGGGCAGCCGGAATACTCTTCTTTAGCGAGACCAGCGACATCAAACTACACATCATCATCAATGACGTATGGTGGGCTTGCGTTAAATCGCTACAACCCCATGGTGCCCAGCTATGTCAGTAATTCGAATTATATTTCAAACTCATCAAATAGCTATGAAACCAAACCATTAATGCCACCACCAATGCCACCTTCTCTAGGTGGCGGTGGTGGCAGTGATGGTTCCCAAAATGATGGCTTTAATTCGTCGTGGGATCTAGATATGTCATGGCGACCGTTGGAAACATCAAATTCATTCAATCATTGTCTTGACACACCAATTTCACCCGGTCACTTTGAAAATGACAGTTTACTCGATGAAAGCGTTGCAGAATATGATGAGCATGATAATGATATGGTGCCTATGCAAGATGTAGATCATCGTCAATTGCATTTGCCATTAGCGATCGTGCCACCAATATTACCAGCTCTTGGTCCAAACAAACCGCGTCAATTGGATATTGACCATCGAAATCTGATATCACTGACGGGCTCACCCACACCTCGAGAAAATGAAGACAAATATAACAGAACAAACAAGACTTGGGTGGCGCCAAAAGATAAGGATTTCCGAATACAAACGGTCAAACCTATACAACAATCAACCACAACTGGAGATGTAGACTATCGAACATTGCCTGTGACTAAGAGTGACAGTTTAAGTCCAGTTTTGTCAGTACCACACCCGCCTTTGAAACCACCCCCAATGCTAATGGGTTTGCTGTCTTTTCCACAAGCATCAGAACCTGAGAGCACTGCAAAAGAGAGTAAGCCTGAATCCCAAAAGCCAGTTTCAGGGTCGAAAACTGATGAGCAGGGCTATGACCCCAGTGATATGGTGGAGAGTATCGATATGGATATGTCGGATGAAGATCTTGAAGAAATTTTTAGAGAAGTATCAGAGGAAACAGAGCAGCAAGAGCAACCTCAGGAAGAATCCAGTAGTCAAGAACCGCACAGCTCAGAGGAACAAGAAGAAGATCCTACACCTGATGAAGAATATGTTCCAGAAAATGCAGAAACTTCCAACTCGAATTCAAGTACACCAGCGCAATCCCTTTCCTATCACGACAATTTGATACCAGTGGCTGGTAATAGACCAGCATTGTTAGATACACCTCCAAACAATACAAATAACATATGGGAAAATCAGCAACAACAATCGCCACAAGTAAATCTTTTCCCACCAGCATTTGAAGAGCATTCTGCCACTGATACCAGCATTCATAATAACAATATACGACCACCACCAATAAATCCTTGGAAGCAACCTCGTATGCCTTTTCGGATGCCAGTTCCACCTGATGGGTTTCATCATCCTGCAGATTTTCAACACCATCAACAGTTCCCTAGATTTCCGCGCAGTCCATTTCAACAATCACCAAGAAACTTTGGGCCACATCAGTCACCGAATCATTTCAGAGGTTCACCGAGGCTCCCGCGTGGAAATCCCTTTTTGAGAGGTCGCGGTCGTGGCGGAGGTGGACCACCAATGCGTGGCAACATGTTTCGTGGAAAATTCCGAGGCAAACCTTGGCAATAAGATATATGTATTTAAATTCTACAGACAAGTCGTTTGCGCCGCCGGCCGCAGCAATTAGTTTTAAGAATTCAATTTAACTTTAACCTAACGATTTCATTTCAATTAAAGAAAAAGGACAAAAACAAAAAAAAAAAATAATGTCGAACTGTAATTCATAAATATTTATGGAATAATTATAAAAAGTACATTGTTCACAATTAGAGCATAGCGTTAGCGGTCAGCCGAAAAAAATAGAAAATATAATAATTTATTTAACATCGAATTAAAAAGAAATAGTTTTTGTAATACTGTCATAACATATACTAAAATCTGACAGATAATTTAAGAGTTAATCAGAAACTTTCGTTTATTATTTAGGCGCGGTATTTCTATGCAGTTTTAATGTAGCTGACTAGGGTTAGCCAGCTGTCATCGCCGTCTAAATTCATCCATAGTTAGAGTAATTTTTCTGCAGTGGGCAGGTTATGATAAAATGTACCACGTCCTCTGCTGTATGTCGATTACACAGTGTAGAGTAAGTGCGGCAAATGTGGTGCACGTTAGTAATATGGCCTACCACTGTATTTCCCAAACCAAAACCCACAGTGAAATAAAAAAGATGTTTATTGCGAACACGTTCAAACCGGTTCAGCCTTAGTCTTTGGTGGTGAGTGTGGTGCGACAGGTGTGGAAGGTATACGGGCATTTTGTTTTCTTTACTTTCGTTATAATTTTCTTAAGTTTTCTTAGGAGTTTTTACATTAAATTTTTTCTAAAATTAGATAGTGTTAAATATTTTCTTAATTTGTGTGATATTATAATTTAAAAAAAAGTTAACGAAGTGTGTTGAAAACTAAAGTGAAACACAGTGTGTTGAATTTGATCTACCCCATGTGTTGGTAATATGACCATATTTGACACGATTGCACTTTTTTTTAATTTTTTTTTTATTTTGAAGGCTAAAATGTCTAAACAACATCAAAAACCACGGAAGACTTGGGGAAAGGAGTATATGAAGGAAGCCATATCGGCAATCAACAACAAAATAATGGGATCTTTGAAGGCGTTCATATTAGAAGAGTCCTAAGTGGATAACTGTTTAGAAATGAAAAAAAAAACTATTTGACCTAACAAGAAATGACATAAGGTCGTTAGCTTTCCGCCTTGCCATTAAAAACGGGATTCCAAATCCATTTTTTATTGTCAAGGAAGTTGCAGGCAGGGACTGGCTTCATTTGTTTCTTCGACAACATCCATCGTTGTCGTTCCGTCCGCCGACTGGAACATCCTTAGCGCGCGCTTCCGGATTTTTGAAGGAAGACGTCACCATTTTTTTCGACAACCTGGAATTGCTTATGAACAGGTACCGCTTCGCTCCAAATTATATATATAACGTGGCTGAAAAGGGCATTGGTGTTGTCCCATCGAAAATGCCTACAGTACTTGCGTTTAAAGGTCGAAAACAAGTTGGAGCATTAATTTCAGCTGAAAGAGGTTCTTTGATAACTTCAATATTGTGCATGAGTGCAGAAGGTTAATTTGTTCCTCCTATGTTCCTCTTTCCGAGGAAGAGAGACAACCCCCAGTTAATTAAAGGTGCGCCATCAGGCTCCATATATGCAAATCATCCATCCGAATGGGTTTAAACTAACTTATTTACAAAGTGGTCCAAACACCTTTTGGAATCAGTCAAACCATCCTCATCATCACCGGTGCTGTTTATAATAGATGGGCCTGCAAGCCACACTAGGAACATAGAGCTTGTGGACCTTGCAAGAACAAATTATGTGCACATTCTATCGATTTCTCCGCATTCGAGCCATAAAATACAGCCGCCTGACAAGACCGTCATGGGATCCTTAAAAAAGTACTTGACTGAGGTCAAGGTCATCAAATAATAACACAAAAGCCTTAACATGCTACGTATAATTGACCTATTCGGTCGAGCTTTCCTTAAGACTCAAACTGGAGAGACGCAGTAAATGGTTTTTCGTCAACAAAACTGAAACTGAAATAATGAAATCCGAACCTCCAACTTTTGCTGAAACAGACTGAAATATTGAACAATCAAAACATCCAGATGAATAGAAATCGCAGGCCTCGGGAACTATTTCTTCAAATCCATCAACGACCTTTTTTACTCCACATGAAATTTCTCCTATTCCTGTCCGGATTAAAAAACTTCGAAACGTTGAAAATCGGAGATCATTTCGTCATCGCCTTATAAAATGTCTCTGGAAAAATTCATTATATTAAAGGATGAGGGGAAAAAAAAACTAGGACCTAAAAAGGATATGATTAAAGAAGAAGGTAGAAATATCATCACACAGACCTTAATGTAATAATTTAACTTTATCTTAAACTTTAATTTTAAAAGGTACTTAAGAATCTGATGTTGGGAGGCGAACACATCATACCGAACAAAAAGAAACGCATTCGCAAAGAACAATCTTCTTCATCAGAAAGTCATGAAAGTAATTCCATTCCAGACGATGGTTCCGACCCTAGTTCCGATAGAAGTAATCATGTTAGCCGCAATTTTTTCAAAACCGAATTATGAAGTTAATTTAAGTTTTTCTTTTTAAATTTTTGTTATGTTTGTTTTTATAATAAAAGTTTCTAAAGACTGAAATAATGATTTGTAAGACTGTTAGAAAAAAAATAAATGAATTAGATTTAAATTTATGGTTTTATTTTTAAAAAAATGTTAAGGGTGGGCGTCATTTGCTGCACTTACTCTATAGTACATTTAGCGGATCAGTCGTTTCGATGGGGCATATAGTTTAAGTACAAAAGTTCTCCTCTCGCTTTGAAGATTGTGGAAACAGTATCACTACTGTTCTTGTTATGAAAATAATTGTTTGTTAGGCTGTGCTCCAGCGTCCGATATAGATTCCTGGATTCACTTTTGCTTGTTCGGTCATAGGAAATATCAAATTTTGTTTCCTTGATAATATTCCATAGGGTTTCCAAGGGTTTTTCCCTTGTTTCAGGATTGTCGTTGTCTAGTTGCACGTTATGTTCCAAGCACAATCTTGACAACTCACATTTTAGGAAGTCTTTGCGAGTGGTATTCCTTTATCTTTCTGATGTAGCTGAAGTGAAGTTTTAGAGTATATAAATAGAGAGGAAGAAGTCCAGTCTGCAAATGAAGTATAGTATGTACGTCGGAGTGTTTTCTGGTAGAAGAAAAAATTTTCTTTAGGAAGTGTCATTCAACTTCATCATACTGGAAATATTCCCAGACCTGCGTAGCATAACTAATTATGGTTCTCACTACCTCTTCAAACAGTTTGTACTTCACACTTGCTGCGACGTTATATTTGCCAAAGGACTCCTTTCCACTCGCAGTTGATGGCTATTTTAGCATCATGTAGGTAGTTTGGATCTGAAGTGCTTTTCAAGAGAAAGTTTGAGAGTCAGGATTACTCCTAGATACTTGTACTCTGTGACCTTTGATAATTCCTCTCCTTTCCAGGTCCATTCCTCATCCCTAGCCTATCTACTGGAGTCAATTCTGAAAACCATAGTTTTTGATTTATCGGTGTTAACCTTTGAATTTCATTTGCTGCAGTATTGCTGTAGTTTGTTGGTCATGAGTTGCATCAAATTTGGCGTTTCTACCAGTAGGACGATGCCATCTGCATACATTAAGCATTTGATGTTTATTCCATTGAAAACAATTCCTCCTGGAAAAAAGGCAGTAATGTCATCAAGGAATATTGAAAAAAGCAAAGGGCTCAGTAAGCAACCTTGTTTGATGCCCATTTTCGTATCAAACCAGTAAGACAATTTTGTCTCAGCCCACACTGCCGCTTGTCCACGGATCATGTACAGACATCGTTGGAAGGTAATAAAGAAAACAGTGATGTGTCTCAACAACGCACCAGGGCAGCATAGTGTACTATAAATATAATCTACGATGTGTGGAGCGTTCCTTTAAGACAAACATACCCGTAACACCATACAAAATAGCAAACAGCGAAGTGCGCCGTAGAGATCGTCAAGATGTGACACCCGATCACATCCTCTACATGGCGATGAAGATACTACGATTACGAGTCATACGAGGCATAGACTCCTCGTTAGTAATACAGAAAACGTCACACGTCGCATGATAGAGGATAAACAATATCTCGATTCGTGTATAGAGAGAAATCTGGCCTTTCTGAAAACTATACCGAAAAACATTCAATATTGGTCGAATCGTAAGAAGGATCTCTTTGCCATGCTACGGTTATTCGGTAGGCCGACTGTGTTTCTTACGATGAGCGCCAACGAAATACGCTGGCTGAAGTAGCTCGAGATACTGGATCGACTAAATCCAAAAAATGATGGCGATAATCCTGCCGTAGCAGCAGTAGCAGACAATTTCGCAGGCATGAGTCGATCAACGAGATGCGAGTTAGTGAACGAAGATTCAAAACAAGAAACTTAACTAGTGTACGTAGCGCTGACTCCTCAATAGAATAGTTATACTTACTGAAAAAGCGTGGTGATCATTGGTTTTATCATACCAAAAATTGTGAGGAGAATGATGGACATGTACGTATGTTATAATAGTGGCCGCTCACAACTCTCAGAGTTTAGTCGCTCATTCTACAGATATAGCTACGACCAAATAATGCGCCATTCGGACTATTCTCGCGCTCTCGGAGACCTGGATGAATGATAAATGCAATGCTGTGCCGGTTTTAGGCTTCGAGTTCCTCGTTGGCGATAGCACATCAATCAATCAGCGTGGTGGTGGCAAACGAACTGCTGGTGGATTTTCTATCTATAGAAATGCTAAATCTGTGACCGACAGTGAAATATATAGTTCATAGGTGTGCAAGGTCAGCACTCGTATTGAACGGTTGACAGACAGAGCCACATGCCAGCGATATATGCATGATCAATGTAACCCTGGACGGAGAACTGAAATTCCTTCTTGCATCTATCTACGTACACGAATACAAGATGTACAGATACTAATCCTGTCGTCGCTGGCTCGATACTCAGTCAGTTTTCATAATATTATACCGACATTGGAAGACTTTACGCATATACCCCTCATTCTCTCAGGAGGCTTTAATATAAATGACGACAGCAATAAGACAGATAACTTTATGCTTGCGCAATTCGGTATGATGCTGGTGGCGATTCCTTCCAATACAACGATTGGCAACACCAACATCGATATGACTTTCTCAAGACACTTGAATTCGATACATTGTCAGGTGTACGTCTGTTACTTCAGCTAGCACAGACCCTTGGTACATGCAATAAACTTGTGATGTATCTATTCTTCCAGCTGTCAGCTCTTTAGACAAGGCCAATCTGCTTGCTGCACACTTTGCGACCAGTTCAACACTCCCAGATTGTGCTTTGTCTCCGCCTACACTTGAGTGCGTCGAATCTTCAATGGGACAAATCTACTTCCGCACTCGTGTGCAAGAGAGCTTAAAGATCTCAACATACATAAATCCACCGGTTCGGATGGTATATCTCCCCGTCTTCAGAAGAGGTGTTCTTCCACGCTGGCAAAACCACTTCGTAAGGTTTTTCATCAATCCTACTCCTTAGGAGTCTTCCCGAGCAGATGGAAAACAGCATTTGTCAACCCTGTCCCTAAAAAAGTCGAATGATCTTCTCTCTCCTCCTACAGACCCACTGCACTAATGTCCCTTCTTTCCGAAGTCATGGAAACGCTCATGAAATATCTCGACACACGAAAACTTCTCAAACCATATTTTTCGTAGCACGAGGTCCACTGGTGATTTGATGGCATGTCTCACCGAAAAGTGGAACCAAAGGAACATTTGACATCAGGCTCTTTTGTCGAAAATGCGTGCATTTGGGATCGACGACTCTCTTCTCAAATGGATTAGAAATTACCTTCCAATTCAAGTTGTCTTGGATAGTTTCAAGTCTGATATTCACAAAATAAATGCTGGTTTGCCCCAGGTCTCCGTTCTGTCTCCGACACTCTTTTTAATTTTCATCAACAATCTCTTGTCTGCGACTTCTAATCCAATATATTCCTTTGCTGACAACAGTACTCTCTGCTTTTCATATTCGTTCCCTGACTCACGTTCCTGCTCTTCGGCGGTAGAACGGGAACGCCAGCATATGTTAAGCTCATTAAATTCTGATATTAACAGCATAACTAATTGGGGAACCACTATCAGAGTAGAATTTAATGCCTCCAAAATACAATGCTGTCTACTGTCGTTAAAGCGAAATTTAAACACCCAGCCATTATCCATGAATGGCACTTGCATCATCGAAACCGATAAACTTTCGAGAATGGAAAGTTATCTGCGTTAATGGCAGTTTACGTTGGAATGAGCACATATTCGATGTCGTCAAAAATGCTGCGAATTGTCTAGGTTTTCTCAAGCGATGTAAGAAATACTTCAATTCTTGTGTCTCACCCTGTTTTATCGCTATTCCCACCACCAGTACTCCACTGAAATCGCCAATAGCATTCCGCCCCTTCGAACTTTTAATCGTGACACCTGTCTCGCTATGAATGCTCATCAGTATACCCTCAAGCCCACTTTCGAACGTACTCTAACATATCGTGGTTCGTTCCTAAGCTTTACAACCCGCTTATGGAATGCCCTGTCTAGCTCTTTATTCTGTAGTCATTATAACCTTCAAACATTTAAAACCAACGTTCATCGGTACCTCTCTTTCCATCCTCCCTGATTTTCCTTCGCCGGTACATATATCTCTTAAGCACACGCAAATTATAAAGGGTCCGCCATCTAACGTTTTTTTTCCACTAGTGCTTATTTCGTGAATGGTAACACTTAGCTCATGTCTGATTTGACAGATAATTAGTTTTATCCTTCCGCTGAACGAATATGGTTGTGTATACGCTTGAACAACGCTGGGAAATATTGTCACATTACTTTGAAAATCATGGTAATGTTGCAGAATGTGTGCGAAAATTGCGTACGGATTTTGGAAGAAGAGAAGCACCGTCAGCTCCGTATGTTCGTTATCTTGTGGAAAAAGTGAAAGAAACTGGCATCCTCATCGATAAACCAAAGCGTGAAAAGCCAAAAACAGTGCGTACACCCGTTATCTGTTATATATCTTAATTCGCAGATTCTGCCATACGACATCTTTGCCCTCACAGAAACCAATCTCACCCCTGATATTAAGAATAATGAATTATTTTCCCAAGACTTCGATTTACACCGTGACGATGGTCTAGATAAAGAGGAGAATTTATATGGCCGTGGTGTACTTCTAGCTATACACTCTCGTCTGGAGTCTAGACCCTTTAAAAAATCATCCACTGCATTCTTCGAATTCGTTTGCGATAGAATTCCTATTTGCAAACGCAACCTATATATTTGTTGCTGCTATATTCGCCCCTCTCAACCAATTCAAGGTTACCAGCTAGCTGTTGATGCAATCGACTGCATTTTTAATGCTGCTGATCCCAATGACGTTGTTATTTTTTTAGGTGATTTTAATCGACCTAAGCTTCTATGGACTCAGACTGATCAGTGCTACTATACTGCAGCAAATCCTACCTCTAATAAGGAGAATCTTTTCATCGACTGCCTAACTGACTCTGGTCTATATCAATTAAGTGGTGTCACCAATAACATCGGCAGACAACTTGACCTAGTCTTCGCCACTGATACAGATAACTGCGTCGTTTTAGAAAGTAAACATCTGCTTTCTAAGTTGGATAGTTACCACCCTCCCCTTTCTCTTACGCTGACATATGACAATGGTTTTAATCCCGTTTCCTATGAATATTCTTACAGTTTTAATTTTCATAGGGCTAACTACGCCAAACTGAACAACCTCCTCAGTATGGTCAATTTTAACTTTCACTACAATAACCCTAACCTTACGATTAACGATGCTCTTGCATCCTTTTATACCGAAATTTTAAAATGTCTCTCCCAATCTGTGCCTTTTTTACCCAAAAGGAATCCCTCATCGTCACCACCGTGGTATAATAAAGAGCTGCGATCTCTTCGTAACAATAGAAATAAGCTCTGGTATTCTTACTTAAAATCGCGTTCCGACACTGATTTCTTCTACTACCAGTCTGCCCAAATAAATTTCTCTGTACTTTACCAAACTCTCTATAACAACTATTTAAACCGAATGGACCACACACTCATTTCCGACCCCAAAAGATTCTTTCAGTTCATCAAAACTAAAAGCAAATCGGATAACTATCCATCATCTCTAAATTTTCTTGATAGGTCCTCGGGCGATCCACAAATTATTGCAAATCTCTTCGCAATTTTTTTTTGCCAAGCGTTCGCCATCCATTCCCAAGAGCCAGATCATTCTTACTTTTCCTACTTAAACAGCTGCCCACAAACAACTTTGGAATCGGTGTCTATAACTTTAGAGCAAGTTAGAGATAAAATAATAAAACTCAAAGATGATTATTCTGCTGGCCCTGATGACCTTCCCCCTATATTTTTAAAGAAATGTCAAATGCATCCAGCCCAACCTCTTACAGCTCTCTTTCAGCTTTCTATCACCCAGGGATTATTTCCCTCAACCTGGAAAAGATCGTTTATTATTTCCCTACATAAAAAAGGTAGAAAAGACGATATTTCCAACTATCGACCAATTGCTAAGTTGTCCTGCATACCTAAGCTTTTTGAGAGCATTATCTATGACATAATGCTTTTCCATTGTAAATCTATTGTTTCCCCAAACCAGCACGGATTTTTCAAAGGCAGATCTACGACCACCAACTTAACGGAATTCGTATCAAGCGCTTTATGTGCACTGGAATCTGGGAATGAAGTTGATGTGATTGCCACCGATTTCAGAAAAGCCTTTGATAGAATTTCTCATGATACGAGTATAATCCTTCTAAAATTAAAGGCTCTTGGTTTCCATATAAACTTTACAACTTGGGTTCAATCCTATTTAAATGAACGACTTTACTATGTTTTGTTTAGGTCCATGGTTTCTGACCCAATTAAAGACTCCTCTGGTGTCCCCCAAAGCAGCCACCTTGGTCCCTTATTATTTATTCTGACCATTAATGATGTTGCTTGTATCATTAAAAATTCATACATATCTGTTTACGCAGATGATATGAAAATATTTAGATATATATCATCTTCCTCAGACAGTCTACTTCTGCAGCAAGATCTAGACAGGTTTTGTACTTGGTGTCAGAAGAATTATCTTGAGCTTAACGTCAATAAGTGTCAGGCTATAACTAATACCCGTAAACGCCTCCCTACTTCACCTCGTTGCTATCCGTTGCTATCTAATCTTTAATCTGCCTGTTCCCTTAGTGAATGAGTTGCGTGATTTAGGTGTTATCTGCGACAAGGAACACAATTTCCGTTCTCACATTGATAGTATAGTAAAAAAAGCCAACTCTGCCCTTGGTTTTATCAAGCGCTGGTCTAAGGAGTTTTCCAATCCTTATGTTACCAAATCTCTTTACATAACCTTTGTTAGGCCTCTTCTGGAATATGTCAGCCAAGTTTGGTCACCCTACTACAGAACTCACATCCTCCGGATAGAAGCTGTTCAACGCAGGTTTTTACGGTTTGCTTTACGTGGTCTTCCCTGGGATGATAGCCAAAACTTACCACCTTACACTGACCGGCTGAAACTTCTAAATTTACAACCCCTTTCTATACGCCGATAAGTTGCCGACATTCTCTTTATTCATCAAATTTTAGTAGGTAATATCGATTGTCCTTCCTTACTTCAAATTATTTCTTTTAACACCAATCCCCGCAATCATAGGTCTGTGCCACTTTTCCGGCTCAATCTTCACAGAACGAATTACGAACACCTGGAGCCAATGTCTAGGATGCTTCGCGAAGTTAACGATGTTCTGCTTCTCTTCGACTACCATCTCAGCAAAATCTCCCTCAAGAACATACTAATTTCCACCTATGCCTCACGTCCTAACTTTCTTTAACCGCTCTCACCCTTTAGTTTTTAAGTGAAAATGTTAGTTTTAAGTATATGTTTGCTTGCAATAAGCGTAATAAATCTGTCCGGGATTGACCCGGGCCGCAAAATCAAAATTTGCCAAAAAAATCATCTTTTCAAATGAAGCTCATTTTGATCTTCGCGGGTATGTAAACAAGCAAAATTGTCGCATTTGGGGCACAGAAAACCCGCACGCATACATTGAAAAGCCGATACACCCAAAACGAGTCACTGTTTGGTGCGGATTTTGGTCCAGAGGCATAATTGGGCAATTTTTCTTCGAAAATGAGCAAGGAGTGGCCGTTACAGTCAATGGCGATCGTTATCGGGCCATGTTGAACAAATTTTTGTTCACAAAAATTGAAGAGAAGGATATTGGCAACATTTGGTTTCAACAGGACGGCGCTACGTGCCACACAGCCGAAGCTACACTCGATGTTTTGCGCCCTGTTTTTGAAGATCGCATTATCAGCCGCAGAGCTGATGTCGTTTGGCCACCTCGGAGCTGCGATTTGACACCGTTGGACTATTATTTGTAGGGTGCCGTAAAAGATAAGTGTTACGCCGACAAGCCAGAGACAATTGACGCTTTAAAGGACAATATTCGTGAAGCCATTGGTGAAATACAGCTGCACACAATTGATAATGTGCTTAAAAATTGGACAGATCGTGTACTGCATGGCCAGCCGAGGCAGCCATTTGAATGAAATTATTTTCCATTATTAACCGGAAGGATAAAACTAATTACCTGTCAAATCAGACATGAGTTAAGTGTTACCATTCACGAAATAAGCACTAGTTGAAAAAAGAAACGTTAGATGGCGGACACTTTATATAAAAATAAAAAACTAAATCTATAACCATACTACTCTGTATAACCATTGTATTAAAGAGATTGATAATTACAATACATATTAATCCGAAATGCTTGTTATAATTTTATCCGTACGATTTCACGAAAAATCTACGGCAAGCACCTTGACTACGCCTTTCGGTTTTCTTTTTTCCAAAAAGCTTTGGAGCGGTGAGTGACGACCACGGAGAACGCTTTCACCAGGACATAAAGAAGATAGAAGAACGTTATTGAGGTCGGCGGGATGTAGCCATGTTAGAGTCTTTACTGTTGGCCTTTAATGTGAAAAGATTCAACAAGTAAAAGCTGAATCGTAGAATAGATGTTTTATGATACGAGTACATAAGAATGAATTAAAAATGAGTTTACGTTTTCGAATTTTGGAGTTAAATGCCAATAAACTTCTAATTTTGTATATATTTTGATGTTAATTCTCGTATCTATAACACGGAAACGGCACGTGTTACAAGATAATCATTGCTAGATCCTTAAATAGAATTCCCAATTGATAAAGGAATACAAATTGAAAGTTGTCACGCAGTGATTAGTGTAAATTGAGGCAACCATTCAACTCGTGTGATTTATTCTTTAGATTGAATGCCGAACCGTCCGATTGGGAGCCAATACACTGCCACTTGACCCTCGGCCATTCACGGCACTTTGATAGACATGTCTGGTTATATAATCACAATATATACTGATACGGCTCAACAACTCACAAGACACTGCTTTACATAAAAACTTATATCAGAAAATTCCTAGTTCTTAAATGTCTCAAAACTATTCTCAAAAATCTCTCCGCAGCCTACATAATAAAGTCAAATTTAACTACGAATCCTTCAAATGGAAATACTTACAGTCTACTCGACTGATCCATTTCCCAATGGCCAGGACAGTAGTCAAATCGACGGGTCAACTGCTCGACCAGGCAGAGACCAGATACAGGTGACCTTTATGGCCAAGCCAAGAGGTGGAACGTACTTAAATATTTATTGCAATTTTCACACTTGAATATAAAACGTTCATTAAACAAAAATATCATATCGTCCTTGTGGTGTGGATGGACACGAATGCCATGTTTATGGATCTTTTTGTTTGTTTAGGTTCAATACACGCATAAAAGTGCAATCTGGCAGGAAAATGATTTATGAACGGAGGCACTAAAACTCTCATTTGCATATCCAGTCAAAGGGGAGAGGGGCACATTCAAAGTTAGTGGATCGAAACATTTTTGTGATTTTACTCGAACATTTCAAGCATCTGACGGAATCCTTTTTTCATTTATTTATTTTATTTCTTTTATTGGTTAAACTGCTTTTGTGCGGTGTGGGGTAATCCTACGGATGGAGAAAAACAGATTTCATTTTGGCTCGAGATAAATCTATTTGAGATACTTTTTTATATCTCAACGAGGTGAATGATTGAGGTAGAGAACGGCACATAAACACGATGTAAAATACATTTTTCATAGGAAAGGAGAGAAGAAAAAAAAAACACCGAATTCGTACTCACATTTGAGTGATTCAATTTGAAGGATTTTGATTGCATAAAATAAAGCACACGCAGACAGGGGAGACGACAGTTTAGAAGTACTCGTAGAAGATTTGAGAGGATTTGAGTGTATAAATACACAGATGCATATGTTTCGTTCAGAATATGGGATTTTGTTTGTTAAGTTGGAGAGGTAAAGGAATATCGATCGGTACTCGAAAGTCATTTCAAGGAAAGCGAACTCATTTTTCTATACGTTTCCTTCCTTTTGGAAATTGAAGACTTATTCGGAAGAAGAATTTTATCTATAACTTTTATCAACGTTGGGTCTTGCATAAGATTTAGAATTATGACCCTAAACGAAATAGTTGTGAACTTTCAATATTTTCAGTCTTCACTCTTATAAGTCTAAATAATACTATTGGGTTGCACCACATGAACGGCTTTATAGTAAAAATTTGAAAGCCAATATTATTCTCCCGTACATTTTTATTCAATCGAAATAGGATCCGATGGCATCTATGACATTGCTCCAACGTGATACAAGGTCAAATATTCCTTTCTCGTCGTAGAAGTGCTGACTCTTTGAGGCAATGAATTCTTCAAAGGTTTTTACGACCTCTGCTCGGTTTCGGAAGACCTTCTGCCGGCAAAACGAAAAAGATGGTGATAGGTTGGGGAAATATCAGAAGAGTACGGTGGATGCGAAAGAATTTAAAATCCCAACTGCAACAGTTTTTGCACGATTACTAGTGAGGTATGGGTTCCAGCATTGTCGTGCAAAAGGATCAGACAGTGCCTATTGACGTACGCAGGTTGCTTTTCAGCCAATTTAGCATGAAATATGTCGATTTCCTCACAATAATAATAATAATCAGTTCGGTTTCAAGGCGGAGCATGATATCATTCATGCCGCGTCCAAACTGGTTTCTGATATTCAATGAAACAAAGACAAGAACCAGTGCACTGGTGCCTGCCTGATTGACTTGGAGAAAGCCTTCGATACCGTATGGTTAGAAGGACTCTTTTTAAAGCTGGACAGTTTGGGTATTAGTAAACCACTGCTGTATATTCTTTTTGATATGCCCTCCAGTAGACAGTTCATCGTGAAGAATAGCAATGTGACTTCTGCTGGAACATTTAACATTAGAAACGGACTGCAACAAGGTGCGGTAAATTCGCCGATCCTGTTCAACATTTACACGAGTGATCTGATAGGTTCACATAATCATGCCATAGCGTATGCAGACGACTTAATCGCGTACAGATCAGGTCCAAAGATTGAGGTCATTAATATGCTTTTGCAACGTGACTTCGACGTTCACAATCAAGTTTCAGAAGTCGGAAACCATTCTGTTTAGGACGCCTTTGTGTGGGGCCTCTAGGGATACCAGAAAGAATTGGCGAAATTTCTCGATCATGGGGCAGCACGGGCAACCCCTTGGGATCTGGCTAGATCAATATCTGTATTTTAACAAATATACGAGGGTTGTCTGAAAGTTTCCCACCGAACAATGATACAAGACATTTTTTCTCAAATTTTTATTTTTTATTTTTCTACATAGTCTCCTTGTAACTCTACACACTTCTCCCAGCGATGCTCCCATCTCTCTAACCCGTCCAAATAGTACTTGGCGTTTTTCTCTGCAAAATAAGTGTTCACGAAGGTGATTGCCTCCTCATTTGATGAAAATCTCTGTCCTCCTAGCGCAGTTTTTAGATGAGGGAACAAAAAGAAGTTGCTAGGGGCTAGATTTGGTGAATAAGGCGGATGGTCAAGCAGTTCAAACCATAATTCATGGATTTTCACCATGGCAACCGCTGAATTGTAAGACGGCGCGTTGTGTTGGTGAAACAGCTTGGCAAGTAATGATGCGTAGTATGCTCATGTAATGGTTTTTCCTTTTTGAAGATAATCGAATAAGATAACTCCTTTACTATCCAAAAAAAAAAACAGTCGCCATCACTTTCCCAGCCGAAAAAACAGTTTTTGCTTTTTTTGGAGCCGGCTCGCCCTTTGCAGTCCACTGTTTTGACTGAATTTTTGTTTTTGGCGTATAATGCTGTATCCATGTTTCATGTACAGTAATTAGTCGGCGCCAAAACTCGGATTTATTGCGTCTAAACTGCGCCAAAAGAGCGTTGGAAATGTTCATTCGAACACGTTTTTGGTCTAACCTAAGCAAACGCGGCACCCAACGCGCGGACAGCTTTCTCATGCCTAAAACTTGATTTAATATGCAACAAACACGTTCTTTACACATTTTCATAAACTCTACTCTCTCTTTCACTTTAATTCGGCGGTCGTCTAACACCATTTGGTGAACTTTAGCAATGTTATCGTCAGTGGTTGCAGTTTTTGGACGTCCCTCTTACGGCCACGTTTAAATTCAGCTGCCCAAAATTTCACTGTGGTAAATGATGGTGCAGAATCCCCATACACAGAGTCCAACTAATTTTTGATTTGCGTAGGCGTATTGCCTTTCAAAAACAAGAATTTAATAGCAGCTCGATACTCAATTTTTTCCATTTTCACAAAAAAAACACTCACATCGACTCACTCAAACGGCTGTCAACTAAAAATGCTCGTCCAAAATGACTGAAACATCGGTAAGTAACTGATGCACAACTAGCATTCACTAGCTTTTATTGACGAGTGCTGCTGTCTTTACTTTGCGGTCGGAAACGTTTCAGACAACCCTCGTAGTTGAACATAGTCAGCAAACATGTGCCATAGGGGCGACTTTCCAGGAAGTATACAAGGCCATTGACAACATTGGCACTAATTATGACCTGGAGGGTCGCGTCTTGGTGCACGACTTCTGCATTCGAAATGAAATGGGGAACTGGCGATCCGAGGGCTCTGGTTTCACCCGGTTTAGCGACGAAAATATGGCCAATAATGTCATTGCCAGAGAGGGTGACCTACCCCCATTCATTTCGAAGGAAGAACTCCATGAGATCTTCGACACAATCAGGGCTAAGAAATCAGTGGGGACCGATGGTATTCCGAACATCGTGCTTCGACATCTTCCTCTAGAAGCGGTGGACATTTACACCACCCTGTTTAATAATGCAATGAATAATGCACATTATCCAGCGCATTGGAAAACGGCGGTGGTTCAACCTATCCCCAAAAAGGGAAAGGATATATCCAATCCGGCGAATCTCCGGTCGATAAGTCTCCTTCCGAATATCAGTAAGGTTTTTGAAAAGGTAATCAATAGAGCTCTGTCTAGGTGGGTTGAAGACAAACATATAGTTCCGGATAATCAATTCGGTTTTAAGGCGGGACATGATATCTCACATGCCGCGTCTAAACTGGTGTCCGATATCCAATGGAATAAGGGCAAAAAACAATGCACTGGTGCCTGCCTTGTTGACTTGGAGAAGGCTTCCGACACCGTATGGCTAGAGGGTCTTTTCTATAAGCTGACTAGGCTGGGGATCAGTAAACCACTCTTGTACATTCTTTATAATATGCTACACAACAGACAGTTCATCGTGAAAAATGGTGATGTGACTTCTGTTGGAATATTTCAAATTAAAAATGGTCTTCAGCAAGGCGCGGTCAATTCGCCGATCCTATTTAACGTTTATACAAGCGACTTGATAGGTTCACTTCCCCATACTATTGCGTACGCAGACGATTTGATAGCGTACAGAACAGGTCCAAAAATCGAGGTCATTAATACTCTCTTGCAGAGTGACTTCGATAAGATAAGACGATTTTGCGATGACTGGAAGTTGAAAATCAACTTTCAGAAGTCGGAAACCATTCTCTTTAGGACGCCGTTGTCTGGAGCCTCTAGGGATACCAGAAAAAATTGGCGAAAGTTCTCAATCATTGGACAGCACGGACAGCCTCTTGCCTGTCGAAATGTAGTCAGATACCTTGGGATCTGGCTAGATCAGTTTCTGTATTTTGGCAAAAATGTAGATGCTGCTCTGGCCAGAGCTAAAGGCGCTTTTGCCCTTACAAAGAGACTGTTTTATAGCAGCCAACTCGATGCGAGGGTAAAGGTAATCTGCTACATGGCCCTTATTAGGCCCATGCTGGTATTTGGTTGTCCCGTGTGGTTCAATGTACGAGCAAGCTTAATGGAAAAGATTCGGGTGTTTGAGAGGGCTTGCCTTAGGGCTTGCCTTCGCTTGTACAGAACACCAGAGTCGGAGTACAAAAAATTTTATCCTAATGAGGTCCTTTACAACAGGGCGAACCTAATACGAGTGGACAATTTCGTGGTTAAGCTGACTCGAAAGCACATTGCAAGAGCAATGACCTCGACGAATAACCTGATATCTGGGGCTTACTACCCCAATTACCTTTACCACGAGAGTGTGCGCTCTGACGGCTTCGTTCCACCGGAAGCATTCCTCTACCTTGATCAGATAGGGTTGATCCAGGATAGATCAGCGGTCCCGTTAATCTTCCATGTCGCTCGGACAGCTGGGGACAGGCGACTCAACTACAATAGAGACGTCGCACACGGCAGTGTGGATCGTCTCAGGTTCAGTAGGGCGGTGGGGAATCGCGATAAGAGGGATGTCGTTCGGCAGCACCAGCATTTCTGGTGGTTGAATGATGGAGAAGATGTTCCGTCGTCGTTTCCGTCAATTACGGACCAGCCTCAATAATGAGGCAGAGCTGACCAATCTGTTTTCTCTGCGCATAGCGATGGCCAGCTTACATAGGTTTAGGTTAGCATTTAAGAAATATATACATGTGTTAGTATATATAAAGGTATATACTAATATATGTATATAATTGTGTATAATGTCTATGTGTTTGTATGTGAGTATTGTGTATGTAGGTTAAGTAGGCTAAGGTTTATTTTAAGTTAGATATTAAGTTTTTATATAAAAATAAAAAAAAAAAACTCCATATGCTAAGTTTTTTGTAAACAAATTTTTTTTCTTAGCCTTAATTACAGAAAATAAATATAGTAAAGCAAATGTAAATAAAGTCGAAAGACATAGTTATAAGAATTTAGAGTAGCTTAGAGTGCCTGTGTGGGGCCAGTAAGTTAGTATAAGATTGTTAAGTAATTTTAAGCTAGCATTTAAGCATTTTTTGTTAGTAAGTAAGAGTTAATGATTAAGAAAATAAAATGCTTTAAAAATGAAATGAAATGAGCTCTTATTGACGAGTGCCGCTTTCTTAACGTTACGGTCGGAAACTTTTCAGTTTAGATTTTTGTATAGATGTTGCTCTGGCCACAGGCAAAGATGCTTTTGCCCTTACAAAGAGACTGTTTAATAACAGCCAACTCGATGCGAGGGTGAAGGTGATCTGCTACATATCCCTTATCAGGCCTATGCTTGTATTTGGATGCCTCGTGTGGTTCAACGTGAGAGCAAGTTTATTGGAAAAGATTAGGGTGTTTGAGAGGGCTTGTCTTAGGACTTGTCTTCGCTTATACAGAACACCAGAGTCTGAGTAGATAAAATTATATTCCAATGACGTCTTGTACAATAGGGCGAACCTAATAGGAGTTTACAATTACGTGATTAAGTTGACTCGAAGGCACATTGCAAGGCAACCTGATCTCCGGGGCTTACTACCCCAATTATATGTATCACGAGAGCGTTCGCTTTGACGACTTTATTCCTCCAGAAGCGTTCCTCTATCTATATAGTAAAGGTCTGATCCAGGACAGATTGGCGGTGCCGCTAATCTTCCACGTCGCTCGAAAAGCTGCGGACAGGCCACTCAACTACGACAAAGTCGTAGCACATAGCAGTGCGGGGCGCCTCCGGTTCAGTGGGGTGGTAGAAAGTCGCGACATAAGGGATGTTGCTCAGCAGCACCAGCAATTGTCAATTGCAATTGCTTCGTCGTCGAATGCCTCCAGTAATGGGTATCTTCATCTGAAACAAAGTCGGTCGGTCTAATTTTTCTTTAGCCATGGGCGGCTTACATTGTTTTAGGTAGGATTAAGTTAGTTTTAAGAAAAAACAAAATATATAAATAAAATAAATAAATAAATAAAAATAAAAAATGCAAAAAAAACAGTATATATATATACATATATTTATACGAGTATAGCGAGAGATCACACATAAAAATAATGTCGCGACAAAGAAACTGCACCTGTTTTAAACTTCTTCTTATGTCCTATATCTCCTTGTGGGTCCTGGAGTCTCTACGCGCCATTGTGCGCGGTTTCTGGCAATGTGCTTCAGCTCTCCCAACTCTTTCCCAGTTGCCGTGTTGCCTTCTCGACTGTTCTACGCCATGTGCTTCTGGGGCCGCCTGCCATCATGAGTAAGCGGATTCCATTGCATCGCGTGGTTAGCTATGGACCTGTCACCTTTTCAGAAAGTGTGACCAATCCACTGCCACTTTCGTCGTTGTATGGTTGTCCCAATAGGTTCATGGCCGGTTCTCTCTGTTTTAAACTACAGATTACTAAATTCTGGGGACTCTCAAGCAACTAGCTAAAAAATATAAAATTAGTAAATCCATTATTTCACGTCTACATATCATGCAACGGGAATCGTTAGAAATTTAAATGTCGGTGGTAGGCCGCGTAAGACAACAAGTCAAACAGAAAGAAGTTTCTTTGCTCTGTTGTCGGTCAATTAGCGTGCTTAAGAAATCATGCAGTCACAGTGGCTGGTGGAACAAAATTTATTTACAGCCCAAAGTGATGAAGACAAATGGAATAGAGCTCAAGCTAAACAAAAAGAGTGGGATAGAAAACGAAGAGAAAAAAATAAGGCAAAGCGTGATCAAAATGAAGCAGTGAAAAAGAACGGCTTCGCAAAAGAAACCAGAGGAAAAAAAAAGACAAGAGGAACTTCAAAAAAGTAGTACATCACTGTTAGGTTCCTATAAATGTGTGAACACTTTGAGAAAAGCTGTGGCAAAAACTAAAAAAGCCTTACCTGGAAGTCCAACTAAAAAACAAGTAGTATTGCTGCACATAATGAAAGACATGATGCCAACTTTCGATGTAGATGACCACAAAAGTACCCAAAAAATTAGAAGTCAACCTTTTACGGATGAAGCAAAGGAAAAGGTTTGGGATTTCTATGAAGAAAATGACATAAGCTGTCCTTCTCAAAACAGGAAAGATACAATGTCAATCAGAGATCCAAAAACAAGCGTACGAACTCATGTTGCAAAGAGACATATGGTGATGAGCATTGCCGAATCATACACACAATTCAAGATTGACAACCCCAACATCAAAGTTGGTAAAAGCAAGTTTTTGCATTAAAACCTCTGCAAGTAAGACCTATGAGCGAAATGCCCCACAATGTGTGTGTTGGCGTTCATCACGCCAATTTCATCTAACTCCACCGAACTTCTCGAACAGGTTTGCTGTAATATCTCAAACGAAAAATGCATGATTGGTGAGTGCTCAAAGTGCTTTGAAATTTTGTGTGAACACTGTAGGTCAAAAGCTTGAGGCCCCCCTAGACATGTCACTTCATTCATGCATGGAGATTCAATTTTATGGATTACATTGAATACATTCAGATACATTCAGATACTTAATAAACTCAAAAGTCGAATTTTATACCCACGTTTTTGAATAGTGGACGCTTTGTTTACAAATGTGAGAAAAACCGCTTTTGTGGGATATTGAGAAGTGGTTAGGTGTTTCATAATTATTAAATTTGATGACTTTTGGTTGTCGATTCAGCAGTTGTATGAGTCCTTACACCAAAGGGATTGTTAGGATGCAAGGTTCTTAGTAGTAGTAGTAGTAGTAGTAGTATTTTTTATTTCATTATATATAATACATGTGTAAAATTTACGTGATTTGAACACAATAATTCATTAAGTATATTAAGAAAAAATATATAATAGAAATAATATAGTGACATTTTATATTTTATATACATAAATTATTAAAATAGTGCCAAATGCCACTTCAATGGGTTTTAATATTATTAATATGTGGGTGGGGTGACCCGTTTAATTACATTCAAAGAACAAGTTAATTTAATATACAATTATATTTAAAAGAAAAGTGAAGGATGCAAATCAAAATAAAATAACTACATAAAAATAAAGAAAAGTTAAGAGGAAGTTAGAAAAAAAAAACATTATTTACACCAGAATATCAGAGAGAAGGTATTCCACGTTCTGTGAATCATAATTAAAAAGCCAAGACCTTATGGACCTTTCAAATATTCCAGAAATTCTTATCATTTTAATATTTAAAGGGAGCTTGTTAAATAGTCGACATGAAGAGATATTATAAAAATTCCGAAATGCAGTTGTACGAAAAACGGGTAAAGTCACAACATAGGAAAAGTTTCTCCGTAGATTGTAATCAGATATAAGTCTGTAATTTAAATTTCCTGATCTCTGAAAGAACGTTTTCAACACTTTAAAACAATACAAATGACGAACTGGAAGAATTTTCATATCACAAAACAATGGGAAACTTGGATGACGCCGATTCTTGTTACAGATTTTCCTTACTACACTTTTTTGTAAGACTAGTAAGGGCTTGATTTTATTCAGATACACGCCCCCCCAACAAACAATTCCATACTGGAGTTTAGCGTGAAAGACACCATAATAAATGATTTTTAATAATTGCTTTGAACAAACATTTTTTAGATAAAAAAAGTGTCGCAGGGTATTTCGAAAATATTTCCTTAGGGACTCTGTGTGGCTTGCAAATGACATCCTAGAATCAATTGTGAGCCCAAGATACCTAAACTCGTCTACTTCCTCAATTAAAAAGCAATTATCACTACAGTTAAGACTGCTACAAAATGTTGGAAGTATTTGACTAGAATCACAATTACAGCCTGCTAATCCATACTTTTGGCATTCTGGTGGGTGAAGTAAACTTCCGCATTCATACACATTGGGGTAACTAGGTTAAAAAACAATATTTTTGTCTTTGAGCTAATGTTCAAATTGTGTTCTGCGAACCAAATTCTTAATAGACTAAGATCCCAATTAATGTCAGAGATTAAATCCAAGACATTTTCAGAGCCATATGAGCAACATCGTCTCCAAACGCCGTAATTCTACTTCTGAAGTTTAGTGAAAACAGTGAGTTTATATAAATTAGAAATAAAATGGGTCCCAACACAGAACCTTGAGGAACTCCCAAACTGAAGAAACGAATCTCACTTCTCATACCATCAATCTTCACTCTTTGAGATCTGTTTGCTAGGTATAATCTAAGCCACTCTAGTATGAACCCACGAAAACCCGCTTTTTCCATTTTATCCAACAGTATAGTATGGTTGACCATGTCAAAGGCTTTTGTGATGTCAACAAATAAACCAGTCGTGAATTTTTTACCATCAAGGTTAGACAAAATATTTGAGCAAAAATTTAGAAGAGCGTCTTCGGTAGATTTACCCTTCTGAAAACCAAATTGCATTGGATTGAAAAACTCAATTTTTTTCAAGTAAGACATTATTCTCTCTTTAATAACTTTTTCGAATAATTTGCTAAAAGTGGGTAGAAGTGAAATTGGCCTATAGTTTTTCATATCGTCTGCAGAGCCTTTTTTAAACAGCGGAATTACGTCGGCGCATTTGAGTGCCACGGGAAATGTTCCTGCAAATATGCTGCGATTAAAAATGACTGCCAGGACGTCAATCACATAGCATGCTATTTGTTTAACAAGTATATTTGAAATATTATCAAAGCCACAAGAGTTCGATTTTTTTAGGGATCCAATTGCTTTTAGGACCTCTAAAGCAGTGATAGGTTCGAAGGCAAAGCTCGTATATTGCGACAAGTCACCACCCCTACTTATTGAATTGTAACAACGAGTGCAATTTCTCAGAACTGTTTGTGTTGGTATGCTGTTTGTTATTGAGGTGAAATACTCATTGAAAGCATTAGCAATGTCAAGTTTGTCAAACAGTTCGCAATTGCTCACACAAATTGAATGGGGTTTTGTTGTAGAATGAGACTTGTTCAGAATATCATTCACTACTTGCCATTCTGATTTAAGGTTACCCTTAGCAAAAATGAATTTAGTTCGATAATAATTATCGCGTCAAAAAGCAATCTCTTTTTGTAAATCCAAACATAGCTTTTTAAACTTATTTTTCAGCTTAAGGTTCATGGGATTCTTGCAGCATTTTATTCTAAGCTTGTGTTTCACTTTAACTTTTCCAATGAGTTGACTAGATATCCAGGGTTTTTGTCTTTTTTTAGATTTTTTCAATGGTTCCGTAGAGGAGCAATTTGATATAAATTTATTAAGGCGAGTTATGAACACATCATAAGAAGCAGAAGCATCACTTTCCATGTAAACATCGTCCGACGACTCATAAAGTAGAAGATTTGTCAGCTTTATAAAATCAATTCTTGTTTTTTGCTTTTGGCTATTAACTTCGGTACGACTCTTCTTTTTGCTTTGAAAAGTATTCACCAATAAACCTATCATTGAGTGATCAGTGATTTGCAAGTCATATGTGCACCTCTCGCAGGCATTCAATGGAAAGTCTGCAAATCATCCATAAATATGATCCAAACACGTACCTGAAGACAACCGAGTGGGTTCATTTATAAAACTAGCTAAACCGTGGAAGGCCAAGCGACACTTTGAAATCATAAGAATTTATTTGAAATTCTTCACATCTTGTTTGCTATCATCACCATTCTTAAAGAAGGTAAATCGCAGTGGGAAGTCACTTCGCAGCTGAAGGTATCAAAGTGCTGCGTTCAACGTACCATCATTGACCAACACATTCAAACCGGAGTCTTGAGGATAAACGAAGATCGGCTAGTTATCCCCCCAAATAAACGAAAAAGACGAAAAATAGCAGAAATTGCTAGAACGGGCGAAAAAGCATAAAGACTGTACTAAATAAGACTTTGACAGTATTTTATGGGGCTATGAATCCAGTTTCGAGGTATTTTCCCCAAAACGGGGAGTTTTCTCTCGACTCAGCGCTGAGCAACAGATGCTACCAGACTGTGTGTTTCTTACCGCCAAGCAAGGAGGTGGTTCTGGCGCAAAATGCTGTGACCTCTGGACAACGATTAATTGACAAAGGACGACGGCAGGACAACAACCTTAAACACACGTCAAAACTTTGTCAAGACTACCTGAAACAGAGCCAAGATGAAGAAATCTAACAAATCATGATATGGCCACTGTATTTACCAGATTTCAACCCTATAGAGCTCTTGTATCAGGATCTGACTCCAAATCATTTTTGGTCTTAGATTAGACCTTTAACATTTGAGATAAGGCCATAACTTAGCAACATTATAAATAAAATGACAAAATTGAATACTTTAGTGGGAAAAAGGTGTAGAAAACCGCATCATCACCCCATATATAGCAGAGATCTTTGACTGCTATCATGCAGATATCACCGCAGTCCAAGAAGTTCGTGGGATGGGCCGAGCAAAAGGAGAACGAACCACTGTAATATCGACTGTGGTGATTGCTATAGGGAACAGAAACATGGCTTTTTCGGTGCAGATTTTTCATACGCCTTTCGACAAATGACCACCTTATGGCAATCCGCATCAATGTTATATCCGCAAACATAGAAAAGCTGCAATCGCAACAGACTTTGAGAACCTTTGCCAGATGGGTATCCCGAGATCTCTTAACAACTACTATGCCGCTGGGATCAAGTACGCTACCAACGTGCCATCAGGGAAGCAGTAACTGATGTGCAGGGTTCCACCCAACCACGAGTATTAAATCACTGGGTAGGTGAAGAATGCCGGCAAGCACATGAAATAAAACCATACAAAGCGCCGCTGCAAAGAAGGACGAGAGCCGATCGTGTACTTAACTAAAGAACATCAGATTCACCAGAAGACGAAAAAGAACACGAGAATCACGCGATCGAAGATTTTGAGGGTTTGAACTCAAGGAATAACATACGAAAGGTAAAAACAGCGTATCAAGACAACAAGGCCTGCACAGAAAATTGTAGATATGGAGAAGGAAACTTTACAGTAGAGTCACAGACTATAAAATGTGCCACATCACGATGATAGCCAAAATGATCCTGACCAGAACGAATTAAGAATAGCAATGTCTAAGCTAAAATCCAACAAATCAGCTGAACCTGACAATTTACCGGCCGAGATATTCATAGCTGTTGGAGGTGACTTTGTGGGAGCATGTACCAACTGATTTCTCAGATCTGGTCAGAAGAGCGTATGCCTGATGAATAGAATCTCAACATTGTTTGCACGACTACGTCAAGTATAGAGGCCTGCTCAATATTGTGTACAAAAATCTGTCATATTATGTAAAAGTCTAGAACCCTTAGTCAACAATCTGATTGGCCCATATTAATGTATTTATCGGCCAGGAAACTCCACAATTGACAAAATTTGCAAACTCCGGGAAAGCCTGACAAAAATTCAAAGAGTCCAAATCGATAACCACCATCCTCCTATTGATTTTAAGGCCGCATATGACAGCTACAATATGAGTATATAGAGCCATGTCCAGCTTTAGCGTCTCTGCCGAACTCGTCTATCTATGCAGAATAACGATGGAGAACGCTCGCTTCTCTGTCAATGTCGAAACGACATAAGCAAGACCTTTCCCGTCAAAAAAGTGTTCAGACAAGGTGACGCACTGTCATGTGACTTCTTTAACATTATACTTGAACACCTTGTGTGGAACTCACAAACCAACATCGGTTCATAAAACCAAATGTGAAGCACTGCATATGCTTGTTGTTTGTTCAATATTTGGAATAGCCTACCATTAGCCTGCATCACAAATTGCAAAAAATAAAAAACAAAATGTGTAAAACTAAATATTTTCAATAAAGATAATTTTTATCGAAAACAGATTGTTTTTTGCATTTACAATGTTTTTACTTCCTGAAATCTGGACGAGTATGTTATTGAGTCCTTGGAAATGCACATGTGGAGATGATTTTGATTTTTTTTTCTGTAGAGTATAAAAATGCTCGGTCTTGGCATGTTTCCAACGTCGATGTAATCAGGCTAAAAATAGGGAAACAGTCCCCGATTCCATCCCCTGCAGTTTGTGAATATTTTATGAAATACTCGTATCCTGGTGAACATGATTCTCAATGAGGCCATGGATGGCGTCTGTGAGAGGATGACAATGTTGTTCTGGATGGAAGTTTTCTTATGTGCACCTGGTTAGTTAGCTTGTGGTCGTGGTAGATACGAGTAAGGTTACTAATTTTGGGGTGTAAACAGAATGTATGACGTTAGAGAGTTTGACTTGGTGAATTTTGACTGAGATTTTGGGTCAATGGCAAAATATTTACCTAAGCCATGATAAGGACTTAGTTTAGGGTAATTTCCTAAAGTGGTTGCTAAGCTCTTTCAATGCTGTAATGCGGCCAGAGTTCTAACTGAATTTTGTATACCAGGACTACAATGATGCTGCTTATACTTTGATATTGAAGTTTGGTGACCAAACCAAGGAAACGTGATATCCGAGGTTCTCTTATGCTATGTGATGCACTTATTAGGCTAGCCTAGTACTGTTTTGTTTGTGCAACAGTGCAAAGTGAACAACAATTTCACTGTCGAGGTTTTCGCATTGACTGCCGAAGGAATGGCGATGTCAGAAAAAAAAGTTTTTTTCTACTTTTTGGTGTTGGTCAAGATTTGAACCTTGACCAGCCATATATTCATGTAACAAGTGCTCCGCGATATCGTTATCATTCTCACAGCAGACATCGCAGGAGGTTTTGTTATTTATATGTAGCAACCCTGGGTGCTTGACATAATCATAGTACCCCCTTAAGGCAACTGTAACCATCCTTCGACTTTTCCTGATGAGGGAACGCAAACAGGCCGCCGACTTCTTAGAGACGTTATGACGCATTCGATTAATCTTTCTACAGCGTGGAGAGTCAGTTGAGTTCGTAAGAGACAAAAATGTAAATAGAAACTCTAACTAAGGAAGCAGGCAGTCTAAGTCCTCCTCAAGCCATACCAGCAAGTTCATCTGCATTCCCATTCCCTATTGCCCCATTGCAATCTGATTTAACCTCCCAGCTTTAAGAGGAAGCTTTAACTGAGGATGCAAGCAGATTCAGTGCGAGTTCAGATCAATAAAAGTCCTCCGTTGGGCCTTACCTAGCAAGTTTATCGAAGTTTTCATTTCCGGCGGTGCCATTTTGCCCTTGGACCAGACAAGACGCTTTCAAATCATCAGATGCTTTGCACTGCTGTGCTACTGTCTTAAAAGTGATGAAGATGCAAATCCTTAAGCGCAACTGGATGTCCTTTAAGAAAAAGAACTTCACACTCAAGAGGGTATTACTACTTTTAAAATGCCGGAGAACGTGTTAAGGGTTTTATCAAAAATTGAATAGAGAGTAAGAGAAATGTTCTTGGGCTCATTAGTTATTTCGCTCCATGGGTGGCATCCAACATTTAATGGGGAGACTAAATTATTAGTGTAAGCTGACTTAGTTGTTGTAAGTCGCGAGATGTTAGTTACGTGAAAAAGAATATTCTTCTTTGTAAAACTTGCTGACTGTTATCCGCTGGACACAGGTTTTGTCGACTCGTTGGGTTTAGATGTTGCGTAGTTATAATGAAATATATGTACGTTTTACTCGTATACAATATTTTATCATTAAAAGGCAACAGAGGAATAATGTTCCTACCTTAGATTGCTTTTGCAACTGCAACTACAGTATATTGAAATCTGAGCTACAGTTGCAGAAGGCTTTGAGTAGCACAGTTCCTTGCTGTGATTCTAGCCGTTATACCGCTTACAAACCACCTTGAATTCGTGGATTCGTGGGAACCGGGATTCGTCGTCTCGTTGGGTACTGTTGCCTGATGATTGGGCTGTTATTTTTGGATTATTAGTCCTATTTCACACTGACCCACACTACACTTTCAATGTATTTTTTTTTACTTTTTATGTTTATGGTACTTTCCACTGAAACTAACTACTCTTTTATTTTTATCGCGGTTTCTTTTAAAAGGCTTCGAAGGACCATAGTAGAGCTGGTCTTCAAAAACTAGAAAAGCTGGAGATTCCTCGTTGGATAGCAAGTGAAGAATCATCACAGGTCGAACTCCACGGTTTTAGTGATGCCTCAGAGAAAGCATATGCAGCAGTCATATATGCACGAGTGATATCAAATGGACAGGAGAGAATACACTTATTGGCATCGAAAACCAGAGTGGCTCCAGTAAAAAATATATCCTTACCACAACTGGAACTCTGTGCTGCATTATTACTGGCAAAGCTCCTGCATAGAATGCCAACTGCCATGCGATTCCAAAAACTGAAGATATTTGCGTGGTCCGATTCCATGATAGTCTTGGCATGGATAAAAGGAAATCCAGCCATTCGCACCATATTTGTAGCCAATAGAATCACTGAAATTCAAACGCTCACAAACAAGGGTATCTGGCGACATGTAGGCAGCAAAGACAATCCAGCTGACCTCGGGTCTCGGGGACTGTCTCCCGAAGAGTTGGTCGACAGTAAACTGTGGTGGCATGGTCCACAGTTTCTCAAGGGTATTGTATCGAGTGCTTTACTGACAACAAATCCAGTGGAAACAGAAGAGGAAACGATAAAGGAAGCAAGACAGTGCTTCTGCACTACAATCGCGAATAGATTTTTTCAAAATTGTTCTACTCTTAAACGATTAGTACGCAGTAAGTAATAGGAAGGAAGAAGGCCACTAATGTCATCTCACTATCAACTTATCAAAATTGTACAAAGGGATCTATTTAAAGAAGAGATTAACGCCCTGAAGGGCAATCGATCCATACCAAGAACAAGTTCACTTAAAACCCTTAACCCCTTTCTTGACGAGAAACAAATTTTTCGTGTTGGGGGTAGATTATCAAATTCACCACTCCCGTTGCAGCAACGACACCCAATAATACTGAAAGAAAGCCACTACTTCTCAAAATTACTGGTCGCAGATGCCCATCAACGAACCCTGCATATTGGTCAGCAGATGATGATGGCTGATATCCGAAACATTTATTGGATAACGAAGTTAAAGGGTCTTGCCAAGTCAACAATTCATAAATGCGTTCGGTGTCATCGCTACAACGCGAAAATGCAGGAGCAGTTGATGGGAAATCTTCCATTGGAACGCGTAAGTGTGTCGCGACCATTTCACAACACAGGCGTGGACTATGCTGGACCTGTCCAAATTAAAATGTGGAAGGGAAGATGCAACAGGATGACCAAAGGATATATTGGCGTTTTTATCTGTCTTGCGACAAAGGCCATCCACATTGAGTTAGTCAGCGATTTAAGCGCAGAAGCATTCATCGCAACCTTTAAACGATTTGTGGCTAGACGAGGAAATTATGCGAATGTGTTCAGCGACTGTGGTACCAACTTCAAGGGCGCTAACAACGAACTTAGGAAGGACAGCAAATTCATAACGTCTGAATGGTCAACTGAAGTTGCAGCAAATCTTGCATCGTACCAAACGACAGGGCATTTCCTCCTTGGGGCACCACTACGAATGCTGCCAGACAGGAACTTAACAGAAAAGAACATAAATAACTTGAACAGATGGAGATACCTGCAGCGTCTTATGCAGGAATTTTGAAAGCAATAGAGCACATCTTATCTTCACCTACTTCAAAAGCGGCCAAAATGGATGCAACAGCAGTGTAACATAAATATGGGAGATATTGTTCTCGTTAAGGAAGATAACCTCCCCCATCCTATAATCTCGGATAAAAAGAAAACACACCCCTGAACCCCTGAACCCCTTAGAACGAAAACAAACCATCAAAACAATAGAAGTCAACTCACCTTTATAACTATCGGGTTAGACTTCATCTCAACCCATCACTTTCAGTGCAATTGATATTTTTTATCTTTGAAATAATTTGCATTTTTAATGTTAACAAACTAATGCCTCGCTTTATTTTTTTCATGGCCATATGCACCTAACCTCGAAAATACGGATGAGGAAGTGGCTGTGAGAACTAAGCCATACAACAACAGCACAGAAGCAAATCACCAAGAAGACAGGACTCCAACATCTCGCATAGGAAACATCACAATGCACCAAAACAGGAGGCTGGGAGCATGTTGGTTTCCCAACACAAAAATATTAATATTATCACCGATTGCGACGCCATAAACAAACCGAGGAGGTCAAATGCGCCCGATGACAAATTGGCAATGCACCTTCGGACTCTTTCCATCACTGTCATAACCATTCACACTAATTACGATGGAAATCGGGCAAATTGTGTAGGAAGGAGACCAAGCCAAATCGCAACGTATGCGTGCTCACTCTCGCATAGTGTGAGCCACCTGAATGGTCTAAATAAATATGTAGTAGTTGTAAGAAAATCAAGTTTATATAACCCTAACACCAAAATAAACATTTTCACGGTCAAGGTCAATGACCATATGATTTACAGCTGAAGTGGTATACACATAATACCACCGAGGTTTCTTGCAAGGGGTAAAACAATTTGAACTTATTCCAATTGAGACCTTTGAATTGAAATAAAGCTAAATTTATAACGTTTAAGAAACGTCGCCGTTTTTTATTCCCCTTTTTGTTAATATCAAAACCGTGAGGTGAATCGTCTATTCACTATTGCTGAGACGCCATCTCCAGCATTATTTCTCGACGTTCCCCGTGACGAGAACAGCCAGGGTTACGCTTGAAGCAGCTTGGAAGGCAGATGCGATCTAGAACTTACGATTTTCCGAGTTCTAGATCGACTCCGGAGCCATTGGTGAAAATCCGGCTGCATTCGAGAAATTCGATTTCGATCTTCCGCACCAACGCGATTTCCAACATCAGCCGATGAGCAAGGCCAAAAAAACCGTGCGCGTTGTACCAACGATTTCTTTCCAAACATAAAACGGGCTTGGAAGTCCAGACTATGATTTGAATATTAAACAGAGGATGATAAAATTATTTCGTTTATATCTAGGCGCGAGGATAAGCTCACAAGCATTGAAGGCAAACCATTCTCGCACATTCGCGTGAAGTTGGCCCAACTGAATAACAAACCTTGTTACTTAGTGATTTATATTTATACACCTAAGGAAGGACACAGTCCATCTGAACTATCAAAGTCATATAGACCAATCAGCCTGACTTCCTTTTTCCTCAAAACTATAGAAAAGATCCTCGATAGACATATCAGAGACGGGGCACTTCAAATGAACCCCTTTACAATTAATATCAATATGCCTATCAAGCTGGAAAATCAACCACAAGGATTGAAAAATCTCTCAAAAATAAAGAGGTAGCGGTCGGTTGTTTCCTCGATATAGAAGGAGCGTTTGACAATACAGAATTCTCCCAGATATGTTACATATATAGAGGCATCCAAAACACGGGTCTTGACGACACCACATTTAAATGGATAAAATGTATGCTATAGGATAAGACAATAAAAACCTCATACACTCAGTGTGATAGCTACGATAGGATGTCTTCAGGGAGGAGTACTGTCACCCCTATTATGGTCCATCGTAGTTAAGAAACCACTGATTATACTGAGCAATGATGGCTTATATGTCCAAAGATATGCAGACGACATCGCTATCCTAATCAGAGGTAACTTCCAGGACACAATTTCGGATCGCCTCTAGAGGGATTTGAACCTAATTGCTGAATGGTGCATAAAAGTTGGCCTCAAAAGCAAGAAAAGCACCATTATCAGATTCACTAAGAGAAGAAGGCGAGAAAGACTCAGAAACGCAACCCTCTTCGGTGAAACAATAGAGTTCTCAACAGAAGTCAAATATCTAGGAATCACACTGGATGAAAAACTTACGGGAAACACTCATCTTTCTCAGGCTATTGACAAGGTGAAGACCTCACTATGGACCAGCAAAAGTCTAACTGGAAAGAATTGGGGACTTAATCCCTAAATGACACTATGGATGTACACGGCAATAACACGACCTATCATCACGTTGATTGCGGCCATAGGGGCGACTTTCCAGGAAGTATACAAAGCCGCTGATACCATTGGCCCTAATTATGACCGGGACAATCGCGTCTTGGTGCACAACTTCTACATTCGAAATGAAGTAGAGAATTGGTGATCCGAGGGCTCTGGTTTCACCCTATTCAGTGACGAAAATATGGCAAATCATGCCATTGCCAGAGAGGATGACCTACCCCCGTTCATTTCGAAGGAAGAACTCCATGAGATCTTCGACACAATAAGGGCTAAGAAATCAGTGGGGACCGATGGTATTCCGAACAGCGTGCTTCGACATCTTCCTCTAGAAGCGGTTGACATTTACACCACCCTGTTTAATAATGCAATGAATAATGCACATTATCCAGCGCATTGGAAAACGGCGGTGGTTCAACCTATCCCCAAAAAGAGGGAGGATATATCCAATCCGGCGAATCTCCGGTCGTTAAGTCTCCTTCCGAATATCAGTAAGGTGTTTGAAAAGGTAATCAATAGAGCTCTGACTAGGTGGGTTGAGGACAAAAATATAGTTCCGGATAATCAATTCGGGTTTAGGGTGGAACATGATACCTCACATGCCGCGTCTAAACTGGTGTCCAATATCCAATGGAATAAAGGCAAAAAACAATTTACTGGTGCCTGCCTTGTTGACTTGGAGAAGGCCTTGGACAACGTATGGTTAGAGGGTTTTTTCTATAAGCTGACTAGGCTGGGGATCAGTAAACAACTCTTGTACATTCTTTATAAAATGCTAACTAACAGACAGTTCATCGTGAAAAATGGTGATGTGACTTCTGTTGGAATATTTCAAATTAAAAATGGTCTTCAGCAAGGCGCGGTCAATTCGCCGATCCCATTCAACATTTTTACAAGCGACTTGATATGTTCACTTCCCCATACTATTGCGTACGCAGACGATTTGGTAGCGTACAGAACAGGTCCAAAAATCGAGGTCATTAATACTCACTTGCAGCGTGACTTCGATAAGATAAGACGATTTTGCGATGACTGGAAGTTGAAAATCAACTTTCAGAAGTCGGAAACCATTCTCTTTAGGACGCCGTTGTCTGGAGCCTCAAGGGATACCAGAAAAAATTGGCGAAAATTCTCGATTATTGGACAGCACGGACAGCCTCTTGCCTGTCGGAATGTACTCAGATACCTTGGAATCTGGCTAGATCCGTTTCTGTATTTTGGCAAAAATGTAGATGCTGCTCTGGCCAGAGCTAAAGGCGCTTTTGCCCTTACAAAGAGACTGTTTTATAGCAGCCAACTCGATGCGAGGGTAAAGGTAATCTGCTACATATCCCTTATCAGGCCCATGCTGGTATTTGGGTGTCCCGTGTGGTTCAATGTACGAGCAAGCTTAATGGAAAAGATTCGGATGTTTGAGAGGGCTTGCCTTCCCTTGTACAGAACACCGGAGTCGGAGTACAAAATTGTTTATCCTAATTAGGTCCTTTATAACATGACGAACCTAATACGAGTGGACAACTTCGTCATTAAGCTGACTTGGAGGCACATTGCTAGAGCAATGACCTCGACGAATAGTCTGATATCTGGCTTACTACCCAAATTACCTTCACCACGAGAGTGTGCGCTCTGACGGCTTTTTTCCACCGGAAGCATTCCTCTACCTTGATCAGATAGGGTTGATCCAGGATAGATCAGCGGTGCCGTTAATCTTCCATATCGCTCGGACAGCTGGGGACAGGCGGCTCAACTACAGCAGATCGGCTCAGGTTCAGTAGGGCGGTGGGGAATCGCGATAAGAGGGATGTCGTTCGGCAGCACCAGCATTTCTGCTAGTTGAATGATGGAGAAGATGCTTCGTCGTCGTTTCCGTCAATTACGGACCAGCCTCACTAATGAGGCAGAGCTGCATCTGCTCTCTAAATAGCGGTGGCCAGCTGATTAATATAATAAAATGCATTTAAAACCAAAACTAACCTATTAGCACGTATGCACCAGCGGTTTGGTGGTACAAAGCGACGCAGATGTCAACACAGGCCAAACTAAATAAACTACAGAGACTAGCCTGTGTCTGCGCAACTAGTGCACTTCCAGATCGTCTTAACTCGGAACAGGAAAAACCAACATTTTCTAAGGATTCACAGTCCTCGCATTAAGCCATCCATATATGCCAGTTTAGATACAAGCAGCTCCGTATTTCAGGCTGAAATCCATGCAATAGAGCTATATATTCGAGAGAATCTAAACAGACATATAACAAGTAAAAACATTTATATTCCCTCCGACAGCAGAGCAGCCCTCCCTGCAATTAACGCCTATGAAATAAAATCAAAACTGGTCTGAGACTGTCTTCAACTCCTACAAATACTGTCCACCACAAATAAAGTTCATCTGATTTGGGTGCCAGAACACAGCGGACATGAAGGCGACGAAAAAGCAGACGAGATAGCCGGGAAAGGATCCACATCTCAATTCATGATGCCAAGACCATTCTGTGGGCTACCAATTAATACAGTAAAAGGAAATATTATAACCTGTCTAGAGGAAAAAAAAGCTTCATTTCTGGAGAGAAATCGAATAAAACAAACAAGCTAAAAACTTTATGCCTAGCTGTTGCCACAAGAAAACAAAACAACTACGAGTACAATACTACTACTAAATAGAAGTCAGATCCAAGTGACCACAGGCTTTCTCACAGGACACTGCAGTGTGAAAAAACACCTGATGAACATGGGCATAGCACAAGACAACACATGCAGATTGTGGAACGAGGATGTGGAAACAACAGAACACAAACGATGTGACTGCAATGATTTAACCAAAACACTTCAACGTCACTGCCAGCTCCCCAAAAGACGTAGCCGCCTTCCTAGCTAATTGCTCTAAATGGATGAGCTCTAAATGGAGGATATCACAATAGTCCCAGTTGTGGCAGCAGTGATCTGGGATTCCTTATGCCACCTCTTACTAAATCTAATCTACTCAGTGATTATTTTTTCGAAAATATGATGGTTATAGATGGTTCCAGCAGAGCGGGTCAACATGTCATACTGCCCATGAAACCATCGACTTACTGAGGATTCAATTCAACGACAACATTATATCGCGAATAGGCCTGTCAATTGGCCGCTGGGATCGTGCGATTTGGCGCCATTCGATTACTTCTTGTCGAGCTATGTATGTGTTGTAGTAAAGCCAATATTCGGAACGACATTGGTGGGATAGAGCACCAAATGATCGAAAGAATGGCTCGACATGATGCGCTTCATCAAAAACAGACGGGAAAGCTTCATACTTGAAATTATATTGAAAACATAAAGTCTTGAAACAGGATAGGTCCTTTAATTACACAGAAGGAAATTATCATACGATAGCACGAACAAACATTCCGCAGTGACCTTAGTTTCATCTTTGCTGCTCCATTTACCAGCGAATGGCTTCAGACAGCACTAACTTCAGTAGACGGTGACATATTACTCGAAACTGACAACAGAATTAGTCCGCAGCAAGTGAGTAGTGAACTATTTTCAAATAAGGTGGCCACCAAAAGGGAAAGGGATGAAAAGTTTTGTCTAAATATGAGCCGAATTCATCCTTAAACAACACGTGTTCATAATTTTAACTCTTAACAAATTAATCTCCTGTAAAATAGTCAAAACAACGTCAGTTTAGTTTTCCAAAGTATAATACGTTTTTGCCACTTTCTTCCTAAACCATCGCTCTCCGGGTTCTGGTGATGAAGAAACTGAAAACCAGGAGATGAGAAATGTTCTCGTTGAGAAACTTTTATAGTAAGCACTTACTTTTTAACCACTTTTTTAGCATTCACTTACAAAATGATCCACTTATCAGTGCAAATAAAAAAAAAAAAAAAAAAAAAAAAAATAGAAAAATAGAAATACTTGCCATCCAACATTTCACAGAAGATTGTCGAGTCATTGTCGAAATTGTCTCCAGACTGAGATAATCCGCCAGATGACATGACAAAGCACACAAAAACCATCTTGTAAAGCCAGCAACCCCATTCTAGCTCAGCATGATTTCATTTTTACAGTTCAAACCCTCTACCAAGAGAATTTATTTTCCTGGATTAATACGTATAAAATTATCCTTAAGGATTGCAATATAAATTTCCCATGTTCATTCTGTTGGCTCTGTGTTTACTCTGATATTCTCTACTTTTTTTGCCAGATTTTCTTCGTTTTCCTTTAGCCGGAAAAATAAAAAGAAATAAAAAAAAACTCGACAAACCCTCAATCTATGTGATGAAAAAGTATCTCAGCTAAAAAAAAAAAAAAAAACGCCACCAAATCTAAAGTTGGAAGGGCCTGTGAGCGACTTCTTAAAAAATAACGTCAGGTAATTGAATTTCAAAGAAGGTGAAGGCATTAAGGATTTTTTAAGGATTTACCATAGAGAGAATATAAGAAATTTATATGTGGTACGCGTTGATCTCATCAATGGCTGCCAGTCATACATAGCTTGCGGGTGGAAATTTTCATATAAATTATGTCAGGTGAAAGCAACCCCCAAATGGCATCATTAAATTAAGCTGGAGGAGGCCGCGGCTGGGGACCAAATCGTAATTGAATCAGAATTTTTGTTTTTTTTTATTTTAAATCACACTGTGGCACACAACTGGGTGTTGAGGCAACCCTCGTGGGGGTATGAGGTTAAGATGAGAAGGTTCTATTTTTATGCAGTGTATGGGGTAAAAAATTGCTTTAATCTCTAATGAAGGTAATCTTCAATATGGAAACCATAGTTGATAGGCAGATAGGCCACAGCGGTTTTTTTTTGTTGTATTCAAACCAAAATATTATTGGAGCAGAGCATATATGATACGAGTAATGAGTGACATTCACTACATACTAGAGCAAGTCAAAATCACGAAAATATTAATGGTAGAACGAATAACAGCGAGACCACTTGACGGGATCCTTGAAAGTCACTGAAGTTAAATATATTCGTAAACAATTTTAGCTCTGCCCTCCCTGATTACGTTATAAGCCACATTGATCTCAGCCCGAGCACCGGATTTAGCTAAGCCGCAGTCAATGATGTTCTTCAATTTGCCGAAACTTGACTACGTCCGGCATATTTTTAATGATTCGGGGGAGCGAAACATGGTTTAAAAGCCTTGATGATGAAAATGGCTATAACCATATTTGTGGCATTCCTGGGTACTTCTTAGTTCCGCATAACAGTGTTACTGAAACTACTGGTGGGGGGATAGCAATTTACCATAAAGCAGGTTTGACTGGTACAATGTTGGAAAAGTCATTGGGCAATGACACTGAATACATTGTTGTTGAAATTTCCAATGGAAATGTGAAGTGTATTGTCGGTCTATAGTTCCAACCGTAATTGCTCTTTCGATTTATTGTTTTCTACTTTACAACTATTTTCTGCATCAAACGAGCATATTATACTATGCGGGGATTTCAACGCGGATTTGCTGAAGAATGACAGTAGATCTCGTTCACTTCTGGATGCTATTGCATGGTGTGGTCTTGTAGCCGTTAATTCTCATGCTACTCGCTTTGGCCCTGACACCCCTCCAAGTCTTTATGACTTGATGGTTGTCTCTTCTTCTTCTTTTCCTTTTACTAGCCCTTTCTTCGCTACATGAACTTATGCATAACGAGTTTCCCATTTTTACTGCATCGCTTATGGGGTTGGCTAATGTCGCAGATCGCAGAACGCGTCTGCATACTGCTCGGTCCTGTATCGCTTCGGCGGTTAGCCCCAGGCGTTGTTGTGCATTTGCCATCTGAGCAATCCAGGAATTCTTTTTACTACCTAGTTTTCTTTTAGTAGGAGCGACCGTAGTTGATATTGCCTTCTTAACAGGATTTTTCGGAGATCTTCTTTGAACGTGGCAATACCAGCTAATTCTATTCGACTCATGTTGTTCGATTACCGAATTCTTTATGTGTAGACTTCCTCTAATGTGCGTAGATCTAATGCAGTCGCGTTTCGTAACTCCAGTCGACATCCTTAACATTTTCATCTCTGCTGCCGTCATTTTATTTTTAAATGCTTCGTATATTGTCCAGCGCTGCGAACCATATGTAAGAGGTGGCCGAACCAGCGTGGTGTAAAGTTTTCCCTTCAATTTAAGTGGAAATTTTCTGTCACAGAAGATTCCCGAATTTTCTCGCCATTTCATCCACCCCACACTTACTCTGTGCCTTACGTCGTCGTCACATTTCGCCTCTACGTTAACGAATGATCCTAAATACTTGAATCTAGTGGTTTTCGGAAGAACTATTCCGTCCAACATTATATCTGGAATAGGTCGCAGTGGATCCGAAAATGGGCAGGTCAAATGTTCCGTCTTTGAGCGACTTATTTTAAACCCGTTTTTCTCTAGCGCGTCTTTCCATTTACTTAGGACCTTTTGTAAATCTGCGACATTATCGAGAGAATCGACATAAAAAAGAGAATCGATGTTACATTTGCTTCGTGCATGCAATCTTTCAAAAGATAGTCTAGTACCACGTTAAAGAGGAAAGGGCTAAGAACGCTTCCTTGATGCACTCCGTCATTTACCGGAAATTCTCTCGTAAGTCCGGCGGTACATTTAACAGCAGTTTTGACGTCTCCATACATGTGTTGTATCATTCGTATATACGTTTCCGGTAACTTTTGAGACCTCAACGCGGTCCATATGAGATCTCTAGGCACACGATCGAATGCTTTTTCTAGATCAATAAATACCATGTGCAGATCATTTGACGAATCCCGATGTTTTTGCATTAATATTCGCAAGCTTTGGATTGCGTCCACCGTCGATCTTCCTTCCACGAATCCACACTGGCTATCGTCGAGCTTTATGATTTTGCGAAGACGTTCGTTTAAAACTCTTTTAACGATTTTCATCGTGTGTGACATCAGCTTGATTGAGCGGTAGTTGTTGCATTCTCGAGTGTCGCCTTTGCCTTTGTATAACGGAACCAAAAAGCTACTTCTCCATTGATTCGGCATAGTTTGTCCGCATTTTATTTTATTCAAGAGTTTCGACAGCCATTCACTGCCGATACGTTCCATCTTCGACCAAATTTAATTAATTTTGGTGGGGGCGAATGCTCCCATTTATTCGGCTTAATACAAGCTATAACTTAAAAAATAAACTTAAACTAAAACTTAAAACTAAGGTTGGTTGGAGTGGTGAAGGAGAACAGATTTGAGGTAGGAAGTGGTGCGGTGAAAGTCAAAGACGCTAGGGTTTGAGTTGATTTGACGTAGCATACGGGAGATTGGTTCGTTCGCGGCATAGGAGGTGTGGTGGGTTGGTAGATAGAAGAGTCGAGGGGTACGTAGATTACGAGTGTTAGTGTTGAGGAAAATGGAGTTGTGAAGGGACGCGCATTCAACGTGACCTGAAAGGAGTCGATGAATGAAGAGAAAGTCTGCTGCATCTCTGCGATCTTCGAGGGTGTTTAAGTTGATAAGGTTGAGACGATTTTGATAGGGGGGCAGATTAAAAGGATCGTCCCAGGGCATACCTCGAAGAGCAAATCGAAGAAAACGACGCTGAATGCTTTCAATTCTCGAGATATGAACACGATGATATGGGGACCATACTTGACTGGCGCACTCTAGGAGGGGGCGAACAAAGGTAATATAGAGGGCCCTGGTCACGTATGGGTTGGTGAATTCTTTGGACCACCGTTTTACAAAACCTAGTGCAGAGTTGGCTTTGAGGATTATCTCATCCATATGTAAACGGAAGTTGAGCTCGCTGTCACACAAAATGCCGAGGTCGCGAAGAGACTGTACGGAGGAGATAGGTTGGTTATGGAGAAGATAGAGTCGGGGAGGAGATTGGTTCCGCTTATGTGAGAAGGTGATGGATTGGCATTTGGCGATGTTAAGTTCCAAAGAATTTTTGAGGCACCAGATCGAGAAACTATCAAGATCTTGTTGAAGGAGGAAAGAGTCATGGGGAGAGGAAATGGTTTTGAAAAATTTGGTATCGTCGGCGTAAAGGGAGACAAACGAGTGTTTAATGATCATATCGAGATCATTTATGGTTAATATAAAAAGAAGGGGACCGAGATGGCTGCATTGTGGAACTCCAGAGGTGGCCAAAAATGGAGCGGACTGGGCTGACCTAAAACGAACACTGTAAAAACGGTTTTCGAGGTAAGTGGATATCCATTTTAACAATATGGGTTCAAAGCCGAGGGCAGACAATTTAAAGATAATTAACCGATGAGAGATTTTATCGAAGGCTTTGCTAAAATCGGTTGCAACTACATCTACTTCATTGCCATTCTCTAGGGCAGAGAGGGCAAAGGATACGAAATCAACGAGATTTGTGGTGGTTGACCTACCCTTTAAGAAGCCATGTTGTCTAGGGGAAATAAGTGATTTGCATTGGAAACTTAGAGCTTCATACAAAATACTTTCGAAGAGTTTGGGTATATGGGAGAGTTTAGTGATGGGACGATAGTTGGTTATTTCATTCTTTGATCCTTTCTTGTGGATCGGGGTTATGAAGGAGGTTTTCCAAACCTGAGGAAATTCTCCTTGTGAAAGGGATAGACGGAAGAGATTAGAAAGGGCAAGGGAAAGAGAGGAAGAACATTTTTTAAGAAATATGGCAGGGAGGCCATCTGGGCCGGGTGTGAATTCGTCATTGAGTTGGTGTAATTTATGTTCGATATAAGACGGATCAAAAATATGAGAGAGAAGTGGGCCATTAGAGAAGTTCAATAGGTAACTAAAATAGGATGGATCTGGTACAAAGGAGTCGTTGGTGAAGGATTGTTTAAAAAATGTGGCAAATAGGTTGGCAATGGTGAGTGGATCGGTTGATGACCTGTTGTTGAAAGAGAGGGAAGGAGGGTAACCATCGGACTTTTTTTTGTAGTTAACAAATTGGAAAAAGGACTTAGGGTGGTTTATAAGGTTGACTTGCGCATTGTTAAGGTAGCGCTGGTAAAGGGAATCGTAAAGTTCGGTGAAATGAAGATAAACACCAAGATAGTTGGAATAGTCGGTAAAGGATCTGGTACGCAGGAAAACAGCCCATAACTTATTTCTCTTATTTCGTAAGGAACAAGCTTGCGATTATACCAGGAAGGACAAGTAGATGATGTTTTAAGGCGGGAAAACGGAACGTAAAGGGAAAAAGAATTAAATATTTCTTTATAAAAAAATGGATAAGGCATCATTTATACTTACGTTGTGAAAGTTAAAGAGGGATCTGCTGAGATATTCACTGATTTTGTGAAAGTTTGCTTTATGAAAGTCGTGTGATGAGAGAGTTGTGGGGGGAGTAGACTGGAATGAAGAGTTATGAAAAAATGAAAGTAGAAGGGGGGATGGTAGTTATCGATTGTTGAGAGAGATAGGGGACAAAGTGAGTCTGAGGAGTTAATTGGATTTGTTGTGAAAATAAGGTCTAATTGCCTGCCCATATGATTGGATATACCACTGACTTGGCATAGACTTGAGTCTGTTAAGCGGTCTAAGAAGAGACATTCCTTAGCTGAGTTGGCATTTGAAGCGATGAAAAACGATTGATCATCTGATGGAGTCCACTGTAGCTGAGGAAGATTAAAGTCACCGAAAATAAGGATATCATCAGTAGGGTCTGACAGGTCGATTAAATGATCGATCGCATCAATAACAAATTGGTAAGATTCGATAGGTTGAGCTGGTAGGATGTAGCAACATATAACGTAAAGGGACTTGAGAGGCAGTGATATTTTAATTGCGACAAAGTCGGCTTTAGAGGATGAAGAAATTGTAATGGGAGAAGAGTTAAGGCTGTTGTCCATCGCCAGTAGGACGCCTCGACAGGGGGAATCTTTATTTGTGCGGGTAGGATCGTCGTCGCGGAAAACATTAAAAGTAGGAGGAAACAATTCCTGGTTCTTTATGTCGGGAATCAAATTGGTTTCGGTCAAGGCGTAAATATCAAAGGGAAGAGCATGCGATTGACGTAGGACAGCATTGGTTTTAGAGCGAAGACCTCTTACATTCTGGTAGTAAAATGTAAGAGGGATGTTGTGGGGTGGAGGTGTGAGGCAGGATGGTTTAAGCGCTGGCAAGGGAGGCACGTTATGGACGAAAAAATTTGTCGTGGTCGGCTCGGCTTCGTTGTAGGTGTGATACTCGTTTAGAGTGAACATAGTTGCCGAATGCAGCAAGGTCGTCTGCGACTTTCTGAGGGGACATGTTAAATATCTCGTGGTACCTGACATAAAGGTTCCTGAGACTGATAGCGTCGGTAGGGAGGCCTTCCTGCTGGATGGAAACCATGACGCTGGTTTTGGTTTTCCCTTCGTAGCAGACCGAGTCAGATTTGTCATGTAGATAGGCAAGAAAGTGACGAATGTTTTCATATATCTTTCTTTCTCTGAGCCTAGAGAGAGCATATCGACTTTCTGTAGTGCCATTGGTTTGCTGTGTTAGTTTAACAGTGGGGGGAAAAAGGGGATCAAGAATAGGAGCATTGGAGGAGGGAGATAGAGATAAATGATTGGATATGGAGTTGGACGAGGGATGAGATGTGGGGTTTAAGGTATGGGAGTTAATGAAGTTAGGGTACTTAACTCCAGTTTTAAGGTCGAAGTTGGGAATTGGCTTGCTAGCTGGGTTTGGTGGCGTAGAAGGTTGAGAGGGAATAATATGGGTGGTTGGGGTTAAGTTGAAAGAGACGCGTTGGCGCGGGGACTTCGGTGGAACGGGGGGAATTGGGGGATTAGAAGATTGGTGTGTAAGGGCTTTGTGTCGGATAAGTGAGGAGGGAGGACTAAAATTGGGGAATAAGTTTGTTTTGAAGCTCCAGTTGGGGTCAAGATTAGAGCTTCGTTTTTTGGAAGCATATTTTTTATTTGGAAGGGAGTTGGACAGGGGTCTTTTTTTAATTTTATTGTTAACACTACGATTATTTTTAACACTTTCATTACTCTCGAGATGTGCGTTTTCTCGTTCTTCAGAGCATTTTGTAATTCTTATCTTCCCAGGTTTAGTTGTCTTACCAGGAGGAGTAGGGAACAACCACGAATATTTGGTTGGGATGTTGACTTTGAAGCTGCAGGAACTGTTGGAGTCAGCGGAGGAAATCATCTGGCACTCGCTAATGGTGATAGCGTAACTTCGGTGAAAGAAATTCCGCACCCAAGAAACATCAGCGTGTTGAGGGGCCCCTTCAACGAAGAATGCCGTATGGTTTCCCTGTTTCAGCTTTTCGAGTCTGTTTTTCCATTCGGAGGGGGTCCATGAAGTTCCAAATTGATTGAGCAGTTTGCGTGGAGCGGCTACGGGCGGGATTTTAGTTGGTAAAGGCAAGACGGTTTCGGTTTCCGTTGTTAGGGTGGCGGGAGGAGTATTTGAAAATGATGGCAAATGAGACTCCGTGTCTACTAATTCATTATGAATTGAGACATTGTACGGGGAACTAGCCTGGAACTGGATTTGATCGGGTATTCCATCGATTTTGTTGGAAGCCAATCTCACTTCTTTACCGATTTCGGCAACGGTCAACCGAGTTGCTATGAGTTCCTCACTGACATCAATCATTTTTAGGGTCAGGTCATCGAGCGTAGAATCTGATGGATGCGGGATGTGATGTGTTGTTTTGGAGGAGGATTGAAAAAGCAAGTCGAGATCAGTACGGAGAAGGTTGATAGAGTCGTTTATGTGTGTGAGTTCGTTGGACTTAAGGAGGTTGGCAAAATTTGTTTTCAGGAAAGCTTTAATTCCGTCGAAGTGATATTTGATCACTTCGCTCTCGTTGTCGTGGTTAGATTTGCTTTTCGATAGGTTTTGGATCGCTGCCAGTTGCTTTTCGATCATTCTTCCTGTGGACTTGTAATCATCCACATTACTATCAATGCAGTTTATTGAGTCTTCAATCTTTTCTATTCTGTCCAAAATAGTTCTGCTAATATGACCATTCTCGGTTAGCATCGCATTGATAGACTCGTTGTTGCATTTAATTGCCAACATAACGTGAGCCAAGGTGATCTCTTTGCACTCGTCGCAGTAAAAATTGAAAAGACTGCAATACTCCTTGAGGTAGGTTATGGATCTCCGGGTTAGTCCGATGCAAATGGCATGGAATGATTTTCCACAGAGACCATTGCATGCTACCCATTCGGCGTTGGGGTCAACAATTGAGCACAAAATACTAGCACAGCACTTTTCCATTATTAGTTTATTGAGGTTAATTATTGTTTGCATTTGTTTTTTTTTGTTTTGTTTTGTTGTTGTTTTGTTTTCGTTTTGGTTTTGTTTTGTTTTGGGGTCAAAACTGGAACAGTTGAGTTTGAGGAATCGGCAGACAAAACTAGGTCGACGAACAACGGTAGATATACTGAGTCGGCAGTTTACGGGACTTTGAAAAAAAAGTGGAAAATAATAACTGAACTCGGTATACGGAGAAAAAGAAAAACACGTCCGCACAGGTTGACAATTGAAACAAATTATAATTATAATTATTATAATTATAGCGCGTGTACGAGTATATGCAGGATTGCGAAAGCTCTGGCTGTTTTCTAGTTTTACACCAGAATAAGTCCATTCTTTTATCGATTTTTGATTATGCTATAGTTATCTACTGTAAACTAGATTCTCTCTGCCAGCACAAATTACATGTCGTTTCTAACCATATGGTTCGATATGCCTTTGGAGTAAGAAGATACGACCATATAACCCTTTACCATAAGCATGTCCTTGGATGTTCGTTTTCTGATTTTTGGACAATAAGATGCTGTATGTTTTTACATAAATTAATACACAAACAATCACCACCGTATTTATTTGAAAAATTAAAATTTGTTCAGTCACCTAGAACTTTCAATCTTATCTCGCACTCTTACAAGTATCTGAACTCGTCTCGTCTCTTCCTTTTTCATATTTCCAGACTGTGGAATTCACTGCCTACCACCATTAAACTGGAAATAGAAGCTAAGGAATTTAAATGTGCCATATCCATATCCATTACAGGTGCGCCACCCCTACGGCAGCATTGGACACCTTTCTGCAACTAACACCGCTTGATTTACAGATCAAAAAACTGGCAGGCAACCGTGCGATACGGCTCACTAATCGGGGTTACTTCAAGAGCAGTAGTTTCGAACATGGCACGGTCCTAACGGAGCTACTGCCAGGCAATCCAATTCTATGATCGACTTCGACATTCCACAGGGAGAACTGGGAAAAAAATGCAACAATCAGGTCGAATGAAATTGCAATTTTCCCAGATGGCTTAAAAACAGAGGAAGGAACAGGTGTTGGAATCTTCTCAGAAGACTCAGAGCTAAGAGTGTCTATAAGACTACCGGACGCAAGCAGTGTCTTCCAATCAGAATTACTGACTGCCCTCAGGGCGGTTGAGCTAATGTAGATGAGAACGGTATCCGAAAGAAATATAGCTATCTACATCGATAGCCAGGTCGCACTCTAGGGAATGGAAGCAACCAACGTCAGCTCTGATACAGTCGCAGTGCTCAAGGCACTATGCAGTCAGAACCGGGTGAGACTGTGTTGGGTCCCAGGACACTGTTAAAGGAAATGAACAAGCGGACGAGCTTGCTAGAAAAGGAAGGCTACTCGACAATAGTGAGATTGCCAACATCAAACCACCCCTTTGCACAGTGAGGGCATTATCGAGGAAAAAATCACAAAGACTGCCAAGCTAAGGTGGTCAAGTCTTGAAGGACACAGGGCATCCAGGCTCTTTGGCACCTTTTTGACGGCAAAAGATCTAGGGAGTTAATCAAATTAAACAGGGATACGCTTAGGATAATAGTAGGAATCCTGACAGGGGACTGTCTCAGATACGGACATTTCAAGGTTCTGCGGTGATCTGCATGCTGTTGAGGGCATAACACACATACTGTGTGAGTGCGAGACAATATCGCGGAGTCGAAATTAATTTTTAGGGAAAAACTTTTTTCAAAAACCTAGAGGAAATAGACGGCACGGACTTCAAGGCCTTCTTGGCGATTATTTAGGTTTTTTCCATTTGAAGACAAATTCAATTGTTTCCACAGGGACGGCGATGGGCCCGTTTTGGTGCCTAGTGTCTGTTCAACCTAACCTAACTCAGAAATAATTGTTCAACAGAAATCTAATCAAAGGAGTTATCTAAGTTTCAAATGGGCGAGTATATTTCCTATGAAATAAGTTAGCATTGCTGCGCTTGGCAAACCCTTGAACCTTATAAAATACCGGGAGTAGCAGCAGAATGTAGGGGTTTACCAAGAGGTAGTATAGCACCAATAATAAAAATGTAACTTTAGACTTCCAGATTATATTTACTAACACTTGACATCAGCGACGAGGTTATGGAAAAAGACAGCATATCTACTAAATGATGCTACCTAACCAGGCATTGCAAAGATGAACGTAGGAACGTTGGCGACAAGAACGTTCCACAGTGGGCTCGATATAAAATGAAAATTCAAGTAAATTATGAAGTTTTTCAGAGTGTAGACCTGTTGACATAAACGATAATATCATTTTAGGGAAGCTAGACAAGTCCTGTGGAATAACAGATTTACCACAACCGAAAGATTCAGGGATGAGAGTGATATCATCTTGAACCCAAGAGATCGTAGGTCAATGTGAGCTAATCGGAAGGCAGCTTCTCAGCAATTGGACTTATCTAACATGCAACAAACTGCATTGTGTGACGTCTTCATGGAATTCGGTTTCTATTTACTACTTGATGCGAATGCTTTCAAAAATAGAAAGGTCATATGAAGTTCGTATAAATATTTACGGCGAGAAAGCTGATTGATAGCTGACTTGGACTGATTTGGTTTGAAGCCCGGGTCAACCTCGGACATGTTTAATACAAACATATTCATAATTCATAAAGGATTTTGCTTTGTTAAGTTGCAAGTTTAAGTTTTAAGTTTATTTTTATTAATTAATATTAAATAGCCAATCCCTTAACTGTGCCAAAAACATGTTCAGTGGCCTTTGTTGTCTTAAAGACGGAGGAAGTTTATTATATACGAGTAGACGACAAGAAAATACGGTGTAAAAATTACGAAAGGCCGTGGTGCGAAATGAAGGCACATAAACCAGCTATAGAGAGTTTCCACCAAGATTATGCCTGTCAAGGATTCTGAAATTTAGATTGCCGGACCTTTTGAAAAATATCTTAAGCACATTAAAGCAGTATAAATGACGAGCAGGAAGAATTTTCAAATCACGGAATAATGGAAAACTTAAATGTAGAAGATCTTTAAAACAGAGTTGTTCTCAAAATATATTTCTGAGTGGTTAGTAGTGGTTGTATTTTATTAAAATAGACTCCTGCCCAGCAGTTATTACCATATTGCAATTTAGTATGAAATATAGCGTAGCATATAGACGTAAGTAGTTTTGTAGAGCAAACACCTTTTAAATAAAAAAAATTACGAAGCGTAAACCGAAAATATTTTCTCAAGTCCTCGGTGTGGTTGAAAAAAGACATCTTTGAGTCAATAATTAACCCCAGGTACTTGAATTCATCGACTTTCTCAATAAGATACCAATTACTACTGCAGACAAGATTGCTTAAAAAAGACGTCGATAAGTTGCAGGAACATGAAGTCAATTTGAATTTAGGATTCTCAGGTGCATGGTAAAAGGATTTTGGACAGACAGACTGAAAAACGTTCGTTTTAGAACTAATAATTAACTCGTGCTCAGCAAACCATATTCTGAATAAGCTTAAATCCCAGTTTATATTTGCTAACAGATCTTAGAACCATACACACAACCTATATCGTCAGCAAAAGCACTTAACATTAATTTAAAATTCAACTCAAATAGTGAATTTATGTTTATTAGGAAAAGTAAAGGTCCTAAAACCGATCCCTGTGGTACACCTATATTAATATATTTAATTCCACTCCTAGTTTCATCTATTTTCACCCTTTGAGATCTATTCTCCATGTAAGATTTAAGCCACTCGAAAATAAAGCCCCAAAAACCTGCTCTTTTTAGCATCCTTAACAAAATTTCATGATTTACCATGTCAAAGGCTTTTGTTATATCTACAAATAAGCTGGCTGTAGTCATTTTGTTGTCCAGATTACGCATTACCAACATTTTAAAAGACTCCTCCAAGCGCCAGAGGTCGTTGGAGGAAACTGTGCCGGTTTCCAAGAGGTCCAAAACACATAGTTTCAAAACCCCTGGGCCATCCAAGAGCACATCTCTGAGGTCTTTCAATGAAGTCCTAAATGACGCATTGGTGATCGCTGTGAGCGATAGGAACGATACCCACGGTTCCATTACACCTGAACGGTGGCAGCTGGTCAAGCTGAAGCTTTCGAGCAAGTTCTTGGCCATCATGCGGGAAAACCCCGGACCACCTCCTTTCACAAGCGACGCTGGCTGGCACCAAGGCCATGTCAAGGTCATCGCGTGTTCCAACCAGAGATCTCTTGATCTCTTCACCAAGGCCATAGGTGGTTTAGGAGAGATTTGGCTAGGTGCAAAACTCGAGGTCGTGTCTAAGGAATACATTCCTGGCAGACCTCGAACTCGTACCTGGATCCCAGCCGAACCCTCCTGTCCAGAAAGTGTTCTGGAAATCATCAGTCTCAGTAACCCGACTCTTCCGACTCATGACTGGAAAGTCACGAAACTGGAGGAACTAACTGGCTCTTATAGATGCGGGTTAATCGTGATCAATAAGGAATCCCTTAATCCTCTGGTGCAGACGAAACCCATGATTCGGTTCGGATTCGAGTCCATTCATTTAAGGGTGTACAAAAAGGATGAGCTGGATGCTGATAACTAACCTCCTTCTCCTTTAACATCTGATAACACAACCTTGGATCTCAGAGCGTCGATATCCTTTCCAGAAATGGATAGCGACGACTCCAATCTGTCCGAGGTGACTATCAAGCCGTCGGTCTCCTCTTCTGACACACTGTCGGAAATGGAAACCGATGACGAAGCAAAGAGAGGTCCTATAAGATCAGAGGTAGAAGATGAGCTTTTGGGCAGATCTTCAAAATCGGAGGACCTCAACAACACTGTGGTGGAGGCTACTCTGGAAAAATGTAGCAATGATTTCTCCAGATTAATCTCCACCACTCAAAAAAGGCTTCGGCCGCACTCATTCTGCGTCTTTGAAAAAACCCGGAAGATATTATCCTAATCCAGGAACCATGGATTGTAGAAGGCGTGGTTCGTGAACTTAGGCCACCCACATACTCTCCGCTCTATACAAGAGACAAAGGTAGGATTAGAACTTTTATATTAGTGAAACGTAGCCTTAAAGTATTTCTACTTCCCAACATCAGTGACCCCGGCTTACCTTGGCCAGGACCAAGTGGACCCTCTCCCTGGTGATAACCTAGAAAGGGTGGTACTGGAAACTGGAAGGCAAAAAACTGGCCTCATAATCGGATGCGACGCTAACGCACATCACACGGTATGGGGCAGTACATCAATGATAGAGGTGAGTCACTTTTAGACTATATTTTAAGTACTAACCTCTTAATTTGCAATATTGACAATAAGCCCACTTTTATAACTAGAAACCGACAGGAAGTCCTAGATATTACTCTTGTCTCCGACAGCATCACTCAGAGGCTAACGAACTGGATGGTATCGCCTGAACACTCATTTTAAGACCACAAATACATACAATTCAGCCTGAGTGATGCTCCCACCAGCCAACCAGCTTTCTGGAATTACCGGAAAACTGATTGGCCAAAATACAGAGGAATACTGTCAGAAACGCTATCCTCTGACCTATCAAGTCCCCTGCGTGACACCAATGAGCTTGACATGAAAGTCAAACAATTTACTCTGGCTCTCAATCAGGCTATGGCCGTTTCCTGCCCTCTTATTCAACCAAGAGGCAAGAAAAAGCCACATTGGTGGACATCAGCACTGGGAATGTTCAGAAACACTTGCAGAAAACTTTTCAACTTAACAAAAATCACAAGAAAAGTGGGATTCATACAAAGAATCCCTCAAATTATACAAAAAAGAACTGAGGTAGGCAAAGCGACACTCCTGGAGGTCATTCTGTGATAACATCACGGAAACCTCCGCGGGATCGCGGCTAAGAAAAATCTTTTCAACAAATCCTATGACTCCTAGCTATTTGAAAAAAATCTATGGCTCTGGACAACTCAAGTGATGAATCACTCAATTTGCGACTTCACACCCACTTTCCCGGTAGCTCCCAACTCGCGGCCAGTAGCAGCCCGAACATGCTTACTGCAAGCACGGCCAAAATTCATTGTCTGATTACGAGAGACAAACTGCTCTGGGAGCTGCATAGCTTCAAACCATACAAGTTTGCTGGTCCGGACGGTATAATACCTGCCGAGCTACAGAGGTCCTCAGATATTATTCTGCCAGTGTTAGAAAATATTATGAGGTGCTGTGTAGAACTGATCCAAATTCCACTCTCATGGAGAGAAATCAATGTAGTTTTCATTCGCAAAGCCGGAAAATGTTCTCATGCTGTCCCAAAGGACCTCAGACCTATAAGTCTATCATCTTTCCTTCTGAAAACTCTATAACGACTGATTGATATCCATATACGAGCTTCTGTCAACGGCTCAACATGCCTGCTGTAAAGGAAAGTCGGTGGAAACGGCTCTGCACTCTTTGACTAGCCACATCGATCGATCCCTACAATATAAAGAGTACACAATGGTTGCTTTCCTGGACATAGAGGGCGCCTTTAACAACGTCGACATATCCGCAATCACGACTGTGCTGTCAACTCTGCAGGTAGATGACAGACTTGGGGAGTTGATCGGTCTAATGCTAAAAAGCAGGATAATCAACCCCAAACTGGGTGAGACTTCTGCTAAAAGATGTGTCAGCAGAGGAACGCCGCAAGGCAGTCTCTCTCATGGAGATGGCACAACATTTCAACATTCACCTTTGTTGGCTGCCGGGCCATAGAGACATTCCAGGGAACTGCAGAGCCGATGAACTCGCCAAAATTGGAACCACTCTACCTATCCTACCAGACAAAGGTAGTATAGGTATACCAATCGCTACGTGCAAACTAACACTAAAGCTAGATGCCAATAAAAGAACGGACCTTAGGTGGACTGCTGGACAAACATGTCTAGCGACAAAACAGATCTGGCCAAAGCTGGATCTGAGTCGATCTAAGTGTCTGATCCTCTTAGAAAGGAAACATCTCAGCGCCATAATAGGTGTCATTACCGGACACTGCCTCATAGGCAAGCACGCAAGAAGGCTTGGCGCTTTTACTAACGATTTTTGTAGAAGCTGCATGGAAGAGGAAGAGGAGGAGACAATCCTCCACCTAATCTGTACATGTCCAGCTCTCTCGCAGAGAAGAAAGCTTCATCTTGGATCTTTCTTCTACAACGAACTAAACGACCTAGAAAACATAGACGTTAACAGTCTCCTACGCTTTATTATAAGCTCAAACTGGTTCCATTAGTAAGAGGATCATAGATCCACGTGGCATCACAATGGGCCAATAGGCCTAAGTGGATTGGTATTTCCAACAGCCACTTCTACCTAACCTAACCTAACTACTCTTATTACTAAAACTGAGGTCTAATGACGGGAAAAATGGTTGTTCAGGGAATTTCGAAGTGCTAAACTACTGCAATGGAAATCGAACACTTGACGTATCCTGACGTGGCTCGTTGAGACCATAAGTTGTCCTGCGATTATTCGGACGAAAAAGGTGGACAGATGTTAAACGACACTGGTTGGTGTGGGACAGTCAATGATGCCGGTTAAGAGTTTGTGGATGAAGAGAATATCGGCGGACTTCCGATGTTTTTCCAAAGACGGGAGAACGAGTAGTCTGAGTCGAGTAACATAGGGTAGAATATTGTAATGCGAATCGCAGAAATCTTCGTTGGGCAGCTTCAATGCGGAGAATATGTAAATCGTGGGGAACATATATCGCTGGCATACACGAGAAGTGGATGATCAAAGGTTATGTACAGGGATTTGGTGACATAGGCGTCGGAGAATTCTTTTGAAAAATCCGAGAGCGGAGTTAGCTTTGCTGATTACGGAGTCAATATGGGTGCCAAAATTGAGCTGTGTATCACAAACGACACCCAAGTCCCGCATTGAAGCTACTTTCTGATTTGATAAATAGTAGGTGCTGGTTGGTAGTGACAAACGAAAGTAAGAAATGGCTTGGCATTTTTCTATGTTAAGCTCGAGAAAGTTTTTATGGCACCATATCGAGAATCTATTAAGATCATCTTGTAAAGGTTGAGATCCGCCTATAGATTTTCATATCATCGTCATAGATAGAAATGTGAGAGTGCTTTATGACGTTAACAACATCGTTAATAGTCAAAATAAAAATGAATGGACCGAGATGACTGCCTTGTGGAATACCCGAAGTGGTAAGAATTGGGTCAGAAAAAAGAGAACGAAAATGGACAAGATGGTAGCGTTTTTTAAGAGCTCTGACTTTGAATAGAATTAACTTGTGCGAGACTTTATCAAAGGCCTTACTGTCGTCCGTGGCGATTATTTCAATTTCTTTACCTTGCTCTAGGGCGCACAATGTACTAGAAGCAAACTCAATGAGGTTGGTGATCGTTGATCTGCTTTTCAGAAAACCATGTTGTTTCGTTACAAAAATAGATTTACATTGAAAATATAGTGCATCATAAATAATTCAAAAACCTTGGGGATGCACTATAATTTAGCAATGGGGCGATAATTGGTGATATCGTGCTTTGATCAAAAGGATGAGTAGGGGTAATAAAAGCGCTTTTCCAGATATTAGGAAAGACCCCTTCAGGCAAAGATAGTTGGAAAATACTAGTGAGGGTATTAATTAGATTATCAGCACTTTTCTTTTAAGAGAACTGCGGACAATCCATCAGGACCTGGAGAAAAATCGTAGCTGCGCTGAAGTAATTTCAACTGACGAGGGAGATATTTGACAACAGTTGTTCAGGAAGGCAAAGTATTCAGTAGACTCATAAGAAGTAGTAGCATCCCTCATGTACGTATAAGCTATTTTCAATCTACAAGTTCATATAGGCTTACACAAGTAGAAAGAAGAGCTGCAAAAGCTTCTTTTTGTTAACTCATGCGGAAAAATTAAAGCCAAACACCATACATATATTCATTCCCCTTGCGGAATACTCATCGCGAAGTCCATTAAATTGCATTCAAGCTCTTTTTCAACACAATTTACACAACCAACCGCTTCGTGACACATGGTTTATTTACAGTCCATTCCTTTAACCCAATACAGCAAGACGACCTGAACTTTACGGGATGTCCTTAAACAAAAAATAATTTATAGATACTTTCCACTGAAACGGATAAACCCATACCGGCGTTCCATGCACATACCACGTCATCGTATTGCCATCCGAAAATTACGACCTCTTCGTGCAGGAAACATCATATAACATGTATGTGTCTGTATAGGAATAATAATATCAACATCTATTACCATGTTGATGGGTTGACATTAACTTCATCTTCGTTGCATCTTATGTGGGGTTGCGCACCCCGCTAGTGAAACCAGAACTCGATGTCTCTTCGATTTAATGTCCAAACGAACGCCCGAATGTCTCAGGGACATAATTCAAGCCCAACAGCTGTAGGGCACAATACGTTTTACTCTTCCGTCAACAAAACTCTCGAAATACCATACGAGCACCAGGAACAGCATCACAGCCACAGCACAGCACAGGCACCGGTACCGACATCAGCACCAGTGTAATACAGAAACATCCCTGCCAACAATAACACCGTCATTAATTTTATCGCTGGCAGGTTTTATCACAGAGAAAAATGGAGGCGAAATTTCCACAGCTCACCACCCGACTGCATTGAATACCCCCCGGCGACAATGATGATGGTTGTGGCGGGGTGCGAGCACAGTGGCACCAAACAACGATACACATATCCGAAGGCTGAATAATCAAAATTCCGCTTTCCCAAGTGTAATCGTATTCGTATTCGTATTCGCATGTTTGTTCTCGGAAGGATTGTCCCTTTGATATGCGATCCAGCTTTGAAAAGCCTTTAAAACAACCACCAACTTAAGTGTTTCCCGAAGGATCAGCGCTTGAAAAACACTCTAATCGAGGGCAGACAATTAACGCTTCATCAAATCCGATAATTGCCAATCGTAAATAGAAGCGCCCCCATCATTGGATTTTGATTTGAATTTCAGCTTTGGTTGCGATTCTATTTGAATTAATTGAGTACGCACACCATCACAGCCGCAAATTATTCCTTAAGGTGACACTAACTGCCTGCCACCCAAATGTGCTCGCATCTATGACTGTAGGGTGTACGACGGTGGCAGCAAAGGTGACTTATTTCTCAGTAGAAGCCTCATAATTTACTTGGGAGTAAAATGAGATTTTGACTTCGACAGAATACCCGTCCTCATATCCGTGTATCCATACGAAGACGTAGATACTCGTACGAGTACACCCTCGACTGAGTCTACACTGAATTTATTGAGTCATCTTTGTTTTGCTGATGAATATTTATGCCCCTAATAAAGTGTCAAAGTTGACTGCTCTAAATATTCCTATGTTTCCCAATGCAATTTGCATAAATAAATATTGTGGGACCGATCAATCCTTATTATCCTGGAGTTGGGTGCCTTGCATCTGCATAAATTTGTAATGGGGAAGTTCTTAAGAAATTTAATCAGAATTTAATCGGTTTTGAAAAATAAGCGATTTTCCTTCCAACATCATGGTGTGGTGTGAGATGAATTTCAATGATGGTGTTCTGATGTCAAAATCTATGGGAGGGGAGAGGTGGGGGCTTAATTTCTTCGAAATTTTCTACCATTACCGGGTTTATGAGATTTAATTTTTGTTCCGCCGTGACTGCTCAGTCTGTTTCAGTGTTTTTTTTTTATCATTTCTGAAGTGTTGAGCGCTATTCTAATGAGCTCTTTTGATGTTCCGTCACAGTTTTGCTTGATGTTTTAGCAAGAGAGGTATTATGTCGCTGCTCCACTACCACAAACTGGCTAGATTAAATTTTTTAAACATCACTCTTCTCATACAACAGGAAGGATCCTGAAATTCTGAAAGGAAAAGACAGTCATACATAGATACGGATTCAGCAGTCGCCAATCAACATACCAAAGAAACTCTTAGGTGCTAACACTGGAGTTGCTAGATCTTTCGACTCCGATGGCTCCTACGGCTTTTTCTAGGACACATTCGGTAGATTATGACGGGACAATGGAGAGAACAGCGGAGCAGCTTAGCTTTTATGGTTGAATTACAGAGGAATAATTAGATATTGGCTTGAAAGTAGTTTTTGACAGCCAAACGGCCTGCAGAACAGACAAATTCTGATGCACTAACTTTTAAGGAATATCTAACACATTCTGAACGACTACCGTCTTAGGAAGAGCAGAAAAACGAATCGAAGGATGTGATACTCACTGAAACCAATAAAGCTGTCAGAACTGAAACTTCAATCAGTTCAGAAGAAAGCTTATGACACTCCCTCTGTCGGTGGGTTTCCCAGCTAAATAAAAAGGGCTTCAAACTCCAGTGGAAGCAGACAAACTCATTGACAAAAACAACACCAGCACTGGCTTTATACGAGCACGATGTGTGGATGAAACCGACGCTACAACCAACAAAAGTCGTAGTGTGGTTAACGTTGTCCAATGCCTCTTGAGAAACAATGCTGTGCAATTCGCTGAAACCGGCGCTACAACTAACAAAAGTTGCATTCCGGATGTACGGAATTTGAACGTGCCGGGGGAAAATTCACCACCAAGAAAACCCTGAAACGCCAAATGAGACAAGATCAGCATACCTGTAAGGGTGCTGATTCCTGAAGCTTCGAATTGGGAAATCTGACAATTAAAAGAGTCGGAACAGCATTCAAACAGCAAAGTCTTGAATGGCTATGCGAGTCTGTAGCGAAAATCCAGAGGACTAACAGTAAGAGTTTTGTGGTTTTCAGTTTCAGTTCAGTGTGCGTGAACTTGCACAATATCTTCTGGATTCTGGGAAAACGGAGGAGTGGAAGTGGAAAATCTTCCTTCAAAGGGCAGCAAAAATAAGAAAAATAAATGCTACTCCTCCTTCACAATGGGCATGGGTATAACTTACTTACCTATCTGCACCTTGAAATGTTTAATTTCCACTTAATTTCTAAAAGAGTGCAAACAAGAAATTACTTTTCGGGCACTTACTCGTATTAACATCTTCAACATCTGAAGTCTGCCACTGTATCCGTATGAAGGGGGCTTTCTACGTTGAAAACAAAATCTCAAACCATGTTCATGTCCATAAAGGTGAGAAAAAAACCGCATCTGTGGTTTTCGGTGTTTAAGGGGTCTCAAACCATTATCGTATAATCGTATATGACGAGCTACTGGAAAGACAGTTAATTTGTATTTTTGTGCCGAATCCACCCCATCATTTTGGCTTGACAATTCTGCAACTAAGATTTAGCTGTTGATAGAAGCTGCAGAAGGAACGGAGACTGATAAAGAATCGTCACTGCGTCAGCTTATATACCTCATGATTCTGTACTACCGCCACCACCAAAAGCCATCATCGCTTGGATTTATACAATATTCTGACCTCCTTGACAATTAGTTTGGTTCTCAACTAACATTTGTTACGAAAGTAAGATTGTATAAGACTTAATGCTATTCAATATACCACCTTGATCAAAAACTTCCCGGAAGTTCCAACGTGTGGCACTCCCATTGTTCGGATTGGAGTTCTGTTTTTTTTTTGTTAAGTTGGTAAATCTGTTCTTGACATTCCCTCTAAATCTTACCGTCATAGCTTGACATTTGCAAAAGTTAGGTAGCCAAGAAGTAGATATATCACTTTGGTGTTGGCGATTTTTTACAATTTTAGAAATGGATTTAGATTTGCAACAACGAACTTGTATTAAATTCGAAGTGTTTCGGCAACGATTCTCTAAGCAAACGGTCGTTTACCAGTGGTTCAAAAGTGGTCGTGAGTCAATCAAAGATAATGAACGCAGTGGCAGACCATCGACATCGAAAACCGACGAAAACATTGAAGGAGTAAAGGAAATGTTGGTCAATAACCGCAAATTAATCATCAGAGAGATAGCAGAGGACCTGAACATGGCCTATGGATCCGTCCAAGACATTTTGGTTAACGATTTGGGTTTCCCTCGTGTAGCAGCAAAGTTGGTTCCAAAAGACCTCAATATCATGCAAAAAAGAGACCGTGTTGACGTCGCAAAAGAGATGATTTAAGAGGCTGAATCCGATCCCACATTCATCAAAAGGATCATTACTGGAGACGAAATGTGGGTTTATGAGTACGACACGCAATCCAGACATCAGGCAAGTGAATGGCGTTCACCAAATGAGCCGAGACCAAAAAAACAATGTCGTTTTCAGTCACAACAGAAGGCAATGCTCACGGTTTTCATGGATTACAACGGTGTAGTGCACCATGAATTTTTGCCAGAAGGCCAGACAGTAAACAAAGAATATTATTTGGGCGTTATGAGACGTTTGCGTGATAGACCAAGAGCCCGCAGCAATTTTTAGGTGTGAGAGGTAACCAAAAAATAACCAGATGAGTTGAAAGCTGGTGTAAGCATTATGTTAAAAACAAAAGTCTTGCAGGAAATGGTCGCGGCTTTAGTGAGTAATAGTGTGCTGAAAACTCATTTTTTTCCAAAATTGAGATAATTGATATAACCAGTGAATGCTAATTTCATTGTATAGTGTATTTTTATTTGATCACAGAAATATTGGTCCAAGACTGGCAACGCCGTTGCCAGATCGTTTTAAGATTTAAAAAAAAATGTTTTCTTAATATATGACATAACCAAGTATTAATCGATACTAAAGGTAGGAAAGCAATGCCTCATAAAAGATATGAAGGTCCAAGACCATTTGAACGTGGCATACTCTCTCCCAGACTGTTTCGAAATTCTTAAAATATCGATTTTCGAAATAATTGTTATAACCAAAATTGGAGTATACCATAACGTTAATAATACTCCCCTGATTACAAATTGGTGGGTCCAAGACCATTTGAACGTGGATTACGCTCTCCCAGATCATTTTAAGATTCTGAAAAAAATTGGTTTTCGAAATACGTTCAACCAATCTTTATATTATCATTTTTGAAATAACGCGACCATATTACCAAACAAAAAATACACCAAAATATAGGCTAACGACACCTAATTGCGTATCTGTAAGTCAAAGATGATTCGGACCGGCTTTCCCAACATCAGACCGGTCTAAAAGTTTTCACCAAAAAAAAAAAAAAAAAACTATTTGTTATCTACAATACGAAAAGTCGGTATAATAGGAAACACTAAATAATTGGGAAAATGGGCTGCTCACAGAAACTTTATCAGCAAACCGGAAGGAAACGTAACTATATCAAAACCAAGGCAGCGATGGGAGGGTTGTATTAAAATGCATATTTGCGAGATTTATCGGGAGAACTATGAATGCGAGGAAAACGCCTGTATAGATGTGAATGACTATTGCTCTTTCACGAAGTCATGAATGGAAATAAATAATAATAACAATTATAATAAGATTAATCAACTATGACCAACTTATCTAGGAGAGATTGATCTTAAATTTACATCTTCGCGAAAAATTTGTCTTTGATTTTTCTTATCAATCCAAACTCCCAAACACGTAGACAACATTAGCTCACGTCACAAACAAAATATAAAAAAAAATACGTTTTACTGTTCTTGCCGTTATGAGTTAATGAAATCACAAGTAGACAAGTATGTACTAAGTCCATAATTTATTCTGATGATTCCTTAGTTACACTTTCGTTTTCTCTGTGTAATAATGAGTGCTTCAAATTTAAGTGCAAAGTGCATTCTTGGCTATAGCGGTAACCCAAAACACAGTGGTAAAGTGATATGTTTCACAGAAAAAACTTTAGAAAAATGTGTTAAAATATTAAATATTAGAAAAACTGTGGGTTTAAATGTAGTGATATTGCTCTACCAAATGCTGTGGATGCTTTAACCGGATATCATACAGGCTGCTATAGTGATTTCGCAGCTGTCCCGAAGGCTGTAAGAGCATCTTATGAAACATGTAAGTAAATTTTAAATGGTTATAATATATCTGTATATATAAGGAAAGTTAAGTAAACTATGGTGTATCTATTTAAAGTATCGAGCAGCAATATTTGTGCAACTTCCAATACTTTAAGGCAGTGTTCTTCTTTGGACAGTGGCGAAGATGCTACTAATATAGTTGCAAGCTCACCAACTACTTATGAAGTGATACTTAAATGTTTATTTTGTGATAAGACGACAAAGAGATGTAAAGGAAGAAAAGAGGGACTTATAAGTGGTAAAAGATCCACATTGGAAAATATTGTGTGTAAAGCTGTTTCACTTGCAAATGACGCAGTGTATCACAAACTGACAAACGGCAGCGATGATGACAAGAAGTATCACAAAACTTGCCTTGCGATATTTTTGCAGACGGCAAACAATTTAAGCACACAATTGTCAAAATGTAATAATAAAATTGGATACAAATTGGCTCATATCCGTGCACTTTCAACTGTTCGTTCTTTTGTGGAGGAACGCGTTATTGAATTAAAAGAAACGCATTTATTTCAATATGTTGCCGAATTGTACCAACGAGAATTAAATGAAACCATTGAAACAATTACATTTTCAAAATTACTTCTGAAGAAGAAGCTACTTAATATATTCAAACAAAAAATTTATATTAAAAAAATTTATAAGCAATTAGTAGTTTTTGATGCACCCACATATGAATACCAGGAACATTTAATAAGTTTAAAACTTAAAGAACAATGCGCTAAATCGGCCATGAGGTATTTCCTATACGAAAAACTACAAAAAAGAAAAGGTTACTTATTGTTATATTTTATCAACAGAGATATCGCCTACAAGTTAAGAGATGAAATTATGAGTCTTGACAGTGTAACTCTCCCAGATTTTTTGACATTAAAATCTGTGGTAGATAATGAAGTGAAAGTTCCAGATGCACTAAAGGATTTTTTCCTTTATCTTCTTACAGGCCCTGATCCTCGCTATGGGAAAACTGAAGAAATTAATAGGAGAATAATTAGTCTCTGTAGTGATACTATTTATGCCGTCACAAAGGGTCGAGTAAAGCCAAGAAAGCATATCCAATTAGGTTAGTATCTATACACTTATGTATGTACAATAAGAAAATCTCGATAATTCGAATATATTATATATTACATTATGTGCGCATGATAATAAATATCTGCACAGCACATATACAAAATATATTTCCCATAGGCCTTGCAATGAAAAGTCTCACAAGCAGTAGGCGCGTGGTTGAGATTTTAAATAAATTCGGACATTGTATTAACTATCACTACGTGGAAGAGCTTGAAACAGAATTAGCATTTTCGAGCGACAATTTACAACCATCTTTTATAGTTCCTGGTATGTCAACGGAAGAAAGTTTTTGTACAGGTGTGGCATTCGACAACTACGATTGCTTCGTAGAGACAAGTAATGGCAAGAACACATTACACGATAGAGTAGGAATAGCCTATCAAATTATGGATTCACATTTACAATGTATTTACATGGCATTATTAGCTTTATTATAATTTGCAGCCAAAACTGCAACGCCAGAAGATTTATCAGCAACAATGAGTAGAAAACGGCGAGCTTATATTCCTACAAACCTAGAAATCGAGCCCTATTATTTATACCAAGTTAAATGGTTTGATGGCAAGGAGGCACCGGATACACTGCAGGAAATGCTGGCCAATAATGACGACGGCCTTGCTGAAAGTGAGGAAAATCTGCTTAGTTGCACATCTTGTGATTCTTCTGATGAAAGCGATAACTAACATACTAACTTACCCATAATTATAGTATACACACACATATTTAAATAAAAATTTGAGCACACATTCTAACTTTAAAACATGTATGTATATACATATGTATATGCAACAATTAATTTTTTTTTTTGGATTAAAAGCTTTTAGGCTGGTCTGTTGTTGGGAAAGTCGGTCCGAATCATCTTTGACTTACAGATACGCATTTAGGTGTCGTTAGCCTATATTTTGGTGTGTATTTTGTTTGGTTATATGGTCGCGTTATTTCAAAAATGATAATATAAAGATTGGTTGTACGCATTTCGAAAACCAATTTTTTTCAAAATCTTAAAATGATCTGGGAGAGCGTAATCCACGTTCAAATGGTCTTGGGCCCACCAATTTGTAATCAGGGGAGTATTATTAATGTTATGGTATACTCCGATTTTGGTTATATCAATTATTTCAAAAATTGATATTTTTAGAATTTCGAAACAGTCTGGCAGAGTGTATGCCACGTTCAAATGGTCTTGGACCTTCATATCTTTTATGAGGCATTGCTTTCCTACCTTTAGTATCGATTAATACTTGGTTATGTCATATATTAAGAAAACATTTTTTTTTTTTAATTTTAAAACGATCTGGCAACAGCATTGCCAGTCTTGGACCAACATTTCTGTGATCAAATAATAATACAGTATACAATGAAATTAGCATTCACTGGTTATATCAATTATCTCAATTTTGGAAAAAAATTAGTTTTCAGCACACTATTACTCACTAATTTCCTGCAAGACTTATGTTTTTAACATAATGCTTACACCAGCTTTCAACTCATCTGGTTATTTTTTGATTACCTCTCACACCTACAAATTGTTGCGGGCTCTTAGACTATGAAGCAATTCGCCGAAAGAGACCAGAATTGTGGGCAGAAAACTCGTGGATTTTGTACCATGTCGTCGCACAGTGCCATCATTATTCGTAATTTTACAACAAATACCATCCAACAGCCACCGAATTCACCTGATTTGGCTCCCTGTGACTTCTTTCTGTTCAATCGAGTTAAAAAACCACTCCGGGAACGCGTTTCAGCAGCCGAGAGGAAGTAATGGAAAAATCGCAGGAAGCACTGATGGACATGCCGAAAACCGAATATAAAAAATGTTTCGAGGACTGGATCAAGCGCTGTCATAAGTGTGTTGCAGTCGATGGGGATTAATTTGAGGGGGACAATATAGACTTAGATGAATAAACTTGTCTTTTTAATTTTCTGAAAAAATTTTATCAAAGTGGTATACATATGTACTCTAAGGAGATTACCAGCCGAAAGGTACTTGCTGGGGTTTCCGTATTGGACTATTTCTAAACCAGACGCGAGCTCTATATCTTGTTGAAGAGGAGGTACACTCCTATCTTGAAATACCCAAAATGTTTGCCTATGTCCACGAGACTATGGTAAAAAAATATGCATATCAGCAACACTTTTATTTGTGCCCTGACATTCACATACCAGTTGAGTTATATACTTGGACGCACAAATATTGTTGAACATCCTGGTTCAGAAAACAGTATCTGGACAAAATTCTGGTTGCCATAATAGATTCAGCAACTAAATTTGAGAGTCTCCCAAATTTTAGGCACTCAATTTCGGCCATGGAGAAATTATGGCAATTAGTAGATATGCGTATTTTGCATTATACTGGTGATTTCCCCCTAGTTATACAGGTTGGTGACATAATGGGAAGAGCAGCCTCATAACATAATTAATTCAGACTAGTTCGTAGAAAATTTCATTTAAACCTCTGCCACAGTGTCGAGACGCCACAGAGTCTGACGCTGTGTTGCAGTTGTGGCTGTACAACTGAATACAACGCTCAAAGAAAAAAGTAACAAGCAACAATTAGCACAAAATCGCGCTAAAATAGACACACCTATTGATTAAGGCTCTTGGAGATTGAAGTTTGTGCGTGCCACTATATACTCGGCAACGTAAATGTTTCGAAACGACAAATATCCTGCGATAAGAACAGACTTACTATTGGCGACACTGTAAAATCAAAAAAGAACAACGATCTTTACATGAATCTTCGGACATTAAGGGGACCACGCGCAGCCTAACAATTTATGGAGACCCTATACCACTATAAAGTAAATACGAGTATAGCCGCCAGCAGTGCAGTGGTATGAGCTACACTAAAAGCATGTGAACGACTTTGACAAATATTAGAGTGACTCCTAGAAAGAACAGAAGCAAGATATGTTGTAAGCAGCATATTCAAGCAAGTTGTCCCGAGTTTTCGGCACGGGAGCCACGCATTCTTACAGATCGCATCATTTGCCAAAATCAACACAAAAAATTGTATTCGACGAGATCTGCCAGCAATGCTCGTATGCAATTTTAGACGATTTTACAACAAAGTAAGATCAAAGACCAAAGAAGTTAGCATAGCCTATACGTATAACAATTGGTATTGCTGCGAGGCAAATTATCACTGTGTACATGTAGCACACAGTTTCCAGTTCACAGAGGGCGATGACCATATCATAAAACATTGAACCAAATTGATATCTATGCCAGACACTTCTCCTCTAACATGAACCTCTACTTAGTATACATATAGCCAAGGTAGGTAAATGGATATCCGAGGAGCCATAACATTGGAGAAACATTGCGAGGAGATTTAATGTTGATCGGGTTCAATCGCAGTAAATCATTAAAAGTTATTTCGTCACGTATCCTGCATTGAACACCTGTACAACCTGCATCAAGTGCTGAATATCAGTCACATTGATAGGGAGAAGCGGTCAGAAAGGATGAACCAGATCTACTGGGTTTCATCTGACCACCCACACGAAACCCCTAATTTGGAAACTTGTCTGCAATACAAAATAACTCCTCTATGAAGCGCTGAATCGAATACCAAGAGCGGTTCGAGTACGACTTCATATGGAAAGACAACTCCTGCAGATGATTAAATGACGGAGACGACCAAAATTCCAATGTCTAGCAAAATGAACCATTCCACAGCCCAGATGTATGTCCATACGTTAAAATGAAGCAAAGATTGGAATGAATAAACTCAAATATAAGAAGGCTGCCGGATCGGATCTATTGAACTATTTAAGGCAAGTGAAGATGACTTGTCATGAAAGCATACACCATTTCATTTAGAGGCAACAGTCGTGTCCGTCGGCACTGTGTGAATGCCTGAAACCATCAATCATGCCATCAATATGGTTGGTCATTAAGTATGCGACTTTAGGCATGGTAAGTCCACAATTGATCAAATATCCACCTAAGGCAGGTCCTGCAGGAAACTAGAGAAGAAGTGGCGGTACTCACAGCACGTCTTTATCGATTTCAAAACCGCACATAAAAGGATCAACAGAGATGAGCTATACAGAACCATGCCTAGTTTTGGCATCCATGCCAAACACGTGCAATTGTTCGGTTAAACGATGTATAGCGCTCAGTTAGACTAAATCTCACCGCGATTTTGTCATTTGCAAGACGCAGTCAGCCTTTACTAGTGCAGAAATGGGCTAAGCCGAGTATGAGGGTAAAACAAAGTATCGGTTGTCACCGAGAAAGCATGCACAACATCAGCGAATCGGGCAGGACATCACTATAAGCAGATCGTATACGAGTACTATGAACAAGTAAGGGATTTGTTTTATATTGGCTCCGCAACTAGCTCTGATAATAACTGTTTATTTGGCTTAGCCAGGCAACTAAGGCCTTGTCAAAAAACTACTAAACATGTTCTACTAAAAACCTTTATCATTACAGTCCTGCTTTATCGCGCAAAAGCATGGACGTTTGCTAAAGCAAATGAAACTGATCTTGGTCGTTTTTAAAACATGATTTTTTCTGATTATTTTTGGTCCCGTTTGCGTTGGCAGGCTTTGTAGTAAAAGTAAAAGTAGCGAATTTTGCGGTCTACATATATGGTGACACCGACCTGGTCAGGAAGGAATGTTTCAGATGCCTGAAGTGGTTAGGACATGTAGAGCGGATAGATATTAACGCTCTGGTGGGGGGTGAACAACACAGTGGAGAAAGACTTTGCCTTAGGTAGCAAGCACCACTTGAGTAATCCGAGGTAAAAGGCCACGATATCTGTAGAGACTACCAGGCACAAGTCCACACTGGACTGCAGCGATAAACTTAGTAAGCAATGAAGTATTTTACAATTTTATCAATCTTCCACGTTCGACTTTAAGTGGCAATCTGAAGTGGCAATGAGTGTACCATCATTTTAGCCCGCCTGTCAAAATTTGGTGACAATCCGACGCTTAGTTTTGTTTTGACAGCCATTTCAAAACATCGCGTTAGTGTTTTTCACAGAAAAAAAGCAGTATCGTTCCGATTCTTGTTGTTCAGTGGCAAAACCTGCAAGGAAATCAAACCCATTCTCGATGGTGTATATGGAATCAATTCACCTTCCCGTACAACCGTTTACTATTGGTTCGCAGAGTTTCGTGTCGGTTTGATGAACCGCGCTCAGCTGGCCCAAAAACGGTTACCACAGAGGAAACCGTGGACAAAATTCATGATCTCGTATTAGCTGACCGCCGAATGAAAATTCGTGAGTTGTCTGAGATAGCAGGCATCTCAACTGAACTCGTTAGCCATATCCTGAGATTTTGAGAATGAGAAAGCTGTCCACGGGATGGGTGCCGCGTTTGATCACACCGGAGAACAAGCGCAATCGTGAGACCACTTCAAAGATGTGGTGCTTGGCTCTGTTTAATCGAAATCCGGAGGAATTTCTGCGTCGTTTCGTGAGCGTTGATGATACATGGATACATTGGTACACACCAGAGACCAAAGAACAATCGAAACAATGGGTTTTACCCGGTGAACGTCCTCCAAAGAAGGCGAAGACCGTGTCTTCGGCCGGAAAGGTAAAAAACAAAACCGTCGGATTCTCACCAAATTTTGATAGGCGCGCCTAAAGAGGCTATACTAAATTATGGCAGGCTCATTTCTAAAACAGTTTGTTAAAAAATTTCGAAAACTTGCGCTATCTACAAAATATTGTGTAGGCAGCAATATCGGTGTTCGAGCCATTTCATCGTTTTATTCTTTCCCCAAGTTCATACCCAGTCCACAATATGTAAGCAATATTCAATAAGGCAAACAGGATTCCCAACTATGCCCTCCTATACTAAAATCTCCTGACAAATATCTCCTTTCCCGATGCGCAATAAAAGTTTCTCCCTATTTTCACGCATTCTCGTAACTTTTATGCAGGAAAATAGTTTAAACGTTTCAGTGACAAAACAAAACCATATTTTTCCACAATTAGGTTCACCCTTGGCCAGCGGTAAAAGTTTATATTTGCACTTCGTAGTCATATCCAAGCAAGCAAAATCCAAAGTATCTGACAACGTATCCGTACATAGAAAAAGGACCTGCAATACATTTCCTTAATCCTTTTTAGCAAACATTTCCTTGAAACTTCTTCTTAAAGTTTTCCAAATCCGTGGGCTAATCATCCCTCGCATAAGCGCACCAGAAGAACACTTGCACTTGGCCACTACGAAATGTGCCACAAGGGTTGCAATAACAAAGCTAAAACAGAAAAGATTCATCCCAAACTTCAAGCCAACACAAGGCTTCTGCTAATTTTCTCACATTACGAAACAAAGTTGCCAAGTGCAGTCCTCACTAATGTTTACAATTCTTACCATTAGGTCTGTCTGTGGAGATGATTTCCATGTGAAGTTGTTCTTCTTCGTGGAAAACAGATAAGAGAAGGGGGTGGGTGAGTGAAATCCAGCAGGAGCAAAATGTTTTCGTAGGTCTGCTTGCCTCATGAAATTAATGAGCAAAAGTCTGGCTGCAAAAGGCCAGCATGAATAAAGTTGAATCGTCGAGTTGTTGGATGAAAACTTTTTAATAGTCTTGTCCTGCAGAGTAGTAGGTCTACGCGTTGCAGATGTTTTGGAACAGAATGCCAGAGACATTCGTATCCATGAATTACCTAATATGCGAGTATGTACGAGTATATACCCGACAAACGAGGATGCTCAGCAAGGTCAATTAGATTTCAGCTGTAATTAGTTTCTGTTCTTTTTTTGTGCGACGGTCAACTGTTATCCTTTACACCCGCAAGAGGTTATTTAAATGGTTCTCGGATAGGTTGTTCCAACATAGACAAGTATGTACTTATACACATATGCACGTACGTAGGTACATTTTCTGAAGTACGATCCCTCTTAGGTGCTTGTCAGCCTTTGGATTTCACAATTCACTAAGGCACACAGACTCAAGGGCTTTTGGGGCAGGTCAAAGACCCTTTTTCTTTGCCAAAGTATAAAATTGCTTAAAAATGAAATAAACGCTTCATGATTGAACGAGCTCTGAATGAGAGATGGAAAGGGCATAAAAGTAGAAAGAACGAATGCTGAGTTTAAACCGAAAAGGATTAAACTTACTCAGAATTCATTTCAGTGGACGGTGCATTCAAGTAGACTGCGATATTTTTTTTTAATTAACGAGCAGACAGGGTAGCGTGGGGTGTATGAATGCTTGGGTATTGCACAAGACTATTCAATGATTCAATGGCTCTGAACGGAACCAGTTGCTTTCGAGCAGTTTGTGATAATTCCATTGAATTGGAAAATGTACAAAGCGGACATTCACTGGCTTCTTGTGAAGTCATTGACATTTTGTAGTTGCTTGCTTGCTTCAATGGCTATTTTGTTTAGTTTTTCCTCATTCTTTTTTTAATTAATTGAAAGATTCACGATTTGTTCTGAAGGAAAGAGAAATCTATAAAATACTTTGATTGCAAAAGTGAGAAATTACGTATGGCTAAGCTCACGGACAGTGATTATAGTTATTTGAGATTTTTTTTTTCTCGCAGCTTTGACGTTAGCAGTTTTTTGAGATTTTCAAAATGTTTAATTACATTTTAGGAAGATAGATGCAATTGATATTTCTAAGACAAGCCTGATATCCACAAAATAAATGCTGGTGTACCGCAGGGTTCTGTTTTGTTTGCGACACTCTTCTTAATTTTCATCAATGATCTCTTGTTGGCTACTTCTAATACAATACAATCCTTTGCTGACGACAGTATCCTCTGCTTTTCATATACAAGTACTCGTATGTAGGTTCCTTTAGATGAGGATCAATGGTGCTGTATCCTATATGTAGGTACTTTTATTAAAATAAAACGCGTTTATATTTGGAATACTACTCGTATATTATGGTTTTATTTCCCGATGTGAACTGTTTGCTCTCTGTACATGTACTGACTGTACCCGTTGACACTTAAGTGTGTTTCCGAGTACATCAAAGGGAGAAAGAGTAATTGGCAAGACACAACAACTCTTCATTTATAATCTAAGTTATATTCCAAGTCCATATGTGTGTACGTTTACAAGAAGGTATAATCTAAAATGTAATTCATATTTGAAAATAACTTTTTGTTTTTTATGTATAATTCCAACTATCAGGTCTATTCCGAACTCTCTCCGACCGTCTGAGCACCGCCGGCTCCTCATCACCTTTCTTACCTGGATCCCCTGCAACCACTGTCGATTCTTGAGATGTCGCTGATACACTTGGCACTTTGTTTTCATTTGCCGGTGTGATATCTAATCGTTGTGCTTTCTCCAATGTGTCTCCTGCATACTCGTCCTCATTATCGTCCTCTTTGTTACATATAATTGGTACTTCTGATCTTACTTTATCCCCGACTGGACACTTATCTTTGGTCCAGGTGTCTCTTTCAAGTCCATCCATCGTCCAGTTTCACCATGTAATGCAATTGCCCCACTATTTCCACCACTTCACCGAAACGCCATTTAACCTCAGATGCGTAATCTCGCACGGCAACCCTTTCTTTTAGCGCAAATTTAGTTCTACTGTTCGAATAAGCATCTAATCGCTGCTTATTTTCTTCAGATGGCATCATCAAATCTAGTTTTGATTTTATTTGGCGGCCAAACATGAGCATTGATGGTGATTTGCCGGTGCTTGGGTGTATTGCGCGCCTGTAAGCTAATAAGATGTTTGATAGTTCTTGGCCAATTTCATGTTTGTTGGATGCCATTGCTTTGAAGAAACTGTTGAAAATTTTCCGCCATAAATTACTAACGAAAATAGATGGCAAGCCAAATGTACTACTTTTAATAGTTGTCTCTGTTGTTAATTTGGGTATAATGTGAACTTCCGGCCATTTCGTAAATACGTCAATTAAAATGAAAAAGTAAGTACCCATAAGTGGTCCAGCAAAATCGGCATGTACGCGTTCAAACGGCTTTTCCGGCCTCTCCCAGCAATGTTTAGGATTTGTGCTTTTCGACTCTGGTCGCGTCAGCTGACAATCTGCACAATTCATCACCATATCCTCGATATCGCGATCCATATTCTCCCACCAACAATATTCTCTGGCAAGTGTTTTCATTTTGGTCATTCCAAAATGAGCAGAGTGCAATTCAGCTAAAACTCGAGGTCTTAATTCATTTGGGATAAAGACCATTTCTCGTTAAGCATCCCTGTTGCAATGCGAACTCCGATTGGTTAATCCCAAATCGGTCTTTTGAGTCACATTCACGCCCAAACTGCAACGCTTGTATTAATGTTTTGAGACGTGGATCTTGAGCTGTAAACTTACTTAGTTCGTCCCTTGTGATTGGCAGTTTTTCGATAGCGTTGATTTCCACTAAATCAATTTCTTCAATACCGTCGTACTTTTCTGGTACTGGCAATCGAGACACGGCATCTGCATTTGCATTCTCTCTAGATTTTTTATATCGAATTTCGTAATTAAACGATTCCAAAAATATTGCATAATGCTACATCCTAGTTGCTGATAAGGTAGGTAACCCTTTTTTTAGGTGAGAAGATCTGTGAAATAGGTTTATTGTCGGTAACTAAAATAAACCGTCTAGCGTAAACATACTGATAGAACCTTTTGATTTCAAATATAATCGCGTAAGCTTCCCGATCCACTTGGCTATATCTTTGTTGCACATTCGACAATGTTTGTGATGCATATTGAATTGGTCTTTCACTTTTATCAGGATACACGTGGCTTAGTACAGCGCCCACTCCATACGGGCTGGCGTCTGTTGTTAACACCAAGGGTAGTGTCGGATCGTAGTGAGCTAATATGACCTCGGACTGCATGTGTGTTTTTACGTCCTGAAATGACTTTTCACATCTTTCGTCCCAGTGAAAATGGGTCTTTTCCTTTAGGAGATTATTAATAGGATACAAGAGCGTACTTAAGTTATTGAAAAACCTCCCGTAGTAATTTACGAGACCCACAAATGCTCGCACTTCTTCCTTATTACTTGGGCGCTTCATGTTTTGTATAGCCTTGATTTTGCTTTTCATCTTATGTATACCATTGCAATCAATACTCTATGCGATCGGCCAAAAATTCAGACTTATCGAGGTTTACACGCATATTGTAGTGATTTAATCGCCGTAGGACTTACTCTAAACGCTGTAGGTGTAAAACATCATTCTCTGCAGTGATTTTTATGTCGTCCAAGAACACTTTAACGCCATGAATGTCCTTTAGAATCTGCTCCATATGACGTTGCCATTTGGCCGGTGCACAAGCAACACCAAACATCATCCTTTTTGGTCTATATAAACCTTTATGCGTGCTTAACGTCAGGTAATTGCGGTCATCCGGGTGTACTTCTAGCTGCAAGTACGCTTTAGATAAGTCAATTTTTGTGAATTTTTTTCCACCCGCCATTGAGGCGAATAGTTTATCAATTGATGGGTAAAGGGTACTCGTCAATTTGTAGAAACTGATTGATTGTGACCTTATAGTCACCACATATTCGCACCTGATCGTTCTTTTTACGTACAGCCACTATTGGTGTAGCCCATTCACAGGTATCTACTTTCTCTAGGATATCATTCTGAACAAATTTTTCCAATTCCTCTTCCACAGACTTAACCAATGGAAATGCCACCTTACGAGCCCTAATGAAAATTGGTGCTGTCTTTTTCATATGCAATCTTGCCTGTGATCTTACCAGTTGTCGACGAAAAAACCCTATCATATTTTTTTATCAATTCTTTGACGTTTATTTGCTCGGATTGTGCCTGTATGTGCATTACTTTATTTAATTGTTTGTGAAAAATTTCGTCCCAGTTTAATTTTATTTGTCGTAGCCATTCTCGACCCAAAAGTGGATTTCGTTGCGATCTTACTACGTACATTTTTAATTTCTTGGTGTCTGAATTTGTTTGAACGTCTACTAGTATGTATCCAAAGCACTCGATTTTATTCCCGCAAAAACTCACCATTTCCGTATCATTCTTTTGTAATCGCAATTTCCCAAAGTGCTTCTTTGCATCCACCAAACCGACAACAGTTACAGGTGATCCAGTATCTATTTGAAAGGTGAAAGGAAAATTATTAATTAACAGTTCGCAGGATATTTTGGAACGAAGTTTTACCTTAGCTGGATCATTGATTTGTAGCATTTCCTCTGATATTTGACAAATTTCGTCGACTCGAATATCTTCCATCTCAGGTACTTCTTCTAACTGGTTGGTGACTCCCCGTCCATTCCGTTTTGCTTTGAAACAAGCTCGCTTTAAATGGTCTTTCGTATTGCAGTACGAACAGACTGTATTAACAAATCTACATCTGTTTGCTAAGTGCTCTGTGCTGGCACACCGGTAGCATGTTAACATTGTTGCCATTCCCTGTCTGAATGATGAATTTGAATTTTGTAACTCCGCTTCACTTGTACTCTTCTTCTTTTTGATTTTTTCTTTTACTAAGTTGACATTAGCTGTGAATTCCTTCTCTTTGTGCAGTTCTGCTACGCCTTTTTCCGAGGTTTCGATTGCTATTGCGATGTCCAAAGCTGCTGCTAGCGTTAATTTTTTGTTTGACGCCTCAGCAAAGACGACAAAGAATATTTCCCTAAACGAAATTTTGATGACAGGGCCTACAGTGCAGTCAGACTTATTAGACGCAGTCCTAGCAAGATTTCGTTGCTATCATTGGGTCTTTACAACTGATATAAGGGAAATGTATCGGCAAATCGAGTTGGATCTCGCGGACAGGCAATATGAAATGATAGTGTGGCGAGAAAATTCGACCGATCCTATAGAATATTTCGAATTGAACACTGTAACTTACGGCGTAACATCATCGCCTTATTTAGCGACACGTTGCCTAAATCAACTCGCCATGGACGAAGCAACAAATTTTCCAGCTGCGTCAAGATCTGTGCTAAAGGAAGCATATGTCCACGATATAATGACTGGAGCTCATACTTTAGACGATGCTAGGTCTCTTCAAGCAGACATCATTAAAATGTTGGCGAAAGGTGGGTTTGAACTACAAGAAGGTCTGTGCTAATCATCAAGCACTTTTAAGTGCTGTTCCTGAGGAGTATTGAGAACAACTGCTCAAAATTGGACAAAATGACGTAGTGAAAACGCTCGGCTTAGCTTGGGAGCCTACACTTGATGCCTTCTTGACGTTTACCAGCGTAACGTTATCACGAAACGCAGTGTCTTGTCAGACCTTTTAAAAATCTTTGACCCGTTTGGTCTAATCAGACCGGCAACAGTCCTAGCAAAAGTATGTCTGCAGGAACTATGGAAATTGAACCAAACTTGGGACCATGAGCTCCCAAAATCTTACCAAGACAAATGGATTCGATTCACTTAACAGTTGCAACTGCTTCAATCATTTAATATTCCCCGACATTTACTAAGTGACCTGCATCCTATTACTATTCAGATTCATGCTTTCCCGGATAGCAGCGAATCAGCTTATGGAGCATGTTGCTATTTGCGCTCCGAAGATGAGGAAGGTAACATTAGAGTAAGACTGATTTGTTCCAAGTCCACGGTAGCTCCATCGAAGTCCGTAACACTGCCCAGGTTGGAATTGTGTGCTGCGTTGCTGATGATAGAGTTAGTCGATCGAGTCCAAGCCAGCTTACCGGTCAAGGTACAACAACGGTTTTATTACACCGATTCCAAAATCGTGTTAGTATGGATTGCACGCCCATCTTACACTTGGCAAACGTTTGTGGCGAATCGTGTGGCAAGAATTCAAGAGCTATCGACAGTGGGCGAATGGCGATATGTCAATACTAAGAACAACCCTGCAGATATTATATCTCGTGGAGCCCTCCCGGATGTGTTCTTGCAGTCTCCTTTGTGGCTCGAGGGAACGAAATTCCTGCAACATTCATTATCTACATGGATACCACTTCAATGTTCCGAAGACATCATTCATATTCCTGAGCAACGACGAATTAAATCAGTACTTCTCTCTACAAAATATCAAGAATTATTTGCAACTATCCTTCATCGAGGTTCATGGCAGCACCTTCAGAGAGTTGTGGCTTATTGTCTTAGATTTGCAGCTAATGCCAAGAGTAAGGAATCTACACGAAATCTAGGACGCCTTACATTACCTGAGCTCGAAGCAGCACATAACGGAATTCTACGTAACATTCCTTTATTTGGACTACCGGCGACTGCTAGATCACAAAGACGTCGAAAATGCAATCCCTCTTCTGGACCATAATGGACTTATACGGGTTGGGGGACGCCTCCAAAACTCTCTCTTGAATTATAATTCTAAACATCAAATATTATTATTATTATTATTTAGAAAACTTAAATTAAATTAAATTAAAATTATAAGTTAGCTGGATAGCCAGAGCATCAAAGGCCTTCAGCTATTTAGATACATATGTTTAGATTACGTTGAATAAATTGGTCATTTTGAGAAAATCTATTATAGTTTTTATATTTTTGAAATTCGGGTTAGAGAGTAGTTCTTTGGGATTGATTTGGGAAAGGAATCTGAGTCTGGAATTGTGGAATGCGGAACATTCGGAGAGGATGTGGTGAATGCTTATTTGTAATTGGTTGCAATAGGTGCACTGAGATGATTTATTTTTGTTTATGTAGTGCTCGTGAGTGAGTTTTGTATGACCTAGTCTAAGCCTAATTATTTTAGTTACTTCGATGCGAGAAATTGTAGAAGGTTCTAATTTTTTTGCGTAATCTTTGACGGACAATTTGTTTTTATTAATGGTCTTATACCATTCAGAAGTTTTGTCCCAGAGGAGTAGTTGTTTGGAGTTGGATTGTTTTTTAATAAACTTGTTGAGATCTTGAGGGTTGAAGTTCGGGGAGAGAAAGGATGGGGTTCTAAGAGTGTTTTTGGCAGATTTGTCGGCGTATTCGTTGCCCGCGATCTGGACATGGCCTGGGACCCATATTAGTTTAATCTTGGGAGATTGGTGGTAGAGGAGGTTACGGATTAAGGAAGGGTAATAGGATTGGTTATTGACGTTGAGAATTGCGTCAATAGATAACAGTGAGTCAGTGCAGATGGCAAATTTTTTGTTGAAATTATTTGTGTATTGCAAGGCTTTTAGAATGGCAATTATTTCGGCGGTAAATATAGAGCTGTACATCGGGAGTAGGAAGGAGTAGATCGTCTCATTTTCAAAGGTGACACTAAAGCCTACGTTATCCTCTACTTTGGAGCCGTCAGTATAAATGAAGGAGTAGTCGCTTAAACTATTTCTCAGTTCCATGAAGCGAGCTCGGAATATCTCCGGGGGTGTATGGGATTTTTTATGGGTTCTTAAAGATGATATAACGCAGGAAGGTAGGAAGAACCAGGGTGGGGGTAAGGATGGACAGGGTTGAATGGGTTTGTGAGGGATGTTGATTTCTTCACAGAGGGCTGCGGAGCGTTTAATGCAAGATGGAGTCTTTTTCGCTATTTTTGGGTTTCTTACTATTTTGTATAAAGGGGTGTCTTTGCAAAATAAAATGGGTTTGTATAGCTTTATCGTGGACTGGTAGCGTAAAGCTTCAAACGTTTGCATTTTCGATTCGAACAGGAGGTGGTTAATGGGAGTTGTTCGGTAAGCGTTGAGAGCTTTTCTTAGAGCGGAATTATATATGGTTTTGATTTTATTTAGGTGGGATTTGGCGGAATAACCGTAAAGAAATAGACCGTATTCTATTTTAGAGATTATTATAGATTGAGCGATTGAAGTTAGGGTGTATGGGTTGCAATTAAATTTTTTGTAGGAAAGGGATTTTATTATATTTAGCTTTTGTTCCAAAGCAGGGCGGATATACTCGATGTGCGCGTTCCATTTGTAATTTTTTTGGAAAACAATGCCTAGAATTTTAAGTTTATCAACTTTTTCTAAAATTATATTCCCTGATAGAATATTGCAGGAGCATTTATGTTTTCGACAGATATGAAGGTGTTTGCTTTTTATTAATGATAATTTGGCTCCAGAGTATTCACACCAGGATAGAATGTCTTGAAATATGGAGTTAAGATCAATGTCGGGGGAGGTATTTTTTTTGTTTATATTTTTTATGATTGTGAAATCGTCAGCATACGCACAGAACTTTATTTCTTTATGAAGTGATAGGACGTGGGAGAGCTTATTGTAGGCTATAAGGAAGAGAGGAACAGATAACGGGGACCCTTGAGGAATACCGTTGTAGAGAGGTAAAGGAGACGATAAGGCGTTTCCAATACGAACCGAGATTTTTCTATTTGTCATAAAATTATATATATATCTGATGATATTGGGTCCTACTTTCCAAGCAATAAGTTGATCGATAATTGTATGTGTGCCAATTTTATCAAATGCTTTTGCAAAGTCAAGGGAGATAAGGGAAATGTGGCTATTTTTTGAAAGGGCTTCAGTAATGTAATGGTCTAGGTAAAGTAGAGGATCAGTTACAGATTTGCTTTTTTTAAATCCCATTTGGTGACTGCTGAGAAGTTTATCATGGGAAACAAACCACCAGAGTCTATTGGCTATTATTTTATCGAGAACTTTGGCGCAACAGGGGTTAAGAGAGATGGGTCTGTAGGATTTCGGGAGTGATTTGTTACAATTAGGTTTTAGGATGGGAATGACCGTGCTGTTCTTGTATAATTGGGGGATATTATTATGGAAGACTGAGTTATAATAGTTCAGAAGACGATTTTTTACGGAGAGGGAGAGGTTTTTTATCATAGGGTATGATATTCTATCGTTGGCTGGGGTCTTGCCTTTTAATTTGTTTAATGCTGAGTTTAGTTCCGAGGGACTGATATCGCTGTCTATCGCTTTAGCACTTTTTGATGGCAAGTATGAGATAGCGGGTGAAGTTATTGGTTTATTTTGACAGAAGGTGTGTGGGAAGTTAGAATCGTGGGATTCTTTGGACCAAAATTCTTCGAAATATTTGACTAGGCTGGAGGGGTTCGTGATGTTGACGTTAGAATTATTTGTAGGAGTAATAGAGTGCATGGAAGGGAAGGTTTTCACACCGCAGAATCTTCTTATGGTGGACCAGATTTTAGCAGAGGGAGTATTGGGATTGATTTCAGAAGTAAGTTTGTGTATGGACTCGGCTTTCGCAATTTTTATTTTCCTCTTGAGTCTGGCGTTGGCTTTTTTGTAATTGATAATTTTATCAGTGGAAATGTTACGTTTTAAGAATTGCCAAAGTCTGTTTTTTTCTGCTTTCAATTGTTCGAGTTCCTTGTTCCACCAAGGAACCTTTTTACTTTTTGTAGAGATGGAGTTTTGTGGAATGGATTTATTGGCGCTTTGGAGGATAATTTTATGGATATTGGCTGCTTCTTTGTTAAGATTATCACTGATGGGGTGTTCAGTACTAAATTTGTCAACAAGCTTTTGATAAAACTCCCAGTTAGCTTCGTCGATTTTGAATTTCGGTCTCATTTTTAGAGGGGAGGCGGCCGTGTGGAACATGGAAATAATAATGGGGAAGTGGTCACTTCCACATAGATCTTTGAAGACGTTCCATTTAGTGTCAACAGCCAGACTTGGCGAGCAAAAGGATAGGTCGATATGGGTGAAAGTGGAGTGGGTGCTAAAGTGAGTGGGGGATCCATCATTGAGAAGTTGATAGTCGGATTTAGTTAAAAACTTGGAAATGGAGTTACCGCGATGGTTGTTTTTGGGCGAGCCCCAGCTAGAATTCCAGCTGTTGAAGTCGCCTAGTACCAGAGTGGATCGATGCTGTTGTTCAAGAACGTTTTTCAGATTGGTAAGGTTAAAAGATTGGGCAGGGTGAATGTAGGCGTTTATTATTAAGAATTTAAGCTTAGATATTATTGTTATGCCAAGAGCTTCGAAATCATTGTTAAGGTTAAACTGGTTGTATTGTATCGAAGTGTGAACTAGGAAAGCAATTCCACCATAGGGGCTTAGGGATGTGTTTTGGGGGATAAAGTGATAGTTGACTGGAATGGGAATATTTTTTGTGGATGTAAGATGAGTTTCTTGTAAAGCTATTATTTTGGGGGAAATGGTTTTTATTAGAATTAATAATTCGTTATAGTTGTTCAAGTAGCCTTTGATGTTCCACTGAATTATTTTTAATGCAGGTGTGATGATTTGGAGATGATTTGCGGTGCTTGTTGTGTTGCTGGTGTTGGTGCGACCCCGCCATCCCAGATTAGAATGTTGAGGACTCAATGATGGGCCTGGGATGGACGGATTGACGGTGGTGGGGTCGTTGATGTTGTTAGTGTTTCTTCGGTTAAGGCGATGCATGGTTATTAGTTTGTTTGGGCTCAGTGAAGGCTTTTTTATCGTTGGTGTTGTGATTCTTGATAAATGTTTCGTAGCAGGAAGTAGATTGCGGTTGGTTTGGTAAGTTATAATATTTATTTTCGCGGATAAGTTGCTGGGTTAGGTTTGAAATTGGTGACATTGTGGTGTTTGTATTGTGTTGTGTAAGTTGATGATGAACGTTTGTGATATTTGGCTGGATTGCAGAGGTAGATTGAATGTGGTCATCAGGTTTATTTGAGTTTGTGCGCATGGGTTGTGTTGAAGGGGTAATTGTGAATGGTTTTTTGCCGTTTGTGTTTTCACACGGCTTGGTTGTAGGTGCACTGTTTTGTTTTTTAGATGGTGTTAGATTTGGGGAGGAGGGGACGGTGGAAGAATTGTTATTGGAATTTGATGGGAGAGATGTTGCTTGTAAGGATTGTGATTGAGAAGAATTTTTGACTATCGCTGAGTATGAAGTAGAAAGTATGGATGAAGGGTTTTGGGCTCTGTAAATTTTGTTTGCTTCAGATATGCTGCATTTATTGATTGTTTTTATTTTCAAAATTTCTTTTTGCTTAATGTATGCCTTGCATGACCTTGAGGAGGCTGCATGTTCTTCAGAGCAGTTGGCGCAGAGTATGCGACTACACGTGGAAGGGTCATGAGGGGGCAGATTACACTTGTCACAACGAGGTAGGTTGTTGCATCTTTTGGTGGTGTGGCCTAGAATTTGGCAGTTACGACAACGCATAGGGTTGGGGAAGTATTCCCTGACTTTCACGTTATACCAGCCGATATTTACTGATGGTGGGGGACGGAAGCGGTCAAAAGTAAGGAGGACGACACCGGTAGCGCGTTGCGAGCCTTCTTGATTTTTTTTAAATTTGAATACTTCGGTGACTCCCTGTGATCTCATTTCTCTGATGATTTCTTCTTCAGACACGTGTATGAGGCAAGGAGCGTATACAGTACCCTTGGAGGAGTTTAGAGCATTGTGCAGGGAAACTTTGATGGGGCAGATATTGGAGAGGGATTTTTTAGATGTAAACAGATCGGCAATTTTCTGAGACTTGACCAGCACTAGCAGGTTTCCGTCCCGGAGTTGGGTTATAGATTCATAACCGGTACTTATGCCATCGATAGCTTTTTTGAGGAGAAAGACACTGAATGAGGTTAGGGGTTTCGTTTCATCACTCGCGGCAATTATAATAAATTTGGGGTCAGAAAGGTTAGATGTTGAAACTGGAAGGTTAAGTATGTCAGATTGGAGATACGGGTTTTTCTTTTTCCTTTTTTGAGTGGGTTCGGATAGAACCTCAATATCGAGGCTCCCGAACCGGTTTCCCGGAGGCACGTGGCCCCCGAGGGCCATTATAACGTTATAGTTTTTATAACACTCTAGATTTAGGGGTGACGTTTAAGAGAACAAAGAAAAAAAATTAAAATAAATTTTTGCTTGTGTAGTAGCGGGACTTTGTTTTTGTTTTGCGCGCACGCTATTGATCAATTGATAACAACTCGCTGATACCACGGTTAGTCGACGACTGTGAAACATCAAATAATTCTTCCCAAACATGACATTACTAAATTACGAATTACTTTCTTTCATTTCATGAATTTACATGCTGGGCCCCAATCATTATTGACTAGTCCTCTCTGGATTGTCGTGGGGTGCGCATCTTAGAATCTTAGAACTTAAATATAATTTTTTTATTTTTATTTTTTTTTTTCATTTCCTCAATATGAACTGTTCTGTTTGTTCGCACAGAATCGATCGTAATTGCTTAACGAAAATCAAATGTGATGATTGCTCGCATTTCTTTCATTTTTCGTGCGTGAAAATCACTGAACAAGATGCAGACTTTTTTAAGACAAGCGGTAGTGCATTACGTTGTGACAAATGTGCAGTACAGAGACGCCGCTCTTTGCATTTGCCGCTGCCGGCTTCGCCAATGTCAAACAACAACCACGCCTTGGCTGCTACTAGAAACAACAAAATTCAACCGGAAAGTAGCACAGCACGAAGACCAACTGTTCGGTCTGCACAGTTCGATGACATCGAGGGAGAATGCACTCTTCAAATGATCTACAAGAAGCTGTCGAACTTAGAGGAAGCTAACCACCGCTTCCTACAACAACTTTCTTTGATACAATCAGAGAATACAGAGCTTAAGAAGAGAATGGACTTCTTGGAGAGTAAACTAAATTGGCAGCAACAACATCTTCTCAATAATTGTATTGAGATTGTTGGAATGCCGGACGTGAATGACAATAACGTAATGTCCAAGGCTAAAGAACTCTTTAAGAATGCTCTATCCATCGATGTTACTGACAACAAATTTGAAAGATGTTATATCAAGAAAGTTATAGCTAAAACCAACAGCGATGCAGACTCCTCTGTCGCTAAACCGATCATCTGTGTAAGATTTTCCGATCAACACACGAAGGAAGGAATAATGACCGCAAAGAAGATGAACAAAAACAAACTTAACAGCAGCAGTACTAAGAGCAGCAGCAGGGGAACCGGTATATATATTAATGATTCTCTCACTAAATATACACAAGCTCTTTTCATGAAAGCGAAAGAGACAAGAAAGCTGAAAGGTGTTAAATATGTGTGGTTCAAAAATAATAAAATTCTTGTCAGAAAGGTTGAGGGAGGAAAGGTCATCTCAATTAGATCATTCAGTGATCTCGCACGTATTTAGTGCATTTTTTTTCCTTTTTTTTTTCCATCTGAAAAAATGAAGCTCTTGTCACTCATGTTGATTCCTTTCTGTGCATCCCAGATATTATTTTTGTGTCCGAAATCTGGATTTATAAGTTTGAAAAAAAACGATTATGTTTTGTCTGGCTATAATTTTTTTGTTAACACTAATGAAAATTACGCTGCGGGTGGTGTCGGTTGTTTTATAAGAGAGAAAGAGGAATATATAATTCACGAGGTCCTTTGTGTTGATTGTTTGAGTGCTGATATTCTAAAGGTTTCCATCGGAACTAACAATGAGATCTATGTCTTTTTATGTGTTTATACATTACATATGTTTAATGTTTCGACATTTATAGAAGAATTTTCTTGTCTACTAGAAAATGAAAAATCATATAATGTCATTATAATTGGTGACTTCAATATTAACATTTTGGAAAAAAGTGAAATTGTCTCGAGCTATATGGAATTGTTAGCATCGCATGGCCTAGCTAGTTTCATCAATGAACCTACTAGACTTGTCTCAGGTAGATGTTTAGACCATATTTATGGACGGTTCAGGAATGGCTCGTTCAGTAACTGTGAGAAATTTGTTATTGATTTAATGATTACTGATCACTCTATGACTGGGTTCATGTTTAATATTTCCGATAGAATGTCCAATTTGAATTCTGTACCTCCTGACAGGGTAACGAAGATAAACTACATCAACCTCAAATACAATCTTTCTTGTGAGTTTTGGGAAGATGTCTATCTGTGTTCTGATGCTTCTGCTTCCTTTTCAATACTTATTGATTGTCTAAAAAAGCATATTTTGTGTTGTTCTTATACTTTTAGTCCTAAAAAGTCTTCCAAAAGGCTTAAACCTTGGATTTCAAGTTACTTGTTGAACAAAGTTAAGGCTAAAAACAAACTTAGAACTAAATGCTATAAACACCCTGGTAATCTGTATTTGAAAAGCAAATACAAAAATCTGTGTACCGAACTTAAAAGTGAAATTCCAAATTGCAGTGATAACTATTACCGTTCTAAGTTCAATTCTGCTAGAGGTAACTTAAAAAGTGAATGGCAAATTGTTAACAGTATCTTAAACAAATCCTCTGTTGCAATGAAACCGACTGTTATTCGTGTCAATGACTGTGTTGTATCTGATAAACTAGCCATTGCAAATGCATTTAACTGCTATTTTATGAACATAGCCACCTGCATGCAACCATGTCCTGTTCAACCTACTTGTCGTTTCTGTTCGACTACTGATTGCTTTGCTGAACCAATGTGTTCTAATAGTTTTGCATTTGAACCCATTACTCCGCTTGAAGTTTTAAAAGTTATCGGCACTTTAAGAAATACTTATTCATGTGGTGCTGACGGTATCTCTAATATCCTCCTTAAACAAATTGCTTGTCATATAATGGATGTCCTAGCTTACATTTTTAATCGCTGCATATTTGAGGGAGTTTATCCTGAAGACCTCAAGTGTGCTGATGTTATCCCATTATTCAAAAAGGGTTCTACTGTTGAAATGTGTAATTATAGGCCCATCTCACTCCTCCCAGTTATGAGTAAGATCTTTGAAAAGCTTGTGAAAAATAGGATAGTGAGTTATCTCACAAAAGCTAAGTTTTTTAATGCTACACAATTTGGCTTTCAAAAGGGAAAATCAACCGAGGATGCACTCCTACAGTTTTGTGGACAAATAATGTCAAACTTAGATGGTAAAAAGTGTACTGCTGATCTATATATTGATATTAGCAAAGCGTTTGATATGGTTGATCATCTTATTCTACTGGATAAACTTGAAAAAAGCAGGTTTTCGTGGCTTTATGTTAGAGTGGTTTAGATCTTACCTAAAAAATAGAACACAAAGAGTAAAAATTGATGAAATCAGGAGTGATCTTATGATTCTCAACTTAGGGGTACCCCAAGGTTCTGTCCTAGGTCCGATTCTCTTTCTAATCTACATAAACTCACTTTTTACTCTTAATTTTAAAGGTGCTCCAACGGCTTTTGCGGATGATATAGGTTTCTCCTATGGTTCAAACAGTCGCCTAGACCTGGTTTCCGACTTAAATTGGGACCTTAGTCTTGTAAGAACATGGTTTTATAAACACAACTTGCTTATAAGTCGTAAGACTAAGATTATGATTTTTAATTTGTCGTTTAACCTTGATCTGGATCTGAATGTTTATTTTCACTCACCTGAGTGTAAAAGATTCCTGTTTGCGAATTGTAACTGTGGATCTGGATTATCTTCTCCTTCTTTTGATGGCAGCCTAAATTGCAGTGATAAATGTTTCCCTATCGATATTGTTAGTGAGTACAAATACCTGGGACTTACTATATAGACTCTAGAATGAGCTTTTCTAGTCATGTAGAAGCTTTGAGGAACTATTTCCGATGCACGCTTAGGCACTTCTTCTATTTGCGAAATATCTATTCTACTAAATTGCTAAAAATTATTTATTATGGTATTTTTCATTCAAAATTACAATACGGTATTACTTGCTGGGGAGGTGCTTATAGGAATAAAATACAACCCCTTTTGATAATACAGAAATATATCCGCAAACCTAGGAGATATTCTACGTACCCTCTGTTCTGTGACTTAAAAATTCTTCCCGTCCAACATTTATACTGCTTTAAGGTGCTGAAGACCTTTTTTATGAAGTCTGGTAATCGGAACTTCCGACTGATTTCTAACTTTAACCTGCGTGGAAACTTTTCATACTCTGTATCTGTTCCACCCTTCCATACCACTGCTTATCGTAATTTTTATTATATTTTGTCTTTTCAATTTCAACTTCACTAGCTTAGAATCTGTTCTCTTTGACTCTCTGGTATAACCAATGAAACAAGTTTTTATACTAATCATCTATTTGATGCTCTATAGCAAATTTGTTCTATTATGTGTTTGCTTAAGTTTGCTTTATAATATTTGAGTAATTATTTGTATCAGTTTTTTTATTTGAGGGTCACCCCACCCATACATACATAATTTATTTGATTTGTTTTCGCACGAAACCGACAATGAAAACTTTGTCGAAAACTCTGACAAATCCACGTAATTTACTCGCTTTTGATTAGCTATTCTACCAAAGGTATTCGACATCAACTCGATACAGGTTTCGACATGACATTCCTGCTTCCTATTAAACTTTGAAATTGCAAAAAATTTTGGAATTACAATTAAAGAAAAGAATGAAGTTTATATATGCACGTGTATATTGTATTGAATTACTCAACATACTCATTTTTTGTATTGGCATCGAGAACCAAGACAGATCCATTCTATCAGGAACTCAACACACTCCTTTGCTCTCAAGAGCGTTAACGACAGCGTAGATTAAGCTTATTGAATTCTGATATTAACAGCATAACTAATTGAGCAACCATCAACCGAGTAGTTTCACAATTTGGAAACCATATTCCCTTGCTCCATGTGGTTCTGCTTCAACTTCATAAGCTTGAAACCTCTCTTTAAGATATTCTGTGTACTCGCATTCCCTAAATTTAGTTCTTGAAGAAAAAGTTGCAGAGTTTTGGAGATGTACATATGCTTCTCTTCCTTTTTTCTTATCACGTTTTTGTAGTTATATGGATGGAATACAGTTTCAAAGAATGGGAATTCTATCTTAGGAAATGCACACTTTTTCATACCTCCTCCTTCCATCCTACCAGGAAGGAAACATGATACACGAGTAGATTGCCAATTGTACAATACTAACAATGAAATCAAAGCTGCGTTGCAGTATCTCACATTGATTTTGTTTTGAAAGAAATGTCAAATCCACCTTGTTTGAGTGGATTAAAGAGTAAGCTTCGAAATTCCTCTTCGGTTTCTTAGAACATCAGCTTTATTCGTATCCAACAACTCGGGGTCAGCATCGATTTCTTTGCAACAGACCAATGTTTTCGAAATACTTTTTACCCCCTTGGAAGCAAGCGAAATTGACGTCTCAACATCTGTCTCATGCTGAATTCTTTCTTTGTTTGCCATATACCTATGTACGTACGAGTGTAATAAAGTTTCACCATCTTCTTTACTGTTTAGGAGTGTCGGAAACTCATAGATCCTTTTGTTACTCATGTATTCGTTCTTACCCTTGGAACAGAAGTTCCAGACTTAACTTTCTCCTGTATGTTCATTGAATTGAATCGCTACACCGAACTGAAGTTAAAATGTCGGCGTTGTAGTCATTGTCGTCTGTGTCGACATCGGCTTCGGCGTCGGCGTCGGTCTAAAGTGTGCAACAGCAGGAGGTTAACAACTCGAAACAATGGAACCAAACTTTTCCACTTGGCTTGAGTTGAGTTTCGCATCTTTCCGGTTCCTCTGAATGTAAAGAAAGCAAATAGAAAATACAAAAAAAAAATACTAAACTTCCCCTACAAATTAAACGAACATACGTTAAAACAAATGGAAACCCCAGTCGGCCTGCCCCGCTCACAAGGCAGAAACTTTAACTTTAAGTTGAATATTTAAATATAAATCATCCCCCTGTGCTGTTCTGGGACCTGTGACCATATCCCATTGATTCAGTCGTTTCGCAGCGGTAATTAATTGAAATTACATTGCATGCTGTTTGATGCAAGTTGCAGGCTTCACAGATTTTCTCTACCTAAATCGATGCTAGACATGAGAGCTAAATGAATCTCAAATCCCAGAAGACGCCATAAATACACATCCCCAGTGCTGAGGGCTGCACAAGTAAACTGTAGTAAACGTACTCGTGGAATAGATCCTTAAACGCTTCTCGAACACCACTTGAGTAGGTTTCCTCGGGTAAACTATCGATTCACGTCGAGTTGATGATGGTCTGAGAAGTTTCTGAAGTTCGGGAAGTTTACTCGTTTACTCACCCCCTTAAGGTGTCATTCTCAGTTCTCTTAGAATTCTACTTTCTTTTTATTTTGTTTTACTTTAATGAGATATGTAATCTGAAGGCAAGGAGCTATCTCGCGTGTGCTCATCTTAAGAATGAAACAATTCTTCACCCCTGCGCACATTTTTGTCAAAGATATCTCGTAGACGACACGCTAACAATACATCTCAGTGGGTAATTTTCGTGGTGAACAATGTGCACCGAGGGGTAGAAGAGATACTCGTACATACGAGCTGAAGCACGAGGATGAGTATAAGTAAATAGAAAGATAGTTCACGTTCTTAAAGGATACCTACTCATCGCTACACAGGCATGCCTGTATTCGGATCACAATGTATTGTAAATGGGGGCAGATTACATGGAAAGACTCGTTTCTTTGAGGTTATGGATGAGCCTATTTCGAAAAATGTCTTCTTTTGTGTGCTGTTGATGGTAACATCTCCAAAGGGAGACACTACCATTGTTGCTTCTGATATGAAGAAAAACTTAAAAAAGGACCCGAACTATCCGTATTGCTATTTATTGTACACCTAGTCTTACATCTGTTTCTGTATGTACTCGTATGTACGAATGTACACGGTCGTGTTGCTTTGGTTTCCCATTTGCATTGTGTCGAACAAAAGGAGCGGCCGTTGGGAGATGCTTTTGACTTTTATCGGATTTTGTTTGATGATACATAAAATGACCAAGTAGGCGGTTTATGAGCTCTTCGTAATGACGACAAATTGCGGCTAACCAAAAAAAAAAAAAGGGTTGCTTTCAGAAGGCTTTGCATCTACATTGATTGGGAGTCTCTAATGGGCAATAAGTTAAGGTCGTTGCCACGTTATTAGAGGACTTAAATTTGGAGCCCTTTTTTTGCCAGATAATGAACAAGTTATTGTGACTATTTTTGATTTTGATTTTGTGGCCATTGGTTACAGGTATGTGAGCGGATGTCTTTTAACGAAAACATTGGATCGAATTTCGGGAAAGGTGAACAGTTCTGTGCAAATTAAAATGGGGTGAACAACTCAAAGGCTAAAAGCTGGGCATCTGAATTTATCGATTCAATATAACGGGAAAGAAAACTGGAAACCGGCTCACTGATCCTTTCAATCCGGGTGTTTTACAAAATAGTCAAATAACTGAGATCTGGCTTCAATACAAGCACGCAATCTCTTATTAAAGGCTTCTATTGGATGACAGCTTACAGGCTGGCGGCTCTGAACCTCAACTAACATGTCTACTGATCAAGGTCGATCCCTAGATATTTGAATACGCCCGCCACCTTATGTAAAATATCCGTTTACTTCGAGGTAAAAGTGAAAATCCTTTTGATTGCATCGCAGGTGTCAGTACATGGCCTAGAGATTTTATTCGATCCAGGCGACTAGATCAGTATCGCTGTGAGATCATCTAAGGAGCTTTCATCTATTTTATAGAACGATCTTTGCGACATATATCAGGGTAGGGATGGAAAAATTCGGGTTAGGGCGTTGGCTTCTAGCGATAAATACAGCATTGCCAATAGTTATTTTTCGGGTATTTTTTCTGCTTTTGGAATGGCTCACTGACATTCCTCTGGTTTCTCCCGAATATGTCAATGTCATCTGTCAATCTGTAGAAATCTAGACAGCATTTTGAATTTTTTTAAGCATTCTGTTAAAGAAGTCTTAGTCCCATTGTCTTATATAGTGCCTTCTTTGATATAAAAGACATTTGGTGTCATTTCATCATTCTTTAATAAGGTACCAAGAATAGGTGTGTTGAACAACTGAACCGGTTTGGCAGGGGTACCAATGGCATGATTCATGCAGGAACGTCTTTATAGACACAACTTTAAAATCCATGAATAGGTGGTGGGTATCAGTTTTATGTTTGGGATTTCTCCAAGATCTGTCGCAGAGCTGCAGTTCACAGTAGTTGATGTGGGGTCCGATGGCATTCCTCAAGTCTCCAATATTATGGATAATGAATGGAGCTTGACTGACTGCAGTGCGGATGTAGATCTGTCCATTATACGAGTATGTGTGTACTGAATACAGAAGAGATTTTCGTTTGAGCCTTAATGCGTGCCGCTGCAGTTGGTAGTTGCTTTTTGTTAAACTTTCGTTGATAAAAAAAGCTTTTCTGTGAGTCAAAGCCTACGTCACACAGCTTTAATTGAGTTTTTTTTTTTTTATATTTGCAGAAGCTCGCAACTGCTCGCATTAAGTCTCGTTTTCCATGATCTTCAGCAAACTTTAGTATGCAAGTAGTACCAGAGACAGAATGTTCAAAGTTAGGCCATTAGCCGAAGTGCAGTCACCGACTATCCTCCAAGCCGATCGCATCGTTTCTCTTCTCAGTGCGTGTCGTACTTATCTTCGCCGGTTGCTTTTCCCCGCTATTCTTCAATAGCTTTTTTCCATTTCTTTGTTTACTTCGAAACCGTTATCTTTTGTGTTTAGCAAATCGGGTGAACATGGCCTCAGGGCCACATGTGCTTGTGGATAATCGGTTTCGCGATCTTGATTTAGATTTTCAGACTGATTTCCCAAATAAATAAATAAAAAAAACTAATTACACAAATACTGACTTCGATCAATCAATACCGACCCATATGACAATTCGTAGCCTTAAATTTATAGTAATCTCTCCATCTGACAGTAACATCCCTTTCCCAAAATTTATTGTGTTTTTATTGAAAAAATCTATCGATGGAATTAGCACTGGGTATGATTCAATTACACAAATGCGTGATGGAAACCTACTTATATTGGTTAGATACCAAAAAATTGCAGATATGTTCCTGTCAAAGAAAACTTTATCAAATCTTTGCCCCATAAATGTATCCCTGCACACAAACCTAAACTCCTCTAAAGGAGCAGTATATGCACCTTACCTTACAAAAGTAACCGACGAAGAGATCAAAGTAGAAATGAAACCACAAGGTGTAACAGATGTTTACAAGTTCACCAAAAAAAATCGATGGCACTCCTACTCCAACTGGCCTAATTCTCTTTACGTTTGACCCTTTCCGTCCACCAAATCCAGTCAACATTGGTTGGTATAACTGTAAGGTGATTGAATATTTTCCAAACCCCATGCGATGCAAAAATTGCCAGCTCCTAGGTTACACTGCAAAGAGATGTAAAAATGCTCCATCGTGTGAAAATTGCAACCTGACACGTGTCGAACCGCATTCATGTTCACGTATCTATTGCGCAGACTGCTCAGAAGAACACCCAGCATCTTCCAAGCATGTGAGTCTTTCTTAAGAGAGAAAGAAATACTAAAAATTAAAACAATTAGAAAGTGTTCAATTTTAGAAGCCAAACTAGAATATAAAAGGCTGCATCCCGTTAACCTTTCTCAGCAATCAAACTCCAAGCTTATTAAGTTTTAAATTAACGTAAAAGATAAGGTACAAACGCCATCAAAAAACAAAATAGACCTAAATAACCCTCAACCCACTCATTTTAAAACTTCGAATTCAGCTTCAACTTCAAACTCAAAAAATATTTTTTCCTCATCAAATTTATAGCAATAGCTAATGCATCCTCACACAGAAAATAACAGATTCAACCGCACCTATCTCTCAAACCACGCAAGTCATCATAAAAGATAACAATTACTTTACATTACCCCAAATGATAACAACGATGACGACATCATATAAAAACACCCCTCTTTACTACACAAAAAATATAAACATCTTACAATGGAATATGAAAGGCTTTATGAACAACTACGATGAACTTAGCACCTTCATAAAACAGTATTCACCCTGCGTTTTAGCATTACTAGAAACTCACTGGCCATACCTATTTGTTCGCAACATTCCTAAAACGTAGAACGGATATTTCTATGGTTTCCCACACAACCTTACAGCTAAACAAGGCATAGGAATCCTTATCAAAAATAACATCCCACACGAACAAATATTCATTATTTCAAACATTTTAAATGTAGCCGTGGATTTTCAACTATCACTTAAATTTGCAATAGTCTCTTTTACAAACAAAGATTTGATGAATATCCCTGACCAAGTCGAAACTCCCATCCTACTTGCAGGTGATGTTAACGCTTGGAGCACTCTTTGTGGTTCCCCAACTACCAATAGCAGAGGTAATATCATAGAAAATTGTATGGCAAACTCCAATCTTTTGATTCTCAATGATGGTTCTCCCACTCATTTTTCAACTCATCACACCTTGACGCACATAGATGTGAAATGTTGTTCCGCGGATTCCATGGTGGAATCAAGAGTTGAACGCCCTGAGATACATAAAAGTTAAATCATGGAGACGATTCCAAAAAAAAAATCCAAATCAGGTTAACCTAATCCTTTTTAAAAAAGCAAACGACAAATTTTGGCGAGAATTAAACCTTGCAAAACTTCACCTCTACAATAAATCCCAATTCACCCAACTTCACGCAGCTCTATAATAATATTCTGGACACAGGTATCATCCCACAAAGTTGGAAACAGGCTACAATACTACAACTATCTAAGCCAAAGAAAGAACGCAATAATGTGAATGGTTACATACCAATTTCACTCATTCCTTGCATGGCAAAGGTTCTTGAAAAAATAGTTGCTAAACGTCTGCTTTGGTTCTTAGAATGCAGAAAACTCTTAAAAAGAAACCAAGTTGCCTTTCAACCTAATAAAGGCTGCTCTGATGCTCTACTGCATCTGGACTACTTTATTTCAAGTGCGTTGTCATGCTCTCTTTAGATTTTGAAAGAGCTGTTGACATGATAGGAAAACACTTGATTGTAGCTAAACTAATTAAATGGGTCGTTGGCCCAAAAATTTTATACTTTATCAAGTCCTTTCTTACCAACAGGAAAATTTGTGTAAAAGCCAACAATTGCTTCTCTCACTTTTTTCACTTATTTAATGGGATCCCGCAAGGGTCACCTCTTTCGGTGATACTTTTCATTATTGCCTTTGACGAGATCTGTGCAATCATTGATAGTCACAAACAGCTTGATCATTGCGCCTATGCAGACGATTTTTATATTCTATGCAAGCACAACGACCCAAAAACTATCAACCGTCTCTTATCCAATGCGCTAAAGGATATACTGGACTGGTCCACCGGGTCGGGCGCTAAGCTTTCCTTAGATCAGTGTAAAACGTTACATATTTGTCGTTAAAATTATCAGCTACTTAGCAAGTAAGAATTGTAACAGTAACAACCTAATAGTCTATATACGATAACTCGATTATTAATTCTGAGCAAAATTGTCTACAGTTGGTCTATGGTAGCTCCCCAAAATCAACTATCAAGGCCCCCTACCACCAAAGCGTCCGCAATAGCGTAAACGCCTTTCCTACAAGCACCATAAAAAACATGCTAGTTGAAGCGGGTCTTCCCACCATTGAAGAACGAATTGAAGCAAACCAAGCGAGGTTCTTCATCAAACTTGCTTTTTCAAAAAATTCAAACATTGAAAAAGACGTTGTTAATTCAATTAAAAGAAAAACGCCAGAACGTCTCCAATCGGCCATCTCAATTTCTCTCGCCGTTGCTAGAAGACTGCAACTCCCAATTATGAAGCGTTATACAATAAATACCAATCACGCTTTCCTCCATGGTCCATAAGGCCTGAATCTCTAATACTGGATCTGATTGACTTCAACAAAAACAGTACACCAAACTCTATTTTCCGTTCGGCTTTCGTCAATATCGCATCAAGTCTACGAGCCAAGGGTTGGATCTTTGTCTTAACGGATGGCTTTAAATCCAAAGACAACACTTCCTTCGCCTCTACATACGAAAATGGCTACGCGTCCATATTTACTGCAGAAGCCCTAGCCATTCTGAAAACCAGTAAAACATGCTTAAAACCACGCGGAAAGTTTGTCATTTGTTCGGATAGCCTATCAACACTGAGTGCGATTTATGGTGGGGTGAAAAGTAACCTCCTTGGGAATGAACACTTTTTTTTTTATTCAATGTAGTCCCCTTTTAGCTTGATACACTTATTCCAGCGATTTTCCAACTTCTTGATCCCGTCCGAAAAGTAATTTTCCGGAAGGTCTGCAAAATATTAATACGTCGCGTCGATGATTTCCTCGCGTGAGCTGAATTTTTTATTGATGAGCCATCTTTTGAGGTTTGGGAAGAGATAATAGTCCGAGAGAGCCAAATCGGATGTGAGGCCGTTTTGCAGCGATTTCGGCCTTCAATCACTCCAATAATGCACAGTAATACTCGCTGTTGATGGTTTTTCCTTTTTCGAGATAGTCCACGAAGAGTATACCATGACAATCCCAGAAAACCGACGCCATAACCTTTTCGACCCATCGAACCTCCCTCGGCCGCTTCGGAGCACTCGTGCTGGCTTCAGTCCATCGCAGGGCACTCATTCTGTTCTCTGGCGTGTAAAAGTTGATCCAAGTTTCACCAACAGTTAACAATCGACGCCAAAAGTCTGCTCGATTCCGCATCAGCAAGTCCAAACATTCTTTCGAAGTGCTCCCGCGTTCGTGGTTTTGGACAGAAGTGAGCACGTGCGGCACCCAGCGGCAGGATAACTTTTTCATATGCAGAATATTGCCCAAAATATGGCGTGTTCGCTCAGTACTAATCTTTGCGGTATCTGCTAGCTCGCGCACCTTCACTTTCCGGTCAGCCAACCGTTTCATGTATTTTTTTGACATTGTCCTCTGTAACCGCATCGGACGACCTGCCGCTGCGGACTTGATAGGTAGTGGATTTGCGGCCACCACGAAACTCTCGGAGCATTAGCCCCATAATATTTATCCAACTTTTCTTTTGTTTCCTTGGCCGTTTTGCCTCTCAAAAAATAATGTTTTATGAGAGAACGAAAATCGTTTTTGTCCATACTCAACATGATGCCAAACACGTCAACAACAATCATCTGTCAAAACAAAACCAAAGGCCGTATCGCACTGAAATTTGGCATGTTTGCCTAAATTTTTGCAGTAGCAGTGCATTCTAGCGGACAAGGAGGATACTTTTCACCCCACCTAGTAAATCCAAACCACAGAGCCGATATAATTAAAAAAATCTCAGATAATCTCATCAGTTCGCCCAACAAATTAAAACTAATATGGGTACCCAGCCATGTGGGGATTAAGGGAAACGAAGAAACTGATTGCGTTGCTACAAAAGCCTTCTGGGTTGCAGTCTTAAGGTTTGAAGTCTTTACGAAACCTGACCTCTTGCGGGATATTAGCCGAAAGCTGGAATCCAAACTGCTTTTAAGTTGGAATTACTATCACCATCAATACTCGGCCATAAACATCGATCGAACACACCCCGTCTTCCCTACTACTATACGGTTTTCCAATAAGGACTTGACAACTTTTTTTTTTTAAATAAAACGCAAACCCTTTGAGATATTTCAAAAACTTTATTATCGGCTTGAAACACAATCAAAACATTTATGAATGGAACTCGACATTGTTCATATGGCCACCGCGGGCACGTTTGCAGCGGTCGATTCGTTGGACACAATTTTAAACGGCTTGGCCACACATTTCGGCCGAAACGGCCGCTATTTCAAGTTCAATGTTGGCTCTGAGCTCTTCCAACGTCGTCGGCGGGTTGGCATAAACCAATGACTTAAAGTAGCCCCACACAAAATAGTCGAGCGGCATTAAATCGCACGAACCAGGCGGCCAATCGACTGGCCCATTTCTTGAGATAACACGCTCACCATACTTACTCTTCAGTAAATCGATTGTAGCGTGTGCTGTGTGGCTTGTGGCATCATCCTGTTGAACCCACATGTCTTCTAAGTCCATATCTTCCAATTCGGTCTAAAAATAATCGGTGATCATGGCGCGATAACGCTGACCATTCGCAGTAACATCACGATCTTTATCGTCGACGAAAAAATATGGCCCAATAAAGCCGCCGGCATGCAAACCGCACCAAACATGTATTTTCTGTGGATGAAGTGGTGATTCATGAAGCACATAAGGATTTTCACCCTACCAATAACGCATATTTTGCTTATTGACGAACCCATTGAGCCAAAAATGAGCTTCGTCACTGAAGATGATTTTGCGATGAAATTCATCATCTTGGCGCATCTTCTCCAGAACCCAATCGGAGAACGTACGTCGCTTCAAATGGTCCATCGGCTTCAATTCTTGATCTTGTATGGGTGTAAACCAAGATCCTTACGCAAAATACGCCATAATGTGGTCTGAGCGATGCCCAATTCTTGAGAACACCGTGGAATTGATTGATTTGGATCGTTTGCTACGGACGCCTGAACGGCAGCGATATTTTCGACACTTCGACCAACCCGTTGTGTCACTGACACGGCAAGATCACACAGCGAATATGTAGACTCAAATTTTTGCACTAAACTTGTTTTTGCTTGTCTACCAGGGCGAGAATTACGACCGAAAATTGGAGTTAACGCTCTTAAAGTTGCAGTCACCGACTCTGAATTTCGGTAGAAAATTTTTATAATTTGCAGACGTTGCTCGTTCGTGTACTTTACCGTGATGAAAATGTTTACTGAATAAATTGACAGTGACAGTTTGATGATTAGAGAAAGAGTGCGTTCACAAATTAAATTCAAGGTTGTCAAGTCCGTATTGGAAAACCCTTTAATAATTTTTTTCTTTTTTTTTTTCGTGGGAAGGTGAGAAATCTTCATAGACACTATAGACCCGGAACCTATAGTAGTGTGAGATTCTTACTCACTAAAAAACACCTCCCTTATGCAAACCACGACTGAGTTCACACTCAACACGTAGTTCTTCTATCGCATTTTATTTTGTTTTTATAAGATATCCTGCAGGCGATTTTCCATTGAAAATTCCTGTGTACTTTAGAAAATTACGCGCTGCTAATCACCGCGCTAGATCGAGAGGCTTAGTCCTTTTCAGACGGCGCAATAAATTTGTCTCGTCGAGGATCTGTTGAACAGAAATATTCGTATGACCTTGTAGTCGATTGTTATGTTTTCGCGCAAACATTTTAATTACGTTCTGAACGTTTTCGACTCCTAAGTCTCTGTGGATATCATCGTTTCTAATGTACCACGGCACATTAACAATACCTCGAAGAACTTTGTTTTGGAATGCCTGTAATACATTAACGTTACTATTTTTTAGTACAACCCCAAAGTTGTACACCATATGTCCAGATCGGTTTTAGCACTTGCTTGTATAATAGCAGTTTGTTCTCTAAGCTAAGCTTGGAATACTTTCCAATAAGCCAGTAGATATCTCTATATTTGATTTCAAGCTCTTCACGTCTTTTCTTAACGTGTGCTCTCCATTTTAGTTTAGCGTCGAGTGTCATACTGAGATATTTGGCCTCGTTCGCGTAAGTAATTCGTACTGCTTATCAATCCACACCGGTGGATTCTCAATTTTCTTGAGAGTGAAGTTCACGTGGACAGACTTGTTTTCATTAAGCGCGATTCGCAAAGTTTTTGTCCAATTGCTAATCCGTGTAAGGGCATGTTGCAACTTGGCAGTTGCTTCTTCGGCTGTTTTAGCCGTTGCCAAAATGACAGTGTCATCAACAAATGTGGCTAGGACAGTGTCGTCCGTTTGCGGTATATCGCGGGTAAAAAGCAAATATAGCAGAGGGCCAAGTACACTTCCTTGCGGCACCCCCGCCTTTATTGTCTTAAAAGTGGAATATTCGTTTCCGTGTCTCACACGGAAGAGTCGGTCTTCCAGGTATGAACCTAAAATACGAGACAATTGCTGGGGTAGGGCTTGTCGAAGTTTATATTTTAGGTTTTCGTGCCTTACCTTATCAAAGGCTTGCGAAACGTCAAGGAATGCGCTTGAACAGACTAACTTACACTCGATTGCTCGTTCAATTACATCGGTTATTCGATGCACTTGGGCAACTGTGGAGTGTTGGCTTCTAAAGCCAAATTGATGATCAGGCAAGGAGGAATTTGTGTCGGTAATTGATTTAAGACGATTAAGAAGGATTCGCTCGAAGACCTTCGATGTAATCGGGAGAAGCGATATTGGTCTATATGACTTGACTTCAGTCAGCGGTTTACCGGGTTTCGGAACCATAATAACTTCGGCTACTTTCCACTGGTGCGGTACATGCTCTAATCTAATGCTGGCATTTATAAGATAGAGCAGCTTTAGCAAACCTTTTTTCGGCAACGCTTTAAGTATCTCTCCCGATATTAAGTCATATCCCGGGACTTTATTGGGCTTTAACGGTGTCTATAACTTGTCTAAGTTCCCTAAGTGTAGCCTTTTCTACTGGAAAGTTTGTCGTCAAGTCTAGCATATTGACATTCTCTGGAAGCACTTTCCCGTCGAATGGTTTAAACGTTTCTGCAAAATGGTCGGCGAAAACATTAGCTTTTTCCTTATCTTCTTTCGCCCAGTCATCCTGGTTTCTTCTTATTGGCGCCACGTGTATTTGGGGCTTTCGAACACTTTTAACGGCTCTCCATATGGAGTAGTTGGTATCCTTTGTCGCTGTGAGTCTTTCAAGGTAGTTATTAATACCTTGGCTATTAAGTTGCAGAGCCTATTGAAGGACGTTTTATCTTGTGGTGCCCGGGTTTCATGCTTCTTCATTTCTTCTTTATCATTTCTCTGATTTCCGGTAAGTATCTTATGCCGACTTTGGGAACTTTGTTCGATTCGCGGGGAGTGTTATTCCAGGCCGCTTGCTGTATGACTTCAACAAAACGTTCAACTTCTTTTTCAAGTTGATATGGCGTTCTAAGTGCTACTTTCAACCCAGTATTGTCTACAACGTCTGTTCGGAAATCTTCCCAGTGAGTTTTTCTGTTAGTTAATCTGGGTGGTCTTTGTTTCTGTACCAAGGATTCGCACAGTGAGAGGATAACTGGAGAATGATCGGAGGAAAGATCGAAGCTTTCTTCAACTTTGACGTAACTAGCTTTTACTCCTTTTCCGATAAAGAAGTCTATTAGATCGGGTGTTTTGGCGACATCCGAGGGTCAGTGTGTCGGCTTGCCTGTTGAGTAAAAATGGCAATCACATTCCATACCAACCCTGTAAAGAGTTTTGCCTTTTTGAGAGATACATTTTGAGCCCCAAAAAGTGTGCTTCGCGTTAAAGTCGCCACCAATAATGAAGATTGGTCAATAAATTCGTGTTTTTCTATTTTGCAGCGCGATTGGCAATAGATTGAGGATATACTAAAAGAGTAATTTTTATTTTTAACTCGCACCACGGTCATTTGAAATTTGTCAAGTTCAATTATTGCTTCCAGAGTATGTTCAATGCAGCCTTTTATGAATAGGGATGATCCGTGGTAGTCGCGATAACCTTTTAGTTCCACGCTAGCTGTCCCTGCGTTTTTCAAAGGCTTCGTTTTTAATTGATCTCGTAGCTTTTGCAACTCCTTCGCGACTTCGCAGCCTCGATAGTTAGCTGGATGTTTTCCCTTGTAGTTAATGCATATCGCTGGGGACTCTTTCGCGGCATTGCACTCTCGAGTCAGATGTTTGACAGCGCATTTTACACAGCGAGGTTCCTTCTGGCAGTAGGCCTGAGTATGGCTGAATCCTGGCAACGTGTACATTGGGGAATCAGCCTAGAGTTTTTCCGAGGAGGTTCAATTGAATTTATGGCATAAATTCTTGCTAGGCTTTCGGTTTTGTCGAAAGTTAGCCTAAAGAGGGGAAGACCGCGTCTTGGGGTCGTCCTCTCGCTTTCAACATTGCGCTGTTTTTGCGCAATCATATTAACTGCGTCGATTATCTTAAAGCCTTTATTTTTATGGTCATTTACTATGTTTTCTTTAAGGCAAGAGGGATGCAATCCTCTAGCTACAACGCGTATGGGTCTTTCCGTTTTATTTTCGTACGTATGCCATTGAATCTTATCGGCATTTAATTTTTGCGAAAGCAAACGATAGTTGTCTGGATTAAGGACATTGATAGTCCATGTATCATTATTACGAGATCTTACTTTATAATCGGTTGAGCACAGTGATTTCAGGATTAAGTGCAACTTGTTGTAGTTCGAGATTCCAAAAACGTTTATTAGCGGCGGCGGTCTTTGTTTAGGTTGCTTTGTTGCCTTATCGACCTCAGCAGTGTTAAAGCTGGCTTGCTTCTTTGTTTGTTCGATATCAGGCGAGGAAGTAGCTTTGCGCTTCTTACCTGGCTTTTTTTTAAGTATCCAGTCCGTTTCGCGGACTAGCTCTTCTTCGTCCGTGTGAAAACTCGAGTTTTTGGGGCGGTTAAGTAGCGAAACAGACTCAGACTCAGATTTAGATTGCAGCTTAATGGCATCTAGTTGCTTTTTTAGTTCAGCACAGAGCAATTCCATATTTTGGAGTCTGGCGCGGAGATCAGAATTTTCGCGTTCAAGGTTTTGTAGCTTATTCGGTGTAATGCTATTGTCCTGAGCTGCCGACTGTGCTTGGTCTTTGCTTTCGCATGATTTTCCTAGCGATCCGCATGCTGGAGATCTCGTGACCCTTGAACATTTTTTAAACGGGTCCTGGTTTATATTTGTATTGTTTTGAAGATTATTTGAACTCATTTTAGTTCCCAAGAGTAGCGGAGAAGGGTAGTCCGTCTGTCCAGAGATCTGCATTAGACAGATAAGGCTGCCTGATCGGGAGGTCGCCAAGTATCCGGATACTCCGTTAGAGATTGAGCTTTTTTTATACTGGGCCCCCAACTTGGTCGATTCTGGCACGGGTCACTTAACACCTTAATACGGCCCAGTAGATTTCAGTCGCCTTTTACGACAGGCATGCCTTACCTCGGGTATATTCTAACGCCTAACCCGAAGGGGTTAAATATGGGCGGAGTAAACGAACTGGATCAATCTATTACCCAGTTTATCCGACGGCTCAATTTGCGTTGAAGCAATCCGCATTGGTTGAATACGCTCGAATAAACACCTTTTCAAACCACATGGAAATATTCAACACGCTTACGTTCATTTCTGCTTATAAAACGCATTGAAAATATGTAACCGCTTTGAAATATCGTATAAACCTTTTCAAATCGCATTGAAACCTTTTACTCTGCCACGCTCTCATCATTCTTTCATCATCGGGCAGGTATTAGTTGTGTATTTAAAATAAGGGGTTGCAAATGATATATTTGGATAGACAAAGAAATAAGAACAATGCATCAGTGTTAGTGTGAAGGGTCTGTTCAACTAGCTGTTTGTTAAATTTCTCTCAAAACATCAGCATTTTTACGTGTATTGAACCAATGCGGATTGCTTCAACTCAAATTGAGCTGTCGGATAAACTGGGTATATTTCACTTTATAGGATTGAAATTCATGGAAAGAGGTGGTGGTGGGTATCCACGTGGTAGATATGGCTATGGCTAATTCCTGGCGTTTATATGTTTTGAGTCACAGTCATGGATCAGTTACGGTTTCGACGCGCAATTGCAAGGTGCTACTTACGCCAGACAACACAATTTAAAGCTCGACCTTCGTCGTCATTGGTTCCAGGCTTACCTCAAGATGATGTAAGCTAGAAAAACAGTTACGGTGTGTTTTATATAACGCACCTTATACCATATATTCACTAGCAATGCAAAAAGTGTCTAAAAGTATTATGTCTAGTGGGTGTTAATCGATTGACAAAGTAAAGTTGAAAGGAGTGTGAATTAAATTTCAGTTATCAATATAAATATAAATATCAAAAGTGCAAAATGCCGTGTATTTGTAAACATAAAGTTGAGCGTAATCAACCGAAAGTGTTCTGTGTTGGTTGCAAGACCTATTTTCATTGTAAATGTGTTAACATTCAACCAGCGGATATTGATTTTTTACAAAAAAACGAATAAAAATTTCCGCTGCAAGAGCTACTCTGCTGCGCGTAGGGGCTCTCTCCGTTCTCCTCCACCCTTGAGTGAAGAACAGTCATCAACACTAGCAGTGTCACCACTCACTACATTAAATGCAGAGCAAAACAAAATTCAACAACAACAATACAAGGAAGTTCTCCATCCGCAAGTACAGGAAGATCATCAACCTGTCACTCCATCGTCTTCGTCTATGAGGCAACAACAACAAGCTGTAACATTGGAATCAATATACAATGAAGTTGTTGCTATGCGTGCTGAAAATGCACAAACTCTTTCAGTGATCACCTCTCTACAAGAAGAAAAAAATATTCTCCTACAGACTGTGCATGATCTTCAGAGAGAAATTGATTTCTTGAAACAAAGCAGAAGAGAAAAGTGCATAGAAATTGTGGGTGTTCCTGATGTCAACAACACCAATGCCCTCTCCTGTGCACTGCAAGTGTTTTCAAAGGGTGTCTCAACTGATGTGTCCGAAATGGAAAGTGATAATTGTTTTGTTAAAAATGTTAAAATGTCCAAAAATTCAAATATGAATAGTGCTAAACCTGTTTTGATTGTTAAATTTGTGTCTAAAATCAAGAAAGACTTAATTATGAAAAATAAAATCCTACAAAAAAATACGAGTAACTTCACTTCTAAAATATTTGGCTGTGATAAAGATAGTAAAATTTATATCAATGAATGTTTAAATGGTAAAACGAAATTTCTATTAAATGCTGCACAAAAAATTAAAAAGGAAAAGATGTACAAGTATGCGTGGGTTAAAAACGGGAGAGTGTACATGCGAAAGGGGGATAAGGACAACTTAATTGTAATTAACTCTAGTGAAGATTTTTTAGTCCTCAAGTAATATGGAAGATTTTCAAAGTAATGACGTCGATATCCCCTCTGTAAATTCTATTGATGTTGATAACCTCGATCTCTTTTTTAACCAAGCATTCTTATCTAATTTACTTATTGTCCATCAAAACATTAGAAGCATGAGAAAAAATTTTGATAACTTCATTGCCCATTTAAATTCGTTTGAAAATCAGCCTGGTTTGATTTTTTTGTCAGAAATCTGGATTTACGAAGAGGAAAAATCATTTTTTGTCATCGAAGGGTACCCAGCCTATATTTTGCTGTAATAATAAATATGCAGCTGGTGGCGTTGCTGCATTTGCTAAAAAATCATTTAACGTTGATCATTACGTATTTAACTTGAATAGCTTGGACGCGTTAAAAATTAGAATTGATGACTTTAAATTGGCTATTTTTTGTATTTATAGATTTAATGAAACAACTTTACCAAATGACACATTTTTTGAGGACATGGCAAATTTTTTGTCAGACGAAGCGAATGATGCTATATTTTTGGGTGATATTAACTTAGACATCTTACAAAATTCTTCTTTTTTAGATAAATATTTGTTGTTGTTATCCTCGTTTGGATTTGAGTCATGTATAAATAGACCTACTCGTTATTCATCCTCCGTTAATACTTGTATTGACCATATTATGGTTCGTTTTTTCAACTCCCAGATAACTCAAATCTATAACTCTGTTGCCGATTTGCAAGTAACCGATCATTTTATGACATGTCTTAGCATAAAATTTTCTTGTTTTTCTATCAAGAAGCCATTGTTGTTTAATCGTTCGTGTGTTAAAACTGATTTTATCTCACTAAATAATCTTCTTCTTTTCGAATGTTGGGAAAGTGTATTTAATGAAAACGATCCTTCCTTAGCCTTCTCTAAGTTTAATATAATACTTGAAAACTATGTTTTGCAATGTACAGAGAAAAGAGTGAAAAGTATTGGTAAATGGAAGAAACTTAAACCGTGGATATCTTTTGAGTTACTTAAAAAAATTAAAGAAAAAAACAAATTGTATAAAAAAAAGAAGAAAAATCCCAATAATATTAATGTCACTTCTGCTTACAAACAACTATGCAAAGATATATCTAAACAAGTTTCTTCGTGTAAAAACGATTACTATGTGAACAAGTTTCGTGAGGTCAAAGGTGACTCAAAAAAAGAATGGGAACTAATAAGAGGCATATTTAATAAATCTGTTGAGAAAGATCGAATGATTAGTTTGAATGAAGAGAACATTTTTATAACCAACAAAAAGGCCCTTTCTGAAAAATTCAATACTTTCGTTTCCTCTGTAGGAGAAAAAGTAGTCTCTGACAGTTCAGTTTTCTGCTGTGATAGTAACTGTTTTGTCGGTGAAGTGTCATGTTCTCAAAGTTTGATCCCATATCGTCCTTCGAACTTTATAAAATTATCTTGTCTCTTAAAAACTCAAATTCACAAACAACTGGGAGTTTTTCAAATAATTTAATAAAAGAAATAGCTTTAAATATCAGTGATATTTTATGTTTTTTGTATAACAAAAGCATTACTTGTGGTATTTTTCCGGAATGTTTAAAGGTTGCTGAAGTAATTCCTTTGTTCAAGAAAGGAGATAGTAGTTCAATAAATAACTACAGGCCTATTTCCCTACTACCAGTTTTCTCGAAAGTATTTTAAAAAGCGTTAAAAATAAGAATGGTCAAGTTTTTAGAAAAAAATAATTTTTTTAGTGTTTGTCAATTTGGTTTTCGTTCAGGTCGCTCCACCGAGAGTGCATTACTAAATTTTTGTTCTGATATTTATAACAGCTTTAATAATAGATATTATACTGCTGCGCTTTTTGTGGACATAACAAAAGCATTCGATACTTATTATATTCATATTATACTCCTAGATAAACTGTACAAATGTGGTTTTAGGGGTACAATTCATACCTGGTTTCATTCATATTTATCAAATAGATCTCAAAGAGTGAAAATCAATGATTTTTTAAGCTCTATAAGAACTGTATCTATGGGTGTTCCATAGGGTTCTGTGCTGGGTCCTTTATTATTCTTAATCTTTATTAATTCTCTTTTTGCGCAAAACTTTCATTGTAAAGTTACTGGTTTCGCAGACGATATGGCATGTGCTTTTTCTAGTGATTCTGTTTTGAACCTCTCCTCAGATATCAATCATGACCTTGAAATACTTAGTCATTGGTTCAAAATGCACAAAATGGCCATAAGCCATAAATCTAAACTTATGTTTTTCAGTACCAATGGCAAGCAAGTAGACTATGGACCGTTCCTTTTTCACTGTGGAAGCTGCCTGAGATTTAAGCATAGTGCTACTGTTTGCAGATCTGAAAACAACACTCAGACTTTTTTTGAGCAGTATCCGTGTTCGAACAAATGTTTCTGTATTGATAAGGTAAGAGAATTCAAGTACCTTGGTGTTACTCTGGACTGGATGATGAATTGGTCAGCTTATACAAATGCAACTACTAGACAGTTCTACTTTTTAAAATCGTATTGCTCACAGGAACTTCTAAAGTGTATTTATTATGGTTTAGTTCATTCTAAGCTTGAATATGGCATAGTTGTTTGGGGTGGAACTCATTACAACAAAATGTTCCCTGTTCTTGTGTCTCAAAAACATGTCATTAGACTTATTTGTTGCAAAAATCGTCGTTATGATAGCTTATCCTTATTCAAAAATCTAAATATTCTACCTCTGAAACATCTATTTTGTTACAAAGTTTTAAAAATATTTTTTGAAAGATCGGGTTATTCACTAAACAGAAGCTCTTCTATTTACCAACTTAGAATTAATGAACAAAATCTTGTAAAAGTTCCTGACTATAATCTGCAAATATTTTTTCAATTTTTCTCATCAATTGCTCCAAGATTGTTTAATAAACTACCTTATGACATAAGATGTATTCGTAATAAATCCAGCTTTCTCAAAAAAGTAAAATCATGGCTTTTAGGTTATAATTATAAAGATATTCTTCATTTGCTTTGTGTTTTGGTTTAGATTCATTTGTAATTAACATTCACTCATTCTGTTTATATATTTATTTTTTGTTATATTCTTATGTTTTTGTTTCCAAATCTGTTTCACTTCTAGTTCCTATGAACTATAGAATACAGATACTTTTTTAAATATACTATATATGATACTGTTGTTAGCACCCCAAGAATTTATCTATTACTTTGTTCTTGTCATCCGACCTATTACAACCTTTTACTCTACTACATTTATTTTTTGGCGAAACCCACGTTTTACTTTTCATTAATTGATCTTTAGCCGGTTGACTTGCCAGATGCCAGGAGAACGATTAAATATTTTTTTATTTTAATTATATTGTATTAAACATATTAAACTGTATTTTAAATAGATAATAAACAACCAATCAAGTTTATATTTTCGAACTTCAAGTCGTGCATTTTAATTGGCTAGTCAACATCTTTATTATTTAATCTCCAAGAGTCATATTCCCGTCGCCATCATCTGCCGCATCCGAATTGATCTCCTACAAAGGACAAAGAACTAGAAGAGTTGTCGACATGTCGTCGCCGTCACTAGCCGTGTTTGATGATGATGCAAGGCCGACCGCTGAGTCAACTCTCGAACAACTCAATGATTCGACATCGATAGCTGACTTCAAGAAGCAGATTGAGGACCTGAAACTCTCGTTTGCCGAGTCCGAGAAGGAAAGGATGAAGTTACAGCAGCTAATATCTACCCATATTGCCCCAGCAGCCGCGAGCACCAGTCCAGCTACAGTTTCATCCACGTGTTCTACCATTCCAACAGCCGTAAGTTTTCCTATCGCCAACAAATCGTCCCTCCCCTTAGGTTCGTCATCGCCACTGCCGATCAACACTACAACGCCGATCAATCCTAACCCCACATCATCTATTACCCGACCTCATGGTACTGAGTGCATATCAGCGAACTCATATTGGAGCCCGTATTTGCCAGGTACGTTCAATAGTTTATTAAACACCACAGCTCCAAGCCACCTGCCATTCTCTTACCCTTCCACTACGTCTGTGCAAATGCCGTACTCGCATCTTGCTACATCAACGCGCTTGCCGCCCGTAAGCCAGCCAACTCCATGTAACCTACAACAGCAGCATCACCAGCCAATTCGCAAACTACAAGAGTTGCCAGAATTTTCCGGCCAACCAGAACAATGGCCAATGTTTTCCGTCGCCTATAAAGAAACCACAGCCGCACATTGTTATACCAATTTAGAAAACCTGTCACGTCTTCAAAAAGCTCTCAAGGGCACAGCAAAACAACATGTCGAAGCACTGCTTATTCATCCGAATAGTGTTAGCACAATAATGAGCACACTAGAATTTCACTTCGGGCGTCCAGAAGTCTTAATTAGAAGTCAACTATCCAAAGTCAGGGCCTTTCCAACTATACATGAATCCAGGCCAACCGAAATAATAAACTTCAGCACAGTGGTATCCAACTTGACCGTATTCTTAGAGAACGCTTGTGCAACACCCCACCTGACCAATCCAACACTCCTCGATGAATTAGTTGGGAAACTTCCTCTAAGCAAAAGGGAAGAGTGGGCTAAGCATACGATCGCTACCATGACGCTTTATCCGAATGTACGCGAATTTAGCAATTGGCTAACACAAGTCGCAACATACGTCACCATAGCCACTGAAATAAAACCTAATAACTCCATTAATATGCAGTCACCTTCACACGAAAAAAGACTCAAAAATTTAAACACCGTGTGCGTTATTGGAGAAGACTGCCAACAAAAGGGGAAGTGTGTGACTTGTAAAGAAGAGCACCATTTATATCAATGTGTGAAGTTTAAAGCAAAGAACACTAGTGAGCGGTGGAATATAGTTAAAGAAAATCATTTGTGCTTTTGCTGCCTACGCTCTGGTCATAGCGTATCGAGATGCCCATATCGTAGAGAATGCGGAATTTTATCATGCCGTAAGTGTCACAACCACCTGCTTCATGACTCTGTGGGAAAGAAAAAGCCGATCTATCCATTGATCTCTGCCGGTAATCAAACAGCCGCTGCAACAGTTAGTGTAATCAAAACAACAACGAATGATATGCCGCCTGTTTCAAACAATACAACTGTCAATACCATTATAAAAAAACAATGTCCAAGGAAGATTACCTTATTCAAGTTTTTGCCGGTACAATTAAGTGGCCCGAAAGGTACTTGCAATGTCATTGCATTCATCGACGAAGGGGCGAAGATTTCCTTGATTGAAGAGAGTGTAGCTAATACCATCGGCATAAAGGGCGCTTCAGAGTTATTATCACTCAAATGGATTGGTGATCAGACAACAAGCGAAATGTCACAGCACGTAAATATTGAAATCTCAGGTGTGCAAGCAAATGCAAAGAAATTTCAGATGAAAAATGTTCGCACAATAAAAAAACTATTATTGCCACCTCAAAGTTTAAATTTGACAGAATTTCGGAAGCAGTTCAATCAAATACAGAACGTTCCCATTGTCGATTATGCTGATGCCGTACCACAAATTTTGATTGGAATTCCTCACACGAGCTTAGTTCGACCAATAGAATTAATAAATTTTGATGAAGGCTTTTCAGTCCATAAGACTAAGTTAGGGTGGTCGCTATTCGGATCAAACGAAGAGAATGCATCACATGCAATTGTCAGCTTCGTCGATAGTGAAGGAAATCGGACAGACGATTTGCATAAACTAGTAGAAGAATATTTTACGATTGAAAATTTCGGTTCGAAACCAACTAAACTTATCGTTTCTGAATTTGATAAAAGAGCCGTAAAAATTTTAAAAGAGACTACAAAACTGGTACCTCAAACGGGACAATATGAGACCGGTCTCCTTTGGAAGTACGAGAATATGAAATTTGAAGACAGTTATAGCATGGCACTGAAACGATTGCAATTAGTAGAACGGAAAATGGCAAAAAATGTGGAATTTACTAATTGGTATAGGTCTAAAATTAACTATTATTTAGCAAATAACTATGCAAAAAAATTATCACCAGAAGAAGCCGCCATGAGTAGTGATCGCACGTGGTATCTCCCGTATTTCGCGACTTGCAATATAAACAAAGGCAACAAACTACGTCTGGTTTTTGATGCCGCTGCTCAAGTGCACGGAATGTCGTTAAATTCAATGTTGCTTAAAGGACCTGAAGAGTACCAGCCAAAACCACTCCTATCTATTTTGTTCGGATTTCGCCAAAGGCAAGTAGGAGTATGTGGGGATATCAAAGACATGTTTCTTCGCGTTAATATCCGCAAACAAGATCAGGATGCACAGAGATTCTTATGGCGGGACGGAAAGGAGTCTCAACCGCCAGAGATATACGTAATGAGTGCCATGATTTTCGGATCCAAGAGTTCTCCGTGTTCCGCTCAATTCGTAAAGAACCTAAACGCTAGTCAATACAAAGCCATTCATCCACGCGCTGTCAAAGCTATAGTCGACTGCCACTATGTTGATGACTTCGTTGACAGTTTCGATACGCTTGTTGAAGCCATTGCAATAACGGGAAGAGTTGTACAAATCCATAGGCACGGCGGGTTCGAGCTAAGAAACTTCTTGTCCAACTCGCAAAAGTTGCTAGACGCTATAAACCAGGAGTCGCCACATTCGCCGCTACAGCCGAACTTAAAAGACATATGTTATAGTGACGTAAACACAGAAAAGATTCTCGGCATGTACTGGGACCCAAAAGCTGATCAGTTTTGTTTTGCGTTAAAGTTTGGAAGAATGCCGAAAGCGGTTTTAAATGGTGAAATTCGTCCTACGAAAAGCCAAGTTCTAAGCCTTACCATGTCGATATTTGACCCGTTCGGACTCCTAGCCAACATTACTATTGAGTCGAAGTTGCTACTACAAAGGTTATGGAAGACAAACGTAGGATGGAATGAAGAAATACCCAATGGGATCTACAGTGATTGGTATGAATGGTATAAGCGGCTCGATAATTTGAAAGAGTTTAGAGTTCCCAGATGTTACCATAAAAATCTAATGAAGCCCTGCGTGGATGTTGAACTCCACATTTTTGTTGACGCTAGCGAGGTGGCGTTTTCTGCAGTTGGTTACTGGCGCATAAGCGGTGAAAAGATGGTAAAAGTTGTATTCATTTTGGGAAAGACAAGATGCAGCCCCATCAAAGCTCTGTCCATTCCAAGGCTCGAGCTGGAAGCGGCCGTATTAGGTGTGCGAGTAAAGGATGCTATCATAAATGGGCATGAGATCAAACCGAAAAAGACAGTTCTGTGGTCCGACTCAAAAACCGTCATTCACTGGATCAGATCCGATACTCGCGCATATAAACAGTTCGTCACTCATCGAATCTCCGAAATATTAGACTTTTCAGAAGTTGACGATTGGATATGGGTGCCAGGTAGACAAAACCCAGCCGATTACGCCACGAGGCCGCAGAAAGCAACTTGGGTAACTGCAAATTTGCCCTGGATAAAGGGTCCGTCATTTCTAGAACGTCCCGAGGAGGAATGGCCAAGACTTCCGAAAGACATAGCGGCTCACGAAAAACCCGATGAAAAGCGTTCGAATTCCATTTTCACCATTAGCCATATCACATACTTGCTAGCACCTGAAAAATATTCTAGCTATTACAAATTGTTGAAAGTGATATGTTGGCTTCAGCGAGCAGTTATAAAATTTAAGTATCTGATTAAAAAGGCAACTAATCTTGATCTTACATCTACTAAGAGGCAGCCCTCAGTAGCCGAAATAAGTGCAGCCGAATCTTTACTTTGCCGATTGGTGCAGAAAGAGGCCTTTCCCATGGAGGTGAAAATTCTGTTATTAAATAAAATTGTGCCAAAAAATAGCTCAATATATAAGCTGTCGCCTATACTGGATGAAGATAACTTAATCAGACTAGGGTGTCGTATCGATAATGCAGAATGCTTTCCTTTTGCCGCAAAACGACCGATTATCATGCCAAAATGTCATTCAGTAACGAAACTACTGGTGAGGTATTACCATGAACATTTTAGACATCAAAACCAAGAGGCTATTATATGCGCGATACGAGCGAAATACTGGATTCCGAATCTCCGACGACTTGTACGGACGACAAAGCTAAGTTGCCAAGTTTGCAAAAATGCATCAGCCGTGCCAGTGCCTCCAATTATGGGCCAGTTACCAGTCGACCGACTTACACCGTACGTTCGACCGTTTTCTTATACTGGAGTTGATTATTTCGGACCTTTACAAGTTTCTATTGGACGTCGACGCGAAAAAAGGTGGGCCGCAATTTTCACATGCTTGGGGACGCGAGCAATTCACCTGGAACTGGCGAAAGATCTTTCGACTGATGCGGTCATAATATGTTTGCGAAACTTCATTAATCGTCGAGGCGTCCCAGTACGGATAAGGAGCGACTGTGGAACAAACTTTGTCGGGGCAAATAAAGAGCAATGGCTGGCAACTGAAAAGACACTGCAAAATGAGTGTACTCGCAGAGGGATTGAGTGGGTATTCAACGTTCCAGGAAATCCATCATCAGGAGGAGTATGGGAGAGGATGGTTCGTTGTGTTAAGAGGGTTTTGTCATTCACGTTAAAGGAAAGAGCTCCGCAATTGGAAACTCTTCAAGGATTGTTGATCGAGGCAGAAAACTTAGTAAATTCTCGACCTCTTATACATTTGCCAGTTGAAAGCGCAGACGCCGAACCACTCACCCCTAACCATTTCCTTTTAGGATGCCCGAATTATGTACAAACTCCAGCCGTCAACGAAAACATATGTCTACGAAAACAGTGGCACATACTCCAGCAACTGAAACAAACGTTTTGGAAGAGATGGGTTCTTGAATACCTTCCAACGCTTACACGTCGAACAAAGTGGCACAACCCAACGTCGCCGATGAAAGTAGGTGATATAGTATTAGTGTGCGATGACAACGAAAGCCGAGGGGAGTGGAAACGCGGAAGAATCATTGAAGTATTTCCAGCGCCTTATGGTCAGGTGCGATCAGCTGTAGTGCAGACATTAAGCGGAAACCTAAGACGGCCCGTCTCAAAATTAGCCAAGCTGGATTTGATGAGTAGTGAATCTAAAATGTAAATCGATTCACGGGGGGTGGGATGTTAGCACCCCAAGAATTTATCTATTACTTTGTTCTTGTCATCCGACCTATTACAACCTTTTACTCTACTACATTTATTTTTTGGCGAAACCCACGTTTTACTTTTCATTAATTGATCTTTAGCCGGTTGACTTGCCAGATGCCAGGAGAACGATTAAGTATTTTTTTATTTTAATTATATTGTATTAAACATATTAAACTGTATTTTAAATAGATAATAAACAACCAATCAAGTTTATATTTTCGAACTTCAAGTCGTGCATTTTAATTGGCTAGTCAACAACTGTAGTTTATAATTTGTTATATTTTGTTATGATTGTATTTTTTGAAAAAGTAAAAATAAATTATACTACTACTACTCCAATATGTGTAGAAAAACAATGCTTTGAAAAATTTCATCTCTAATACGCCACTGCACCCAATCGAGTAAACCCCCTTCTAAGGGAACCCTATTATTATTTAATGCCCTTGTACCTAACCTTATATATTTATCTCCATGCCCTTCTCAAGCCGAAGTATACTCATGACATTTAATGAACCAATGTGAATAAGAGCCCGAGGAGCAGCCGTACATATTCCTTTAGAAATACAGATATCGACTATAAGAAGTGGTCTTGTGCTGCAGAGGTTTTTAAGGTCATAAGAAGAACTTTGATTGATTTTGAATTTAGCCAAACTGTGGCATATATTTTGCTGCCATTCCAAAAAAAAATCCTAACGCTGAAATATACATATCCTCAACCTGTCAACCAATATCAGTTTGCGCCCTCAATCTAATCAAACAAGTTTATGTCTCCACAAATATATAATTTTTTTTCTATTATTCACCGACGTGTATTTTGTTTACAAATAAACGTCGAAAATATAAACCGTTGGATCCTTGAGCTTGACAACTGCGTACCGCCTTTTATATGCTTATGTGCTAGCCCCAACCTCTAGATTTATTTATTTTATGTCTATCAAGACAATTGTCCTCGTTTCTATTCAACAGACACTAATCGATAGTTGCTCGTCAATTAACCCCAAAACAAGTTTTCCGTTTCGTCTGCTGGCTAACATTTACTCACATCACTGTTTGTCACCGCTAATAAACCTAATGTTACTGTCACCTAGCAACTTATGTAACCAAAACAATAAAGACCACTGTAATCGGACGGTAAACATCGTCCTTAGAAGTATCAATTCGAAAAGAATCCACATATCCTCCTGGTGTCCACCGGTTATCAAGAAAGCTCGCTCTCGACTAGAGAACATCGACATTGGAATCTTTAATCAACCCTCCTGAGGGAAGGTTTATAGCGAGAGGGAAATATTCTCTATCACTACCCCTAACGCAAGGGATTTTTTCCGTCGTTCCTTCATAAAATGGTGAGTATGCGCGGGGCATTTGTTATTATAAAATCTGTCGGCAGTAGCGGCAAGTGCTGTACCGGCATATTGACAATGTGACAAATTGTCTGGCACGCGTGATGTTGGAAACTGTAAGCGCACACGTGCTGTGCGTGGAGATGCATGTCAAAATGTTCAAGCAACTGAGATTGAGGAGGAAAACCAACCACAGATATGGTCTAGGAAAATAGACTATTTACGGGTGATGCTCTCCGGGTGGGAGATCCTTTTCTCCCCCCAACGTCACATTACTTGGCTTTTAAGATTAGCAAGTGCTTAGAGCGGAATGGGCTTGGGGGCTAAAAAAAAATCCAACACATGATTACAAAGAGATTACATGGAATAGAATAAAGCGGGTCGCCTTAGGGTTGAACATAAAATTCTGACAGAAAACTTGTCTTTGGATCAAAATCCGCTTTAAATTAAATTTGGAAAGGAGACTTTGTTTTTTTTTGTGTTGAATGACCGCGATCCTATTTAAAGATTGTCAATTGGGCTTACGACTATTTTGAGGCCTGAAAAACACATTGTCATGGTAAAACCTTGGCGAAAATGAACGTAAGACTATGTACGAGTATTGCGAACACGGAAGTACATATTTAAATATTCATTCAAGGATTTTTTTTAAGGAGATTATGCAAATAGGCGTGAGCACAAACCACAATATAAATATATCTCGAGGAGGTGTGGTGCGAGTCATGCGTTTTATGTACGTTATGCCTTCAGAATATTGGTAATAGGATTTTGCTGCTAAATATGACCTCAGTAACCATAACGAGGAAATTGACTTGCATAATAATTGGAAAACTAGTGACACTTTAAGCCATTGAACAAATGGCGTACTTGACTATGACCACGCGCTTACAATTGACAGGCAAGAACCACAAGGTACGTCAGTCTAGATCGATATCTTGAATGACAATGAATCGTACTTATCAATCCTTCTAATTGGCCTTAGAACGGTATTACAATAGGTGTAAAATAAAGTTAAACTGTGATGAAACGGAAGAAATCTTTTTTACCCGAAAAAGAAAACCTTACTATCTACCAAACAGTCAATTGCAGATATATGCATCGGCAGTAAACTGGAGTAATTGCGTTAAATACCTTGGTATTCCTCTGGACACTAAACTCACTTTTCATGAACACGTTGCTAAAACCATACAGAAAGTAAACTTAGCTTTAGGATATTATATCCCTTTCATAAACGGAGAATCTGCACTTTCAAACGAAAACAAAATTATTATTCATAAAGTAGTCTTCGAAGCGTTACTCTATCCCATTACCAATAACATAAATAAAGAAGCTGCCAGCATCCATAAAATTATCCTGCAAAGTGCTAATCGTTCCATCCCTCAATTTTCAACCCAAACCAAGAGAACAAAAGTCCCTTGGTGGAACAGGGATCTCGAGCTACTAAGAACAGAAAAAACAAAGTCCTGGCAAATCCTAAAATCGTAAATTACCATTGAAAACGTTATTACGAGTAATTACAAAAAGGCTAATGTCCGATTTAAAAGACTTGTAAAAATTTCTAAAGCTGAGTCATTATATAAATTCACTTCTGAAATCAACCCTGCTACCTCTACAACAAAAATCTGGTCATCCATAAGACGGTTTTGCGGGCTATATAAATCTTCCCCTATCCATACAATTGTTCCTACAATGCACTCAAATTGTAATATTACCTCCCCACTTGAAATAGTAAAACACTTCGCTGAATACTGGTCCAACGATTCACACGATTCTAACTTTACCCCATCCTTTTGTCAAAATAAGCTCTCTACCACCCCCTTTATCTCCTACTCCCCTTTGCATAAGTGCGAAAATCATCGAAAAGGATATCAGCTTTTGCCGAACTTAACTTAGCCTTAAACCAACTAAAAGGGAAGACACCAGCTAATGACAGAATATCCTACCTCATGATAAAAAACTTATCCCCCAATTTAAAAGAAAGACTACTCACACACTACAACCTAGTTTTACACAACTTTATTCCCCAACTGTATAAAAACAGCATCGACATCCCTATTCTTAAACCTAATTCTGATAAGTCTCTATCCAAATCATATAGACCGATCTCCCTTAATCCTTGCTCCGCTAAAGTACTCGTATTAGATAAAATAGTCGCCAACAGGTTCTGGTGGTTTGTTGCTCACAATAAACTTCTCAGTAGATTCCAATTTGGCTTCAAAAAAGGCAAATCTGTAAATGATCTTCTACTGTATTTAGACCATCACATTACCGATTCGCTATCAAGGAAAAGTCATTTATCTCTTATTTCCCTCGACTTTGCAAAGGCTTTTGATAAAATTGGCATTCACACAGTAATTGATCAGCTTAAAAATTGGAAAGTAGGTCCCAAAATGATACGTTATGTACTCGTAATAAATTTCATGTCGAACAGGAAAATAACAGTTCGTTTTAAAAACGCCTTATCTCCCTCCCTCCCCATTTTTAACGGCATCCCTCAGGGATCACCCCTTTCCGTGCCCCTGTTTATTAATTGCCTATAATAAGCTTGCCCATATTCTATAGCTGCAAAAACATTTAAAATTCTGTGCATACGCCGATGACTTTACAATAATAAAAAGGTTTAATAAGAAAGACCGTTCCCCCAACATCGATTTAAATTCCACTTTTGAAGAAATAACAGCTTGGTGCCAATACTCCGGGGCTCAACTTTCGTTGGACAAAACTACTCGCAAGCATCTTCATATTTGTCGAAAACATAAGTGTCGCTGCAACATATCATCTGGCAATGTTGCTCTTAAAAAAGTGGATAGACTAAAAATCTTAGGCATTATCCTTCAAAAAAATTACAAATGGAATTCGCACATCCAACACTTATGTTCCACCCTAGAAAAAAAGCTTAATATAATTAAATCTCTTTCATCTCGTAAGTTTAACTGCAACCCATGTACTCTAACGTCAGTTATCCAGTCTATAAGAGTCAGCAAAATAACATATGGCCTCTTTCTTTACGGATATACCGCGAAATCCCAACTTAATAAAATCAAAACAATTTACAACGCCGCTCTTAGGAAAGCCGTCGGTGCATTTCGGACGACCTCCGTAAATCACCTCCTTTTCGAAACCAAAATGCAAACTATTGAAAATCTCCTCTACAAATCTACTCTAGGGCTCTCCAAACCCTTTTTTTCTGCAAAGATACTTCTCTTTATGAACTACACAAAAACCGAAAAACGAAACCAAAAAAACTCCCTTCATCTATTGACCGTGCCACTGCTCTTTGCAACGAAATGAACATTCCTTGCCAGCCAATACAACCCCAACTAACATTGCCACCACCTTGGTCCTTTCAATCTTCATCCATAATATCATCTTTAAGAATATATAAAAAGTCTCATACCTCTCCTAAAGTATTCCGAGCCCAATTCCTTGAGCTTAAAAACATCTTAAGTGATTTTTTCTTCATCTACACAGACGGATCCCGAATACAACACAACAGTAGCTTCGGTGCCACCACTGAAAATAAAATAATATTCTCCTTCCTTCTCCCCCCTTACACTTCTGTCTTTTCAGCCGAAATAATCGCCATCCTGAAAGCACTCCGATACACACAAAATCTTAATAGAAAAATTGCTATATGCACAGACTCCTTGTCATCCATTGACGCCATCGCTAACATTTGCAACCATAGTTATTAACCTTCCCTAATACGAAAACTCCTATACTTACAATTTCCTAAAATTAAACTTATCTGGGTCCCTGGCCACGTTCAAATCGCGGACAATGAATTCGCAGACCAAGTTGCTAAGGACACCCTCCAAACACCATCCTTATTTTCTGCTAACTTCAATCTCCAGGACATCAACTATTTTATCAAAACCACAGCTTCCTCTAATAATCTTCTTTGGGACAAAACATCTGAATGGTACAAAGCAATAAACAAAGACAAATTATCTGTAAAAAACTATTTACACAACTCAGTTCCAACTAGTATCTCGCGCTTAGAAGCAACAAAAATAATACGTCTTAGGCTTGGTCATAGAAAACTCACTCACGAACACTACATCAACAGAAACAAATCTTCGCTCTGCACGTATTGCAACCAATCCAAGATAACAATCCCACATATCCTCTTAGAATGTCCAGCCTTTCACAACTCAAGAATCAAATTCTTCCTCCAAGCCAACCCAAAAGAACTCCTCTCAAATCCCAATAAAAAAAAAAATAAAGCAATTACTCGATTTTCTTAAAGATATAAATATATTTAATCTAATTTAACTTCACGAACATAGCCGAAGGCCTAAGATGCTCTGGCTAGCCTTACTTACTTATAATTTTAATTATAAGGCAGTAATAGAATAATAATAATAATAATTATTTATTCATCTTATTTTTTTTTCTGTTACTTATTCTTTTCTGTCTAAAAATCTATTTTTGTTTCACAACTACTACGAGTATTAATGTTCGTTTTCTTTTTTTTATGGAGGTTTTTTCGTATTTTCCTCCAAATTATAAATCTTATTTGGTAATCACGTGTGGTATCAAACCAATGTAATTATTTTTATACGAAATAAAGATAAGATTTAGCAAATCGTTGTTAATTTATAAAATTGAAGTTGAATTGCGAAGTAAAGGTTGTTTCGAAAGTCGTGTCCACATGTTTCTTTTTTTAATAAAACACGTAAATACTTAGATTTTATCTGGTATTTTTATTTTTATATATATGGCTCTTAAGAACTATGTGTAAAAAAAACATAATTTAAATATCCCCACGAACACGTCTACAGACTCTCATACACAGAAATCTGTCAAACGAGGAGATTGACAACTATCTAAGACTAATGGATGAGACAATCCAACGAACAATGGACAAAACGATACCTCGGTACCAACACACTGACGAAGAAGACTTATTCCGCAACGCAACTATTGACGCACTGCACCGACAGAAAAGTAGACTGCTGTCAAGACTAAAAACCTTGTACAGACAGTTTACTGACAGACATAACCCGGAGATCATGACACTGAAGTCGTCGATTAAAAACCTCATCAAACTTCATCATCAAATGAGGCTGTTGATGATGACAACTTCTTTGTGATCGAGGATCCGCAGGAACAGATAGAGGCTATAGGAGCGACTTTCCAGGAAGTGTACAAGGCAAATGCTATCATTGGCCCGAACCACGATCTGGAGAATCGAGTCCTTTTGCACAATTTCTACCTTCGAAATGAAATTGTGAATTGGCGATTCGAGAGCTCGGGTTTCACCCAGTTCAGTGACGAAAATATGGCAAATAATGCCATCACCAACGATAGGGTACTACCCCCGTTCATTTCGAAGGAAGAGCTCCAAACGATCTTCGAATCACTTAGAAGTAAGAAATCAGCGGGAACCGATGAAATACCGAACATTGTGCTTCGACATCTCCCTCTAGAAGCGGTGAACATTTATACTACCCTGTTTAATAATACAATGAATAATGCACATTATCCAGCGCATTGGAAAACTGCGGTGGTACATCCCATCCCTAAAAGGAATAAAGACACTTCCAATCCGGTGAATCTCCGCTCGATCAGTCTTCTTCCAAACATCAGTAAGGTGTTCGAGAAAGTGGTCAATAGAATCCTGACTAAGTGGGTTGAGGACAAACATATAGTTCCGGATAATCAATTCGGTTTCAAAGCGGGGCATGATATCATTCATGCTGCGTCGAAACTGGTTTCTGATATCCAATGGAACAAAGGCAAGAACCAGTGCACTGGTGCCTGCCTGATTGACTTGGAGAAGGCTTTCGACACCGTGCGGTTAGAAGGACTCTTTTTCAAGCTGGACAGGTTGGGCATTAGTAAGCGACAGACAGACGACATAATCGCGTACAGATCAGGTCCAAAGATTGAGGTCATTAATATACTTTTGCAGCGTGACTTCGACAAAATTAAACGATATTGCGATGACTGGAAGTTGAAAATCAACTTTCAGAAGTCGGAAACCATTCTGTTTAGGACGCCTTTGTCTGGGGCCTCTAGGGATACCAGAAAGAATTGGCGAAAGTTCTCGATCGTTGGACTGCACGGACAGCCCCTTGCTTGTCAAAACGTAGTCAGATACCTTGGGATCTGGCTAGATCAATTTCTGTATTTTAACAAACATATAGAGGTTGCTCTGGCCAGAGCCAAAGGTGCTTTTGCCCTTACAAAGAGACTGTTTTATAACAGCCAACTCGATGCGAGGGTGAAGGTAATCTGCTACATGGCCCTTATCAGGCCCATGCTTGTATTTGGATGTCCCGTGTGGTTCAACGTGAGAGCAAGTTTATTGGAAAAGATTCGGGTGTTTGAGAGGGCTTGTCTTAGGACTTGTCTTCGCCTATACAGAACACCAGAGTCTCAGTACATAAAATTCTATCGTAATGAGGTCCTTTACAACAGGGCGAACCTAATAAGAGTGGACAATTTCGTCATTAAGTTTACTCGAAGGCACGTTGGAAGAGCAATGGCCTCATCAAACAACCTGATCTCCGGGGCTTACTACCCCAATTATATGTATCACGAGAGAGTTCGCTTTGACGGCATTATTCCTCCAGAAGCGTTCCTCTATTTAGATAGCAAAGGTCTGATCCAGGACAGATTGGCGGTGCCGCTTATCTTCCACGTCGCTCGAACAGCTGCGGACAGGCGACTCAGCTACGACAGAGACGTCGCACACGGCAGTGCGGAGCGTCTCCGGTTCAGTGGGGTGATAGGGAGTCGCGACAGGAGGGGTGTTGCTCAGCAGCACCAACAATTTTGGTGGCTTTTTGAAGGGGAGGATGCTTCGTCGTCGAACTCCTCCAGTGATAGTTAGCTTCATGTGAAGCAAGGTGGGCCAGCCTATTTTTTTTTTTTTTAGCCATGGCCGGCTTACATAGTTTTAGGTAGGTGTAAGTTAGATTTTAAGAGAAAAAAAAATAAAAAAAAATATATATACATACATATATTTATATATTATGTATATATATATTATGTATGTATACATATGTATTTATGTATGCATTAGATGTAAGTAGGTTAAGTAGGTTAATATTTATTGTTAGGTAGATTGTAGGCTTTTAGTTTAAAGTTTTATAAAAAATTAAAAAAAAGTCCAGATACTAAGTTTTTTTGATTAAAATATATTTTCTTAGTTTTAGTATTAATAAACGTAAAAATAAAATAAAATTAGACTGTAAGGTTCGTCGAAAGACATAGTTTAAGTGTTAGGTTTAACTTAAAGTGCCCGCATGTGGCCAGTAAGTTAGAATAAGATTATTTGTAAGTTATTTAAGCTAATTTTTAAGCATTTTTTTGTCTAGCATTTAAGAGTAATTTAAGTTGAAAAAATAAAAATGCATTTAAACTGAAAAAAAAACTGAAAAAACAGACTCCCATACATTTTCACGGACTAGCTCACACATTATCCCATTAAGTTCATCAATTTATCAATCTAGTTGGCGGAAACACACAATATAATTTACTAGTAACAATTCAATTTCGGTTCGATTAGACAGAGCTGGTGTCGTATAGGCTATGTTTTCCGATACTAATGATGTGCTTATGCCATTTTCCGCCCTGCTCAGAGCCCCTATTCACCGCCACCATCCCATATCCACATCACGCATCGACATCTTAAGTTCTACTGATTAACATTGCTTATTCCAGGCCATAGTATCTAGCCCAGTTATAGCATGCCATCAAAAATGATATCCTTAAGCCGCATATTAAATGCTCTCATCCCCTACTACAATCGATGTGAGATATACAATAGGGTGGGTTGAGTTATAATGCTTGATAAATGTTTCGAGTATACCTGGTGTACACGTGGTAAGGACTTTGACTACTTGGGCGGTTTCTCCAAATATCTAGATTTTTCCACACAAATCATAAAAGGAAGTAACTGAATTCGCCTCTGATATTCCTACTGCCTAGGTCGGTGAAACTTCCCATTGTCCTTCAAAGAAGTCTTAACTGGCATTCCTCGAATTTACCTAGTTTTGTACGAAATCACTGCTGTTCCTCCATGGAACCCGTAGAGAATTTTTGTAGCTTGTTGTTATTACGAATATTGAAACACAATTCGGGTAGGCATATTCGGTATCCGTTTCGAAATTCAACGGACTTATGAACTGGCGTCAGCAATTCGAATTGGTAGTCTTCCTAGTATACTCGTTGAATGGAGTTAAGTTGATTATTTGCAATAGGACAGGTTTGCTAGGAGCCAGCTTTGTTCATAGTTGTAGAAATTTGTACTAGAATTCCTATTTTCCAATTTCATTTACAACTGTTATACCTATTCTTATACTCATGCATAAAACTTTTATAAAGTAATTACTATATATATTCAGTTCGCTTAATCAATAACAACCAGTAGTCTTTTAATCTCGATGAATTACACATGTGAAATACAATACTTGAATTCAATAAACTATTACTTAATTTGATTCGGGTTTTTTTTAATGCGTCTTAATTTATTGGATAGCATTTTGTTTATGGTGCCGAAACCCGGGAACGTGTAATAGTTGAAAGAAATCGAGTAAAGAATTTTTTTGAACGCATGATCTTCCCCTTTTATCGACTAAATATGGATATCGCTAATCGTACGACTTACAGAGGCCAGGTTACAAAGATCGTCAATAATGCAACGGAATATTTAGAATCCGTTGGGTCGAAGCCGACTTCCAGGAACGAAGGCAACTGGGATACCATTGAGGAAGAGCTCTCAGTTTTTCTACAAAGATTAAAGATAGCTCATGACGGTCTTAAAGAATACCAGCAAAGAATGCTGTTTCTTTTGCAAATCGTTATCCCATCAAACAAAAGATTGTAACGGACCACACACACTCGATCAACGAAAGAGCATGTTAAAGGGAGACAATCGATGTTTTCGTTGCACCTACCGTGGCCACTCAGCAAAAAAGTGTTCTTTGAAACGTTTGCGATGTGAAACATGCAAAGGATGGCATGTTAAAGCAGTGTGTGATCCAACGTACAGACGACAAGACAACTGTAATAATTCGGCGCATCCAGCAACCGTGGCCAGTAAACAACCATCGAATGTGTGTATGACTAACGTATGTACTGCTAGTCTAAGTGACTTAGGGGATGTCTTTTTGCAAACTGCTTCAGTATTCGCAATGAATCCAAATTCTAATAAAATTTCATATGTACGTCTCATTTTAGATGGAGGCAGCCAAATGTCATTTCTTAAGGAAAGTTTAGCTAAGAAATTGTGTTTGCCAGTCGTTCAGAGCCGAAAAATAAGTATCATACCGTTTGGAAGTGGGAAGCAACGTGCGCAAGAGTGCCCTATTGTTCGTGTAACATTAAAAAGCCAATACGACCAACGAGCAGTAGAAGTCGAAGTAGCAGTGGTACCTGAAATATGCTTAGATGTTTTGGCGATTCCACCCACAGATATTACGGAGTCCTTTAAACTTACCTCAGCAGAAGCACGTCCATTTGTTTATCAACCAGACGACGGGATCTCAATTTTAATTGGCGCTGACTGTTATTGGAAATTTGTGTCTGGGAATGTAAAGCACATTTCAGATCGTTTAACTGCTATTGACACAATATTTGGCTGGACATTGCAGGGACCGGCTCCAATTAGTGTTCAAAGTGTCTACTCTGGGTTAGTAAAAGTGAATGTTCTGTCTATAAGTGCGATAGATGACTTCAATGAAGGTAGTTTTTGGGATCTAGAAACCATTGGAATAAAATTGGAAAAGACACAGTCCGATGATTTTACGCAAGAATTTATTTGTAAGTCAATAGTAAAAAAGCAGGATCGATATCAGGTATGTTTACCCTGGAGGGAAGAGGACGTATCGTTGGACGATAATGAAGTAGGCGCTAGAATTAGATTTAAATCATTAATCCTTAAACTTTCCAGATCGCCAGAAGACCTTTTCGAATATGACAAAGCCATGCGAGAACTTGTGGATGCTGGAGTTGCTGAAAAGGTTCCTGAAGAATGTGAAAATACCCGAAAATATTATATGCCTCATCGGCCCGTATACCGAGATGACAAGACAACATCAAAATTACGCATAGTCTTCGATGCCTCAGCACATGCGCAACATTGTCCTTCATTAAACGATCTCCTTCTTCCCGGAACGAATCTACTTCCGGATTTATTCAAAATTTTGTTGAATTTTCGACTAGGTTCCATTGGAATAGTTTCTGATATCGAAAAAGCATTCCTCCAAGTATCGCTTGACCCAAAAGACCGTGATGTGCACAGATATTTTTGGTACTCAGAAAAATTGAAGTCAGTTCATGACCTTCCAGACCATCAAATCTACAGGATGACGAGGGTAACATTTGGAGTAACATCTAGTCCATTCCTCTTAGGAGCTACACTTAAACGGCATTTTGAAAACGAACGTGAGGAGTTTCCACAAACGTGTGCGATTCTGAATGACAGCTTGTATATGGATGACGTTGTTTGCAGCGTAGATGAGGAAAATATGGCCATGGAATTTCATCAACAAGCTACATCTATATTCAAACGCGCTGCAATGAATCTAAGGAAATGGAATTGCAATAATCCTGTTGTCAGATCGAATTTTTTGGATGGTGCTACGGATAATCAGAAAGTATTGGGTTTGATTTGGTACGTTCATACGGATGAGATAGCAGTCGATATCGGTTCGGTGGAACAGTTTCTTAAAGATATGCCAGTGGGAGTTACTAAACGTTCTCTGCTTCAGGTAATTTCACGTTTCTTTGATCCCTTGGGGGCTCTTGGCCCCTTCATTATAAATTTCAAAATTCTATTTCAAAGAGTTTGGAAGATCAAACTCGGATGGGATGATGAGCTGCCCTTCGATCTACTAAAAGCTTGGAATTCATATTGCACGGATATCGTCGAACTGAAATCATTATCGATTCCACGGAACGTATGTTACCAAGGTATATCTCAGTGGGAGCTTCACCTCTTTGCGGATGCGAGTCTCAATGGTTATGGCACAGTCGCATACATACGTTCAGTTAGTAAGGCAGGTGAATTCTCGGTCAAGTTTTTATGCGCCAAGAATAGGGTAGCACCATTCTTTATACCCAAAATGAACTGACGTTGCCGCGGTTGGAGCTTGTCGCTGCTCTTATTGCTGCTAGGTTATGCTCCTACTTAGTAGGAAATCTAAAAATTACCTTTGATAGGATAAATCTTTGGACGGACTCCAGAATCACTCTTTGTTGGATTTCGAACAAGACTAAGAAATGGACCCCCTTTGTAGCCAACAGAGTTCGAGAAATCAAGACACTTACTGCAGATTATACTTGGAGTCACTGCCCAGGGAAGGATAACCCAGCGGATTTATTGACTAGAGGCGTTTCGGCAAAGCAACTAGCAGCATCTGTTCTCTGGTTACATGGTCCTCCCTGGTTGCTGAGCAGTGAAAACTGGCCTTCGGACGATAACGAAGTATTTCCTGACGAGATATCTTCATTTCAAGTTGGTGTAGAGACTGAGCATGTAAATAGCAGAGACGCATACATCTTGCGAGTAGCGGAATTCAGCAGCTGCTGGAAGCGGGTAAGTGCCTTCATATTCAGATTTGTAAATATCCTTCTCAAGAGAAATTCGGAACGTTTAAACTGTGGAAGAGATAAACCAGGCTGAAAGATATTGGATAAAAACAACGCAGTTTGAACATTTCAGTAATGAGATCAAAGCAATAGAAAAGCGTCACTCTGTCGATAAATATTCTTCTATATATCTTTTAAATCCATTTCTTGATCTAGATGGTATATTGCGAGTAGGCAGTCGGCTTCATGCTACATCACATAATGAAGATAGTGCATACCCCATCATACTCCCAAAACGATGTCACATCAGCCAAATCATTGTGTTGGATGCCCATCAAAGAATGCTTCACGCTGGCGTTAATGTCGTTCTCACAAATATAAGAACTCGTTTTTGGATACTTAAAGCTCGACAGTTAATCAAAGCAATTCTAGGTCGATGTATTGTTTGTAAAAAGCTTTTAGGCAAACCTGGATCACAACCATTCGCTCCGATTCCAAGAGAAAGGATGATGACATCGAGACCTTTTGACATGACTGGGATTGATTTTGCTGGACCTTTGCATATCAATGGAACTTCAGACGGAGGGGCACCAAAGAAGGTATATATATTACTTTGCACTTGTGGTTCAATTAGAGCTGTTCATCTAGAACTGGTCACGGATTTGACGGCTGAATGTTGCTTACTAGCATTAAGAAGATTTTTCGCGCGTCGAGGAAAACCCTCAATTATAATATCGGACAAGGCAAAGACGTTTAAACGTACTTCAAAAGAGCTAGGCTTTCTAAATAAGGCATTACGCGCAGAGCTTATTCAAGGATTTGCCAGCAATGAAGGAATTAGATGGAAATTCATCGTTGAGAGAGCACCCTGGTGGGGGGGCTTTTGGGAAAGGCTCGTCAAAATCGTTAAGGCCGTGTTAAAGGCCACTATAGGGCGTACATCTCTCAACTTTGAGGAGTTGCGAACGTTGCTAACGGAGGTGGAATGCGTCATCAATGCTAGACCCTTAACATACATTACTGATGATCGCCATTAACACCATCTCATTTTCTTACAGGCTCACATGAAACATCTTCTACTCCATTATTAGAAAACCCTCCTGCTGATGTTGAAATACAGCAGAAATGGAACTACAGGCTAAAGATGTTGAGATTCTTTTGGAAACGCTGGAGGCTTGAATATTTACATCAACTTCGTTCACTTCACAGCAATAAGAACCTATTGTCATCAAACTTCAAACCAAATGATGTTGTGTTATTATATGATCCAGCGACATCACGAGTTTTATGGAAGCTGGCTCTTATAGAAGAGGTATATCCTGGGAGAGACAACAAAGTGCGGACGTGCCAAATTCGATTGTCAAATGGAACCAAACTGAGAAGACCGGTACAGCTGCTCTACCCCCTTGAGTTGACCTAATATCAACCTACTGCCGGCCGGAGGATGTAGAAATTTGTACTAGAATTCCTATTTTCCAATTTCATTTACAACTGTTATACCTATTCTTATACTCATGCATAAAACTTTTATAAAGTAATTACTATATATATTCAGTTCGCTTAATCAATAACAACCAGTAGTCTTTTAATCTCGATGAATTACACATGTGAAATACAATACTTGAATTCAATAAACTATTACTTAATTTGATTCGGGTTTTTTTAATGCGTTTAATAGTTAAGTCAGACAAAATTGACGTGATGCTTTTCTGATACTTATTTCCTCAAATATTGAATTTCGACGCACTGAATTCTGTCAGTATAGTGTGGGTATTTCCCAGTAAACTTATCCCTTTTGACATGTCTCTCGATATACTATAGTATGTCATGGATTCAGCTTTTTACAATTCGTACAACTGTGCTGCTTTAAAGACTTTTGAGTTTTTATTAAGAATCCACTTTTGCATTTCTTTCAAACACAAAATAACTTTTTCTCCGGTGATCCAAAAAATCCATGGCCGCTGTTTGCCCTAAATCTGCAAACAGAGAGAAACTTTTGTGTCCTTGGGCGACTTCCTGAAGTTGATCAAACTAAAAATATTTCCCTCTTTCTTCAGTTTTCCAAGTCCTCATTTCATATTTTCCATTCAAAACTTTAGTGAACACATTAAAACAAAAAAAAAATGTTACTTGACGGAATTAGGAAATAAGTATCCTTCCGGGGTCACCTTCGTATCAATGCCTTAATCCTGCACGTAATTTTATTTTACCACGCCAGTTCAGCCAAATGAATGTCAGTCGAATTTCAATAGCATGTAACTACCCTCTGAAGCTTTGATTAAAAACGTAATCGAAAAAAAAAACTTCAACACACCACCAAAGTAGTGCTGCTAGTTGCTTTAGTAAATGAGAAAAGTTTAATCAAAAAGTCTCACACTACGATAGTCTCACACTCCAATGGCTGTAGAGTGCTGACACGAAATCGAAAGGATAACTGAGAGACTTTTAATTTGCCGCAAATCTCCTTCGTTTTCTGTTTCCTCTTTCTCCAGTGGCAGAATAAAATGCAAAAAAAAACAAGTTTTACCATTTTGTTCAAATATGACGACCGCAAAGAGCCGCAACCCCTAAACGAATAATTTTTCTCGCCCCCTGAGCATTGTTAATTCAATAAAACTGAAATGCATTTCGAATTGAAAGTGAGCGTAGTCGTGCACGTGTATTTGCATCCGTATATTCGTCTGTATGGACACTCGTTGTACGAGTATCTACGGGTGAGTGTGAACAAATAAAATAAAATAAAAACAAATCAATTCGTGGCAGTTTTAGAACCCTTTAATTGCATTTCTTTGCTAAAACCGCATTTTTATGGGTTACCCTTAGAGCGCTCTCTCAACTCTAACAATCCTCAGAGGCACCACTCTGCGCTACGGATACCACCAACCGACCACCACCCCAACGTGCAAGTGCAACGAAAACAAACAAATGCTGGCAGTTTTTTAGTTCACTATGTACGTTAGTTGGTGGAAACTGCCTGTAATCGGTGTTGCCATTTTAAAGGTTACTTAACGGTTGAGTCTTTGAAAATTGTATATTGAACGGAATGTGACCAAAACGTTGTTTGTCTCAGAATACGTTCAATGTTTGCATTATACGTTGCAACAACATTAAACTATGAGTTGTCAGCGTCATACTCCTTGCCCAACAAAATAAGGAGAGGCGATCAGATGCTTAACCAATGGAGGATGGGTTTTCTTGTGAAACTGTATGAAGGCAAAGTCGACACTACAAACTGCAACAAATATCGACCGGTGAAACAAATGTTGCTTATTATGAAAGTATTCGACGACGGATTCAATGTTTAAGGATAATGATGAAGAAAGAATCTCGACGCATAGTACTGTTATTCCGAACCTCGAAATCCATCGCCTAACATCTACATATTTCGAATGAGTCAGCTTGTCGAAATGCGGAGAATGTAAAACGTCGGCTCTCAAAGTTGCACATAGAACAAGCGTGAAGTGGTTTAAATGATGAGAATTCTGTACTTGTCAGACTACGGTCATTTGTACGACTTTAGTATACGCATCGCAGTGATGGATGATGTTCGAGGAATATAAAGAAAAATGCGTGCTATTAAACCACATTACGAAACGTATAGTGGGGAATTTTCAAGCTGAGCAGATCAGCTGGCTTTGCATTGTTCAAAGAACATCGACGAACAATCCACACTAAGTAGCAGTAAAGGCTCAAGTTCCAGCCGAGACTCCAAGACAAGGCCAAAAAAAACAAAATTGTATTACCAATTGTAAAAATATCAACAAGGTCTTGAGCGGTTTGCAGAATGGTATTGGAGTCTGTAAATATCGACAAACTCAACGAATAACGCAGTGTCAATGCTGACAAGAGGAAGATGTCAAACATTTGTCAGAGTTTATTGCATACGGTGAGTTTAAATGTTTGTTTGAGCCTCTTTTCAGTTAAGGAGAAATCCGAATAGTTTGCAACTTTTTCAAAAAAACACAAAAACATTCGTCCAGGATTATGTACTTTAGATTGCGCGAAAGTCCGGGGTGAATATTAGCCTCAACGATTAGGTTCAACGATTAGGTCCCCTTCCAATTGCGAGCATTCTACTACTACAGTTAGTCTTGATTGGCGTGCACTCGTTCTATATGCCCTAGCCATTCTAGCTGACTGATGTGCACTTTTCTGGCCACGTTAAACCCACTCGAAGAGTTCATTGTAAAATCTCCTTCTTCAAACATCGCCAACGCAAATGAGATCATAAATCACTCGAAGAATTGAATGATGAGTCGTAAATAGAGTCTCCTTAGTAGTACTTGACAAGGATTTAATACCAATTTGCCTTCTTAGGCCGTATAACTCTTCGTTTGATTTCTAATTTCTGATTTTCCGATTTAATAGTGGAGCCCAACCTGACTACCGCAAAGTTATAGCTCTCTAGTGAGACGTTCTGTCCGATTCGTCGATGTTGTGTTTCCCTTCTTGTCTTGTCGGCATATGCAATACTTAATTTTGCTCCCGTTCATGTCAATGATGTCAATGTCATCAGCATGTGCAAGTTGTTGTACAGACTCTTGTGCCTCTGGCGTTGACTTGCGTGTTTTGCTAAATTTTCTCAAGTATGATGTTGAAAATGTTACATGACAGCGCATCACGTTGCCTAAATCCTTGATGATATCAAAGACTTTGAAGTGATTCTTTCTGTCTTCATGGAGCAGCGCACATTTTCCATCGTAATTCTGCATAGTTTAGCAGAGATACCGAGGCTAGGCACGGCTCTCTATAGCTCGTCGTTATAGATGCTGTCATCCGTGGACTTAAAATCGATAAAAAGGTGGGGCTGCTGGCGATCTTCCAGAATCTGTGGTAATGTGAATATACAAACACACAGCCATACAGATTTTGGCCGTTCCCAAAGCTAAAGCGGCTCTGATTGCTTCTATCCGTGCGACCCTGTCTGCGAATACGTGTGAATTATCAACAATGTCAATTCGTATGTTGTGAACTTTACCTGCAAATTGACCTCATTCCAGCAAATTCTAGTAGTTTACAGGCTTGTACAAGAGTTGGTAATCCACTTACAGTGTATTTGTGATGCGTTTAAGGGAATGCAAACGTATTACTAGAGGTTACCATCTATATTAGTTCATCTATGATAGCAGATAAGAAATTCTATGCGATGTTAAGAAGACTGAAGCCTCTAAAATTGGCGCAATTAAGATTTGCCCCAATTCTGGTATTTCTGTGGATCAGGGAGAGGATCAGACATATTTTCTGCCAACCTAATTGAACATGATTTGAAGCACGCACTCTAGCAAGTCTTCTTCCGTTGAGTTAGTTAGCTCCCAGGTAGGACGTCTTGTTGGTTTTAAACTTGGATCTTGGTGTCCTCATTTTATTTTGGATTTCTTAACTTACAAGAAAGTTTGCAGCTTGCCTCAAAACCTTCTGAGCGAATGAGCTTTTTCAGTTCGATGATGCTAAGTGATGATAATATTGCTGTAGAGCATATTTTTGTGTTGCTGCATAGGATTATCTTATTGGAGATGGTCTTGCGGATAGTTATGGTTCAACATTTTTGGTGACATAAATCCGGCCTTTAAAATGCTACAAAGCAGTGTACGACGTACAGAATGACAAGCTAGTCCAAAGAGTATAGTGCAAAAAAAAATCAAGTGCCTTAAATTTAAATTGCTTTTTTCTTCAAAAAAGTGCAAGAATTCTGCCCTGAATCGCTTTTTCGTACGAAGTTTTGTAAAATCCTAAATCCACAAAGCTATTGAGGTTATCTCGAATGACAATTATGCCGTGACCTTCGCTCAAACTCACTCAAGTGCCAACAACAACAATCTGATGCATCTTCAGGAGACAAAAACAAGGGTCTAGAACTATTGATGAGACAGCAGTACGAGGAACTCAAAAAGTTGATTTTGGAGGAGAACAAAAAAATCTACAACAAACTTCACAACATTGAGAGTGATTTCATTCAGCGTCTCGCAGAAGTCAGTAAAACAGCTGCAGATCTGTCCCAAAGAGTTCATCAATTTGAATCTGTATCGGAACCCACTGCAACAGCTACAACACCTAATATGTCATTACTGGTTCAACGAATTTACGATCTTGAGAGCGAAAAAAATTCAATGGACTCAATTCTGCGAGGTATTCCACGGACACTGCTGGAGTTATTCACAAAATTATGCCATTCTGTTGCATGCACACCAGCTCCTGTTCCTGAAAAAATCTTTCGCGCACGATCAAAGCCTGACCGGATAATTCAACAATAGTTATTGTGATTTTAATCAGCTGCTGACAGAATTCCCCTGCTAAAGTCAATACATCTCCGCTGGAAAAAAACAAAGCAAAACATTTGTTTACATGATGTTGGACTTTTAATCGATAAACTGGAAAACTTGATTTCAATTGCTGATAATACATGTATTGATGTTGCATCGAATGATGGAGGAAATGAACAAGATCGTGATCGTGGGTTCACAAATGTGTAAGCTGCGTTCTATGGTGGTTTGTTTGTTATTTTTATTTTATCCTGCCAAATGTCTAAATATCCCTGTCTCCTTTGTTTTGTCTCGTTGTCTAATTGTCATTGGGGTATATTCTCGCATAATAATCTTTCAAAATGAACAACAATAACATATTATATGTAGCCGATGACTTCAACAACAATTTGCGTGTCCTGCTTAATATTCTTTGTAAACAATGTATCGGCCTTAGATATGCCATATTAATGCACAGAGTCTTTATCCTAAAACTGATGAATTCAGAAATATGTTTCAATGATCAGGTATCGATGTAATATGCGTTTCGGAGACTTGTTTTCCGCCCAATATTGTAGATAGTCTAAACGGCTACAAATTGATTCGTGACGACAGGTATAATCGAGTGGGTGGTGGAAATGGTATATACATCAACAGGTGTCTTAAATACAAATTTGTTACTAAGTCTTGTCCCGATTCTCCTATTGACTACTGTTTCGCGGAAATTACTGTTTCTAGTGGAAATAAATGTCTGCTTGGTGTCGTCTATAGACCAAATAGTAACGTCGACTTTTTCACAATTTTTTAGTGTACTTGAAGAATTTTCACGGCTTTATTCTGACATAATTATTTGTGGCGACTATAATTGTGATGAGGCGGGCTCAAAAGAATTCTTGGAAAAAAATAAAAATCCAATCCAACTCATTTCACAGCTTCCGCACCAACATTGTTAGACCTGTTACTTATCAATGTTCCTGATAATACTCTTCTGTACCCTCAGCTTTCAGCCCCGGTTTATTCTAAGCACGATTTAATTTTCGTATGAATACCGTGATTTTAAGAATCTAAACCTTAGTCAACTAGAACATGATATACAGCTCTGTGAAAAAAAATAGCACCAACCATTTACGGAGGATTTTGAGTGAAACATTTTAGAGACAAATGATAATTTGGATTTTGTTTTATTTTTAATGTTAAAAGTGAAGTCAGAGTAATCTATAAACACGAACATTTATCCATTATAACGAAAAATAAACAAATTATGTTCATTTAAAAAAAAAGATACATTTTGGAGTGTGAAAAATAATAGCACCAAGATTAAAAATTCATAAACAAAATAAGTTCTTCAGTAAAATTAATGAGTTTTTAGTTTGCAATTATATAAACAAATTTAGTATTTGGTCTTATTACCTTTATTTTTAAGCACAGCGGCGCAACGTCGTGGCATGGATTCGATTAATGCCTGACACCGCTGAACTGGAATATCCCTCCACGCAGCCTGTATTTTTCGGTTTGGCTTGAAATACGGCTTTTTTAACATCTGTCCAAAGGTTTTCGATGGGGTTTAGATCTGGGGACTGAGCCGGCCATTCCATAACCTGAACCCTATTCTGTAAGAAAAACTCTTTCGCCAATTTGCTCGTATGTTTCGGGTTGTTATCTTGTTGCAGGACCCACGTGAGAGGCATATTCCATTCAGCGTAAGGCAACATGACTTCCCTCATAATGCCAATGTAAATTTCGGCAGTCATTATCGGTTTTATCCAAAATATGGGACCAGTGCCATTGTAAGAGAAGCATCCCCATATGCTTATTTTTTGCGCCGCCGTGCTTGATAGTCTTAATAGTATACTCTGGTTTGAACTCTTGGTGTTTTGGCCTGCGAACAAATATCCCAAATAAAACAATTTTGGACTCGTCGGTCCATAATATATTTCGCCATTTACTTGGTTCCCAGTGCAAGTGTTCTTCTGCAAATTTTTTTCGTTTTTGTAAGTGGGCCTTTGTCAACAATGGTACCTTTCTGGGACTTCCGGCAGGTAGATCTTTCTTTATGAGTTTTTTTCTTATTGCAGAAGTAGTCACGAGTAGATTTAGTTCCTCTTTTATTTTGTTGGAGGTAATAAACGGATTTTGTTTCACCAATCTTACTATGCGTCGCTCATCGCTAGGAGTCAATTTCGGTTTTCTTCCTCTTGTTTCTTCTTCTTCAACATACTTTTTTGCATTCGATATCATTTTATTGGAACATCCAATGATTTTCCAAAATGCAGTAGAAAACCTAACACGTACCACTTAAACGGAAGTTAGTACGTAATGACAACAGTTCTTGGTTTACAATTGAAATTCAGGATGCGATGAAACTGAGGGATCTGGCTTATAAAAGTTGGAAACGCTTTCGTCTCGCCGAATTTCACGATGTTTTTTGTGTCTTGCGAAACAAAGTTCGTGCTAAAATCAGGGAAGCGAAACGCCGACTGTATACGGTGAAATTCGACAAAAGTTTTGCACCTAAAACTTTGTGGAAAAATATTCTCGAGCTAGATGTTGGTCGTCAGAAACACAGCTTCCTGAAAACATCAACTCAGATGCTCTAAACGCTGAATTTGCCAAGTTCAGTGCTCCTCACCACATGCCTTAGTACCAGAACTGAAATATTAAGTGATCGTAATTGTGACACTAAATTCTCTTTTCAGAGATTAAATAAAGCAGATGTTGTAGTAGCTATATTGGATGTCAAATCTAAAGCTGTTGGTTGTGACAAAATAAATCCAGTATTCATTAAGATTATTTTGCCTCATCCTCCAATACTTACACATACCACCTTGATCAAAAAGTTGATCGGAATTTATTCAGAAAATTAAAAATACAAGTTTATTCGTCTAAATCTATATTGTCCCCTTCAGAGTAATCCCCATCGACTTCAACACACTTATGCCAGCGCTTGATCCAGTCCTCGAAACATTTTTTATATTCGGTTTTCGTTATGTCCTTCAGTGCTTCCTGCGGCTTTTCCATTACTTCCTCTCGGCTGCTGAAACGCGATCCCCGTAGAGGCTTTTTAACTCGATTGAACACAAGAAAGTCACAGGGAGCCAAATCAGGTGCATTCGGTGGCATACGAATAATTGTGCGACTGTGCGTTATCATGGTGCAAAATCCACGAGTTGTCTGCCCACAATTCTGGTCGCTTTCACGCAAACGTCTTATAACGCCCAAATAATACTCTTTGTTTACTGTCTGGCCTTCTGGTAAAAATTCATGATGCACTACACCGTTGTAATTAATGAAAACCGTGAGCATTGCCTTTTTTTTGACTGAAAACGACGTGGTTTTCTTGGTCTCGGCTCATTTAGTGAACGCTATTCACTTACCTGATGTCTAAATTGCGTGTCGTACTCATAAACCCACGTCTCACCTCCAGTAATGATCATTTTGATGAATGTGGGATCGGATTCAGCCTCGCAAAGCATCTCTTTTGCGACGTCAACACGGTCTCTTTTTTGCATGAAATTGAGGTCTTTTGGCACCAACTTTGCTGCTACACGATGGAAACCCAAATCATTAACCAAAATATCTTGGACGGATCCATTGGCAATGTTCAAGTCCTCCGCTATCTCTATGATGGTTAATTTGCGCTTATTGACCAACATTTCTTTTACTCCATCAATGTTTTCGTCGGTTTTCGATGTCGATGGTCTGCCAATGCGTTCATTATCTTCGATTGACTCAGAACCACTCGTGCCACTGCTAAACAACCGTCTTCTTTAGAGAATCGTGGCCGAAACACTTTTCCAACATTTCCAACGTTCGCGCACCATTAAATCCGTTTTTTATGCCAAATTTAATACAAGTTCGTTGTTGCAAATTTAAATCCATTTCTAAAATTGTAAAAAATCGCCAACACACACAGAGGTAGATGTACTCTTGGCTACGTAACTTTTGCAAATGTCAAGCTATGAGACTAGGTTAGGTTAGGTAAGAGTGGCTGTTGGAAATACCAACCCACTTAGGCCTATTGGCCCATTGTGATGCCACGTGGATCTGTGATCTTCTTACTACTGGAACCAGTTTGAGCTTTTAATAAAGCGTAGGAGACTGTTAACGTCTATTTTTTCTAGATCGTTTAGGTCGTTGTAGAAGAAAGCTCCTAGGTGAAGCTTCCTTCTCTGAGAGAGAGCTGGGCATGTGCAGAGTAAGTGGGGGATTGTCTCCTCCTCTTCCTCGTCCATGCAGCTTCTACAGAAATCGTTAGTAAAAGCGCCAAGCCTTCTTGCGTGCTTGCCTATGAGGCAGTGTCCGGTAATGACACCTATTATGGCGCTGAGATGTTTCCTATCTAAAAGGATCAGACACTTAGATCGACTCAGGTCCAGCCTTGGCCAGATCTGTTTGGTTGCTAGACATGTTTGTCCAGCAGTCCACCTAAGATCCGTTCTTTTATTGGCATCTAGCTTTAGTGTTAGTTTGCACGTAGCGATTGGTATACCTATACTACCTTTGTCCGGTAGGATAGGTAGAGTGGTTCCAATTTTGGCGAGTTCATCGGCTCTGCAGTTCCCTGGAATGTCTCTGTGGCCCGGCACCCAACAAAGGTGAATGTTGAAATGCTCTGCCATCTCCATGAGAGAAGATCGGCATTCAAGGGCGGTTTTAGAATATAATGAGACCGAGTCCAGGGACTTGATGGCGGCCTGACTATCCGAAAATATTCGGATATCCTTTGCAGATATCACGTTTTTCTTCAGCCAGGACAGAGCTTCTTTAATCGCCAAAATTTCCGCCTGGAACATGCTACAGTGATTTGGAAGACGGAAAGAGAGGCATAGATTTAGCTTATCTGAGAAAACACCGCCACCAACTCCGCTATCGGTTTTAGATCCATGTGTGTAGAGAAGCTATGACACTAAGATTTAGAGGGAATTTCAACAACAGATTTACCAACAAATAAACAAAACTCAAATCGGAACAATGGGATTCGCCACACGGTGGTTATTCGGAGAACTTTTTGATTAAAGTGGTATATGTATATTAACTTCATCTTTTACCATTGCTTGGAAATTTGCAAAAGTAGTTCCAATACTCAAAAAACCTGCCACTCGTCTTTCGCCACCCGAATATAGGCCGATCTCCATTTGCGCCTTTCTGTCTAAGGTACTGTAAGGAGTCAGTTGGCCACGGAGGCATCCATGATGCAGGAGTAGTTGGCAGTGGCACGCTCGCGGTTGCTCGGCTCTAGCTCGTCGGGTTGGGTTGGTTCTTGCCACTACCCCGTGCATCGCAACTCAACTTACCTTTTTGTTTCGTGCCGAATTGTAAAAAAAAAAGGAAAACAAGGATAGCCTGGAGAAAGCTACGTTACTTCACGGACGGACTTAAAAGATAGGGGGAGAGAAAGATGATAGAAGAAAAGAAATAGCAGGATCACATCTGTGTGCCATCACCACTGTGCAAGACCGGGACTAGCGCGATGTAGCTAACTAAACCTACTCTATCCTAATCCTTAAATACCGAACTTAATTTTCGCGAATAATAACTAAACCTAAAGCTAACTTAACCCTACGTACCCTACACCGAATAATGTGTCCCAGTATCATACAGCGATGACAGCCCGTTACGACCTGAAATAAGCCAGGTGTTGTTGGCTGAGGATGGCCAACCCACCCGTATCGCACTTGGATGCGACCAATTGCTACCATTCTGGCCAGATCTGTGAATGGTAGCCCCTAAAGAAATTCCTCCCAGTCACCACCTGTAAAAAAAACAATCAGCGGAAGTCAGTCACGTCATATTCGTTATGTCGTCTTCGTGTGTACGTCACGTCCGGTCACAGTCGCCCCATCGAAGGACGGTCGGTCCGCCCATCCACACACCACTTGCGTTAAGCCTACTCCATTATTTTAATAAAAAACCTTAATTCAATTCATGACAATAATACTCGGGTTTATTAACAAAAGGAAATTCACAAAATAAAACTTAATAACTAATGTATAAAAGTTTTCTTTTTCTTTGAATTCTATTTTGAAGAAAAAAAAATAAAAATCTGTATGGCTACTTTTACTCTAGCCAAAAAGCTTATCTACCTAGGACTTACCGGGTTTCAGGTCCCTCGTAGTTCTGGCGCCAGCACTTGAAGAACCTTTGAAATCTCAAAAATATTTTTTTTTTTTTTGCGCACAAACCCAAATTCAAATAAAATTCAAAAGAAAAAAAAAATTAACAACTGCTTAGTCCTAATCTTACTCTACACATTAAATAAAAAAAAACAACTCAAATCTATATCTTAACATATTCACTAAATTCACAAATCTTTTTACTTATTTTTATCTTTTTATTTTTATATATATACGAGTATATATGTATATGTACATATGTACTTTTTTTTTTTTGTTATTACTCGTATTTTTTGTCAATAAAAGGAATGTTTTTTTTTTTTTGTCACTGTGTCTGTCGCTGATTCCACAATTTTTTTTTTTCTGCGTTGAATGTTTTGTTTGTTGTTGTTGTGGTGGTTGTCCCGCGGAGCACCTCTTGTCGGCGATGTAGCTTTATAAGTTCGAGTACGTATGGGGTGGGGGATCGTACGAGTACTTCGCACCCTTTTGGTTTTTTTTTTTTCGTTACACACCGCACAGGTGAAATGGGGGAGTTCAACAATTTTATTATTTTTTTTTTTTTGTTATACCGCGGCACTTTGCTTATGGTTTTTTTTTTTTTTTTTTTTTTTTTTTCTTTTTTCGCCCGGGGAGTCTTTTTGTCGGCTAACTTAGGTTTTTATTTTAAAAAACAAGCGCGGACACCCGGTGGACATATAAAAAAAAAGAATCTGTCCGTATATACGGAGCGGAAAACCTTACGCGCCGCAGTCAATGTTTTTTTTTTTTTTTTTTTTTTTTTTTTTTTTATTGCGTGTAATAAAATATCGCGTAACAGACAAAAATAACGCGCGGACCTCGAATCAAATGCGACCTTGTCGCTCTATTTTCAGACATCGACTGTCTCGACTTTTTTAACTCCCAAAAAGGGAAAAAGAAACAAGTCCCACCCAATACGACCTTGCCGCTGTGTCCCCAGACAATCAAAAAAAAAACCCGATTTAGTCTGCTGATTTGATCAGCTGATCAAAACCCGTAAGGCAATTGACCTGTTTAATTGGACTCATTCTCAAAAAAATCCCATTTCTTGTTTCCTATTTCGCTTCCTACCTCTTTCGTTTCCTATTTCGTTTCCTACCTCTTTCGTTTTCAACTCGGAAAACTATTTCGCAAAAATAGGTTCCTGCCTAGATTAGGTTCTTCATCACAGCACACAACCTACACATAAACATTCATATCTAAATTACCCCCACAAGATCTCTAGCCTTAGCAAGGATTTCCACCTCTTCCACCAGCATTTAAACTAATACAACGCTCTCTACGATAAAAGGGACATATTCACCACGAGAACAAGAACACGGGGAGAGAGTGAGCCTATGAAGAAAGTGGAATGAGGGAACTCGAAAATAGAGGGACGTTTGACAGAATCAGGTTTTGCTGTGAGTTGCGAAAGAGAGATTAGTAGGTCCAATTAACAGATTGGGAGGGGAAAAGGTCTGTTTTTAGAAAGGGGTAAATTTATTGGACTTGGTACAGTGACGGAACACAAATAAAACATCAAAATGAAACATTTTTTTTTTTTGCTAAAAGGCTGACGCTACAGTACTTGAAAAAATGTTACACAAGCAGATGTCGACTTTTATTAAAACTAACAAGCTTCTAAATCCGCATCAGTCTGGTTTTAGAGAATATCATAGCTGCACATCATCCATCTTAAAAGTAGCTGACGATATCAGACAGGCAATGGACAGTGACAAGGTGTCCTTTCTTTGCCTTCTTGATTTTTCAAAAGCATTCGATACGGTCAATCACAAAATTATGATCTCAAAACTGAGCAATCAATTTCGTTTCTCAAAAAGTGCTACTACATTGATGTTGTTGTACCTTTCTGACCGGAGACAAGCTGTCGTTAGTGGTAAAACCTCGTCCCGTTTTCTAAATTTATTGTCAAGAGTGCCTCAAGGATCTATTCTCGGCCCACTACTGTTCAGAAACGATTTTCCACTTGCAGTCACAAACTCAGCAATTTACGTGTATGCCGACGATGCGTAAATCCGCCTGGGCTCCAAGCTTGGAATGATCGAAGACGGGGCCCAAAAACTCAACAGTGACCTTGACGGCATTGCTCACTCGTCCGAAAAGAATAAGCTTTGTTTTTTAACTCAAAAAAATCTCTATGCATGATTATTGTTAAAACCAAACTTGACATGAGTTATTTTCCTGTCTTGTATCTCGGCAATTCTGTTCTACAATATGTGGAGCAAGTTAAGAACTTGGGCATCTGGTTTAACACTACTCTTAGCTGGGACCTTCACATTCGGTCAGTAGTTGAGAAGGCTGCTTACGAACTCTATCGCTATCAAAAAACTTTACACCTCAACATATTAGACTCAACTTAGCGAAAACCCATTTTATGCCGATCATTACATACGGGTGTCAGATTTTCTGTTGTCATAATACTGAAACGAGACGAAGCCTGATTGTAGCCTTTAACAATACAGTCCGGTGCGTGTACAATCTTAAACGGTTTGACCACAAATCGGCCTACTCAAAAAAAACATCCTTGAGTGCAACCTATAGGCATACATGAAATACTGTTCCCTTAAGACATTAAATAATTTGCTGATCAATAAAGAGCCACTGTTCCTCTATGAAAAAATAGAATTCTGTATCTCCAATCGGTCTTATATGTATGTTTATTCAACCGAGATTTAATTGTAACAGCTCTGAGCACCAATTTTTTGTCTACGTCATCAGGCAATGGAACTCCCTACCCCTTTTCATTAGAAAACTGCGAGCAAGCTGGCAATTCTAAAGTGGCATTTAGATTTTAAGCTGATAATAATACTTAAGTAGGTCCCCTTGAAATAAGAAAGCTTCTCTTTCATTTCCTAAAATGTGTTTTATCAAATTAAATTTTAGTTTAAATTTATATTCTAATATGAATTAAGCTTGAGCATAAATATGTAAAATATGTAAACTGTAAAAGATAAATGATCAATTTTCAACTTTAGCTAGGTGGCCTTCGATATAAGTATGTAGGAAGACTTTGGAGGAGTCACAAAACTGTTTAAAAAGATACGCTTACTGTCAGATAGTATGTGCTCCCAAATTTCGTCATCCACTAAACAGAGTGGGCACTCAGTTTTCAGTGACAGCTTAAATTGATTACTCTTCATGATATCTCAGGCTACAGTGATTGGTAAGGAAGTCACGTCAGTCTAGCGTGTTGCCCTTTGCTAGGCTACAGTTTTTGAATTCACGCATCCAGGACTTCAAGTGACGATTGAATCACACTAAGCATACTTTATATTTTTTTTTTTAATTTTCTGACTCGCCAATTGCGAAGTAAGACACTTTGATCTAAAAGATCTTTACTGTAGTAGATCTTCTACTCTCCGAATGAAGTTGATAACACTACCATCATCAAACAATGCGTTGGATATGGATCACCTGTTGTTCATGGACTTCGAAAGGCGTTCGACAGTGTCAAATGAGATTTTTCCTGGCTTGCTATGCGCAAGAAGGGCATATCAGATAAATTGATTGCTATTATCAAGGCTACACATGATAGATTCAAATGTCACGTTCTGCATAAAGGAATTTTTACTTTATTACTTTAACCCCCCGAAGTGCAATAGGTTTAGTATAACGTAATTGTTGGAACGAATACAATACAAATAACATTTCATTTGAAGCATAAGACGCTTTCAGAATATCACCGCCGGCATTAACGCCACCAACACCAATCAGTCCACGTGAACCGCAGAGTCCCAATGGTCACACGTCAGTGAAACTGGATCAAGTGATACTCGTACTATTCCTGAACAAGAGTTTGCTTTAGCAGATTCGAATACCAATTCAGTTTCGAAATCGTTTGTGCCGTGTAAAGTTTATGGTGTTAAGGCTTCCGGACACCATTACGGTGTAACATCCTGTGAAGGCTGCAAGGGTTTTTTTCGTCGAAGCATTCAGAAACAGATCGAATACAGATGTTTACGAGATGGTAAATGTCTTGTATTTCGATTGAACTGCAATAGATGTCGGTATTGTCGTTTCAAGAAATGCCTTTCTGCTGGAATGAGTCGAGACTCTGTAAGATATGGTCGAGTACCGAAACGTTCACGTGAATTGAATGGTACGCCCGACGAAAAACAACAAAGTAACCGTGTCAGTCTGACCGGCACATCAAGTAGTACGAGTACATCGCAGCAAGCACCACAAATGTGTTCGTAGCATCACCGCAGGATGTGGGTGGATGCACAACCCAAATGAAAGCACCACTGCAGACAGCGCCGGCGGAAGTCCCCGAAATATCACCACCGGCAACCAAACTCTACGATATAATTATGTGTAACTCGCAAGCTCATCGTATGTTCTGCACTTATACAGAGGAGCAAACTAGAGAGTTAGTAAGACGACCAGTAGTTGTACCACTCAATGGAGTGAACGACGATAATGAGATGAATGCGCCAGTTGCAGAAAGACGAGAACTACAAAGGATTTGGCTGTGGCAGCCAGCAATTTTCCGCTCGCATGACACCAGGTGTTCAACGTGTTGTTGTGTGTGATTTTAGACAAGATGATCAATTGAGTCTAATCAAATTGGGATTCTTTGAAGTGTGGCTAACTCATGCCGCTCGTATGACCAATGATACGGCATTTACCTTCGACGATGGAGTGTATATGACACAACAACAATTGGAACTTCTCAACGATCCTGCTTTCATTGAAGCAATGGTGAATTTCTCCAACTCACTAAACGCCTATAATCTGAGCGACACCGAAATTGGTCTATTTTCCGTCATGGTGGTACTTGCACACGATCGAACTGGCATTACCGAGCAAACTTTAGTTACTCAAACTCGTGAGTTTGTCGTCGAAGCCCTACGTGATACTACGCTCTAGAGCCGGCTCCACACAGGCAATGCAACTACTGCCCGCTTTAGAGGCTAAAATTCCCGAACTAAGATCACTTGGCGCAAGACATTTCTCACACATAGACTGGCCTCAAATGAATTGGACAAGACTTCGGCTGCCGCCACTATTCTCCGAGATCCTTGACATTCCCAAAGCGGACGAAGAACCACCAAGTACTTCTTCCTCATCGTAAAAGGGATTGCCAGTAGAGTACCAGATTCGGAGAATGCTAATCTTGACATCTGGACTACGCGGACGACGTATGCTTAGGATCATGGATCTCCATTAAATTACAACAAGTGTGGGGAGAGAAACCGAAATCATTGGGCTAAAGATCAAGACGACAAAAATAAAAAGGTTCAGCCTTTGAACTTCCTAATCTAACCAAGTAGATATGGCAGAGCATTTTCCATATCATGGGAGTATTGCCTCTACTGATGGCTGGACCGAACTAGATATGTATAATCAGTTGAATCCCGAAAGCAAAGGCTGCGTTCGGAATGCTGTCCAAAATATGAAAAAACAACTCTATCACCCCAACGATCAAGTTACGAGTACTACTGCTCCACTCCAATGTTGAATCAGTGCTTCTTTACGGGTGCAGCACTGGTAAAGTCACACCCGCTGTCACGAGAAAACTACAAACGTTCGTGAATATAGATGTCAGCGAAACATCGTGACGGTTTTTTGGCCCAACAGTATCTCTAATGATGCACTTCATACGAGAACAGGTCAGGGACCCATTGACTCTATCATACGAAGACGTAAGTGGCAGTGGAGTGGGCATACGCTTTGTAAAGGTCACGATTGCATTACAAGTCAAGCTATGCAATGGAACCCTCTCACGCAAAGAGGCAACTGAGTGGGCCGACATGCCCCGCAAGGGGAACCTCACGGACACAATGAATTCGAGGACCTACGAGTAAGTAAGTAAGTAAGTAAGAGGAATTCATTAATTCGTTGGTGTCGAATGGTTCCCTGAAGAAAATATACCGTCTAATTCCGTTGAGGGCTGGACATTCACCTAAAATGTGTTCCGCTGTTTCGTCTTCCTCAAGTCAAAGTCGGCACTCTGGAGAGTCAACTGGTTTCATTTTATTGAGGTGATATCTATGCTATTTTTCGTTCTCGTCAGAGGAATAATGCAAGTGATTCTCCCATTGTGCTCAAGTTTCGCTCTCCCAAAGAAAAAAACGAGCTGCTCAAATCAATTGCTCACCACTGCAAAATAAACAAAAAACAGCTGTGTCTGCATGATGCTGGTATAGACTCCAACAAAAACAAACAGCTGTTTTCTGTTTATACACGATCTGGTTCTGTTTTCGTGAAAGAAACTGCAAAAGGGAACAGCATAATGATAGAGAACGAAGAAAACCTTAACACCATCGCCGAGTGACATCAAGAAGTATCATTAGAACTAACAACTTAAATTTTCTTCCACTTAAATTAATGTAATATGCTCATTTTGTACGTAGGTATCCTAAACGTACGCTATGAAAAATTAAATTGTACGTATTATTATACATTGTCTTCTCTGTATGTATGTCGCTTGTGTTCTTGTTGTAAAGACTATGTCTCACTCAAATGCATTCTAATGGGTATAATATGAATTCCATAGACACTAACGATGGCAGTGAAGGAATGCTAAAACCTATGTTAAATGTTTTCTGTTCTCGTAGAGAAGGATTTAAGGTAGCCCACATAAACGCACAAAGTTTGCTTCCTAAAATCGAAGAATTTAGATATGTTTTCGAAAAATCAAGGGTAGATGCAATTAGTATTTCAGAAAGTTGGTTTAAGCCAAACATTAAAAATGAAATTTATAAGTTGAGTGGATACAGACTCTTTAGGGGTGATAGAAATGATCGTGGTGGCGGTGTAGCAGTATATGTAAGAGATGGCTTAAGATGTAGAAAGACCCTTTTATCTTCTTCTGACTCTCTTATTGACTATGCATTCGTTAATATAGTAAGCAATAACAATTCTTTGCTGTTGGGCACTGTTTACAGACCTAATAATGATGTAGACTTAACACCCTTCTACGCTTTAATGGAGTCAATATCAGTAGGTTCTAAAAATATAATTATATGTGGTGACTTGGACAGTAATCTTTTGGTTGAGAGGCAACTTGCTGAAGGGATGAAATCTTTTGACCTACATCCAGTAAATATCACCACTCCCACTCATCACGTTAGTACTACAAGCACTTTAATTGATGTTTTTTTCGTTAGTCGTACTGATAGCACTCTTTTTTATGATCAACTTTCTGCTCCAGCTTTCTCTAAGCATGATTTAATTTTTCTTACTTATGACTTCCGGGTACATAACCAAGCACCAGGTACTACATTTCAATATAGAGACTTTACCAATATAGACAGAGTGAATCTTGAACAGAGCGTAATTGCCATACAATGGGAACAAATTTATTTAATGCCATCTCCAGATAACCAGGTACTATTTCTCCAATCAAACATTAACTCTCTCTTCAACCAATATGTTCCCGTAAAAACGTCAAATAATTAAGCAACGTGATCAAGCGTATAATCGGTGGAAGCGATAGCGTATAGTTGAATTTCACTATATATACAAATCTCTCCGTAATACGGTTGTTCGAGAAATAAGGGCGGCAAAGGCACAATTTTTCTCTAGCAGATTAAAATCTAGATGAAAACTGTGGAGTAACCTACGACATCTTGGTATAGGAAAAGAAAAACTTTCTTGTCCAAATAACACTGACGGCAATGTGCTTAACCACAAGTTTGTATCTGTAGGACCAACCAGGACAGCAAATCTCAACCTTAATTTAGATAATCGGCATGCGCCTGTTGTACAATCACCATTTAGCTTTGTATTTTTATCAAAGCCATTCTACCGTTGATCCTACCGTATGTGACTCATGCGATAAACACTATCCTTATGACAGGAACGTTTCCACATCAGCGGAAAATGGCTAAAGTAATACCTTTGCCAAAAAACTCTATTGGGGACGAATTTCGACCAATTTCTACCAGTCCTCTCCAAAGTATGCGAGCGAAAAAGGCAAAGGCAACTTGACGAGTATCTTTCTCGCAATAAAATGATAACCCATATGCAATCAGGCTTCCGAGCAAAACACAGTTGTACTACTGCTATGGTAGAAGTCGTTGAAGATATTCGATCTAGTTTAGATAAAGATGAAGTACTCGTAACTTTTTTGATACTTCTAGACTTCTCTAAGGCATTCGACACTGTTGAACACGCACTGCTCTGTAAAAAACTACAACACTACTTTGGGTTTTCTATTTCTGCTGTTAAATTGATTTCATCCTATTTAAGCAACAGAAAACAAGCCGTTTTTGTTAATAATGTCTTATCCGATTTTCTTTGTTTAACTCGAGGGGTACCTCAAGGATCAATTCTGGGTCCTCTCTTATTCTCTCCATATATAAATGAGATACCAGATCTAGTCACACATTCCTTAACACACATTTATGCCGATGACGTCCAAATTTATCGAAGCTGCAAGCTAGGTCTCATTGAAAATTGTTGCCTTGAAACTAATCAGGATCTTAATAGTTTTTTTGATTGGTCTTTGCAAAATGGCCTGACACTCAACCCTAATAAGTCCAAATGCCTGGTTATACCTAGAACAAAATTGGATCTGTTATATTTTCCGCAAATCACTTTAAATAACTCCCCCGTCGTTTTTGTGGATACATCAAAGAATTTGGCTGTTATATTTAACAGATTTTTAACATGGAACGACCATATTAACACCATCGTAGGGAAGGCTTATGGCGTTTTGCGAACCTTGTGGACAGCTCAACCAATTACACCTTTGGATACACGAATCATATTGGTAAAATCACTTTTAATTCCAATCCTTGTGCATGGGTGTGAATTATATGGAAATTGTGATTCAATATGCACACGAAAATTACAAGTTGCCTTCAACAGTGCCATTCGATACATATATGGGCTAAGAAGATATGATCATGTGTCACATTTCTCAGTAAAAGCTTTAGGTATGCCTTTTGAAAACTATCTTAAATTTCGCTCTCTGGTCTTTCTCTTCAATATTCTTAGAACACGACAGCCTTCCTACCTCTACAATAATTTACAATTCCCAGCGTCAAATAGATCCACCTGTCTTATTATAAAGAGATATAATTACTTAATATCTGAAAGACAATTCTTTATCAATGCCATCCGTCTTTGGAATTCATTACCTAACCCTATAGGAGCACTAAGCGATACACACAGGTTTAAAAAACTAAAAAAGAATTACAGCATCTTCTGTCATATCAAAACAATTGATTTTTGTCTATAGTATTTATCTTGTTTTTTTTTGTTGTACTTTTTCATAGCCTTCGTATTCATATCCTACTTTTCTTTAATTGTTTTTAACTTTTTGTTTGTATTATTCATTTAAAGTTTATCTCATTCTGTAATAACTTAATTGCAACTAAGTGTATATTGTAAGTAGCTATTACAAAGTTATTGTTAATGACTTAACACCATTGAATACTTTTCAGTACTAACTTTATTTTTAAGATTTCTCCTTATATACTCTTACAAGCTAGTTTCTTATCTACATTTTCTTATCTTTACATTCTACTTGTGGCTTAAAATATATTTTTATTATCCTATCCTTATTTTATTATAGGAAAAAGGTCGCCGTGATATTAGATGCCTGTTTACGTTTGAGCTGCTTATCGTCTATCCTGGTTGCTTCGGTTGTGTTATCTCATAAACGGTTGTGTTTATATTCTAGAAAGGGTCGCCGCCACTATTAGACGATGACGCCTGTTCATGTTTGAACATTCTGCCGGCCGCGCGAAAGTGCTAATATGTTCTTTCTAATTATAGCTGCTCTTATGAAATATACTAACAATATTATTATCACTATGCAAACTAATATTAATGAGGTATGTCCACTGAGGTGATGAAAATCCAAGGCTCTTAGATGAAGGTGGGTTTGCTTGAATTCATCCAGGTTCTTCTGTACCTTAGCTAAGTCTTCATTTTTGTCGATTGTAGAAAAGTTAAATAGCCGAATGTCTTCTTTCTTCACTTGAATTATATTCTTAACCCAAATATTTTCAGGATTGTAGTGCACCTCTGACTGGATCTGCTGCGACGATGCTAAAAATACTCCTTTATACCTAGCATTACATCCCTGCTTCAATTCCAGAATGCCTTGTTCTGGAACCGCTACCCACTTTGCCTGCGATTGTCCACATATTATGCTGATATATGTTGCGTTGAATAGCTTGAACAGCCATACATTCGGTGCGCCTAATTTTATCCACTTATCTTCTCGGTTCACTTGATCGAATATACATTTGTTTACCTCAGCTGGTCTTAAAGGCGAGATCTCGCAGGAGCCGTCCGTTGTTGCTTTCCAATGCCAGTTACCATAACATACATAATTATTTGGTTTCTTTTTTACGCATTCATTTAGCTGTACTTGATTCATGAGAAAATAATGATCATTTTCAACATTAAATATTAGCACTTCAGATTGTATTTGTGGAATTATAATTGTATCTTCCTTTCGTATTGGTAAGGTAATTATTCGGAAAACTTCTGATACTTCCGGCTGCAATAATGGAATCTCTATATCTATTACCACTCGCTTACCAATTATAATTCCTTTGGCTGTCATCCATCGAAGTACTTCTTGTAGTTCGTTTTCTGATTCTTCGCCTGGAAGCCTTAATTTTGAAGGCAGCTTAATTCGAATTTTTTGTATTTCTTCCTGTAGCTGTAATGGACTTATTAAGAATGGATTAACACGTTGGTGATTAATGTCAATTAGCATGTTTATTATGGACATTTGTATTTCTTTACAGTCTCTTAACATCGTTTCTAACTGCATGGCCAATAATTGAAATGTCATTCCCGTCTTATACGATCTACGGTTTTGTGCAGTCATATTATGTATCTCCATTATATGATCATTCATTTTTGCAAACTCGGTATTCACTTCTGCCGTTGTTTTCTTTAAGATATTCACTGTAGCGTCTACTACAGAGGTTTGCTTCTTAATTAACCCATCTATATCGTGTTGGTTGTCCAGTAGGTTCCGCATATTTTGCTCTAATTTTTCGCGATCATCATCATCCATTAGCCCAAATAGAATATGATACAGTGATCCTATGCTGTTGAATATTGCTCTTTTCTGTCTGCTATCTGTTATGAATAATCTATTATTTACTTTAAGCATCTCATACCTTCGCTCTAAGCCTGCTGTTATCAACCGGCATTGTTCATCAAAATTACTTAATTTTGAGCATTGTTCCTTTAATTTGATGATGTAGTCCTCTATAGCAATTGTTTCTTCTATGTATGGGTCTAAGTTATAGTAAACAACTAACCTCCATTTTGACGCAGTAGTACTCATTTTTCCTATTGGATCTAAATAAATTGCGGCGTTGTCGTTCAACTTATTTATCTGGACTTCAGGTACCTCTACTAAATTCTCTGTAGTTTTATTTGCTCCAATCATTGAGATTAATAATGCTATTATCATCATCCACATAGTACCAGCAAAACCTCCACTATGGTTGCCACGATGTTCTAATCGGATATGGTTTATTCTTGATTCATTCGGCTCCGCCTGTTCTTTTACACGGTTCTCTAGAGGGCATATCTTTTGAATTGACCGTTTTACTGTTCCTTTTGGTGTCTTTAGAGTTACTACTCTAACCTTTCCGTCGGATCCTTTATGAACTTCATCGATTTTCGCCATTGGCCATCTTGATGGTGGTGTGTTTTCATCTCTTACAATAACAAGTTGTCCTTTTTCTAGATTAGTTTTTTCCGTTTTCCATTTTGCTCGTTTTTGTAACGAAACTAAATATTCATCTTTCCACCTTTTCCAAAAGTCTCGTTTGAGTTTCTGTATTAATTTCCAACGGTCTAAGGAACCTATTCTTTCAGGGAATCCTTTATCTTCTGGACAATCGAGTAATGGACGTCCAATTAAAAAGTGGCCAGGTGTTAATATGTCAATGCTGTCGATTTCACTTCCCATTGCCCCCAATGGGCGTGAGTTTAATACTGCTTCCACCTGACAAAGAAATGTTGTCATCTCTTCAAATGTGAGCTTTGTTTCCCCTATAATTTTTCTCAAATGATTTTTCATGGACTTCACTGCGGCCTCCCATATTCCTCCGAAATGAGGGCTTGCCGGTGGGGAAAAATGCCACTCGATTTTTTCTGCTGCCAACTTTGATGCGACTGATGTATTATTTCTTATTGCATTTTGATATTCTTCATCTAGGTGCCGTTTTGCTCCTATAAAGTTGGAGCCATTATCTGAATATAAGTGTGAACTCTTACCTCGTCTTGCAACAAATCTTCTGAGTGTTGCAAGAAACGCTTCCGTCGTCAAATCACTAACTGCTTCTAGGTGTACTGCTTTCGTAGTCATGCACACAAATACAGCGATGTAGCCCTTAAAAGCTTTCTGTCCTCTTCCTTTTGAACACCGCATTAATATTGGTCCAGCGTAGTCTACACCAGTGTGTTCGAATGGTAATGCAATATTTGTTCTAAACTTCGGTAAATTTCCCATCACTTGCTCTGCTGTTTTTTGACTGTACCGAATACATATTACACAGTTATGATAACACTTTTTTAAGCCTTTCTTTATGCCTATTATCCAATATCTTCTTTTAATATAAGCTTCTGTTACTGTATTTCCACCATGCAGAGTAGCCGCATGAGCATGTTGAATTATTAATTCTGATAACCTGCATTTATCCAAAATAATTGGGTATTTTTGATCTATTGGCAACATAGCATACTTTAATCTTCCTCCTACTCTAAGGATTCCTTCTTCGTCTATAAATGGTTTTAAATGTATAAGTTTGCTTTTTAAAGGGATTTCCTGTTTTCTTCTCAGTTTTCGTAATTCCTCTCCGAATTGCTGTTCTTGCTGTTGTTTGACTATAATTTTGTTCGCTTCCCAAAGCTCTTTGGTAGTCAAGTTCTTAGAAACTGACCGTAAACCTTTCAATTGTTTTGTAAACCGGAGGACGTAAGCAACTATTCTTTCAATTTTCTTGAAATCCGACACCGTATCCAACAGCTTCTCAATGAAGTGATTTCCTTCATTTTCTGTTCTTGTGGCAATTGTTATCGTTATCTCCTCCATAGTTTTTTGTTGAGGCCATTTTTCCTGAGGCTCCTTCAACCAGCTTGGGCCAGACCACCATAATACATGATCTTTTAGTTCTGAAGGGCAAACGCCACGTGACGCTAAATCTGTTGGATTGTCATTTGATTTTATATGTGACCATTTGCCATCTTTAATTTTTCTTCTTATTTCTGTTACTCTAGTGCGTATAAATTTGTCCTTATTTTTCTCATTCTTTATCCACCACAAGGCTATCATAGAGTCGCTCCAACAAAATACTTCCACTGTCTTAGGAAAATATACTCTTACCTTTTCCATTAATTTTGCCAATAAATGCATACCACATAATTCCAGCTTTGGTAACGTCTTCTTATTCTTTATTGGTGATACTTTAGTTTTAGCAGCTAATATTGTTATTGCTGATCTACTTTTTACATATATCACCGCTCCGTATGCTCTTTCTGATGCATCTGAGAATCCATGGAGTTGCACTAAACAGTCGTCTTCATCTGAGATGCTTAGCCATCGAGGAATTTTAATTGCTATTACGTCTTTTAAGCTTTCTTGAAATTTATGCCATTCTATTTTTAATTGATCACCTAATTCTTCGTCCCACTCTAAACCTTCTTGCCAAAGCTTCTGTATAAAAATTTTAGCTCTTACCGTGATAGGTGCTAACCAGCCGATTGGATCGAAGAGCCTAGCTATCTGTGCTAATATGTTTCTTTTCGTTGTATGGGTGATAATGGGTAGATTAGTTAAAAACCTAAAATTATCTTCAGTTGGGTTCCATTGTATGCCAAGTGTTTTTGTTGTGTCATCACCATTGATTTGGAGAACTGCATATTCGCTGCCCTGTTTTACAAACTTTAGTATATGCTGATCATTAGAAGCCCATTTTCTCAACTGAAATCCAGCTCCTTCTAATTGGTTACTTATTTTTTCCACGATAAACCTACAGTCTTCTCTATTGTTCGCACCTGTCATCAATATTTCCAATAAGTTGATCCTCGCACTCATTAGCAATTTGATGTAGTGTTTTTACCGCTAAAATGGGCGCTGCTGCTGTGCCATAGGTTACTGTTGTTAGCTTATATTCAGCCAATTTCTGGTCTGGTCGTTCTCTCCAAATTATTCTTTGGTAATCTTGGTCTTCCTCAGCAACTTTAATCTGCCTATACATTTTCTCCACGTCTGCTGTAAGTACGTATTTCCATAATCTCCACTTGAGAATTATATCAAAAATATTTCTTTGTAATCTGGGGCCAATCATCATTATGTCGTTTAAGCTGTATCCATTTGATGTTTTGGCAGATGCATCAAATACTACCCTGATTTTCGTTGTTAGACTCTCTGTTCGAACCACTGCCTGATGAGGTAAATAATATTTCCCTTTCCCTTCTTGTCTTCTATGTACTTTGACCATGTGTCCTAATTTTTCATATTCCCTTAAAAATTGTATGTACTCGCTTTTGATATTTCCATCCTGTTTTCTCTCCATCGATAGGAATCGTGCTATAGCCTGCTTTCTTGATTCACCTAATGTGAAACCTTCTTTAAATGGTATCCTTACAATGTACCTGCCGTCTTCATCCCTCTTTGTTGTGTTCATATACATCTGCATGCATAAGTCGCTTTCTGCGCCACCATTGGTATCTTCTTGTATTTCTTCAGTTTCCCAAAATTTTTCTATGCTTGATGTTACTGCTGTCGTTGAATTCTTTTTTGATGTTACGTTCTGTATTGAACCAGATATCACCCAGCCGAATATAGTTTTTTGTCCAACAATGTTATTGTGCTTTCGTACACCCTCTTCTATAATTTGTGAATAGAGATCACTACCAATTATAATGTCGATACGATCTCTTTTATTTAGATTTGGATCTGCTAGCATGTAGTTTTTCCAGTCGTCGATTTCAAAGTGGAATGAATCATCCGGCATTGGTTTTATTAGATTAGGTAATACCAACAGCTGAGCTTTCATTTTGATATTGCTTGAGAACCTTGGCGTAATATCTAACCATACTTTGGCTTTAGCAACTCCTACGGTTGCATCTGATAGTCCAGTCAATTTCGTGTTAATCTTTGTTTTGGCTAAGGAAAGCATTTGCACCGCTTCCTCTGAAATCATTGAAATCTGTGACCCTTGGTCTATTAACGCACGCAGTAAGCAGCGGTTACCATCGACCGAAACTCCCTGTATCTGTGCTGTGGCTAGTAATACCATTTTATTGTTTGTTTCCTTTTGCGTCATAAACATAGATTTATTTCTATTATTATTGATGTTCTCTAACTTCTTTTTTATGTGTTTTTCGTCATTGTATTTCCGCGGTTTATAGTCGTCGGTATGCAGAAGTGTATTGTGCATTCCATTACATTTCCTACACTTTGATTTACACCAACATTCAGTATTTTGGTTATGATTTAAACATATTTCACATAGTCTCTTGCTTCGAACATATGCTACTCTATTACCAACTGTTGCATCTAAAAATTTTTGGCAGTTGTACAATTGATGTTTTGTTTTATTACAAAATTCGCAGTTTCGCACTTCTCTGTTTAATTCGGCATGATGTGTATAACTTCTTTTATACTCGTTGTTTGAATTTGTTTTCCCTTGCGACTCTAATGTCTGATATAACTGCTCCAAAAATTCTGTTACATCAATAAGACTCTGTATTTCCCTAGGTTTCTTCACATGTTGTCCGTATAGCTGCAATCCTTCGTTATCAAGTTTGCGTAGAATCAAGTAAGCAAATATTTCGTCTGCATTTAATTCTTTTGAAAAATAACTTTTTATTAAATAGATGCATTAGTGTGATGTGTCATATAAATTTTTTACACTAATTGCTGATTTTGCGTCTATTTTTGGCAAATTCAAAATTCGCTCCATCTGCGTTGAAAAATTTACTCTCTTATTTTCATATCTTCTTTTTAAAGTATGCCATTCTTCATTGTAATTTGCTGAAGCTCCTTGTAATAGCTGTGATATAGACATTCGTGCTTCGCCCTTCACGCTAGACCGCAAGTAATCAAGTTTTATGGATACTGGCATTTCCGCATTTTTGTCTATAATATCTTCAAGTAGCTCTGAAAACATTTTCCATTCTTCCGATTTTCCGTCAAATTTGTGTAACTCAACTTGTGGATATCTGGCTGCTATGTTAAACTTGGTCTCACTTGTTTCTAAATGACTCACTTGTTCCGTCTCACTTGTTTCTTCAGTTTTCTTCAACCATTCTTGCACATCGATTTCTACTTCGTCGATGAAATTTTCTTCTCGCAGTTTCGTTTCATCTGCTAATGAAAACTTCAGAAGCTGTTCTTGAAGTCGGTTATTCCACCGCTGTATCTTTCCTCTGAAAAACTACACCTTCTCTTTCTTTGCTTGGTTAGCTTCTTTTAATGCTTCTCTTAAATTCGCTAGTATTGTCATCATTCTCTCGATATCTTGTTTATTCGAAGATTGATTCGTTTTACTTTCTGCTTCCTGTGTTTGCATTTCCTGATTACTTTCTTTTCTGATTTCGTCGGACCTGCTTTGAAGTTGAGGTGCTTCGCATACATTCTGTATCTCTTTATACAGATTTTCCACTTCCTTGTTCCATGTTTCATTAAAATAAGGGATATCACATATTCCCAATTTCCATAATGCCTTATCATTTTCTACAAATACGTTGTATATCTTCTCTACATTCTTTTGTAATTCTTGAATCCTTCTTCTTGTTGTAACCTTTTCTGCTTCTTCCTTGATCGCTTCTATCTCCCGCCAAATTGCTATTTGCTGCTCAACTAGTTTTTTATGTGCTGATGACATTTTTCTGCTGATTTCTTTTATATTTTTTGTTCTGTTCTGTTATCAATATTATCTGTTCTCTACCAGTATTGTAGCTCTGGTAACGCTTTTGAATTCACTTTGCTCACTCACTCTAAGATCTAATCACTACCAGTATTGTAGCTCTGGTAACGCTTTTCAATTCACTTTTCCTCTTTTTCACTTTAGGTTCAAGTTTCTTAGAGTCTCTTACCACTGGTGGGGGAAAACTCTAAGAATTGCTCGAAGGACCAAATGTTAATGACTTAACACCATTGAATACTTTTCAGTACTAACTTTATTTTTAAGATTTCTCCTTATATACTCTTACAAGCTAGTTTCTTATCTACATTTTCTTATCTTTACATTCTACTTGTGGCTTAAAATATATTTTTATTATCCTATCCTTATTTTATTATCGGAAAAAGGTCGCCGTGATATTAGACGCCTGTTTACGTTTGAGCTGCTTATCGTCTATCCTGGTTGCTTCGGTTGTGTTATCTCATAAACGGTTGTGTTTATATTCTAGAAAGGGTCGCCGCCACTAATAGACGATGACGCCTGTTCATGTTTGAACAGTTATAAGATTCATTCTTACTGTTCTAGCTTTCCGAAAATAAACTAAACTAAATATCTTAAACCGAGGTGTCCTGTGATGTAACCTACTAAGTATTTGATATCATTCCGACTTAGATTTAGAGATCTATTGGCATTTGTACTAGGACAAATATAAGGTTTCATTTTCTACTTCTCTATGGTGCAAACGTTTACACGACTTTGAATCTTAGACTAAGTCAAATACCGTGTTCGACATTTTCCGATAAACGTATACTCTTGCGGCTGAGAGTCACTTAGCCTACGGTTAACTTTCTACCCCATAACATATCAGTAAAGGAAGTAGTGTGTACGTTCGCATAATTTGTGTACGTATTTGGTCATGACCACACCAGTGATTTTATGGTATATCCAGCTTGCTGAGTTAGTTAACCGCGGACTATAATATAGGTAAAAGCATCCCTTTGCTACAGATACTGACTTCAGAAATATCTTCTTATCATTGAACTTTCTCCACTGCTGTCAAACACAATACCAATATAAAGAATAGCGCAGGTTCGAAGGTCTTTTCTGGTAAATGGGCAGCTTCGGTAGATCGGATTTTGCAGTTAAAACTAGCGCTGCACTTGATTTTCTTCTTCGGTGATGGTGATTTTTATTTCCTTAAAATCTTGTCATGAAAAGTCGGGCTTTCTAGACATAAGGCTATTGTGTACTTCTGGTGTTAGTCTCAAATGTATACCCATCTTCCATATTCTCCTGACGAAGTCATCGCTTTTTAGTAGGCAAACCCAATTTCTAACAATCTATCTCAAGTGATATACACTGTGATATACACCCTCTCTTCTTCCAGGAATGAAGGATTTGAGGAGGATCTTCTTTTTCCAGAATCCGATATAAGTTGCCGAGCTATTTTGTAGAGTTAGAATATTGCCACAATATAGCCACAATTGCTACCTGTAGTGAACCAAAACATAGACTTTGCATCGATGGTAGCGAGATTAGTATAATATGAGCCTACAGGCAATATGTTCAATTAACCAACATTAAAAGTTATGTACAATACACACGATGAGTAGGATTGCAAGTCCTACTTGATAAGATATATCTGAATGAATGATCAGATCTTCGAGTCATCGTTTGGAGTAATACGGTATTGAGCTCACGCTTTCAATACCGGGTTTCAGAAATGCTCTAGTCCTACATCTCTACCGTACTACAATGGGCCTCACAGATATAAGACCCGCTTGTTTGGTGTGACACACAACTTAAAATAGCGCGTTTCACTTTTTTGGTTTACGAGTATATACATATATGTATAGCATCTTTCAGTCGTCCTCGGTGGTATTGAAAACCTGCTATCACAGCAACTCTAGATGCATTGCTTCCAAGTTCGAAACTGTTATGCCTATGGCAGTCTTAGGACGAGGGGTTGTTTCTGCTTAAGTGGTTCTAATTTGCCTTCAGCCCACTATTTTTTACTTGAAACATATATATACTAAGCGAAAAGAACAGTACACACGATTACATGTTTACTCGCACCCCAGAGTACAAGCCCGCAATCGAGGGCCAAAGCCAATTTGTGTCTATAGGATGGAGGAATCCCTACCACCTACAATAGGTGGAAAACTATAATTCTACTTATTCAAAACGAAGGCCACTCGTATTATGTTTTCTTCAGTTTCAAGCATAATTAGTGGCTGGGTTAAGTGAAAGAATACTTCTGAGGCCGACCGACCGGCCGGGCGACTATTGTTGTCGACATAAATGAAAGTTATTCTGTTAACAATGTTGGCCTGGTTTCCCAGCGTCTATTATGACTACAACTGGCTGAATAGTGGGCAATCTGAAATCCTTTAGGAGGAAAATATAATTAAGTCCGAAGGATTACCAACTTTTTTATGCTATTGGAAAAAACGTGGTCGAGTTTTTTCTGCTATCCAGCTGCATGGCTTGAGTAGGGGTGTTATTTCCGGTCGATTTATTTTATGAGATACTATTGTGAGCTGAAAGTGGATTATAAAGTTGAAAGTCAGGAACCAACTACGCGCTATTATTGAGAAATTGCATGAAGCAGTGGCCGGGCTGTGTAGGTGAACAGTGGTGTTGCAATGTAAGCCTTTAAATCGCTGTCAAACATCGATGCAAATGTTATATCTGGTTGAAGGTAGATTATTGTAGCTTATCGCATACAAGAGGATAATTTAATTAATTATACGCATGGGTACAGTATTTATATTGATGTGAAATTTTAGAAGTTTTGAAGCTGGTGCAAAATAAATAAATGAAAATGGTCAGCTTTTCAGCTACAAAGGCGAAAACTGGGCAATTTTCCGTTTAAATGTTGCTTTTTTCAGTTTACGAAAGCTAGCCTCAAAGAATCGTGAGCCAAATAAAAAGGAAAATAGTGCACAAAGACCTTGCAATATTGTGCAAAGTGTCAGTTCTCTTTATGATCGACACATTTGTTCAGCGTGGTCACCAGCGTAGTCAAGAATTTGGTAGATCCTGTGGTGAAGTACTCAACTCGTTGACAAATGTGCTCTTGAGAATTTGAAATTTCTCAGTCGAATTTCCCAAAAATAATGGGTCCAACTCTTCTATAGGTACTCGTAAAACTAGTCTATAGTCGGAGAGATTAGGTCAACAAATTCAGCATTAATTCATTGAAATAAGGGGTCATCCAACAAGAGGTGTCATTTTAAATCAATAAAAAGATGTAATATTTTTTATTAAAAGTGGTAATATATTTATTTCAGTCTAAAGCGCAAACTCTGAAGTTAGTAATGAGATACAATATTTATCAAATGTTTGCCTTATTTTGGCCTACAAACAGTGGTAATTTTGATGAAAATTTTCATCACATTTTCGCATAATTGAGGCTCTCTTTCGCTAATAACTCCACTGAAATTTTCTTTTAGCGCGTAAATCGTTGGCGGAGCATCAGTGTAGACTTTATCTTTAACATTGCCCTAAAGGAAACAGTCTAATGGTATTAAATCGCACGATCACGGCGGCCAATTGAAGTCACCATTTCGAGAAACCACACGTCCAGGGAGTTTGTCACGCTATAGAGCCATTCAGTCACGCAATCTATTCACTGAAACGGTAGCACCAGTATCATTTTCAAAAAATATTGCCCAATGATACCGCCAGTCCCAAAACCGCACCAAACTGGCACTCCTTGTGGATGGAGAGGTTGTTAAACTATTTTTCTTGGATTTTCGGAACCTCAGCTGCGGCAGTTGGGAAATGGAAATCATCACTCAGAATAATTTTGTGTAAAAGATCCTTATCTTGTCCATTCATTCCGAACACCCAATCTACTGCCTTCAATTCTTATATTAACTGGGCCTTATATGCATGCAGGCCAAGAGATCTTATGCAAAATGCGATGCAAGGTGGTTGCGAATACGCCCGATTCCTCTGGGTTTCCAGTCACACTTTCAGCTTTTTCACTATTTTGAATTTTCACTATTTCAACATAAGGACCGAGTATGTTTCCATTTTTCATAACCTCCTAGTTGTTGCTTATCAAAAGTCATCGCAATGATAAACTTATTTAGGCGGCGCTACAGACCGGGGTGGACATGGGCCTCACCAATAAGGCTCTTCGTTTAGCGCGGTCTTTGCCTAACTGCCACCAGTTGCGCACTCCAAGTTGGTTAGGGTCCCCTTCCACTCTACTGCATTGTACCTCTGGATTAGAGTAGAGGACTTTGCGGTCTGGTGTCATCTCAAACGCCCAATGCGCAGATTTTTGACCAGGTCGACGTCGCTGTAAAGCTCTTAGAGTTCATCGTTGAAGCGTCTCCTCCAGAACCCGTCAATGCATACGGGACCAAATATGTTACGAAGAATTTTTCTCTCAAAACGACCAAAGACATCTTCATTAGCTTTAGTAAAGGCCCATGTTTCGGAACCACAGAGCAGGACTTTGTTTAATCTCCTTGGTTGTTCAAGAGGGGCCCTTGCTGCACAATTGCCTTTACAGCGATTGGCAAGCGTTATTCTTCGTATAACGTACCCTGTTCCTTCTTGAGAGCATATACTTTATTTTGCCCTCGTTTACCGCTAAAATCATTGTTGCCGCTTATGTTCCTATACTCGCAAATGCACCAGTGACAACTCGCTGTGTTCTACCAATAATATCAATATCTTCGGTGTACGAGTATGCAACGAATTGAAAATCGTATCTCGTGTATTGGCCTGTGAGTTTTGCACAATTCTTTCAAGTATGATGTTAAAGAAGTCATATGACAGCGCGTCGCTTTGCTTAAATCTCTGACATCAAAGGCCCCGGTGAGTACTTTACATGACAAGTGGTTTAGAGGATCTAGTTTCTTGTGAACCAGCCAAACGATGCTGTGCAGCCATACATTTATCCGACCAAATCTTGGAAACAAGTTGGTGTATGCTCTCTACCAAGTCATCTCCTGCTGCCTTATATAGTTCAGCGGGTAGGCTGTTCGGCCCGGCAGCCTTGTTCGACTTCAGTTTAGATATTGCTATCTTCACTTCATTTTGGTCGGGTGGACGGAATTCTTGACTTGCATCGTCAATATGAAATGGTTCGCTCTGCCTGACAGTGGAATTAATTCGCCGTTTAGCAGTCTGCAGAAATGGTTTTACCATATCCCCAGTACCGATTGCGACTCCTTCCGATAAGGTTTTCTTGTTCATCTCTACAGGTTTCCGTTCGGTTCGTATTACCCTGACACGTTCTTTTTACCTTTTGGTAAATATTCCGAACATTATTCCTGGAGTAGAACCTCTCCATTTCCTCTATAACGCGCTTCTCATGCTCTTTCTTTTTTCTCTGGAGAAACCAATGTTTTTCCCTCCTCTTTTGCTTGTAGACCTCACGAGCCGCTGTCGTTGTTTTGTGCCTCTTCCCTTTGTAGGCATGTTGTTTTGTTGCATGTGCTTGTCGGCACTCTTCATCAAACCAGGGGTTTCGTGGTGGTGGGCAGATGAAAGTCAGCACGAAGTTGTTGCATTTCTGATGGCTTCTGATCGGCAAAGGTTCTGGTGGCTTGAGATATCCGTAGACGTACTTTGGCTGCAACTAGGTAGCGGTCCGAGTCTATGTTTCCCGTTCGGAATGTTCGGATATCTAAAATACTTGAGGAGTGCCTTACGTTGATCACAGCATGATCAATCTGGTGTCTGCCATGTTCCCTTGTGAATATTGAGGTGAGGAAACCGTGTGCTTGCTATAGTAACGTTACGTCGCGCAGCGAAATTGATTGGCCTAAGCCCGTTTCCAGATGTGGTGTCGTGTAGGCTATATGTTTCGATTGTGCTACCAACTTCGTCCTCCTTTCCAATTTTGGCATTAAAGTCGCCTAGGACGCTTTTAACGTCATACGTCAGACATTGCTCGTAGGTTTTGTCGAGCAGTTCATAGAAGCTTTCTTTGGTAGCATTGTCCTTTTCCTCTGTTGAGACGTGAGCGAATATAAGAATCATGTCAGCGAATTTGCCTTTGATACGGATTATTATTAGGTGTGCCGAAAGCGCAAGACTTCTTGCCAAAGTCTTCCGCTTACAACAAATCCCCATCCAAATATACGCTGCTTACGTTCCCTATAGCAATCACTGTAGTAAACATCACAGTTTTTCATCTTTCTTTTGCCCGGTCCATACCACCGCACTTCCTGGATCGCGGTGATATCTGCTTTACAGCAGTCTAGGGCATCCGCTAATTGCTCGACTGCACGCGGCCTATTTAAGATCCGAACATTCCACGCGCAGATCCCAAAATCGTTGTGATTTGTTCGTTTTGCAGGGTCGTCAACAGTGAATCCGTCCTTATCCGAGGCTATTGGTCACTTCGTAACAATTACTTTTTTAAGTGGTTGGGCAGTTAACCCCACGCACAAGCCACAACTTGGAGGGGCAGGCCCTTTTTGGGACTCTAGGACAAAAGGGGTTGGCGCTTATTAAGGACTCATACGCTATCAACTCTTTTCCAACACCCCGACTTGGAGATCCCTATAGACCGGGTATTCCAGTACATTGAAGCAGTTCATATAGAGATAGAGAGAAAGTGCCTTAATGAGATGGCACTCCTCTCCCCCGCAAAGCACATTCTATGGGACGAATTTTCGACCACTTTTTCGAGCAATTGGTAGCTTATACTGCGTATTACTCGAACAATGTTTTGCTCCAAAGCATCCATCGTTGGTGATTCATCAGCATAAGCTCGTGACTTGACGTAGCCCCACAGAACATAATCGCATGATATTGGTTCCCAATTGACGAGTCCATTTCTTGAAATGGCAAGCTTGCTAAATTATGTTTTCAATAAAGCGATGTCTTCGTTGGTAGTATGGGCTGGAGCACCATCCGGGTCTATGACAATGATCTCACACAACAAAAAAACGTTGCTCTTTGCATTGTACCTGTGTCTATTGAGAGTATCTTGTGCAGCGGCCTCATTTTTGAAGAAACAGGGAGCGCCGATGCCACCGGCATATAATCCACACATAGAGTTCTCTTTGACACAAGATGGACAGGAGCGATATTTTCTTCCAAATGCACTGTTCTCGTTCTTCTTGGTATGTGAGTATCCAATAGCGTGATGGCCGATAGCCGATGATGAACATGAAGTGCTCCATAAGTTTCGTGGACAGAGCTACATTTAATCGCTTTGGAAAAGCCTGACACTTCAAAGAAAAATCCATTATATGTTGCTCACTGCCATAAACCTGTCGCTAAGCTTGTTCATAGTCCTCTAAGACGTTTGTCCATATTTTCCATGGTGTACTACGGCTTAATAGCACATTTGGTTGGAAAGTCATCTTGCCAGAAACTCATTTCATACAGCACGGATACAATAAGGACTTGTCCTTATTAAGCCATGAAGTGTCAAGTATTCCAGGACTCCGCACAAACTCCTCCATAAATCAACCATAAAATGGGGAATATTAACTAAAAGTCGCCTCGTTCCTGCCAAAAGTCATTTAAATGAATAGTCATGCCTCGTCTTCCTTAAGGCGGTTTCCACTAAATCCACATGGAAACGGCTTCCGCTTAACCAAACCTCCCATCCCAGTTACTCTTCCCGTCGCACATACGAGCACTCGTAGTGCGAATACGAATAAATTGATTCCATAAATCTAGAACTTTTGAATTTCAAATTTCACTAAGTGGTTTTATCAAAAATATGTTATCACTGCTGGCTTAAATGCTGTGCTCCATTTAACTCGTTTATTACTGGCATTTAAAATTTATTTTTGCATTTCAATGGAGCGTTGAGCATTGAGCGTTGAGCGCTCCACGTTTCTGAATACTCGTGGAGCAGCTGAGGTTATGTATTTTAATATGGCCACCACTTTCCGGCGCACCCATTGTGTTTGACTTCTTTTGTTAGGACTCACTGCAGACCGGGGTTAAATACGAGTAAAATAAAAAAGAGAAAAACTAATAAAAAATAGTAAAACCGTAGAGCTGGTTGCAATTATCCCATTGTTCTCGGTTTATTGTGGCAAAAATAGTGCAAATTGTTGTGACCAATTTCTCGAAATCATACCAAATGGAGAATAAGCCAAAAAGAGTGGAAGAGGGCGTTTTCCTTTTTCATTATTTAGAGAAGGATTATTGCGCTCATTTAAGTGTTTAAACAAAGTTAGTCGTGAAGTTGTTTGAATTTGTTAAAAAACTGTGAGTTGTTAAGTATTTAGTGATTGTGACGTTGAAGTTTATGTGTAGCAAAGCAGGTCCAAGGTTTCGTAATTTCTGTACTTAAACGTTGACTTGTTCTATGTTATGGCTGAACAGGCAGGCCGAACTGAACAAATGGTTGGTTTTGCTTTTCATTTTTAAAGAAAGGCAACAAAAGTAAAACGACTAATTTCAACTAGAACGAGCCTTAAATCTCCGACATGTTGTCATTAACCCAGTAGGACAGCAATTCACTGGAAGTATACCACATCTTGGATTGGAGTCAAAATATTCGCAGTGGATATTGAGACGTGTGGTTTCAGAGAAAGAAGGTTCCATGTATTTTGGTTAAAGCGGTCTTTATATGATCAGGATTGAACACCATATGGTTGAATCGAAAAACACAGTCAAGCCTGAGTATATTTGAGTTTCCAAGGTTTAGCAATTTTTTCATATTTTTAGGGAATCACATGCCCCAAAATACTGTGATATTCATTCGAAGTTCGAAGCAGAAAGCTATAAAGCTGGAAACCCTGTCACTGAACTTAAATATTGTAAAAGGCCTTCCAAAATCAGCGAATATGTTATTCTAAGCTTTAAATACAACACTGACAAATGCCATCCTCGGCTTGTTATTATTTATGTTTGGGTTCTTTTGACGAGATTTTCAATCACGGTTTGGCATAAATGTGGAAAGATTTCAGGGATATAACAATTAACCTTCTCCCTAGAGGAATATGAAGGATTAGTTCTTTTTCTAAGTGCTTTGTTTCGACAGAAAAAAATCCTCTCTTTTAAAACTTGATTAGATATGGGCTTATTGACATAAACTGACATAAACTTGACATGAATCTCAAGAAGTCCAAAGAGGAGAGGGAATTTCTTCAGCAACAATGTGTGGGTTGTGATAACGTCCTGTTGGAACCACATTTCATTGAAATCCATAAAATATATTTGAGGCACATAAAGCTGTATTATCATCTAATGATGTTATTCTCCATGGTGAAACAGTGACAAATGGACTGACACATAGATGGCGACTCTAAGAACATATCGATACGATTTTTAGGTACCTTGCGACCAATAGTCACATACTAAAGTCTTAGTGACTCACCTTTTAATATTTTCAAAAGAAAAATATTCAAAAGAAAACGAGCTCAAGATTGGCTTGAAAATTGTTATGAGGAATCTGCTCCATCGAAACCAATCATTTGTTCACCAGTTTGCTCAATTCAAACGCGGCCGTACAAACAGAAATGATGCTGAACGCTATGGGCGCCCAAATAAAGCTGTAACGCCAGAAAACATAAAAAATCCCACAAAATCGTTTTTGACAACCGTAGAGCGATAGGGCGAGAGATAGTGTACGGATACATCATATTTTGCACGAGTATTTGGGTATGCGAAAGTTCAGCTTGAAGTGGGTATGGCGTTTATACCAACAACTATATCGTATTGAAGATTTAGAGCACTGTTTGGAGCTGTTTAAGCGAAACAAAAACATCTTTTTCAACGGATCAAGTGTGGATCCTATTACCCGTTGGCAAACCTCAGAAAAATGCTCCATGCTTCAAATGTTTCAGTAGTTTTTGTTACTCCATATGTGGCTGCTTGTTTATATGGCCATGGACATGAAAATAGGCCTCATCGGTGAAGTTAGTTCTGTTGAGTGTTAGTGGTGGAGTGGTTGAGTGGTTGATTGGTTGAGTGGTTGAGTGGTTGAGTGGTTGAGTGGTTGAGTGGTTGAGTGGTTGAGTTAGATCGATCTTGTAAACGTGAAAACATTAAATTTTGAATTCTCGATCATAAAGTTGAGTTATGTCAAACACTGAGCTTTCCTTTGGAGGAACCTAACCCAAACCCCCTCAACAGATCATGGACACCTAGCCAACATACATAATTCCCTACACGCTCATCCCTGATATTTCATTTGACACCTGCACGAATAAGCTGCATTCCAGTCCCATACATAGTTGCTTAATGATGTGCAGTCATTTTAATAAATTAATAAATACCTGTGGAAAGTTCAAATGGAATAGTCGACATTCGTCAATCGCTATTCGTGAAGCCAAGAGCCGTGATGTTTTTTTTTTCGAACGACAGATGTCGATAGTTTGGCATCAATAATCTGCCCAAATTTCTCTAATTCACCGAATATTCTTTCACAGTTGATGCACTTAGGCGGCCATAATTTTTGCTGGACATTCTAAGCTCCTTAACCACGATTTTTTCGTACGACTCAAGGTGTAAAGGGGCTGTCAGGGTTAGAACAGTGTTTTTTCGGCCGCACAATGCCGAACCTACGGGGGAAACCGAAAAAACTTCAAACGAGTTGGATATGACTTCAAATTTGTTCCAAAGGTAGTAAATAGTTTTGGCTGATCGTCAGATCGTCTGCCTCATCCTCCATTCCAAAGCTCACTTGCAATGATATTCAAGCTCTTTGGACAAGGCCCATCTTCTTGTTGCTAGTTCAACACTTCCAGATTGTGCTTTGTCTCCACCTGGACTTGAGTGCGTCGAATATTAAATGGGACGAATCCACTTTCGCTCTCGTGTGGTAGTAAGAGTACTTAAAGATCTGTACATTCACAAATCCGCTCGTCCAGATGGTATATCAGCCCTTCTTCTGAAAAGGTGTTCTAGCTCGCTGACAAAATCATTGCGTAAGCTTTTCATCAATCCTAGTGTTTAGGACTCCTTCTAAGCAGATTTAAAATAGCATTTGTTCAGCTCGTCCCTAAAAACGGGCGAATATTCCTCCCCCTCCTCCTATTACATCCCTTCTTTCCAAGGTCATGGAAACGCTGAAAGACAATCAGCTCATGAAATATCTCGAAACACGAAAACTCCTCAATGACCGGCAGTACGGTGTTCGTAGCAACAGATCCACTGGTGATTTGATGGCATGCCTCACCGAAAAGTGGAACCAAAGTCTACATCAATCTGGCCCAAGCAAGATAATTGCACTTGATATTTCCATAGCGTTTGACAGAGTTTGTCATCATGCTCTTTTGTTGAAAATGCGTGCATTTGGGATCGAGTAATCTCTCCTTCAATGAATTAAAAACTACCTTTCGGAACGTTCAATTCAAGTTGCCTTGGACGGTTTCAAGTCTGATATTCACACAATAAATGCTGGTGTGCCCCAGGGCTCAGTCCTGTCTTCGACACGCTTATTAACTTTTATCAATGATCTTTTGTCTGTCACTTCTAATCCAGTATATTCGTTCACGGACTCACGTCCCTGCTCTTCGGCTGTAGAAAGGGAACGGCAGCGTATGTTAAGCTCATTAAATTCCGATATTAACTATATAACCATTGTGGAACTAAGTGGAATTTAATGCTTCCAAAATACACTGCTGTCTGATGTCGTTAAAGCGAAATTTAAACGCCCAGCCATTACTTTCGATTCTCGGTATGTGTGTCAATGACAACCTACATTGGAATGACCACACAATTTCCTCAAACGATGTAAGAAATACTTTTCCCCTCTGATCTGACCACACTATATGAGACATTCATCAGCCCAAAATTGGATTACAATGCCCACATCTCGTCAGGTGCTCCTAAAACATCTCCGCATCTGCTAGAAAAGATCCAAAATAGTGCGGTAAAGCTCATAGGTGATGCTTATATCAGTTAGTCAATTGACACCCTCGGACACTGGCGCAATGTCTTGTATCTCACTTTGTAAGCGATGTCAAAATTCCCAGTAGCATTTCGCCCCTTCAAACGTTCAACCGTAATACCTGTCTCGCTATGAATGCTTATTAGTATGAGCCTACCTTCCGACATTCTCTGAAATATCGGGATTCGCTCCTAAGCCGTACAATAATATAACGTGAAAACCTTTAAAAGCATCGGCATCTCTCTTTCTTTCCTCCCTAAGTTTTCTTCGCCAGTGCTGTGTGCAAGCATTTTAAGGGTACTCAATCCCATCTGCAAGCCAATCATAAAAAAAATTCTGAGGGTAAACACCTACGCGGTGTCATTTAAAGTTATAGTTGATGTTTCAAGGGGAGCATGCATCGAATCATCAGTTGAGGATTGAAGAGTGTCCGATGACTGGAATATGAGATTTGTGTATTGTACATATACATATGTCCCAACTATAAAAACCCAAGAAGGCAGTTGTGTTCTGCAAGATCCAGCGAAATATATTCGCATAATATCCAGCATAATATTGCGACACTGGCAACGTGACTATGATAAGCTAAACGACGAGCTTCAAATTTTAAACGCAGCGGATCTAATGCTTGTGGGGGATTTTAATGGTCGGTTGGTCTTTCGCAAGACAACTTTAATAGAGATCGAAAGATGAAGTCCGGGATAACAAGGGTGACACAATATTGGAGCTTGCAGATGCCTATGACGGTCGAGTTCTTAATGGAAGTTGTGAAGGAGATTCTAGCGGTGAGTTCACTTTTATACGAGGAACATCTTGTACAGTAATAGATTACTGTTTCATATCCGGTGATTGGCATCTTCTCTTGCATGATTTTCGTGTCGGACTACGTACTTTCTCAGACCACATGCCTCTGGAACTAACGTGTATAATAGAGGGAGCCTTAAAATTATGTAGTAATTCGTAACTTAAGCTATTACCAAAACTCATATGGAAGGCGAACAGTCGATCAACATTCCGTTTTAACTTGAATATGGAATTAAGTACGTTTTACAGTTCGACCGGTTCACCAGCTACAGAAGAGCTCACAACACCACCAAGAAGCCCATCAAATAAAATTATTTGCAAACAAAAGTGGTTTGACCGTGAGTGTTCCACTGCGGATGCACAACGCTAACATCTTTAAATCGCTGTACGAAGCAGTCAAAAAGCACTTTAAGCATATTTGCTATGTAAGCAACTCAAACTCCTCGGCAGAATTCTGGAAAGCGGCGAAATATATAAACGGCCATAAAAATCTAATCGCCCCATCGTTGAAAGCAACATTGCTCAGGGATCATTTTAGCCACCTACTCAATAATATATGTAACGTAGCACCGGTTCAATACGTCGCCCCATTTTTCTAGAACGGGTCTTTGGATGCACCTTTTACAGCGCTAGAAGTAAAAAAAGCCATTGAGAGCGCTAGGGCACATAAAACTCTCGAGACGTACCGAATTCCTGTGGAATAAAAATATAAAAATTGCATAACGGAGTTTTTATACGCACTACCAAGGCGCAGCAGTTCCTGGTAGCTTCAAAAAGGCAATCATTTTTCCGCTTCACCGTGACTGTAACGACCCAACCAATTACAGAGGAATATACTTCCTAAACACCTCGGCCAAACTGTTCGCCTCTTTGATCTTCAGGAGATTTGCAAAGTGGGCCAGAAATCAGAAAATATTATAGGAGTTTCAAGCAGAATTTAAGGAAAACTACTCTACTCTATTGACCAAATTTTTCCTTTGACTAATATCGCCGAGATTTATAAAAAAAAGAAAAAACAGTTGTGTGCCTTCTATGTGGATTTCCGTGCGGCTTTCGATTCAATTGATAGTGGCTCACTCTTCTATAAATTATATCAGACGGGAATCTCTGTATGATATTAATATTGCATGCGTGTGGGATGGTGATACAGTATCCGAAGAATTTCTGACAACAATGGGTGTGAAACAAGGTTGTATCTTAGGTACTTTGCTGTTTATTCCGTTCATCGGTGATATAACTGATTTCATAGAAGGTGGCATCGATATCGGAAGCACTAGGATACCCGCTCTGCTGTATGCAGACGACATTGTTTTCTTCTCAGAGTCGATAAATGGCATGCAGCTCATGATGAACAGAGAACTCAAAAATTATGGTGTCGAGGAGGTGGAGGCAGATACTCTCGAAATGAAGAGTGAACGTATCAAGGAGAAACTGTGGAAATAGTTCGTGAATATAAATACCTGGGAGCCCTGATATCGGCCAACCTAAACATGGCGTCTTGAAGGTAAATTAGCTGAAGCTAAGCGAGCAATTTCATGCATGGGGAGCCGCTGTTTCAGCAATAAATACATAGCTCATAGCGCAAAGAAAAAATTATTTCGCTCAACCGCCACCTCAATTCTTTTGTATGGTGCCCAAGTGTGGGGATACCGCTCGTTTGATGAAGTGGAGAAGTCTCTTCGTTACTTTCTTAAGCGCACTTTTCGGTTGCCAATAAGCACACCCAATTACATGCTGCACTTCGAAACCGGGACGGCACCACTGGTTTTAGAAACTTTGAAGATGCATTTCGACTATGTCGTTAAAGTGATGGCGATGGAGGAAGAAAGGTTGCCCAGGATAGTACTCACATATATCCTCATAATAGGCGGAAACCTCATCCAAGAATTCAGGCACCTAGCGTCTAAATGCTGACATGAACTTTCATTAACACCGACAGAGGAGCCCACCTCATTAAGAAGACAGTTTGACACTTTATTGGAGAAAATTAGTGTAGTCGAAGTAATGGCTGGGATGTTTTATACTACTATGCTGTGAATGCCTTCCGCTGCAGAAGGTGTATCATCGAGAAAGATTTTTAAGCTTTATTTCCATTTTCCACTTACCTTAAAATAAAACACAAACAGCTGTTAATCTGGTAGACGGCTATATGAAAAACCAATCAAGACTAGGAAGCTTACGTCTTTATGTTAACCTTTTAAGTGAAATAAAAGTCTTTCATAAATCTAAAAAAAAAATCAGTAGGGATGTAGGCACAGACATTACAAAATACCGAAATAGTCTCAAAAGATTAATAGAAAAATTTAGTGTGTGTCTAGTTACGAGAGGAGGATGGAGGATGGATTGTGGTTACTATGGTGATTGCTATAGGGAAAAGAAACAACGCTTACTCGGATGGTGATTTGCCTTATGCGTCAGACTGAGGCAAGAAGTCTTGAGTTATCCTAATATGTGCCCGTGCCCCTACGGAAGACAAGGACGACGCCACCAAAGAATGTTTCTACGAGCTCCTGAACAGTTTGTAAGCACAGCCTACACGACACCACATCTGGCAATGGACTTAGGCTTATTGATTTTGCGGCGGGACAGCTTCCTCCTTCCAATATACACAAGCTGACATGGCCGTCTTCGGAGTATCAAACTGATCATATTGCTATAGACGTACTCCAGTATTCTGGACATCAGAACATTCCGGGTAGCCAATATTGACTCGGATCACCACTTTGTTGCAGCCAAGATGTGAATACGGATTGCCCAACCGCTACAACAAAGAAGAACTACTGGGAGAAGTTATAATGTAGAAAAGTTGCAATCGCAAGGTACCGCCAGAATCTTCACCGAACGCAACAACTCCTATATCGCCAACTTCAAGCACCGAAGATCAGTGACAACGCTGTCAATGTGCTATCAGAGACGCCGCAATTGATGTGCTGGGTTTCACCCGACCACCACCAAGAAATCTCTGGTTTAATGAAGAATGCCGGCACTCAAATATAGCTAAACAAGAAGCCTACAAAGTGGCGCTGCAACGAAGGATGAGCGCTGCTCGTGAGCTCTACAAGAAGAAGGAAAAGAGCACGATATTGAGATGTTATATTCCAGGAATGACGTACGGAAATTATACCAACAAGTATAAAGAACGTGTCAAGGCAAGAAAACAGTACAGAAGCTAATAGAGATGCAGAAGGAAACCTTGTAGTAGAGTCACAGTCGGTGCTGAGAGTATGGGAAAACTTTTTCTGCAGACAGTGTAACGGCGACGAAGCTCAACATTCCGCTGTCTTCGCCAACAACCTGATTGGTCCCTATCAGGGCGGTTTTAGACCAGGAAAGTCCACAATCGACCAATTTTTCACACTCCGGCAGATCCTGGAAAAAACTCCTGATGTCAACGAGAAACTACAATATTTTATTTTTTGATTCATAAAACATAAGTAAAGTGGCAGTTGATTGGCCAATCATACTCAATACTTCAGTTGCAAACTAGACAACGCAGGTTTCCTAAATCAATAGTTGAGAGGAAAACTCGGCAATTAGGCAGTTGCTGGGTGGGGCTAATATAGACTGTAAGAAAGGTCATACTGAGAGCATTAATCTATCTCTCTCCGAAGAGGAAATAGGTGTTCTTATTAATAGGAAAAACTTACGGTAGGCAATTCAGTCCTTTAAGCCGTACAAATCTCCCGTTCCGGATGGTATTCGACCGATTATGAAGCTTGGAGGGAAGTTACGGTGGCTTTTATACCTAAAACTGGCAAACGGGAGCCTATAACAGCAAAAGATTTCAGACCAATAAGTCTGTCATCATTTATGCTTAAAACATTAGAGCAATTATTGGAGATTCGTATTAGGAATAGAAGCAGTAATGGCCTTTGAGTCGCAGAGTGCATATGTGAATGACAAATCTGTAGAAACCGCTCTGCACAAAGTGGTGGGGAAAACAGAAAAGAGTCTTCATTTTGGTGAGTTTGTGATGGCGACCTTCCTCGATATAGAAGGAGCCTTCAATAAGGTGGAATGCAGCTCCACTAAAAGCGCTCTAGTAGACGCTAATATTTAATAGACCATTACAAATTGGGCTTACAACATGCTTGCAAGTAGGAAAATAAACTGTTCTATCAGATAAAGCTCAGTTAGAATGTCTGTCACCAGGGGAACCCCTCAAGAAGGAGTCATATCGGCACTCCTGTGGGTGCTGGTTATCAATGCAATCCTGGAAAAGCTTAGTACAATGAGTATAAATGCCACGGCATACGCAGATGACGTGGTCATAATAGTGCAGGAAAAATACATTAGTTTGCCGTCATTTCTTTTAAAAACTCTGGAAAGACTGACTGTTCGACCTAGAACATGTTCCAGATCGGCCAAAACAAACACACCTGCTATCAACGCCTACACATGAATTGTCAAAGTTAATGTCAACAATTTAGAGTCAAATCACACATATACATATACACATATAAAAATTGCATTAACATATAAAAGGAAGAACAATCAATAAAAAGACACTCATTTTTTATAACGATTACAAAAGGGTTGCGTTTTTATTTTCTCCTTGCGGACTTTTTTTATATACTTAACAAGAAAAAACACTGACTGATACTCATCTTTATCAGAACATAAAAGCTGTTCTTCTCGAGCAAAATACTAAAGTAGTCCTCGTAGTTGTTGAGGGAGCTTACAGATCAGGGACAATAAGAGCAGTAGAGGCCCCTCTTAGCGTTCAAATTGTGCTGCTGCTCACATAAAGAATAGTCAAGAAAAAGCTAGGAGGATCCTCAATATGATCACGGCTCTTTTTTCTTTTCCATGGACCTGATTGTTTAACAAAAATATCTGAATAAACTCTACAACTACACCCAAAAGTATAGTTGAAGTGTAAGCCCAAGTTTGACTAATATGATCCTCTCCACCAAGCAATCGATCAATGGTTTTAAATTGTAAGGACAGTCAGCCTTGTTCGAAGATCTATCACAATGACAAATTATCCAAAACCGCCGCGTTCTTAGATATCTCTACAGTTGCTAAGGGAATGGAGATTGCTACCTATTAAACTCAAGATAGATACGATCTTGTTCGGGCTTGCTAGAAACATAGAAGAGTTTCTTAAAATGAGTATTTCTACCCCCAGAAGGGTAAAATCTAACGCTGATGTGTATATATTGTATAGGGTTTTCCAATAAGGACTTGACAACTTTTTTTTCTTAAATAAAATGCAAACCATTTGAGATATTTCAAAAACTTTACTATCGGCTTGAAGTACAAACAAAACATTTATGAATGGAACTCGACTTCGTTCATATGGCCACCGCGGGCACGTTTGCAGCGGTTTCAACGACTCGGCCACACATTTCGGCCGAAACGGCCGCTATTTCGCGTTCAATGTTGGCTCTGAGCTCTTCCAACGTCGTCGGCGTGTTGACATAAACCACTGACTTAACGTAGCCCCACAGAAAATATACAAGCGGCGTTAAATCGCACGAACCAGGCGGCCAACCGACTGGCCCATTTCTTGAGATAACACGCTCACCATACTTACTCTTCAATAAATCGATTGTAGCGTGTGTTGTGTGACTTGTGGCATCATCCTATTGAAACCACATATCGTCCAAGTCCATATCTTCCAATTCGGGCCAAAAATAATCAGTGATTATGGCGTGATAACGCTGACCATTCACAGTAACGTGACGATCGTTATCGTCGACGAAAAAATATGGCCCAATAAAGCCGCCGGCATGCAAACCGCACCAAACAGTTATTTTTTGTGGATGAAGTGGTGATTCATGAAGCACATGTGGATTTTCACCCGACCAGTAACGCATATTTTGCTTATTGACGAACCCATTGAGCCAAAAATGAGCTTCGTCACTGAAGATGATTTTGCGATGAAATTCATCATCTTGGCGCATCTTCTCCAGAACCCAATCGGAGAACGTACGTCGCTTCAAATGGTCCATCGGCTTCAATTCCTGAGTCAGCTGATCTTGTATGGGTGTAAACCAAGGTCCTTACGCAAAATACGCCATAATGTGGTCTGAGCAATGCCCAATTCTTGAGAACGCCGTGGAATTGACTGATTTGGATCGTTTGCTACGGACGCCTAAAAGGCAGCGATATTTTCGACACTTCGACCAACCCGTTGTCTCACTGACACGGCAACATCACACAACGAATATGTAGACTTAAATTTTTGCACTAAACTTGTTATTGCCTGTCTACTAGGGCGAGAATTACGGCCGAAAATTGGAGTTAACGCTCTTAAAGTTGCAGTCACCGACTCCGAGTTTCGGTAGAAAATTTTTATAATTTGCAAACGTTGCTCGTTCGTGTACTTTACCATGATGAAAATGTTGAGTTTGCTGAAAAAATTGACAGTGACAGTTTGATGAGTAGTGAAAGAGTGCGTTCACAAATTAAATTCAAAGTTATCAAGTCCCTATTGGAAAACCTTTTATTTCCAATCAACCCCCAGCAAGTTTTCTGAGGTCATTTAATGTATGCCAGCTAATGCATATATGTACGAGTACCTACACTTCAATGAGTACCGTAGTCTGCTTATTATTTTGGCATAAAGAAGCTCTCAAACTGAACAATTTCAAAGAACTTTGTGATCGTTCTCATTTGCATATTTAGATACAACTTTTCCAACGCAAATGGATGCAATTGGATAATTTGATTACTTTATTCAGCACTGCCAGGAGTGTTTTCGGTTACAGATAAATAATAATATGAATATGTAAAATATTTACGAACAATTCGAAAACTTTGTTACAGAAGATAAACGAAATAAGTAACACATCCAATAATCCGTTTGACGAAACTTTAAATAGAACTTCAATTTATAAATTTGATTTTGCAATCAGAATTGCAAAGGACTCGTATTTCCATTTTCCACTTACGTTAAAATAGAACACAGACAGCTGTTAATCTGGTATCAAGACCAATCAAGATTAGGAAGCTTTATGTTAATCTTTTAAGTGAAATAAAAGTCTTTCACAAGTCAAAAAAAATCTAATATTCCGACAGATAGTAATAATAAATTCGAAAGCAAACAGGTTAACTAAAACTCCAAATGGTTACCCGCATCATCTGCTTTTGCCTGAAATGCTCACCTACATAGGAATGAGCCTTGTGCTCCTTTTTTCTTCTGTTTGCCGATAGGTTTTTGTACAAACAAAGAAAGATTTGAAGTTCCTAGTCTTTGGTAAAAGAAAATAAACCACTGAGCGCCTGCCCTCGTCTGACTGGCTCCTTTTACCCCTACTTCATCTCTTCAAAGGCTTGCCTTTCCTTTTCCCGACCATCTGTTGTGTTTTCAAAGAATCCCAGGCAGTCCGTCTAGCACTGTTTTTTTTTCTGAAGATCTGTTGGTTGTCACTTTCAGGAGGAATCCAAACTGTTCTCAATATGTTTCTTCAAGGCGATAAGAAGATAGGGGTGAGTCGAGAAAGTGACATGGGTAGACTCCAGAGTCCTAAGCTCTATTTAATACTGGAGACTACCCAGATGGGGACACGGAACCATACAAGGATAAGAGGTGCGACAGAAAAAAATCATCCTGTACAAAACTTTCCTCACGCTTTTCATAGTTTTCAGACCGTTCGTCTGCTGTCCGCTGTGTGGCAAATACTTTACCGCTCGATCGTTTGTTGTGTATTGCATCCATGAATGCCCATAGTTGCCTACCACTCTCCGGGGGTGTTGGGTGAGAAAATTAGTTCAAAGATTTGCAGATACATTACGAAGTGGGGAACAGGTGAAAGCGAGTCCAGCTATGCCTGAAAGAGACATTCTAATACAGCAATTAATCATTGAAAACTTTTCGACCAAAGGTAACAAAATTTCATCCAAAAGACAGAGTTTTTGTATACAATTCGAAGGAATAATTCACTGGTAAATGGCGACATAAAATGTAAGATTGACTGTTCTGCGGGTATGGTAAGTAGAGTAGAAAGTTCTCAAAAGGATGAATGTATACAGAAGAAAATGGACTCAATGGGACTTTTTATTATTAAATGGATGCAGTAACGCTATGGTAAATTATGGATCAGCAATCGCCTATTGTCCTTCCGGAAAACACTGGCACTGCTTCATAAGTGACTTCGAAGCGAAGACTTCCCTACACAAATCATCTTCCCAATATTGTTGTGATAAAAATAGAAAGAGTCGAGAAACACCATCTTCAAGACATGAAAGTTCTTCCGAAGACAGAGGAAATATGCCCGATAATGTGAACAACCCAAAACACATCAGAAGAAAACCAAAGTTCGATGCCATCTGCTACGAATTTACATTTCCTATTCTTAGAAGTCAGCCCACTAATTACGTCCCTGAAAGCCACTGTGAAATCCCTCCGAATTTACATATTACTGAAAGTCATATCCACAAAGTTACACTTTGTTAATGAAAGATGAGTTTGCCTACCTCATAGCAAATGTATTACCCACAAAAGGTCATAGCTTTTAACTTTAGATTATTGAAACAACTGCTCTATAAGCCTTTAATCCTGTCAGTTATACTTTACGGTGTCGTGAAATCAGAAAGGCAAAGCACTCGAGATCCTATGTTCCTCACACACATGCAAATGGATGAGAAGGCTCAACAACGGATTATATAAATTGTAACAAAATGTTAAGGTATGACATATGGGTCCATATCGAGTAGGAGAATGATTACTCTCAAGCCAAATGACTTTTGAACAACAAGTTTTTACTTCGAGAGTCCTTGGAAGGGCATGAAAGGAAGCTCAGTGCGGCAAAGCTAAATGGCTAAGATTGAAGAGTGGAAAAGTAATAGTTTCTCCTGCGAAAATCTTTAAAGGGTTAGGAGCTTGTTTAGTATTTAAATAATAAAGAACGCGGGAATTAGAAACCAATCTCTGGAGGGGAGTTCTGTTAACATTATATTGCAGAAAGGAATGATTAATGAATAAAAAAGAAGCGCTTACAATGGTGGAAAATATATTCATAGGTACGCAATGACAACAAAAATTTCAAACCTTCTAGTGGAAGGCATAGCTTAGGGAAGCCTCATAATGTGGGTTCAGCTTTATTGGCTTGTGCAATGCCAGCTAAATCTGAGCAAAATATCTGGTAAAGTTGTGTAAGAAGCTTAGAGTGTCAGCAACCATCCACTTCAGTGCTGCTGCAGTTTGGAGGCAATACAGAAACACCGAAGCGTACCCTTCGTCTATTATCAATTTCCTAACTGTGGGAGCACTCAATGTACCACTTTTCACTCGCATGCAAAATCGTTGCTAAGGGGTGGGAATCCTTTTCATATCTGACTGCGCGACTACTTGGATGCATTTCGATGAACAAAATTATTTGAAATCCCACATTCGAGGAGGGATAATAGGGTATGAGTATGGGCAACAAAACTCTCATCCAGAACTGTGGATTATATTCGATTAGCACTACAATACAATTCTGAACTGCTGAGATGAAAAGGTAAAATATTCATCATAGAGGGTCATCCAACAAAAGGTCTAATTTTAAATTTTGCCGCATTGTTGAACTGTCAACGGTGGTCAAAAGGGTGGTGAATGCGATTATATGAAAACACAGGCGTTCTCACTTTAGCCTCACACTATCAGTGGTGTAACCAACTCCTGTGGAAGGCGGTTGATGGCACTAAGGCATTTTCTAATGTCTCTGGGCGGTTAGTGTTATCTCAATATGAGCTGCTTCAACGTACTTGAATACCAGATATATAGCGATCTCCAACACTAAATTGGAAAAGAGTTGGTGGTGGATGAGCCCTTAGTCCTAGGAGTCCCAGGTTGGGGATGTGCGTGTGGTTAACTGTCCAACCACAGTAAGTAAGTAAGTAATTCTTACAGTTGACCACCCTACAAAACGAACAAAGGACAACGACTTTCGGACCTGCACGTGGAATAAACGGACCTTGAACAGGAGGCGTGCAGCCGAACAATTAGCGGATGCTCTAGACTGCTGTAAAGCAGATATCACCGCGATCCAGGAAGTGCGGTGGTATGGACCGGGCAAAAGAAAGATGAAAAACTGTGATGTTTACTACAGTGATTACTATTGGGAACGTAAGCAGCGTATATTTCGATGGAGATTTGTTGTAAGCGGAAGACTTTGGCAAGAAGTCTTGAGCTTTCGGCATGCCTTATAATAATCCGTATCAAAGGCAAATTCGTTGACATCAGTCTTATATTCGCTCACGTCCCAACAGACGAAAAGGACGATGCTACCAAAGAAAGTTTCTATGAGCTGCTCGACAAAACCTACGAGCAATGTCCCACGTATGACGTTAAAACCGTCCTAGGCGACTTTAATGCCAAAATTGGAAAGGAGGACGTCGTTGGTAGCACAATCGAAAGATGTAGCCTACACGATACCACGTCTGGAAACGGACTTAGGCTAATCGATTTCGCTGCGCACTATAGCAAGCACACGGTTTCCTCACCTGAATATACACAAGGGAACATGGCAGACACCAGATCAGCAAACTGTCAACCAGATTGATCATGTTGCGATCGTCGTAAGGCTCTCCTCAAGTATTTTAGATGTCCGTGCATTCCGAGCGGGAAATATAGACTCGGACCGCTACCTAATTGCAGTCAAGGTACGTCTACGAATATCTCAGACGACATAACCATGGGGAAATACGAGTACTATGAGAAGATTTAACGTTGAACGGTTGTAATCGCAACAATCCACCAGAACCTTTGCCGATCGCATATGCTTCAAACTCTCGAGAAATCCTTTGCAGCCAGCATCAAGTGCTGAAGACGAGTGGCTTGGATGCCGTAAAGCCATCAGAAACGCAGCAACTGACGTGCGGGGTTTCACCCGCCCACCATCACGAAACCCCTGATTTGATGAAGAGTGCCGGAAAACACATGCAACAAAACAATATGCCTACAAAGGGAAGCGGCACAAAACAACGACAGCGGCTCGTGAGGTCTACGAGCAAAAGAGGAGGGAAAAACATTGGTTTCTCCAGAGAAAAAAGAAAGAGCATGAGAAGCGCGTTATAGAGGAAATGGAGAGGTTCTACTCCAGGAATAATGTTCGGAATATTTACCAAAAGGTAAAAAGAACGTGTCAGGGTAATACGAACCGAACGGAAACCTGTAGAGATGAAAAAGAAAACCTTATCGGAAGGAGTCGCAATCGGTACTGTGGATATGGTAAAATCATTTCTGCAGATTGCTAAACGGCGAATTAATACCACTGTCAGGCAGAGCGAACCATTTCATATTGACGATGCAAGTCAAGAATTCCGTCCACCCGAGCAAAATGAAGTGATGATAGCAATATCTAAACTGAATCCGAACAAGGCAGCTGGATATGACTTTGTAGAGAGCATACACCAACTTATTTCCAAGATTTGGTCGGATAAATGTATGGCTGCACAGCATCGTTTGGCTGGTTCACAAGAAACGAGATCCTCTAAACCATTTGTCATGTAAAGAACTCACCGAGACTTTTGATGTCAAAAACAGATTTAAGCAAGGCGACGCGGTGTCATGCGGCTTTTTTAACATCATACTTGAAAGAATTATGCAAAACTCACAGGCCAACACACTAGATACGATCTTTCAATTGGTTGCATACTCGTACACCGAAGATATTGATATTATTGGTAGAACACAGCGAGTTGTCACTGGTCCATTTGCGAGTATAGGAACATAAGCGGCAAAAGTGGGTCTAGCGATAAACGAGGGCAAAACAAAGTATATGTTGTCAATAAGAAGGGAGAGCCAACATTGACAAATCGGCCAGAATAACACAATCGATAGCTATAACTTTGATGTATTAAAGGATTTTATCTACCTCGGCCCTGCTATCACATCTGAAAACGACATTTCTTCAGAAATCAAAGGAAGAATAACGCTTGCCAATCGCTGTTTCAATGGGCTGAGAAAGCAACTGTGTATTAAAATCCCCTCCCGAACAACAAAGGAAAGTCTATATAAGACCCTTGCAATCCCAGTCCTGCTCTATGGTTCCGAAGCATGGACTTTTTCTAAATCATCTGCTTGTATATCCTTGGTCGTTTTGAAAGAAAAATTCTTCGTAAAATATTTGGTCTCGTATGCGTCGACGGATTCTGGAGGAGGCGATTCAACGATTAACTCTACGAGCTGTATAGCGACATCGACCTGGTCAAAAAACTGCGCATTGGGCATTTGAGATGGCTGGGACATGTTGCGCGAATGAACACCAACGCTCCAGCCCGCAGAATCTTCGACTCTAATCCGGAGGGACAACGCAATAGAGGATGGCCTCGCCTTAGATGCCGCGCGGAAGTGGAAGGCGACCTCAACCACCTTTGAGTGCGCAACTGGAGGCGCAGATTTTATTCTTTCTGCCCAGGTGTAGCTGCCTATTAAAGCGCTACCGTGCGAAGAAACCCACTGCGAAGATAGTTAGATCCCAGAAGTTATTGTTTAATTCGGAGCGTCGTCGCTCTATCGGTGCCGGGAACTAAACATAACAATTGGCGCCAAACGTGGATAACCTGCGATATGCCGTTTTGGCGCAGGAATTCCCCAGCACCTATTCAAGTTATCAGGACGGGAGTAGTATTCGTTATCCGAGACTCAAATTTTCTTTGGCTTATAGCCAAAATACTAAAGCAAGGATATTTCCAGTGAGATTGTGAACAAACCTACCAGGTTTGGGCTACGATCATTTTAAGAACCTTATTCTCCAAGTTGGGGGTTCTGGGTCTGCACTAACAAATGAAACAATAGCTGCAAACGTGGTCGAATGCTTGATAAGAATCCGTGTCCAGTGTCTATGCCTAAGTATCCAATATATCTAACTGAAGGTCGACAATGTGAAGCCGTTCCCTGATAAAAACCGACAAGCAGAATGAATATATTGCAATCGAAACAAGGCATGGAATCATTGTAATGTATTTCAAAACATGGCGAGAACCCAAAGTTTTCAAAACTACAGAACACTAAAAAATTACTGGAAATTTGAAATCTAAGCATTAAAGTCGGGATAGACTGCTATTCTGGAGAACTCCTACAACACCTCTCATATTATGCTTCAAGTGTCAAGCACTGAAGACCGATGATTGACTTCTACGAACAACACATCAAATTCGTTGATCTTGGAAAATGTGAGGCGTTAATTAGGGATACTGATTGTGAATTTTACAAATGAAGGCTATTCTGGAAAAGTGAGGGCTAGAGGGGAACTAAATGAAAGACGCGTGCATAAGTTCAAAATGATTTTCGAAAATCTTCACAGAATTTGAGTAGAAAGTGTCAAGAACACAAAATTTGCCTAACAGCCTGCTCAGATTAAGGTGGGAACGCAGTCTACTAAATTCCCACTCGTTGTTGAATACCTGGAAGGATACTTCTGCATTTTGTTTAACGCCGATGATACGAGTAGCCAACATTTTGCTGTCAGGTAGAATGGAACATTTAATGTAGACGAGTTGCTTACTGATAAATTATTTAAACAGCGGAGGTTGATTTGGTAAATGGCAGAGTCTAAATCATTTGTAATTTAAAGTAGTATTTGTGTTCCATCGCTGCACGGCATAATAACGCCTAGATTACTTAGGTCTACGTACATATGTATGTTGATGTTTTGTGCTGCTTAGGGTAGGAATTAAGAGGGCATTGAATCGAGGAATTTTGAACTGTATTAAGCTGTTAACTGAAAAGATTAGTACAATAAGCCATAAATAGCTTTACGAGTCCATAGAAGCAGTATATTTCTATAGCACACTGCCTTATGTTTCTAAGATTTTGGGACGATTACACAAAAAGTGAAGGGCATCCTTCAATTATTTTTCGCCTTAATAGACTCCTCAGCGATCGCCGCCACCAAGGCGCAGCTTCATTCTATATACTTTCAGAAATTTATGGTCTGTGGGTAATCGGCCCTACATTGAGAGTGTTATTTTTTCTTTCAACAGCCTTTCATAATTCAACCATAATTGCCATGTTGTTTCACAGCTGGAAAGGGTTTTCGATCTGTCATTGGGTTTATTGTGTAACCTCTGCTCTTTCACTTGCTTCTTTGGTCCGCCAGTTCTGAGATATTATCTCATCCATTTCAAACGTACCCATCTACACATTCTTTAACTACGACTTCTCTGTCACCAAAGAAGCTTGATATTACGAGTACACTGAGTGCCATGAGCTTAACTTTCCTTTCAATAGCACTTTAAAAACTCGATAGCAGCGATGGCTTTTATAGAAGTCTAGCTTCCGATAAGTGAAATCTGTCCAATATCTCGGCTTCGACGACAGTTCTGTGGCCTGCAAGGTGATATGACTATGCATATTTGATGATAGAGAAGATACCAGTGCCAATCGGAAGATCCTGCTAGACTGCCCTTCTAAATGTGGTAGAACAAATTTAAGGATCACTCGGCAAGACAGAGTATATGCAGATGCTGAATATTGCGGATGCTGAGTGTGGCCAAAATAAAAAGGGGTTGTTGTCAAGGTGACGGTTTGTATCCACTGCTATGGTGCACATCAACTCGTTACCTAAAGCTCTCAATGGTTCCAGTGCCTACGCTCAGGTATCTGTCCAGATAGTAGTTGAGCTGTACGAGTATGTTTGATCATCGCTTGTAACTTTGCGGCTCCCCTAGCAATGGGTTTTGAGACAATGCTCTTAAAATTGAGATCACCTAAACACGTCACTGCTGCCATTACCAAAGTTCAATCAACAACCTCTCTGGGCTGCATGGGGGCTTCCTTTTATACACCTAGCCTTTCTCTAAATTCACTGATGAATTTCATTTCCTTGATATTCATACCATGCGCTGCTTTTGTTAACAAAAAAGTGATCTTTGGTACAGCACACATTGGAGTTTTGACGAAATTGCGCACCTACTGTCTAGTTTTATGAACACGCCATGTGATGTAATGATATCAAAGCTCTTGTTACTGCAACAGTATGATATCAACCTGTCCAGGTTGGTGTCATTTCGGAGATGACAACATTAGACTTCCCCCTGCGTTAGGAAAACTAGCATCTGCCTTGCAATCCTAATGACAATGAACTATCATATATGTATATTGCTAAGAATCGCTGGTGGGTGCTATGTTTCTACGTCTGTAGCAATAGTCAAACTGAGATTAAGGTGGTGAGATACCACTTCCAAACTAGTTCTAGCATTAAAGTTCTCTGGACCAAGTCGGAGCGCTGAATTTACTTAGTCCTGTTTGGGTCATAGGTCTCAATTCTATCACAGGAAATTAGATCTTAGGTGAACTAGGAGCTGAGCTTGATACTGCCAGCATCCTCGATTAGGGCTTCCAGTGATAGCTGAGTTTCGTGTTAGCATAGCACAACTCTCATAGATGCAAAACCTATAGAAGATCAGCGGCTTTCCTGCTGTTCTTTAGGAGGAACGATTGTACACTGCTTACTGGCACTACACTTTCGATAAGCACTTAAGTTTGTTAGGCATACGCGTAGGTTGCAGAACATTCTGCGAGGCTTGCTGTGACGAAACCGCACACTTCTATTTTTGTAAGTGGTCGTTGGAGGTATTGGTAGGTACTGTAGACATTTCAATACCGAGGCGTAACTTCCAGTAAAAGGAAGTTACAATAGCAATGCATGTCCAATAGATGTTTTTGTTGGATACTAGGTGTAGCCAGAAATCGATGTTTCCCTTACACATTCTTCAATTGGCGATTCTATCGTTTACCTAAATTTTTTGCACTTTTGCATAACTGGGTGGCCGTCTATGAAGAGAGGGTTAACGAACGTTATTTTCATTTAATAATAAAAAAATACATAGAGCTCAACCTATTCGCCGAAAGTTCTAAGAGGGTTTCTTCGTTATACGATAGTACTAACAATGCCAGAGGCTGATTCAATATAAATACCTTTATCGCAGAGCGTGGTTCCGAAATGATTGCTTCCATTTTAATGCCAAAAATAAGAAACGAAGAACCGCCCTTCTACTTAAACTAACTGAACCGACAAGCCTTTGCGTAACACCTCGTTGTGCTAACTTAATTGCTAACACCCTTCCACTTCATAATTTAATTTCAAAAAAAAAAAAAAAAAACTTTGAAACGAAAAAGCCTCAAACCGAAAGGTCATTTAACTCGGGAAAGGACTCCCTGCAGTAACCAGAAGCAGGAAAATGAGTTAAAGCCAAATTCGATTTTCAAATCGAACTTCTCTTGGCCCTGCTCGGTGGAGGGGAAACGTCTGCCAGAGTCGAATGTTGGAAAGGCTAAAATAACATTCAGAAAATGTTCGACAAAAAAGAAACAAAACTGAAAAACGAAAACGAAACGAAACAAATTAGAAAGTTTTCCTGTCTGACAAGTTACGGAAATTGCAATGTACGGCGGCAGCATCCCCAAATGTATAGCATCATCCCGATCTGAACTGAAATAACTTTCATTCCTCCTAAATCGATCCCAAACAACTCCTCAATTTGATTGCACGAATTGCTTTTCCTTTTTGTTTGTTTTTGTCATTTTTTTTCGTGTAAGCACATGTGCCATGTGCCGTAGGGAAGGGAGCTTTAAGTTATCCTTATCCATTTACTTAAGGCACAGATAGTACATGAAAAACAAGAGATTTTTGCATTTTAGCTGTTATCACCCCTATCCCCGGTTCACAAAACCAAGCAGATACAATTCAATTGAGCTGAGATTTGATTAAGGGGAAGATGCTATCAAATCAAAACTATGCACTTAACAGATTGACTGGGATACCATTGCCATTTACCATTAGCATCCCAGCAACCGACCCCCCAAAGGCAGATAGCAGTAATCGCGGAAATGGAAAAGCCGTAAAGGATTCCATTTAGCCATTTATCTCTCGGATGTAAACTCCGAAGCATCCTCACTTGGCTGTGCTTACTTATATTAGAAATTCCTGGAGTACACCAGACAGGTAGAATTGAGTTATGTGGATTTTATTTTTGAAGAACAAGTCTACGTGCTCTCGATCCCACACCAGCTGCAATACATTGCCATCGGAATCGTTCTCATCATCAGAGACCATCGGACGGACAAACGGATGGATGGTAGGTGTTTTTGGGGTATTTTCATTCGATTTAGTCCGAAGCCTCGAAGGTGAATTTCATGGCATGACGGCTACTTTAAAGATTCAGGAAGTTGGCACTAAAATGAATTTACAGCCTCGGGGAAATACCATGCCAGGGTATTTTATGTCATGCCAGGCGGACACATGGTCAGTTTGGGGTGAACTTGAGGAAATATGTTTTCTTTCCATGCATAAGCCACCCATTCACATGGATCCGAAGATCACTAAACATTGAAGTGATTTTATAAGCCGACATACCATACCTACTACCACTTCTCCCCCGTCTTATGATTCTCGGTCATGTTTATATGTACAACAGTCCTTGAATGCCATTCAATTTTGTATTGTATTTTCCTGCAAAAGGAATGTGGCGCTCATTCACAGAATGAATATGGTATATGTAGCTGGATTCTCGTAAATGTCCTGGCACAACCAACATATTCATAAAATATCCACTTATCTCTGGCATAGCAATGGCAATGGCAATGGCACGATAGAAAGTACAAGGCTGAAGCCGAAGAGGAAGCGGAAGAGGAAAAAGTTGAAGAAGATGATAGAGGCAGACAGCAAAGCACTGAGATAAGTGTAAGTTGTAGAAGATTCCGGAAATATTTTCGCGAAGAAGATATAATGTTACCCCGCTAGCTGGCTAAGTTCCCTTTTCGATTTACATGTGACGTAGAGAATGTTCGTAACTTGGTTTTAGGTTGTTCTTTTCCTTGCGAGCTTTTTGTTGCTCTTTGTGCCTTTGTGTGAGATTGCCTTCTTTTTGTGCTCTGATTTATTATTCAATATTCTCCGGCGGCATCCGGCATGCTCGTCCTCGTACTGGTACTTGTATTCGTACTCAGCGACAGCACATGTTTCTGGCAGATGGTTTAATAAAATAGAGTCAAGCACTCAATCGCTGATGCTAAGTACGGTACTAGTGTATGCTCATGTGCTGACATTTACTCCTACTTTCCTATGTGGATGGATACCTTGACTCTAGGATGTTCAATGTTTCATCTTTCATATTGCAAAGTGATGTAACTACGTTGATGATGGCACTAATAAATGTGCATATATTACCGTGCCTAAACATGAACATGCTTTAGTGGAAAAGGAATTTTTAGAGCCTGTCTACCTTAGAAGTTGATGATGCTTGTACAATATATACGAATATTCTTAATGCTCAAATTTAAATGGACGAATTTATTGCTACAGGGGGACGCTTAACGACCATCCGTCGGTACAAGAGAATTTGAATTACTCGTAGTTGAGAACCAATTTCTTATATCGAAAATATACGACATGGTGTTGGAACATGTCATGTGTATCTAAGAAGACATTTGGACACCTGAGCGTGTTTTTATATAATGCAAAACAATAAATAGAAAATAATGTTTATTGCCACTTCGAACTTTACCAGGGATTAGTGGGAGATACTGAAGATTTTCTTTCCCTGACCTCTATAGTCATCGAAGATGATCTGGAATCTATGTATTCCATTCGCCAAATGTCTTTATTTTGAGACTTACTTCACCATTTTGGCTACAATATTCAGATAGATGTGGTTGATATGAATTCCTATTCCTCTTATCGTGCCGTTTGGCAGGGAATCTACATATGGAAGACTACATCGTGTCATCAAACTCGGACTTCTCTGACTATTTAGTTTGCATTAGTCTATGATGGGTCAAGTTTCCTTCAGTAAATATCCACCAGTCAAAGACTCTTTTTGTCTGCCTAGCATCAAATAAAAATAAAAGTACACCAAAATCCTATATTCTCATAAAAGCCCATCATAACATTTTTCTTCTAGCACTGAAAACTAACTAGGTGACGACACAGTTCGCGGTGAACTCAGGCTTCACGTCCCCATGTATCACATTAAATTTAGCTGTACTCCGCAGCGCTGTCCCTCGGATTTAGAATCGAAGACTCTTTAAGCTGGAGCTATGGAGTCCATTCGCTCAACATTGAACCAGCCATCTCAGACTTTGGATCCTGACGATACCGATGTCGCTTCGTAGTTGAATCTCGTCCTCCACTCCCTGTCAATTGAGATATCGTGATTCTTTCCTAAGCCGTACAATGCGCTTATGGAATGCGAGCTCTTTATTTCCTAGTCATTATAACCTGCAAACATTCAAAACCAACATGCTTCGGTATCTCTCTTTCTGTCCCTAAAAACCTCTTCAGCACGCACTATTATGCAAAGTCGGACCCAGTATCTTTGTCTAGAAACGGTCAAGTACCTTAGCGCCGTAGAGCAGAGCCGAAATGATGAGGGCCTTGCATGAAGTCAGTTTAGTTTTACAAGAGAGCGATCTGTTAGTCTTGATTTCTGCGCTCGTTGCTGCTTATAACTGATATTGGTATGGTTCTGGCCAAGCCATCGATGGTGTACATTCTTGTCAGATGACAACATGGACTTTGTTTTGCCCGTTTACCCACTGATCCATTTCGGCCACTTCCAATGTCATCCGCATACGCAAGTATGTAGTTATGCAGACTTAAAAATTATCGTGCCTTTCCTGTTAGTCCATGAATTTAATACGATTCACCTTGTGTCACCTGGTTTAACACATTTTTTCACATCAAGCTAAGTCTCCATCGCATTCTGCGCAGATGTACAAATCCGGCAGGGATGCTGAAACTAGACATGTCTCTGTATGTTCTCCTCTTCAAATTCTTTCGCTTGAAATTGATGAAAAGATGGTGGGTATCGATTTGGACTTCTTGAATGTGTTCCAGGATCTGCCGGAATATGAGAATTTGGCAGAAATCACAGTGATAGGGGCCAATCAGATTGGTGATGAAGGACTTCAGGCAATACGGCACGTAAGATTTCTTACCCAATGTTGAGGAGACCTCTATAGTTGGCACAGTTAAGGAGGTCTACATTTTTGTGGATCGGTTCATCTGATCAGATCTGCGATCACTTCCAGTAGCTTTGAATGCGTGGTCGGCCTCACCGGGTCAGATATTGCTATCCTTACTATCACCATCTTTGTCGAATAGTCTATTCTGTCTGACGGCGGGATTTTAATAACACAGTTTTCTATCCTCCTTATGCTCAGTCCATCCCATTCTTGATGGTGGTAATATCTGCATGATAGCAGTCAAGGAATTCAGCTAATTGCTGAGCTACATGTACCCTGTTAAGGGTCCGAACATTCCATGTGCAAATCTGAGAGTCGCTGGCCTTTAACTTTTTTCCAGAGTCATCGACAGTGGATGCCTTATTATCCGAGGCTATTAGCCGATTCGCCACTTTTTTTTTACATCGCTTGCGTATTTATCTGTTGTGAGCTGTATGACGTAACAGACCAGTATTATGCTCCATATTAGCCTGTATAAATAAATATTTACTCATGCTGTAAACGGGGACCACCACTGGGAGGTAAGGCAAGCACTAAGTTACGAACTTAATTGCTGCGCTGGTAGAACAATCCAAGTTGTAGTTTCCCGATCAATCGCGGCGCTGATCTCCTTCGATTTTACTCACTTAAATTTGTTTGGGTGAGGGTACGAAATTCTCAGTCACCTTCGTCCTGAATGAACGGTTCGTTCTGCCTGAAAATGGTGTTTTGACCATCATCATCGTTGTATAGACTGCAAAAGTAGGCTTTCCATATTTTCAACACCGACTACGACTCTACTTGTAGTTTTCTATGATTTTATCCTGGTTCATGACAGGGTTGCATGTTCGTGTTCTCTGATAATATTTTCGAGCGTGATTCCTGCAGTGATATCCCTCCATTTCCTCTTCCTCGAGAAGCCTTTGCTCTTCCTTTCTTTTCAGCTCGTACGAGTAGAGCTCACGAATAGCGCCCATCTTTCAATGCAGCGTAGCTTCATGTGCTTCTTGTTTTACTACATGTACCTGCCTAGGTTCACCGTCAAACTAGAGGCTTCTTTATGGTAGCGTTTTGAAACAAATCTGACCAGAAATATCATAGCTTCTCTGATAGCTCATTGACAATATTCCCTTCAGTGTTCTATAGTTTGTGTATGGTGGTTAGGATTTTGCTAGAGCTTCACGGCAATCCGATCAGCAAAGATACTTACGGTCCTTGCGTTTGAAGCTTTTCAATGTCGGATCTTGGTGCTCTTGCTTGGCTTCGTTATGTCAATGATATTCGTACTCGTACCTTGGATAAACAGAGGTAATGATCGACGTTGGCCTCTTGGAAAATTCAAGCACCCAGAACGCTGAAGGAGTATCTCACATCAATAATAATGTGATAAGTCCAGTTGATTTACCGTGAATGTTGAGATGTGTGAACCCGCTCAAAGACGGCTTCCTTACCCTGCTTTGAGTTAAGATGTCCTAGAAAAATTCGGTGTCATAGCGGGCGCCATGAGGATACTCGCATTTTCGGTCTAAGAGCTCATAGCATTCGTCTTCGAACTGCTTTTTTTCCACGATGGTCGTAAGAGCAACCCCCAATTTGGAGGGCCAGGTCTTTAATAAAATGCCTGCTTAAGGTATGACCAGGGACACTAACAAAACGAAAGGAGTTATCTTTATCGGCATCCATCTGTCGTTGATGGAGTCCTCTGTAGAAATGACTCTAATTCTGCGGTTTGAAGCATCAGACCATTGTTTAGAGAAAAGCACAGAAAGTGATCCTTCCCAGAATTGTATATCGCTAAGGTTTGACCCGCAAAAAAAGAGTTCCAACTATGGACTAACATTTGTAAACGGCCATAACTTGGGAACGGAAATATCTCCTTTTCACTTTTTAAAACATCCCATAATACTCTTGTCTTGGATTTAAAAACAATCCTTGCCGTTAGACTGGCTTTTGGAGAATTTTCAAATGAAACGGTTTAGTCTTTTTACTCGAAAATATCATGCTATTTTGGTTTAACGACCGGTTTAAATCTTGAATCCTTTTATAGCTCGAAACCGTAGTGATTTACATTTTATGTTTCAGTTACTAGTACTCGTAATTAGGGTGTCTTTTTTTCCAATAAACCCTACATCAGCCAGAAATGCAATATAAGTCCCGGCTTACTCTATTCAATTAAATAAGGTCGTGAATTTGTGAATTGCGTAACTGCTCCCACGTCGGGTCGCGTCGCCCCATCGATCGCAACATGTTAATTAATAATTCTCGTTAATCCCTGGCGATGATGCTTCAGAGTTCAATTGAAAAGTGGGGGCGCGACCAAAAGCCCACTTTTTTTGAATGTTAATTCGGGCGTATTTTTCATTTCAGTTCTTTTTTATCTCTGTTTTTTGGGGTGTTTTTGTGAAGCTTTACTTTTATGGAACGATGCACACGCTCGGGATATGCATGGAGGTTGGTTGCTATAACACCATGGCAATCAACAACAACAGGACACCTGGCTTGCTTCATTTGTCCGGAGGATTTTATTTAATTTTTCCGCGTGTCTGGGAACATAATTACGACTACGAACACACAGGTTGTATGTATACGAACGAATAAAGGCCTACGCGTGCAATTGGCAAATCCCCCTTAAAGTCGTAAACACAAGTTCGGGCATCCAAAAGATACAAAAAATGTTAAAATATCCGGAAAAACCCCAAGCGAAAAATGGATACTTTTTGCAAAGAGTGTGAAAGGAAAGTGGGACGATCGTGAAAAAGGACACAGAGTTGGGGTTCCGTTGGTTAAGTTGAGGTGGAGAATGAGGTTTCTGCAGCGGCCACGATGGGGTCAGTGACAGTATTGTTAGTTCGGAATTTAAGCCGCCGCCATTAATTACCATTTGAACAGCGATAAATAATTGTTTAAACTTTAAAAATAAATTAAATGCTAAGGGAAAAGGACACCGTTTGTTGGACGATGTGGAAGGAGGTGTACGTTTTTTTTTATCTGTCCCGAAAAAGAACGCTGCCGACGTTAATAATTCCCTGATGAGTTGCTGTAATTTGTAGGAAAAAAGGAGGGGCGTACTTTTAATTAGCTTCAATGGTGCGGTAGTCATTAAAATGCTGTTTTCGTTTTTTTCTGTTTTTTTTTTTCAAAGTGTCCAATAATTAATTTCTTCATTTAATTGTTGATGTAACCGTCTGTAGCAATTCGTATCTAGTTACAGATGAGAAAAAAATACTGGCTAAGAGGTGAGTTATCGCACCTTAAGGGGACATCGGAAGAAATTATGACAAACGGCGGCAGCTTTCGTTTTTTTTGAATACCACATTGGCTTCCGGCTAACATTTGCGAAAGTTATTGTAACAAAACCTATACAGCACCTAAGGATTATATCTAACCATGTGGGATGTTCTTTTTAGATATTGGCCATCTGGTCTTATGAACTTAAACAGCTCGAAGGTTCTTTAACCCAAATAACCTTCATTCGAGTATACAGACTGTTTGGGTGACTCTGTTTGTTGGTGGTGGTGATTATCCCTGAGGTCGCGACTCACCACAAGGGTGGTTTCACCTCTCCCCTATGGTTGATTATGGGACAGGCGTGCTCAAAAGCTTCTTTGTTTTATGATGATGTTACCTCACGCACTAGTCCGTCCATCGGTGGCATCGGTCGGAGACATCAGAGTTGGAGGATGTCAATTAACAGGGCAATATTGACATCACTTATGATTTTATGATTTTAGTCGTATCTAACAAGTTCATAATGGTTGTAGGACCACCTGACCTAATGTGAGGATTGACTGTAACTTTGAGTGAACAAATGCCTTATATATTCAGGCCAGATCAGAGGGGGAAGGTATTATACTTCCTATATATGCTGGAAAGTTTTTTGGGTGGCAGAATACTGGAGCCTGCAGATGTGTATATATGACGGTCGAATTTTGAATGGAAGTTGCGAGCGAGATTTTGGACTAGAGATTACTTTTATTCACGGAGTTGCCGAAGATTACAGCGAGATTGGGAGCTTCTACTTCATAGTTTTCGTGTAGGGATAGGCCTGCACTGGGTACATGGATACAGCGACCTTAAGTTGCACGTCGGAACTAAGGCTATTACCCATCCTTTCAAATGGAAGGATAAAAGTCGATAGACTTTTCGTCTAGGAGTGTGATTCTCGTTTTGGCTGTGAGAGGTCCCGGGTTCCTTTCCCGGACAACTATGTGAATCCAAATCGTGGAGTCATACGTAACAATCCTTGGGTTGGAATGACTGCTAGTAAGACAACCATCTTTTGTATTCGTCGGTGCGACATGTAACTGGGTCATTCAAATTTGCTGGTTTTTGTTATATAATCTGCGTCAGCACCATTACATTTGTTTGTTGGGTGCAATACGTACTTCACTTTCCCGTACATGAATTTGTACGCCGCAACAACTTAAATATGGAGCTAAGTATATTGTACGCACAAAACGCCTCTGCAAGTGTCGAAGAGCTCCCTGAATTAATGAAAAAGGCAACTCCACCAAACAGTCCATCAACAAATAAAAATATTTGCAAACAAATGTGGTTCGGCCGTAAGCGCTTAAGAGCAAGAAGCCAATCATTCGCCTTCTTAAGACCAACGTGAAAGCATAACATCAACGGTTTTAAGTTCCTTTATCCAGCAGCAAATAAAGATTCTAAGCATCACTACTACGGCCTATGAACATCAAACCATCTAGATGACAAGCTTCTCGGCAGAGTTTTGGAAGGCCGTAAAGTAAAAAGTTATATAAACGGACATAAAAATGTGATCGGCCCATTGTTAAAAGGGCCACTACTCAAGGATCATTTTTAGAATCTTCTCCATAATGGCTGTAGAGCATCATCATTTAAATATGCCGCACCTTTGCTTCTAGCCGAGCCTTTGGATATACAATTTGCACCATGGCAGGCACCTATACGCCCTGGGGATGACAAAATTTCTTTTGAATTCTATAAAAAAAACTTCACAACGGTAGTTCAACCGAATTTTCGAAAGCGCTGCTGTTCCGGAAAGCTTCAAGAAGGTAATAATTTTTCAGCCACACAAAAAGGCAGACTATCGCATTCCACTGAATTACAGAGAAATATCTTTTCGAAATACTTCGACAAAACATGGTGCAAAATCCACGAGTTTTCTGCCCACAATTCTGGTCTCTTTCGGCGAATTGCTTCATACAAACGTGAATACTCACGTTTACTGTCTGGTCTTTTGGCAAAAATTCATGTTGCACTACACAGTTGTAATCCATCAAAACCGTGAGCATTGCCTTCTTTTTTGTCTGAAAACGACGTGGTTTTTTGGTGTCGGCTCATTTGGTGACCATTGCGTGAACTTGCCTGATGTCTGGATTGCATGTCGTACTCATAAACCCACGTATCGTCTCCAGTAGTGATCCTTTTGATGAATGTGGGATCGGATTCAGCCTCGCAAATCATCTCTTTTGCGATGTCAACACGGTCTCTTTTTTGCATGAAATTGAGGTCTTTTGGCACCAACTTTGCTGCTACACGATGGAAACCCAAATCATTAACCAAAATATCTTAGACGGATCCATTGGCAATGTTCAAGTCCTCCGCTATCTCTCTGATGGTTAATTTGCGGTTAGTGACCAACATTTCTTTTACTCCATCAATGTTTTCGTCGGTTTTCGATGTCGATTGTCTGCCACTACGTTCATCATCTTCGATTGACTGACGACCACTTTTGAACCGCTCGTGCCACTGGTAAACGACAGTTTTCTTTAGAGAATCGTTGTCGAAACACTTTTCCAACATTTCCAACGTTCGGGCACCATTAAATCCAACAATCGCCAACACACACAGTGATAGATGTACTCTTGGCTACGTAACTTTTGCAAATATCAAGCTGTAACGTTAAGTTATAGAGGGAATATAAACAACAGATTTACCAACTTAACAAAAAAAAACAGAACTCAAATCGGAACAATGGGAGCGCCACAAGGTGGTTATTCCGGGAACTTGATCAAGGTGGTATTGAAATTTTTATTTTGGATGAAAGTGGATTATTATTAATTAAATTTAAACAGTCACCAGATCTATGACTTGCTTGCTTGAATGTCTTTATTAGAAGAATGTTTGAAGTATTAGGTTTGACAGATTCAATATGTCAAGTATACTGTTTACATTATTGTTTTCTTAATTCATTGATTACACTTTAATATTTCAACATTCCCACAATAAACAATGAATTCTAATATTCAAAAATAAATTCAAATAATCTATCTATAAAAAATGTCCAAACTATCAAAAGTATTAAATGAAATGAAATGAAAAATTTACTCTATCAAAAAAAAAAAAAAAAAAAAAAAAAAAATTGTAAATTCATTAACAAACATTATTCAAAAATAATTCCCATTTCTTTGGTACAAAAATTGTGTTTCGTAACTGGAACAGCTTTCGTTAAGCTGTCAGCCACCATCAGTTCAGTCCTCACCTTTGAAATTTTGATTGTTTTATTTTCTACTAAGTCTCGGATAAAGTGATGCCTTATATTGATTGATGTGTTTCGTTTTGGCACTGAAGTTTCCGTTGTCGCATAAGTCTTTCGCTCCTTTGTTGTCGCAGAAAATTTCGATTGATTTAACCGATTTACCAAGTATTTCCTCTTTCAGCTGTTTTAACCATAATGTTTCTTGGCAAGCGGCTGACAACGCGATGTACTCGGCTTCGGCTGTGCTAAGTGCTACGATTGCCTGTTTTTTACTTTTCCATGATACAGCACCACCTTGCCATAATGTTACGTAACCACTGCATGATTTGTAGTCACAAAAACTTGAGCCCCAATCGGAATCGGAGTAACAGCACAACTCGTCATATTTGCTGTTCCTTGCAAATACCAACATACTTTTTAACGTACCCTTCAAGTAACGTAGAATACGTTTTACTGCTCTCCAATGTGCGGGTCCTGGTTGATGGTTGAATTGGCACACTACAGCAATACCAAATGAAATGTCCGGCCTTGTGCACTGTTGAAGGTACAAAATACTTCCCACTGCTTCTTGATATGGAATGTTTTCCATTTTGCGAAATTCTTCAGCATTTGTGGGTGACATCTCATTCGTCAGCCGTTGGTTTGGATCTTTTGGCAATTTAACTGGGTCTGAAAAGAACATGTTAAACCTATGCAGAATTGCCTCTGTGTATCCACGCTGATTCAGTTTGATGACACCATTTCGATGATCGTAGTCGATGTTCATGCCTAACACATTTGATGCGTTGCCCAAATCTTTCATTTTGAAATTCTTTGCAAGGGTTGATTTTAACTAGTCTTTCCAGGCATTGTTGTTGAATAAAATCAACAAATCATCGACATACACAGCAACAATCACCATTAAATCTTTCAATCGTCGCACATAAATGCACGCATCACTTTTACAGCGTAAATATCCTGCTTTTATAAGCACCTCGTTCAACTTGATATTCCAGTTCCGACTTGCTTGTTTCAGCCCATTTTCGGGTTGCTTCGTGTAAATTGTCTCTTTTACATCGCCATGAAGAAACGCAGTCACAACATCCATTTGCTCTATTCTTAAAGAGTATTTCACAGCCATTTCCATGAGCAAACGAATCGACGAATAGCGAACAACAGGTGAAAATGTCTGCAAATAGTCGATGCCTTCTCGTTGACTGCAACCTCTGGCCACCAAACGTGCCTTATGGCGAATAACCTTGCCCAATGCATCGGTTTTAAGTTTAAAAATCCACTTATTTGTGATACATTTTTGCCCGTCCGGCAGTTTAACGAGTTGCCACGTTTGATTGTTTAACAACGATTGAAATTCCTCATCCATTGCTGCTTTCCATTTTCCATGATCACAAGCTTCCATTGCTTGCTTCACCGTCACTGGTTCGTTGTTGATTGGTGTTTCCTCATATATGGCAAAAGCAAATGCACCCGCTTGAAAACGCTCTGGTTGTCTTGTTTCGCTTGCTGATCGACGACCTTGTTCAACTTCACTGATTTCATGATCGCCAGGTGTGTAAAGGCTATCATCGTCAACAGTACTTTCAAAGTCATCGGAGATATCATGTACAGTAGTATTACCATCAACAACGACATTGTTTGGTCCATGTCGTACGCCCGCCTGATTATCATTTTCTTCATCAGCATTGTTCGGGCCATGCTGAACGCCATTGATGGCGGTACTATTCGGCGGATTTTGCTTGACGATTGCCTTATCCAAGATTTCATCGTCGGTCGCTTCATCACCATCCGATTCACTAGCAGAATTATTCGTATCGACTGCCATAGAATCTTTCTAAATTACATCTACAATTATTTCGTTGCTCTTCCGATCCATGAGCCTGTACCCTTTTTGATCTTCACAATAGCCAACGAACATTAGCTCTCTCGATTTAGCGTCAAATTTTTGCCTTTTCTCCTTTGGAACCATCGCCATCGCAACCGATCCAAAAACTTTGAAGTGCCTCACATCAGGCTTTTTCCCACTCCAAATTTCAATCGGTGTTTTATTCTCCAATACGTGAGAGGTTGTATGATTTTTGATGTAAGCAGCAGTATTCATCGCTTCGGCCCAATACTTCTTTGGCAAATCGGCATCTTGTAACATGCATCTGGCTTTTTCAACCAATGTGCGAATTGTTCGCTCAGCCAAACCGTTTTGTTGAGGGGTGTATGGTATTGACGTTTGATGCTGAATACCATGTCGCTCAAAATAATCACGGAATTTATTCGAACAAAACTCCGTCCCATTATCGCTTCGAAATATTTTAATTCGTTTTTCAGTCTGGGTTTCGACGAATCTCTTAAACGCACAAAATTTATCAAACACTTCGTTCTTGTGTTTAAGCATGTATACAAATGTACGACGGCTAAAATCATCAACAAGCACTAAACAGTACTTACTGCCGCCAATGGACGTAGTTTCCATTTTTCCAGCCAAATCAGCGTGAATTACTTCGAACAAGTGCTTTGCTCTCGAACCGCTATTTCCGAACGGAAACGTACCATCTAATCGGTACAAGCCATCTATCAGAGACGCTGTAGCCAAAACGACCCCTTCTGAATCAGTTATCGCACAACCTGTGGAGGAGAAAGTGACAATTTTTCCTTTCTTTGTCAATTCACTCACCGAGAGTAGATTTGTCAACAGTTTCGGTACACACAGTACATCATGAATTCGGATATTGTTCCTATCATCATCAACTTTTGCACAAAAATCGACTGATCCAACACATTCAACCTCCATCTGCTCGTTGTTCGCCACTCGAATAGACTCGTGCTTCCTATTTTTCGTTTCCATCACCCAATGTCTGTTCTTCGTCATATGTCTTGTACATCCAGAATCGATATACAAGTCGTTGTCATCGAACTTCCCACTCAAAAACACTGCACTAAATGCAACTTGAGCCTTTCCTTTGTCCTTAGCCTTTTTATCGGTTTTATTGTCTTTATTGTTACCCGAATTCTTGGATTTCTCAGGGCACTGTGTGGATTTATGACCCTTTTGTCGGCAAGTATAACAAATTAGCGTTCTTTTTCGTTGTGAACGTCCACGGATTTTAGCAAAAAACGCTTTATCATCCCTTGCCTGTGTGTCTATCTCCTGCAACAATTTTGTTTTAACATCACTTGTCAGTTTCGGTACTGAATTTTCTATCGCAACTTTCATAGGATAATATTCATCAGTCAAACCACACAACAAAAACAATGCCAGCCATTCATCAAAGAAGTCGAAAAACTTGTTCTTGAGGATGCCCGAATAAAGGTGAAAATGATGGCAGAGATCAACAAGCTTTCAATTGGTGCCATTCACACCATTCTTCATGACCATCTTAACCTTTCAAAGGACAGTGCAAGGTGGGTGCCACGAATGCTCACAGCGCCTCAGAAAAAAGTGAGAATCACATGCTGTAGAGAGCTTTTGGAGATGTGTAGTGAGAACGCGGACTGTGTTATGGATCGAATTATTACTGGGGACGAAACATGGGTCCACCACTATGACCCTGAAAGCAAACAAGAGTCCATGCAGTGGCATAAAAAAGGAACAGACCCCCCGAAGAAGTTCGAAGTCACTCCGTCTACCGGGAAGCTCGTATGTACGTACGTATGACAGAAAACTAGGGTTAGACTAACCTCACAAGTTAAACGTGTGAAAATCGGCAAATTTGTCATGAAACGAAAAAATATTTCTTCTAAGCAAGTTTAAAACTATTTATTTGAATTAATACAGGTGACTGGGCCCATAACCTGAAATTTTTATTTTGGATGAAAGTGGATTATTATTAATTAAATTTAAACAGTTACCAGATCTATGTCTTGCTTGCTTGAATGTCTTTATTAGAAGAAAGTTTGAAGTATTAGGTTTGACAGATTCAATGTGTCAAGTATACTGTTTACATTATTGTTTTCTTAATTCATTGATTACACTTTAATATTTCAACAGGTATACTGTTTAAGATAGGGAATTTCGTGTAAAGCTATCTACGTATTGAAAGTATTGTATGATAATGACGTCACATATAAAAGCGCTTCCTATATTTAAATTTATGTGTGGAATATAACATCGTTCAAATGTCCGCCGTTGCTGCTCTGGGTGGCGCGCAATCGAAATGTCCAATTTTCCATGACTCTGGCGCATAAATCAGGCTGAATTTGACCGATGGCATGGGTTATGTTGAGGGGCGCTGTGCTTTGTGACCTGCAACTTCAGAAAACCTTACAAGAAAAAGTCTAACGGCGTCAAATCGCACGATCTCGGTGGCCAGTTCACATCACCTCTACGTGAGATGATGCTCTCGAATCGCTCGTGCAAAATTTCCAATGTGGTGTGAGCTGTGTGGCACGTCGTTGGTGTCCATATCATCCAATTCAGGCCAAAATAAGTTGGTAATCATTGACCTATAGCGCCTGGCCTGATGATGATGATGGCCTGGCCAACTTCGTTCTCAAAGAAATATGGACCGATGATGCAGCGAAGCCAAAATCCACAAAAAAGAGTGACTTTTTTTGGGATGCATTGCGCGCTCTAGAATCTCGTGCGGATTGCTATCATTCCAAATTCGACAATTTTGTTTGTTGACGTATGCGTTCATCCAGAAATGGGCTTCATGGCTGAAGATGCTTTTTCGATGGGTCGTTTACCTTCCTGGGTCAGTTTAATTTTGTACTTGTGCAGGCCCAAGTCATGACGCAAAATTCGCCGCCAAGTTGTGTGAACGACGCGAAATCGATTGCCTCGGATTCTCCTGCAAACTCTCACGGACAGCGGCGATGTTTTCGGCAGATCTTGCGTTTCGTCTACGTATGGGTGTTGGTTTATCGTTTACTGAACCAGTGGACTCAAATTTATCTACCACACTGCGAATAGCCCTCTCGGTAGGACGATTATGGCGACTGTAAAATGGGCGAAGTGCGCGGAAAGTTGCCCCGAACACAACACCCATTCCGATAAAACAATTTTATCATTTGTGTATTGTTGTTGTTGTGTTGTGTAGTTGAACGCTATGTCTGTCCATAGTTATTTGGCAAAACAGACTGAATAAATGACAGCCAATTTGACAGATGTAGCTTCAATATGACTGCTATCAACTGTCAAAGTTTCGCTACAGAATACCCCTTCTAGGAATATTTTGGAATTCTAGTTCGATTACCTAAATTAAGTATATAAACTGAAATAGCTGTTAATCTGGTAGGCGTAGTCATAAACTAACTAACAAACTAATGCGAGCCTTTTGAATTTCGTTTCACTACAACAGACGGCACTAATTTCCACTGTTGTATTGCCATACGGCTCTTTCAGGAAGTCTTTTCTCTAACTCTGTGATAAAGGTAGACTGCATCAACAATGCAGTTCTCTGGCTGCCTCTCACCCATTCCATGGTGTTAAAAGTCGAATTACTCTCCAGTTTGCTTATAAAGATGGCTCTACCTACCTGTGTTCCACTACGTGTCAGAACAGATGGCTTGCACATTAAATCCAAAAGGAAACGGACCCTTTTCATCGCGCCAAGTATAGAAGAATAAGTCTCCTAAACATCGCCTATAAGATATTTTCTGCAACATTATGTGTGTCTGTCACCATTCATGAACAATCTGGTTGGTCCATATTAGTGCGTTTTCAGCCCAGGAAAGTCCACCATCAAATATTCATACTACGACGGTAGAACCAGAAATTGCAGATCGACACTCACTATTTACTAGTCGACTTCAATACCGCATATGACAGCGTGCAAAGGGGCGAACTATGCAATGCTGTGTCTTATTTTGATATTCCTGTCAAGCTTGCGAGATTGTGCAAAATGACTATCGACAAGGCGGCGCACTGTCATGTGACTTCTTCAACATCGCCTTAGAAAGAATCGTGTAGAATTCACTGGTCACTGGTTTTTTCGGAGAGGGAGGCGTTATTGCTGCACACTCTGACCCTCTAAGCCTAATCTCCGTAAAGAATCATCGTTATTACCCCACGGAACCGCCCTAATGCATAAGTTATGGGGTAAGGAAGTAGCTTTGTAGTGGTCATAACAAGTTTACAATTTAATAATAAAAACACATTGTTGATATTCGATTCGGCGTCTCCTTTTTGCGCCGTCCTGCTGGCTGGACGTTAATACGCGGTTCACAATGTTCCCGGGAGTCGGCATTTCTCCAATTATTTCTTCCAGATCCCTACGATCTATTGGAAAGTGTTGACACTGAAAAAATACATGTTGTGCATCCTCTCTAACCTCTTTGCAATTTAAA